>CM026076.1:1700712-2900712 GCA_014839685.1 Anableps anableps | reverse complement strand
ATGTGTGATGACAATGTGCCTGTAACTGCACCCTCTTGAAGTCTGTCATTGTCTCTGGGTGTCGAAGGGCAATGAAAAGTCTAATAGTCTAATAAGATTTGTTGAACTGGAACATGTGTTAGTGACACAGAAAAAGGATGAAGCAAACACTTTTCCCATGTTTGTGAGCATAAAGTTCATCAGGTAAAAACAATCAGAGTTTTAGAAATATATCACTACAGAAGCAATTTGTTCCACTGTGTTTGAGCTACGTAAATGAGAAGGTGTTTGACTCCAGATGCTGTCTAAGAACTCTAACTTTCTGTCCAACCACAGCATGTAAATCTTCAGTTTGAAGTGACTTTTATGTCCAAACATGTTGTCGAAAAATGTAATCCAATGGACCTACAGTTTGAGTGTTGTGACAAAAAACAAACAAAAAAATCCTTATAATTATTTAAATTCATATGATTTGAACTGAACCTGTGGAGAAAAAGAAGACCTGCATGGCTACCCATTGAAAAGCATTCGGTGACACCATCAGAGCGACAATGCTGGTCAGAACCTGAGCAAGTACAGCAGCTCTAATCTGAATGGTGCCAGAAAAATATCGTTTTGAAATACAGTTTTTGTCAGAAGAGTTTTTTCTCCACTGTTGGAAAATTATAAACTTACTGGTCTGAACCTAGAGCATTTTTAAAGCATTTTTAAATCCTCCGAATGATGCCAGTTTGTTGGATCTCTAATCTGCTGCCCTCAGGCAACAGCTCATTTCACTTTATCCTCCTGACTGGAAAAATCATCTTATAAATCTTCACTTTGTGAACTTAAATTCAAACCACAGGCTTTGCTACCACTACCTTTGTCTTGGGTGTCGTTGGTTGTGTTCTTGACTGCCTTGACTGACTTACTTTTCATCTTTTTTTTTTTTTTTTTTTTTTTTTTTTTTTTTTTTTTTAACATATTTCTCAGTTTCGGACATGGAAATGAATGCAACTGTCAGTAGCTTCATGCCTGAACCCAGCTGAAATGGAAAAGTTGTAAAAAAAAAAAAAAAAAAAAAAAAAAAAAAAAAAAAAAAATTATATATGCGCCCTTTAAGAGATGGAGTGAACTTCCACAGAGTGACTCACTGGTCTCAGTGGGAGAGGAATTATAACCCTATGCTAATTGCCGATAGAAAGTATTCTCAAGTGATCTGCCAGGACAGTGTGATTAGACCTCCAGGGGCAGAAAATTGCTGCACATACACACATTCAAGAAAACTATCATTTGATATTCAAAGTTAGTTTCTGTAGTTTTGTTTTCTCATGCATGTGTTAATGTGTAGGTATTTCAGGATTGAATTTCAAGACTCTCTCTCTCTTTCTGTCTCTCTCTCTCTGTGTGTGTGTGTGTGTTGTGCTAACTGTCTGAGTTTGAATCTGTGATATGGGACTCCAGGGGCTTAGCCATGCTCTCACATTACCAACAGTAGTGGACTGGAAAATGAGAAAACATGCCATGATTTTGTCTAAAGCAGGCCATACACTTGAATTCACACACACACACACACACACACACACACACACACACACAAACACACACACACACACACACACACACACACACACACACACAAAGCCTAAGTAACTATTAGTTCTCCAAAATATTATGAACCAAAATAGCTTCAATATCCTGTTTTTTGTGACAAGATAAAAGTCGTTCCAATAATTTCCCACAATTAAAGAATCTGAGCATTACCGAAGTCATCTCCAAAACAGCAGCGATTGTGGTAGATAGACAAAGACATTCTTGTCACATAATCATTGAAGTGAAAACTCATTTCATTACTAAAATGCTCTCCTTGACATCAACAGAAAAGGATTGAGTGTGATGACATGGAAGGAAAAAAAATCAAGAAATTAAAACGGAAAAAGAAAAGTAAGAGTTGTCCTGTTATTTATGAGGATCGGCCATCAGAACAGCAGAAATTTGGAATCTGACCAAATAAGTTCAATGGGGTATTTGACAAGTTGGTGAAAATGATTTCCTTCAAGTAATGATTATCTGTGGACAGCACTAAGTGTAATAGCTCCGCCTAAGCTGGTGACAACAGTTTTCTCCAGTTTGTGACAACACTTTGGGGGCGCTGGAACATTCGAGTAATGTGATATGGCATGCAGCCACTGCTCACAGTCTCGGGGCTAAGATTTAGCATTTTTTGATAAATGTACAAAAATTAGTGTCACTTTTAAGGATGATGCCTCCAGGCAAATCATGTTAATGATGAGATTTATTATTGTCTTAAAACTATATTATTCGAGTTCTAACTTTACTACACTGTCTTGTGTGTGCTAATGCTCGTCGGTGCACTGAAACATTCCTCAGTGTGCGACAGCTATCAGAGCAGATGCATGTTTTTCTGTACGTTATGTGCAGCGATGATAGCCGCGGGGCAGTTTCTTCTCTGCCAACAAGCAGCATTTTATGAAAACTCAACCCGTTCCATCAAAAGTTTCTCTTCAGAGATATAGTCAAGGCTAAACACTGCCACATTACAGATGAGTCAGTTTGTGCCCATATATCACACTAGTTGACCTGCCACGCCTGACGGACTTCAGCTCTTAATGAGCAGGTCTCAATAACTGATGGTTTTAAAGCAAGAACATGAAAGACCTCATCTTTAACCTCTTCTTTTTGAACCTTATCAACATAAAAGAACTTGAATCTTGTTGAAGTCGCATCAGACCTAGAAAACATAAACAGAGTTTACAGTTGCCAGCAGCTGAACAGGTTTGGTTTAGAAAAAAAACCTGATAGTCTTGACAGTGCATGATCACATGATACAGGGCATGCAGTTTGGAAGAGTAAAACTAGGAAAGCACCCTGAGCCAGACCTGACTGGTAGGGTTCCATCAGGTAGCTGATGGCCAAGCTGTGGCATCCCAACCAATTTAGAGAAGCCCATGGATATCTGGCATGGATAGGAACCTGGGAGAGAAGTCTTGACATCATGGTCTGGTCACAGTCACCTCACTAGCAAGAACAGGACCTGAAGCTGGTGTGGGAGGTCAAGAAATACAAACTAGCTCAAACTGGGTTTGCCTGCAAACACAGCTTGGATTCTGGTATCCAAATCCTGATGGATTGTGGCTTCATCTGTGGTAATCCAGGTGGTGCTACAGTGTGTTGGGGTAAAGAAGGAGCTGAGTCAAAGGGAAAAGCTTTTATTTATCTTGTCCATCTATGTTGAAACCCTCATCTATGGTCTGAGATGTAGAGCATGACTTAAGGACTGAGATCCTGGATACAAGTAGCTGAACTGAGCCTCTTCCTAAGAGTAGTCAGAGTCTGCCTAAGAGACAAGGGGAGAAACTCCATCATAGCGGGTTAGCTTGGATTCGAGCTGCTGCTGCATGACATGGGAAGAAATCAGTTGAGGTTGGCTTAGACCTTTAAATGGGATCAATTCTGGAAACGATGATTCACTAGGAGGAGATCCTGTAACAGATACAGAACTCACCGAAGTGACTATCACTTATGGCCTGGGAACTAATTGAACTATCCCATCATGGTCATCTTGGTTGGATGGATGGATGGATGGAACATTTGGAAAAATGTGCTGATTTCAACCAATAAACACATTATTTGTATTTATCTACTTGGGTACAAGGGCTGCATGGTGTTGCAGTTGGTAGGAGCAAGAAGGTCATAGGTTTGAATCCCAGCCTGGGGTCTTTCTGCACGGAGTTCGGATGTTCTCCCCATGCATGTATGGGTTCTCTCCAGGTACTCCAGCTCCACCCACAGTCCAAACACATGACTAAGGTGAATTGGCCTTTTTAAATTGCCCTTAGGTATGAGTGTGTGCATGGTTGTTTGTTCTGTGCATCTCTGTGTTGCCCTGTAATGGACTGGTGACCTGTCCACGGTGTACTCTGCCTTTGGCCCAATGAATGCTGGAGATAGGCACCAGCAAGGACAAGCAAGGGTCTCAATGATGGATGCATGGGTACAATTACCTGTACTTATTTCTCAGTTTGCTATGAGACTGTGATCCCTTAATATTAGCACACTAATGTTAAATGTCTGCAGAAAAGCGAAGATGTTTTCATTCTGTAGCTGAGGCGAAGCAGCTGCAGCATGGTAGCTGTGGTGTCAGAAGCAGGACTGATTGGATAGTCCCAAAGCTCCACAAGGAAAAGTTGAACAGCTTTGATTTAGACATTTTAGGTCAGTAAAGATTTGGATTTATATGAAAACATGGTCTGGTTCTTTTTAATATCAGAAGAGATGTAATTGGAACAACTTTCAGGTTAGGCAGAATGTATAGCTTCATTATCTACTTAGAGACTTCTGAGTGCTTTCTGCATCAATCCACAATCTTTAAGTCACTTCTTACAAAACAATTATGTCTATTGATTTCTAACCACTCAGCTGGAAGTCTTGATTTATCTGTAATGTGAGAAAAATCTATTTTGTTTGAGAGAATGTGTGAGAAAGTTGTCTCCAAAAATAGACTGAGTTAGTCTTTTACATTCAAAGTTTTTGTTGCAGATTGTGAAAAGAATTGACCACAAAAAGTACAAAAGTAAAGATAAATGGTTGGCATTACAACAGAAAATGGAGTGGGACACCTGGAACGATGCTTCATTAGGTCAAGATGAACATTTCTAAAAGGTAACCAAAACCACCAGATTAATGAAAATGCAAGTGTATTACAGTAAATTAGAAAAGTTGATTGAGTTCAGTAATTTAGTTCAAAAAGTAAAACTCACATAGATTCATCAGACACAGAAGGATACATTTCAGTTATTGTTCATTTGGATCCTTTTGCATGAGCTACTGCATCGACGCAGTGCAGCACTGAGGCGATCAGCCTGCTGAGGTGTAATGGAAGTTCAGGCTGCTTTCTATCAACCTTCATCTTGCTTGCATCGTTGGCTCTGGTGTTTCTCATCTTCCTCTTGCCAATGCTGCAGAGATTCTATGATGTTTTTGGATCAGAACAGTCTGCTGACCAATCAAACGCAGTGATACCAAGGTCATTGAGGCAAGTCTTGCTGGAAAATGAAATCAGCATCTTCAGAAGAGAAAAGCATGAAATTCTCCACAATTTCCTGATATGTAACCTAAAACACACTGGATCAATGCCAGCAGATGACATGGTCTCCAAATCATCACTGATGGTGGAAACTTCTCACTGAATCTCAGTCCGCTTGGATTCTGTGCTTCTCCACTTTTCATCCCGAAACTGAGACCTTGATTTGTAAAGAAATGTTAAATTTACTTACTTCACCTGAAAAGAACACTTCAGACCACTGAGTCAATTCAGTCCAAACTCCTCTTAGCCAGCATAAAATTCTTCTGACATTGTCGTTTAGGAGTGGCTTAACAAAGGAGTGTAACAGTTGTTGCCTATGTCCTGAAAATATCTATGTGGTGCCAGTTGTGCACCTTTTCCAACCAAATATTTAGACTTAACCCAACTTTTCATTAAAATGGCTGCGGACAGCAACCTGAAACACCAGGTTCTTTAGCAAACACCTTTTGGTGTAAAGTCAGCTGTCTTCCCATGATTAGGTATGCTATAACATGGCTATAAAGTAATATTTGTTCATTGAAGTGATTTAACTTTCAAATTTTGTAAGAAGCAAAATTTTAGGCTTTTATTAGCTTGCCAGCCAAAATATTGAAAATTAACATACATTAACACTTGAAATACATCAGTCTAAGTGTAATGTATCAGTTTAATATGAATTTTACTTTTTGAACTGAATTACTGAAATAAATGACCTTGTCACATTGTAGTTTATTAGGATGCATCTGTGAGGAACAGCCTCTTGCAGGTCTGATCCAACTTCGGAGCACAACCAAAACATTCAAAATGACTTAATCCTGCTATTTGGCTATGATTTCAAAATGGGTCAAGTTTAAACAATTCTTGCATCAGTCTATGAAACCTGAACTCTGAACTTGTTATTGTTCTCTATTGTTACCGTGCAAACATAAGGAAAACTTTGGACCATGCTGCGATCAGTGTTCCTGAGACTAATCTCTCTTCTTTGAGAGATTACATTGCAGTGCAGTGCAGAGAGCCTCAGAGCGTCTAATTGAAAAAGCAGAGGAAATCCCACTGACACCACAGTAACAATAAGGGCTCCCAATAGCATTACAGGTATTAGACTTGGCCACATTACAGCATGGCTGCCGATACGAGTTAGGAAGTGAGAGCGTGGAATCGGAGCATCAGGGTGCAGCAATGCTGAAGGATAAAGATACATGTGGAAAGGCAGACAAGAGAAATAATCGCCTTTGCTACTTATCAGTGCGTCCAGGCGGGAAATGGCGTCTGACCTCTTTGCTGTGTGACACTTAAAGACAGTGTGCATCGTCCCCTGTGGAACGTGCTGCTACACTGAATACGGTTGGCCTGTATCACACCTGTGGCATCGGGGGACAAAATATTCACATTATGCAAGTATGAGCTTATCATCTGTGGACTATAACAAAGCATAAACCAGTGCAGAAGGGCGTTGTCTTCATTAACAAGTTGACATTACTTACAAATTGCATTCTGAAACATTAAAAAACAGATTTTGCTGCATTTTTATAACATACAGACAATGACAGAGAGAATAAATATAGATGAAAAGGTCTCAGGAAGGGATTAGTTGTGCCTGCATGTTGCAAAGAAGAACATAGTCCCCTGCACAGACAGAAGCGATCAGCAAAGGGATGTTCTTTCATTCCACGAGATGCAAGGCTGACTTGTGTTCTGCCCATTCTTACACTATTATTACAGCAAAGCAGACAGGCAACACTTTCCACAAGTTAACTCCTATCCCAGTGGACAGCTACTCTGTGGACATGATTTGTTGGCCTATAACTTCTGACATAAAAAAACCCCCACAAACTGTAAGATGGAAAGTCCTTTTTAGTGAGCTGATGTTTATATCCAGCCAAAGATGCATTTTAAGTTTCAAAAGAATAATATTTGTCCTCTTCCTCCGTCTGTATGAGTTTATATATATCTGAGAATATTTTTAAAGAAGATATCTACACGATTTTCAATATTTTTTACAAATAAATATCTAAAGAGTGTGCTTCATTTGTATTCTGTCCCCTTTACTCTGTTACAACTAAACAAAGTCCAGCACAATCAACATCCTTTGGAAATCCCCTAATTAATAACTAGAGCCCATTTGTGTGTGATTTAAACTTAGTATAAATCCAGCTACTCTTTAAAGGTCTCAGATGTTTGTAAGAGAACATCAGAGAACAAACAGCATCATGAAAACCAAGTAATACAGCAGGCAGGTCAGGAAGAACGCCGTGGAAAAGTTTAAAGCAGGATTGAGTTAGAAAACAATATTCCAAGCTTTAAGCATCTCACAGAGATGCTTAAAGCTTGGAAAGCTTAAAGCTTAAAGTTCAATCCATCATCTGACAAAATCCTAACAAGACATGGGGTCCACCTTAACAGCCAGGTGCCAAGTGAAGCATTAATCAGAGGCAGTCTACAGATGTATGGTAACTCTGGGGGAGCTGCAGAGATCCACAGCTCAGGTAGAAGAATCTCTCTACCTGTAATTTATGCACCTCTCAAATCTGGCCTTAAAAAGAAAGTGGCAAGAGAAAAAAAATGATTGGTGAAATAAAGTAAAAAAAAAAAAAAAAAAAAAAAAAAAAAAAAAAAATTGATTTGAAATTTCCCACAAGCCATGTAGGAGCATATGAAACATGTCAAAGAAGATGCTCTGATCAGATGAGAAAAAATTTTCACTTTTTATGCAACCCTAAACTAACCATCTCCACTGTGACACATGGTGGTGATCATTCTCTGTGTGGCTCAGTCAAAGTCCAGTCCTAATGGAGAATCTGTTGCAAGACTTAAAAAATATATTAGTATTATTACTAAAAATGGGAGCTATGAAGCTTTTTCATTCTCTTTAACAGTTATGCACTAGTTTGTGTTGGTATTTCACATAAAATTCAAATACCAACACAAAAGTTTGTGGGTATAAACGGTTTTGTAAGGTGCTATCTACACATAAAGATGTCCAGACATGTGCATGTATTATGTAGACACATAAATGAGTGAAGCCATTTGATCTGAACACTGTCCGTCCCCGACCCTGCTGTTACTGAAGCTGAGTAGTACTCTCTGTGCCGCTGTTGTGTTTATGCTCTCGGCAGGTTTGAGTGGATGATGGCTGACGCTTCAGTTACTGGAGTATCAAGCCAAAATGTGTTGTTTGTATATTGGGAATGTTCATTATTACTTATAACTAAAACTCATGTGTGACATGGGTTTATTAGAAAGAAAGAAAACAAGGATATGTGCATTTATGGTCTATACAACCTTTATAAAAATGTATGTATGTTTGTTGCTTTTGTGACTAAATACAACTGTTGTCTTTCAGAAAATTAAAGTTTTTTACTAGTTTCAGCTTTTTCTTCCAGCATCCCCCATCTCACATCTGTTCAGTAATGATACATAATAAGTTTAGACTTTTTAGTCTATAGTCAGGGTGTTTTGTCAACATGAAACAATAGGGTCAATTTGAATTACACAAGTGTGCTAGAAATGATACTTTAATGAGAAAAGGTAATTTAATATCCCCCGCAGTAACTGGAGTCGTAGCAGTCAGGGGAATAAAAGACAAAGATAGCAGATATTTGATTCCCAGGAGGCTTAGTTACTTCTCAGAAGAGATACCTGAACACCTGGTGAATCTTTCCTCCGTCCTCCATGTGGTTCTTAATGTGCCAATTATGAGCATGAGCCTTAAACAGATGATTTGATTTAAAAACTACTTAAATTGCCATAAACAACAATTGCAAAAACCAAAATCAAACAGAACTCTCACAATTAGATTTCAATTAAAGAATTTATTGTGTTTTTAGTTGAGCATGTTAGATGGCTTTATCCTTAATATATTTTAAAGATTTGGTCTCCATTCATCCATTTCAAGTCTATACCCGTTTATTCTTTGTCAGGGTTGCAGGAGGAGAGGATTGGTACACCCCGATAAGGTTCACAAGTCTAACTTAGGGTAGACGACCATGCATACACACATCATGGCTTCAAAAGTTCTGGTGCATCATCCAGAATCAGTGAAGAAGCTGGAAACGACATGCTTGGCGCATCAGAAAGCAACCAGGTATACTTGTTCGTTTAATATCCAGCAGTTGTTAAACTCCTTCTGATTTAAATGCATTACTGATTGAACATTCTGTTTTGTGTGAAGTGTGTGTGGTCTCAGCATAACCCATTAAGTTAGTTTAAGCAGCACTGTGCTTTGTACTAGCAGTTAGTTCCATCATGATCCAAAGTATGGTTCCTCCAGACATCCAAAGTCCTGTGACAGAAAGAACAACCCTGCCTTTCATCCATGGAGCGACCCTCTGCCTGATAGGACTGCTGCTCAATTGTCACCCAAGCCGGGAGACGGGTGCTGGAACCACACATTTATAGAGAGCCAATCTGGTTCCCTGAGCATTAAAAGAACAACAATTCAGACCTCAGTTAAGGAGCTCTCTGTTCTGCTGTAGCTGATGCCTGGTACTGGTAAAGGTGCTGAGTACTAGCCTGAGCACAAAGATAGTCCCAACCATTTGGCTCTGATTTCCTTTGTCATTTTCCACTCTAAAAATAAATTTAGGTATTAAAATTCAGAATTAGGCCATAATACTGAAAGATTCTGTTCATTCATAGATTTATTTAAGTTGTGTTTGTTTTGTTGCGCTCAGTGTCGTTGTGGTTAATCTCAGATGTGTAGGTTTAGTAACTGATAACGCGTCCAACAACAATTGTAAGGCACCTTTTCATAAAACCTCTTCCGGTCAAACAGCTTTTTGTGTATCGATGTGGTCAAGCTCGAGATTTGAAACTGATTCCAGACTGGAACATTTTCAGTTTACGACTGAAGCAGTTTCTTAAAGAAGGCCATTCTTGTAGTCATGCTCAACAGTCAGCACATGATGGATCCATGACGGTCCTTGCTCATTATGCTCTATTTTAAATTAATTTTAAGACTTATGTTATGTATGATATGTATGATATATTATCTTTTCTGTCTTTTAAGCAGTTTTATGTTGGTAAGGGCCATCTGGGGACAAGGACTGCAAATTACTTAAGGTTATAAAATATCCACCAAAATAAGACTATTGCGCACCCAGCAGTGGCTGCTTCCTTGTTGCATGAGGCTATATCCATTCTGGAGCCGGCTACTGATCTGAAAGGTCGACACCAGTAACTGAGCAGCCGGCGCTGGCAAATGAGAAGGAGACTATTTACTTGTGTTAGCTTTGTAGAGGCTAGTGACTAGCATACCTAGACTGGTCACCCACTGGATTGCCTTCTTCCTCTGCTAGCCATTGGAATCAATAGGCTAGCGTTAGCATTGGATTTGCTGGCATTAGCCTTGGATAGGCTGGCAACTAGCATGCCTAGGCTGGTCATCTGTGACTAATACTTTCTTCTTTAAAGGAAACTTTATCAAGGAAAATGGTTGTCATTCAATATATTTAAGCATCATACATTAGATTCATTGATGTGTTCTTTTGACAGAGTTTACTGTAGTCCAATGTGTGAAGAGTTACTGGCACCGGCCTATCATTAATCAGATCAGTAGTCAGCTTTGGAATGGGTGTAGCCTTCTGCGACAAGGACGCAGCCACCGCTGGGTGTGCAATAGTCTTAATTTTGGCGCTGAAACAGCACCATAATAAATGTAATAGTGTTTAGTATTTGCCAATAACCAACACTTATCCTCATGTATCAACAATGAAGGAAACGGAAGGAAAGAAACAACACAACAACCAATAGTACTAATAACTATATAGTCCAGACTTACTTCGCCAAAACCTGCAATAAGAAAACACAAATATTTTACCATCATTGCAAAAATCAATTATTTTAGCATTTAAAAACCATTTATGAAACACTGCAATATAATTTTTATAGCAAAACATTTAGAAGAAGACCTGTTGTGTAAACAAATTCTCTTTGCAGCAAATGATGAGTGTTTTATCTCCAGTAAACATTTTTGTGCACATTTCTTTTTCATCAGAAGTTGTGCAAGTAATGGACCATCTTGAAAGGTCAACACAATAACCATGAGTAAAATGGTTTAATGTAAAATGAGACCACAAGGTCAGAAGTCTAAAAAGGGCTAAATTAAACCCCAAGGAGCAGGGTTTACTCGTCCCCATCACAGCAAACAATTACAACCGCAATATTGCAGGCAGAATGCCAGTGTGATTCTATCGCTTGTACACATCAAGTCCCTGATCCACCCCCTGATTAGAGCAGGGAGAGGAAATCCTCATCTTGAGTCCCACAATCATTAGTGTTGATCACAGCTGCAATTAAACTCTCGTTTATCTTAATTACTGAGCTAATGAGACGAGTCCCGCAGGAGCGAACGGCGCTCTCTGAGGACACTCGGGGCGAGGAGCAGGAAAGCTGGAGAGGCGTCATGCAGAGTCAGGCTTAAGTCTGAAAACAAGCACGCCCTGATGCGACTGCAGCAGAATGCAGGAGTCTGGATAGATGGAGACATATGGATGTGTCTGGATGGACAAACAAACACAGGAAAACTCCTGCACACAGGTGCTTCAAGAAACCTCGGTCTTCTACCCTTAACTCTGGCACTGCACCACCCTTCAACTTGCATTATCTGTCAAACTTATAATGATTTTATCAAGCCTTCATTGCGGTGCTATAACTCTTGATTTTGCAACGACTGGGAATACATTGCGCCACCTAATTAATGTCTTTTTAATGCTCTTCTCCTCTAGAGCTTAACTCAGTCATTCAGTTTTGCAACAAACACAACACACACAACAATATAACATGTGGCAGCTGACGGTAAGTAAGACCGAGTAGGGGAGTGCAGCAAATGAGAGCAGAGGGTTTATGGTGACTTCAGCAAAGAAGAGGCCTGAGTGGTGGACTCTGTCCAGAGTGAACAGCGCTGAAGGACACAAGTGGATCGTGGTGCACACACACACACACACACACACACACACACACACACACACACACACACACACACACACACACACAATTAACAATATTGTTTACATTTAAAATTAATCTTACAAAAGGTCACAACAGATTCCACCCTGTTGGAGCAAAAGGTCCATCTTATGGAAGTAGAGTTAGAATAAAAAACTGAAGATGACTTGCTTGAAAGGGTTTGTAGAAGAAAGATTCTTCTCTTTAAACGAATAAAGTTTGCAAAGTTTCACACGAATGAACCACAAGATTTCTGGAAAAATGTCCTCTGGAAAGATGAGACCAGAATACAGCTGTTTGGAGAAAACCAAACAGCACACAAGCACAATCCTATACCAGCTGTCTGGCATGGTGTTGGTGGAGTGATGCTTTGGGCTTGTTTTCAGCCACAGAACCAGAACACCTTACAGTCACTGACTCCATTCAGCCACTGAATGTGAGGCCATCAGTCCACCAGGCTCAAACTTGGTAATCAAAAAGACAACAGTCCCCAACACAGCAGCTGATTTACAACCAAAAGGCTGAAAAAGTACTCAGGTGTTCTAATGGCCTAGTCAAAGTCCAGACCTCAAGCTGACAGAAATGCTGTGATGGATGATAGGAGAGTTAACATTGCTAAAGATTGCTCTACAAGTAACTGAATACTGAATGGGTGTACTTAGTTTTTCACACTCAGCTTCTCCATTTTGGCTTCATCTTTGTTTAATGAACCATGAAATATGGTATGTTTTTAATGTTAGCGATTAGATTTAAATCAGTTTAGAACCTGAGAATAATCACATATTATTTTGTCCTGATATGTAAAACCTGACTAACTGAAATTGGTGCACTTTTTAAATAAAACATGACCAGCTAATTCATGACTGCTTTCATCTTCATGTGTATATGCGCCCACAGGGTCAAGCTCCTCCGTTCAACAGTGCGGTTATATCATGAGTCAGCAGATGGCAGAACAGGGAATTTCTTCATCAGGCTGAATTCCTACAATGTGTCAGAATTTCCAGGTGGTGCCAGCTCTCATCAGCCAGCTGGCAGTTCTGGAGACACCTATATCCCTCCACCGTGGCCTTGTGTTAGCTCGACAGGAGGTAAAGAGGGTTTGGAAAGTACAGTCCGCACACAGTTCTTGAAACAACCAATCAGTGTCTGTTTTCCTCTCAGATCAATGACGACGTTATGAAGAAATGCTTAAATAGTTAATTATGATAACAAACTTTTCAGTTTTATTTCAGTAAGCATAGTTACTAAATAATATTTCTCAAGAACATTTACAAAGAATTTGGGAATAAATTATAAAGTCAGTAAATTTAACAAGAGTATTGCATTGTTATCATTTAAGAGCCCTGCAAAAGGTTTAAGGTTTTAAGGTTTAAGGCAGAGCTAACTTCAACCAGCAAGCTCATTTTCCCAGAAAAGACAACGTATCTCCTAAAAAGGTGAAATCTGGATGAAAACCAAGTTTTAAAACTTTATTTCTCCAATAAAATTTATAAGAATTTTTTTCCAGAAATATTTGTGATATCATCCTCACAGACAGGCAGACAACGTAACTGGCAGGCATAAACATCATTCTTGGCAGAGGCAGGAGAATCGAGTTTGCAAGTATTAAAGCAGGATCACTGCTACATCCTTATCATCACCATGCAAACTGTCTCTTTATCTTCTTTAAAGCAAAACTATCAGACAGCAATACCAACACAGGGTAGGCATATCAAATCAACACTATGAACTTATTAACTAATGCTGGTGACACTTTTTTTTTGCTGAAGTTGTCACTTTGACTAATCGTAATTCTATTTTGATGGAATAAGCCAACTCGAGAAAGAAAATAAAAACTAAATGAGGGCTGATTTCTGCTCTCTTGAATTAAAAGAGTAATTAAAAAAGTCCATTCCCCCCTTCTGCGTTCTGATCACACCTGTTACTGACCCTTGTGTTTGATAATGCTTTACACATATTACTGCAGAATTATGACAGGACGTAATCCACCTCCTTCTCAGTGCTACTGATGTCGGATCAGTTATGTGGCTCTGACCTGAGACGATGGTGTAGCCGATTCCTCTCGGTTTGCCCAGATCCTGGTCAATGGCTGTTATCTTCCGCACTTCATACCCCTGCAGAAACAGAAACAACAGATTAAAAGATGCATTTAATCATCCAAGCATTAGTTTACATCAGTTTCTAATTTATTCTGACATTAAAAACAGAAAGATGTGGAGTAAAACCAATATTTCATGCTGGATTTCTCAGTAGTTTTGCTGCTAGAGGATGAGGCTGCTTTTTTTTCTCACTTGTCTCCATTAATGCATTATTTGCAGTGACTGCTGCCGTTAGGTTTCATTCTCGCTCTGTTTTCTGTTCCATATAAGGTACATCACCCCTAATATTTATGTATTTTGCTGTGAAGCTGACCTGGTTGGAGCAATTGATGGAGCCATTTTTGCCATTAACTTTATGTACTCTTACTGGTTTATACAGAGGGTACCCCTGGCTCAGTGCTTTAGTATTCAGCTGAGTATCTCTCCAGGTAGAAGTCATCAACAAGGCTATTGCTGCTATAACCCCAACAGCGTAGATAAGGAAGACTGTGGATGTTAGCTTCTGCAGTAGTAAGTACTAAGACAGTTACCCCTGTGCGAATTATTGCATATTAAGGTATATATTGTAAACATTAAAATTGGCGGTTGTAAGCATTCTTCAAGGGTGTCTCAAGTATTCACGGGTGGTGGTTGTGGTCCCTTACCCCCGGAAATACCAAGGGGGTAAAGGACCTTACCCCCCTTGGTAAGGGACCACAGTGATTCCAACATAAAAACTTTTTTCCCTTTGTTGAGCTCTTGAGATGCTTCAGAATACATCATCTGTCAATGAATCCTAAAAATATTTAAATGGTTGTTACAAAAGCTAAATATTAAAATACAGGGAGAACCTATAATGGTAGTCAAACATTTTTCCTTTCTTTATGTTTGATATCAGATTTATTTGGTGTTTATTTTTCTTGCATTGCGCTGAATCTCTCCTGCTGTGCCGATGAGTCTGCTCCCTCAACAAATCACAGTATGACAGCTCAAAAAAAAACAACAAAAAAAAAAAAACCAGAATAAGAAACGAAAGAAAGAAAAAGAAAGCTATTTGAAAAGCCTTTGATCTGCAGCACTTTTTCAGCCTTCGTGTCTCAATCAGACACGGTGGTGATGCTTAAAAACCCCCGTGCTGCAGCTCGGTGGTACTTCCTATTTCCTTGCATCCTTTCTCCCTTCCACCCCCCACCCCACATCGTCCCTCTCACTCACACCTTAAGGGGCTGCCTCCCATTGATCCTTCAAATTGTGTCTAAGACATGTTTATGCTCCATTTCTGCCAAAGCATCTCCTGTCATTGACCAATTACACCAGAATCAATTACAAGCCTTTTAAAAGGGAGACCCATTCCCCAGCTGAGAGGGAGACACACACACACACACACACACACACACACACACACACACACACACACACACACACACACACACACACACACAGGAAAGATGTGGAGAAAAATAAGAGGAAGTGATGCTGAAGTAATGTGAGCAATATTCTTGAGCTGTCCGCACAAGTGGAATTTGTTCAATCAGCCATCACATATACAAACCCTCCCTCTTAGGATGCACACACGCACACACACACACATGGTTAGAAATATTAAAACACACACTCACACCAATGCCAACCATCCTTCCATTACTTTTGCTATACAGTGCATTCCTCCCCCACCTCCCTTTCTCTGTCTCTTTCCTTCTCATTGATTTGACAGCCAAATTGTGTGTTTGTCCTAGAAGGAGCTTAATGTCAGTTAGAGCATAGATTCACAGCCATAACTGTTAAAAACACAGACCTGTGATTTCATCTGAAAAAAACCCCCCAAAAAAACCAAAAAAAAACCAAAAACAGATAAATAAATAAATAACATTTTCCAGCGCTTTGTCAAACTTTTTTCCCTGGATGACAGGTTGATTGGCCCTAAGAGAAAAGAAGAGACAACGTCTGAGAGAAACAAACTCACAGAGAAGAAGAAAGAAATGGAAAGGATTTTTTTATGAATTCAAACTTTGTGTGATGAACTATGACAGAAGTTTGTGTTTGATGGCCTCGTGAGTAAATGTCATGAGCTTTTACAGCAACTGACACCGATTCTGTCTCTGTACAACATCAGCTTATTGATGATAAACAGTGCAGAGAGGAAATGACACGTGTCTGTTAGATTATATGAGGTCACTGGAGGTGCACTACTGCTGGCTGACATCACTACGTCTTACTAAAAAGTACAGTGTCAGCCACATTTTATTGGCCCAGCAGGCAAGGAAGTGTGAAAAACCTTAATTAATCTTTTATTGCAGAGGCATAATTTAACATTGGAAATAGAAAAAATATAAATCTTTAATTTGGTTAGTGTGGAAAAATCCTATGCTCAAAATGTATTTTAGATAAAACAAACAGTGGCCTAATAACTGGTAGCCTTAACAATCGTCTTCAAATAAATGCAACAAAAACATGTTTTAATCCTTCTTCATTTTTGTTCTTTATTTTAAAAAAAAGTTCTAAGAGCATCAAATTGTTAATTCCTAACTTCTTGTCTACCTGGTGCAGGAGTCAGCGACCTTTTCAGTCCAACCAGCCATTTTTGTGCTAGCTCCTACAAAATAAAAGCTGTCCAGAGCTGCAAAACCTACACTTCCTAAAGTTTTTTCATATTTACCAGGAATGGAATTTTACCACAATATTTTGTGTCATTTACTGTGGTGGAAATTAAAGCTATACATACTCTGAACATCAGGAATGCAAACCAATATTCCTTTAAAAAATGAAAATACAAATTTTAAAAAAGCTTTATCACTATACCAAGTTACATTTAGTACTTTGCTGCGAAACTGCTAACAATATTCATGCAATCACATCTGGTACTATAAATTTAGAGTTTATTTATTCATGCACTCATGCAATAGATCAAAAGTCAAAATCATAGTGATAAATGTTAGGATTTGCAATTTACTTCAATTAAAGTTTATAATTAATATTGCATGATACCTATCACAATATTTCATTCAAAGAATGATACAATGTTGCCCATCCTCGAATTGAAACTATAATAAAAATCTTAATTTCAAAATTGAAGAATTAAAATTGATTTTGTTTCTATCTTTAAATAAATTTAAAAATCTAACTTTTACAAAGAATGTCTTCTTGTAAAGAATGACGCTAACTTAGTTCTTACCATACATGTTTGCAAATAGGAAGGAAAATAGGTAGTTATAAAAAGAGAAAAAGTAAAGCACACAATTTGCATCTGAATGACACTGAAAAACCCTCTTTTTTCATGTGTCATACTGTTGTAGAAATTCTATCCATGTTTTGCATTTAAACACACTTTTTGTAAGAACTACCTTTTCTCATTGCCTTTAGTATAACTAAAACCGTTGCTCACTTGTATTTCCTGTTTTTTTTTTTTTTTTTTTCAAAATTAAAAAGAATTGCTATGGTGGGGTAAAGAGACAAAAATGGCCCTGGAACCACAGGTTGCAGACCCCTGCCCTGCGGTATGAATATGAGGTGACACAGAGGTTCACACAAATGTTTATCTTACCACGATGCACAGTAACGGGGTACGAAAAATCTCCAACACTCACTAAAAAGCAAAGAGTGGCATCTTGAGGTCACCAAAGCTCCATAACAACCAATAGATCTGCAAACCCACCCACTGTTTGGAAGTGATGCACAAAAAAAATCTGTCCTAGCATCACAAATGTAATCATCACTGCAAAAACACAAAATCTTACCAAGTATTTCTGGTCTAATTTCAAGTGCAAATATCTTGAATACACCTGAAATAAGACAAAACTAACCTACAAGTAACTTTTCAGCAGATATAGGAGCTTGTTTTAAGTCAATAATTCCTTAATATTGATGAAAAAGTTCTAGTTATAAGTGAAATAATCTGCCAGTGGAACAATACATTTTAACTTATAATATGGGAAAAATGTCTTGTTCCACTGGCAGATTATTTCACTTGTAAGTAGTACTTTTTCATCAATATTAAGGAATTACTGACTTACAACGAGCCCATATATCTGTTGAAAGGTTACTTGTAAGTTACTTTTGTCTTATTTCAAGTATACTTAGATATTTGGACTAGAAACTAGTCCAAAAATACTTGATAAGATTTTTTGTTTTTGCAGTGAACTCCTTACAGATATCTAAAATATGCTTTGCTTAGATAATACTTATATTGAGCTCTGGGAACACAAATTCCTGAAGGGTTTCAGGCAAGCAACAAAGGATTAGTATATAAAAATCCACTTCAGGTACCTGAAGTACGGTGAAGGATCTGTGATATTGAGGATTTTTTCACTTTTGAAGTTCATGACATCATGAATTTTGAAATTCCAGGACATTTAAAATGAAAACCTGGTGGACCCAGCCAGGAAACAACTTCAACCAATGATCTGGAGAGATTGTGCAAATATGAAATGTGAAAAATCCTGTTTTCCAAAGTCTCCAACCTTGTTAAAGGAGAAGAGACAGTAAAGATCAGATTTTTCAAAAATTTTCAATGAGAAAATATGCTTCTGTAATAAAAGATGGATTTTTTTTTTTTTTACCTATCATATATTTACCTGGGATAGTAACAATAAATGTTTCAGTCTCTCTCTAATCCTAATCTAATCTAATTTACTTCTTTTATTTATTTATTTAACACAATCCAACATCTTGTGTTTCTATACCATCCCACCTCCCCCAGTTCTTCCTGTTGTGACCTTCCTGGTGACAACTGATGAATCAGGGAGTCAGGGAGACACAGGGCGTTGGCACCGTCATGCCCAGTTAATATGCATGCAAATGTAGCACTTGACATTTCTACTATGTCGTGTACAGGCTGCGTACCAGGGATAAGCAAGTGGTCGTGTAAGCCCAGGAGCTGTCTTGGGTGGGGAAGTGAGGCAGAGACGAAAGGAAATAGAGTGATAGAGGGGCAGAAACAGAAATAGGACAGACAGTTTCATCCCCATGTGTATAATTCCCTCCAAGCAAGTGGAAACATCAGTAGCTCCACTATTAGCCACCTGGGTGCTAAGTTAAGGAGCTGAGTAGAGAGATGGAGTATAATGGTGCTCAGGGAAACAGTCTATTAGATGGCCATTATAAACCCAATCGCAATAATGACTAAGGTAAGGTCACAGGGAGACCCCACTGCTTAGCAATTCATGCGATTCACAGACTTCTGTGACCTTTGCTGGAGGCCTAACATCCCAGAGGCAGAACGGTAAATTTCCTGCAGTAATTACAACCTGACACACCTGCAGTGCTGTATGCAGGGACCTCAGGCTGAGGTTGGGGAGAATGAGGGGCTTTCTTCAGGGAATGCTCAGAAAGGATGAGAAATCCTGATTTGATTATAATTTAGGCCTTTGCTTTAACTATATACTTCAAGCTCAATACACATCCTTGATAATCAAAGAGCAGTGTTACCACAGGACAAGTGAGCTATGTATTGATGTTTCTGCTGTATACTTGATTGATGTTTTTATGATGTGAAGCACTTTGAGCTGCCTTGCTGCTGAAATGTGCTATACAAATAAACTTGACTTGACTTGACTATGAGGTCCCAAGGAAAGGTTGATGACCATGACAAACAAGGCATTTTATGGGGTGTATGGTGGTGGAGTAACCAAAGCAAAAGCAAGAGCTGTGTCTGCATTCTGTGGTCAAAGTCGAACTTGACATGGAAACTGCACTTTGCCAAGGCTAGCATTCATCAGGAATCCTGTTTATGGTGTACAGGATCCTAAGGCATCGTTTGCGTGAGGAGAGCGTATGTTTTGTGAATGCAAGAACCTAATCTTTGCTTTTTGCAGATGATGTGGTTCTGATGGTGTCTTGGAGCCGTGACTTTCTACGTGCCGCTGAACACTCTGTAGCTGAGTTTAAACTGCTGAGGATGAGAGCTGGTTCTTTTAAATCGGAGACCATAGTTCTTGACTGAACAATGGTAAACTGATCAACCCAAGGCAGGTGAGCTAATAGCAGGGTGGAAAGGAGATGAACAGTTGGTTTGGGGCCTAAGTTGCAGTAATGCAGACACTGCTCCTGTGTGTTGGGATAAATAAAGAACTTTAGACAAAAACACTAAGCTGTAGAATTACCAGTCTGCCAAGCCTTCAACCCGCTCCCTTGGTCGTGAGAAATAGATCATAACCCAGAGAAGAAGATCCAGCCTGGGTTATTAAATGACTGGTGTTAACTAGCACCTTTAACACATATTTGTTGTGCCATGCTGAACTACACTAAAACAGAACAGATGATTTGACCATGTGTATAAGAGTTGGTGCCTCTAAACTGAACAGGTTGGAAAGGATCCCTTGGAGCTGTGCTTTAGGGAGTGTGTGGCCAACTAGCAGCTGGGGTGGGTTACTAAATGAAAAAAGCTCAGAAGCATAATTTTTGACATTTCTGACACAATGTGTGTAGTCTTAAGGGTGTCACAACAATTCCAACAAATGAGATGAGACAACACATAAAACCAAACAAGATTTTGATAGTTTACAAGTCTACATTTTGTTTTTTTAAAAACAGACTAAAAGTTTCACAAACTGTGTTTTCAATTATGTCTACCAGTGAGTAATTTGGTTTGATTTTTTTTTAAAGTACTGCTGCTTTCAAGGAGGACCCCTGAGGTGGTCCTCATGCTAAAAATATCAGTGAAATGGCCCAGTCTTGTATTTTCACAAACATAGAAATGGTTTCACTGATCACCACCAGTTCTAATAACTCTCTGTTCAGTTTTAAATTATCCAGGAAATGATCAGTGTAGGTATTTTATTTTTCTAACTACAGACAACAAAATGCAGTCCAGACAAAACAGCAAAATGGCTTGTAGTTTGGTGTTCAATTGTGTCTGCAGGCTAAAACAAGCAAGCAAAAATACTTCATTTTTTTTACAGACAGAATAAAAATTGAATAGAGTAAAAACCATTAGGGCCTGATATGAGAAATAAAACATCCTAGATTTCAAAACTGTACCTTCATTGGATGTTTCAACAAAACAAAACAATTAATTTAGTTTTTTGAAGTACAGCCTGGATGTCCTATTGTTTTTGTATCATAATTGATACAAACCAACATCACCTCTGTTAGCTAAACATTTATGTCTTTGTTATTCATGCGGCTTGATGTTTTTATCTTTTATACAGCCTTTTGTGTTGTGTATAGAAAGTGCTCTGCATTGACTGATTAAATGCTATATTGTTCCATGCTCACTGACTGGTTGGTGCTTTGTGAAATGGAGTTGATGAGAAATTTAATGATGTTTTGACACAATGAGATCTAGTTGTATTTCAACTGGTTCCACAATAAAGTTGCTCTATTCTTTTATAAGCTATGGTATTGAGTATTTGGATTATAGTACTGACCAGAGGAGTGCCTTCTTCTATATTGGTACTGTAGGGTAGATTGGTGAAAATAGGGTCCATGTCTTGAACATCAGTGATGGTGATGGCTAAGTTTGCAAGCCTGGAGAGAGGCCTCAGTTTGTCTTGATCCTAGTAAAACCAAAACACACAAACAGAGGGCTTACAGGAGCCTTAATTCAAATAAATGTATGTTTGCTTGGGAAAGCATTAATAAAGGTATTATATGTTTGCTTACCGTAGCATTTACAGTGAGCTGGTAGGCAGATGTTGTCTCATAGTCCAGAGTTTTGGTGACGGTCACAGTGCCTCGGGCTCCGTCGATAGCAAAGAAAGGAGAAGGAGGCTGGAAAGAGAAGAGAACGCTGCCCCCGGTGCCTTGGTCTGGATCTGTGGCGTTCACCATGAATATTGATCTACCCACTGGTGTGTTCTGAAGGACAGAAGCAAGCAGATAAGAGATAGTAGTGGAACAGTCTCAAAATAAGTTTAGTGATTGAAAAACAACATTTTTTCTGGTAATAACACAGTAAACAAAGTCAACTTCTATACTGAATGTGTGTGTGTTTTTAGAACCGTTTAAACCTCTCCACACAATTTAAACCATCAAATAATTAAGCTAAAAGAATTTTAAGTCAAGTTTAAGTCAAGTTTATTTGTATAGCACATTAATAACACAAAAAACCCCAAAAACAAAACATAATAAAAAAAACATAATACAGTAACCAATTATGAAAAAAACCAAAAAACATCACATTTTGTAAAATGTGATGTTTTTTGTGACATCAAATATACAAGTATACTGATCAAAGTTCCAGTTACTATGAATCAAAGGCAGCTCTAAACAGGTGGGTTTTTAGCCTTGATTTAAAGGATCTCAGTGTTTCAGCAGTTTTGCAGTTTTCTGTAAGTTTGTTTCAGATTACAGGAGCATAAACTATGTGCTCTATATTTCTAGGTTTAGTGAGAATCCGCGCTGCAGTGTTCTTGATCAGCTGCAGCTGTCTAATTGATTTTTTGGGCAGACCTGTGAAGACACTGTTGCAGTAATCAGTGCGACTAAAGATAAACGCATGGATGAGTTTCTCTAGATCTTGTTAAGACATTAGTCCTTTAATCCTGGAAATGTTCTTCAGGTGATAGAAGGCTGACTTTGTAACTGTCTTTATGTATTTCTGAAGGTTCAGGTCAGAGTCCATCACTACACCCATATTTTGGGCCTGATCACTAGTTTCTAGCTATAATAACTGAAGCTGCGTGCTGATTGTTCCTTTTTGTCCAAAGACATTAAAGTTGTGTTTCTGTTCAGGAAGGAAAATTTTATTTAAACAATTAAATTTGAAAAATTGTTTTAAAATATTTTCACAAACAAACATCTGAAAAGTACAGAAAAAGTTAAAAACCATGTATCATTCTTCAAGTTCATAACTATGCACTAGTTTGATTTGCTCTAACAAAACCATAAAAATTAAACTGAAGTTTATGGATCCAATGTGACAAAATGTAAGAAAGTTTAATAATTTTGCAAAATGATGTCTATTTTGGGCTGTACAGCGTTGCGGTTGGTTGCACTGTTGCCTTGCAGCAAAATAATAAGGTCCTGGGTTCCAGTCCTGGCCTGGGGTCTTTCTGCATGGAGTTTGGTTGTTTATCACTGTGATTTCATGGGTTCTCTCTTGGTACTCTGACTTCCTCCCACAGTCCAAAAACATAACTGTTAAGTTAATTGTTCTCTCCAAATTGTCCTTAGTTATGAATATGTGCATTGTTGTTTGTTGTGTCTCTGTGTTGCTTACGACACGTAATGTGTATGTGTTAGTGTAAGGTACTTTTCGTGATAATACACAAGGATTATTGTATATTCGCTTGATCTCCAAATGGTACAATGAGCTCATTTAAATATAAACTGTAGGTTTGTCTCTGCATCTAGCTTATTCTTGGTTACTTATTGTGTGTAGAGTAGAAAGTAATAGTAGTGTTACTTCATAATAATTAGTCTAGTAAAAGTAAAAAGTACTTTTTTCAAAAGGTTACTCAAGCAAATGAGTAAATATAAAGTTGTAATATGTAACTTTTATGAAAAATGTTTTGTTTTTTTTACATATTTGTTAAAATTTTCATTATGTTGTGACAGTATAAGACAGATAATCTCTGAAAAAAATCCAGCTCCTCTGCCTTCTCCCAGTGCTCCCAGTACTCACTCCAGAAATACAGCATTCAAACAGAAATAACCAATTAGAGCCAGGAGGAGGGTCTTAGCGCTGTCAGTCACCCTCATGTACGCGCCGCTCACACACTCCCCCTGCTCTCTGCTACGCTGCAGCTGGTTCACCACAACACAGCCTGCCACTAATGCTGAGGCTAGCTAGCATGGCCACCTATGCCGGCAGATAAACAGTTTTCCTAGAACGGTGAGTTGTTTCTCCACTATTAGCACATTTAGCAGCATGTACACGAGGGTGATTGGCAGCGCTAAGCCCCTCCTCCTGGCTCTGATTGGTTGTTTTAGGTCGGGAGTGGTTGCTTTTATTTAGACGGCAATAGCAGCTCAGGGAAGAGGTGGAGGAGCTCCATCTTTTCACAGCTTATTTGTCTCATACCATACTGTCACAACATGGTGACAGTTTTAACAAATATGAAAAAAACATATTTTTGTAAAAGTTACATTCTGCAGCTTTAAGTAGTTACGACCCTCCTCTGATCCTTTTACATTATTACTAGAGTAGAATTTCATCCTGGTACTTTTAGATTGTATTTATGTAAACCTTTATTGTTGTAACTGCACCTTCTCTGGAGTAGGTCATTTCAGTTCATTTTCCATTCCTGAAACTAAAACAACTTCACTTCACAAAATTTTTATCTCAGGAATTTTAAGCATGCTTTGCTCCAATTTAGTAAAACTTTGAGTGTAGCTAAAGCAAATATGATTTTCAGGTAACAAGATGAGCAATAGAATGAATAATATGAGGGCCTACAAAAATAAACAGCATCTGAATCTACGACACTTTTGCTTGATATGTTCATTATGCTCGTCAGCTCGTCTGGTTCTTAAAAAATTGTGGAAAAACACCTGAATTTCGCCCAGAGCCTGTTGTTTGTATGCACACGTCCACGTATGCATCTGTATCTCTGCGTGTCATGGATGCCAACATGATCAACTTTGCTTTGATGTCAAGGACGCAGACTGATAGCTAAGTTATTGCTGAGTGAGTTTCTACATGCTTCATTTTCAGAACAAGCCCGAGATGTGTTTAAATGTACGTAAGAGGACATTATTTTCTACCCCCAAAGCACAGCAGCTTTTATCTCTCTGAACAGCATCCTGTAAAACAGTGAGTCATTACCATCGCCCAGCGTCAAATGCCCCAAGGCACAGAACAACAGAGCCCACGTTCCTTTCCAATATGTAAACACACTCACAAATACCTGTTTTGATCTGGCAGATTTGACAGAGGCGCTGGGTTCAAAGCGGTGCGTGCTACAACTGTTCAAAGCACTGACGAGAACAGGATTCCTACACATTTTACATTTTAAATCCTACACTTTTCCCGACTCAGATATTCTGATTGCTCAGTCCATGTTGGCTCATTTTGAAAATGCAAACACACAAGACTTTGAATTTATGGCACAAACATCAATAGAGGTCAGATTTTATTTATGGAACCTGTAAAAAAGCACAGACAGGAAGGATGGAAGAATGAGTGTACAGATGAATGAAAAGATGGCCAGATATAAGGTAGAAACTAGAAGTTTACATACACCGAATAAAAAGACCCCTGTTTTTCTCATTGTCTGAAAAAACTTCTCTGGTTTTAGGTCAGTTAAACTTACCAAAATTATTTCCATTTGCTAAATGCAACAATGATGAGAGAATATATCACAGATTTATTGATGTCTTCAAGATCAGAAGTTCAGATACATTTCGTCAGTATTTGTTGGTAGCTATTCCCTTTGAACAGTATAGCTTGGGTCAAATGTTCTGGGTTTCCTTCTACAAACCTCTGATAGGTTGCTGCAGTGCTGCTTCTGGTGCCTTCAAGCATCTGGAAATTGTTCCCCAGGATGAACCAGACTGGAGCAGCTTCATGAGCCTCTTCCTGATATCTGGGCTGATTTCTTTTGATTTTCCAGTCATGTCAAACAAGAAAGGAATGAGTTCCAGGTGTGGCCTTAAAATACATCCACAGGTGAGCCTCCAGTTTGTCAGTTAACCTATCAGAGGTTTCCAAAGCCATGACATCATCATCATCATCATCTTGATTTTCCCTCATTATTTAAAAGAGACAGTAATCATTCTGTATGTAAACTTTTGATTTTGAAGACATTAATAAATAAATCCCTGACATATATTCTCTCTCATTATTGTGGCATTTAGCAAACAGAAATAATTTTGGTAATCCTAGCTGATCTAAAACAAGAGAAGTTTGTTCTGATTTAAATTCAGACAGTGTGAAAAAAATGTCTTTTATTCAGTGTATGTAAACATATGGTTTCAACTGTATTAATGGATGGACAAAACGATGTATATCTTTTTTTTTTTTTAAATTGACACATGAATCAGTCTGGAGCTATTTATCTTATCTTAAAAATCTGATATTAATGCAAATGGTGGAGGGAAAAAAGCCTTGAAAAACAAATATTTCTCCACTCTCTCTATATATATTTCCATACTTATCCAGACTTGGAAAATATTTAAATGAAGATCTAAAACTCTTTCAGGCTGAGTAAGAACTCTAAGAAGTGCAGATGACCAGCTCTCACCAGCATGTGTCAGCGTGTAAGCATACGCTGGCTCAGAGGTTAGCAGGCTTAGCTTCGCACAGGTGTCTGAGCAACTAATCTGGACTCTCTGACCTCTCCTCGCAGACAGAATGAGCATCTGTCAAATACACATTCACATTATTCATTCTCATCTTCCTGTTATCTCTTGAGGCGGTGAAGGTCAAGCTGCTCCATCAGCATAAATGGTGCATTTAATTAAGAAGCACAATGCAAAAACAACAGTTTAAAAAGGTCCTTTAAATTGTCAGTTTTTCAGAATAAAGTCAATATTTGCAGAAAGCCTCCCAGGATCTCTATGCGGAGTTCATCAGTGATCACAGTGACCTCTGTGGTGGTGGACTTAACCATTAGTGGATTCTTTGAACATATGTGAAATGAAAGTGAAAGAAAAATGATAACCTATGGATGTTTTCGTGTTTACTGACCTTTAAGACCATCCAGTCACATCTCTTTAAATGAGACACACAATAAACAATACTGAGCAAAGCCTGGTGAGACCAGAGGCTGCTGAGCTGGATTGCATCGCATCGATACCATGGTGAAGTGTTGCATCTGTCCCCTGCTATTCCTTCTTGGGTGCAAAAGCCAATTGGTTAGTCATGGCTCATATTCCTGCATATATGCCTTGACAGCGCTTTGTAGCTTTTGAATAAATGGAGGCCATTTCCACAGGGAAGAAGAATGTTAAAGGGTGAGACAGTTGAAGAGGGATGAAGAGTGTTCCCTGCTGTGTCTTATCTGAAGTGCACTGCAAGAACCGCCGTCCTCTCCGTCTGAGAGCTGCTGCTAATAGAAATAGAAGAGGAGACGCAAACTGCTGAAAGATACCGAGAGCTGCAGAGAAATGGATTTAAAAGCAAACATCCTATGTTTTGGGAGACTATTCACGTTTCTTTTGATTTTAACTACAATATTTCAAATCTTCTTCCATAATAAAAATAGTTCAGCAAATAAACTCCCAGCATTAATATTTAATATGCAATAGGCTTTTAAATGTATGGGTCCAAAAAATGTTGCAATTAAATATGGTCAGATACTGATTTAATCTTACCTTCTGAAAATTCAGATCACAAAGCAAGAACATACAGAAACGTTTCAATTCTGGAAGCACTGGGTGTACCAATAATCAGAATCCTAAAAGCCATTGAAACTGTAACTTTAAGAAAGCTCCAACATGCTGCACCACGCATGGTGGCAGCATGTTGGAGCAGCTCTGTTATGTTAGTTCTGATTTGTTCTTTTTCTAAACTTTTGTTCATAATTTTTTTTTAGTTTGTGGCATTGCTGTTTGGACAATTATTCCCTCAGGTTTTAGATGCTGTGCAGCTGGAAGGATTTTTCCTCTTACTTTTTTATTTTCAGACAGTTATGATGCGTAACTGTGGCAACTAGGTATTGTTTTTACAACTGTTAGCATCTCAAAAGCTCCCAGCATACCTGAACATCGACCCCAAATCTCAAAAGAGTTGAAAAGAAGACTTCATGGATGCAGAGCAGAACCAAAGAGCACAGAGACAAGGAGGAAGTTCAAACCATTGCTTCCATCCATCATAATGGGCAAGGATCATATCCCCAACTCCACTTTCTAACCACATGGCCACATAGAGATTTAAAGAGGAGCAGCAAAAGCAAATGAGGTGGATTAGCAGTGCTTGGCAACTGAAGGTGTCAACCAGGACATGTTACTGTGTAATGTCATATTTACTGCCCATATGGAGCTGTTAGCATGTCATGACAGTCATGACCCCGTTCAGAATCAAAGGCAAGGCCTATATTCTATTCAGAATCTGTGAAAGACCTAAAAAGACCTAAAACACAATATCTTTCAGAAATGCTCTTTATCCAACCTTACAGAGCTTAAGCGTTTTTGCAAAGAAAAAAGGGCAAAGTATGTTATGGGAAAGCTGGTGGACGCATATCCTAAAGGACTTGCAGCTTTATTTGCTGCAAATAGTGACTCTAAAGGAGGATTATATGTTAATGCAAGCCACACTCTTTGGACTCTTAATTTTAATTTTTTTTATAGATCATTAATTTCTTTTTCTTCCATTTCACAATTATACACCGCATGCTGTTGGTCTGTCAATCAATATACTAGTAATACATGTTGAATTTTGTGGCTTTTGTAATGTGACTAAATGTGAAAAAGTTTAAGGGGTATGAACAGTTTGCAACCGTACATCCAGATTTTACAGCACAATTCCAAGTACGATGTTTGAAAACCTTTAAGATTCAGATTCCTGATTATGACCTGACTCTGAATATGTAAAACATTATATTCCATGGTACAACTGCTACATACAAAGGGTTCAATCTCTTGTTCCCAAAGTCAAGCATAATGACAAAATACACAGTGTGACTTGAACACTTTGAGTTTGGAAAAGATAGATTTCAAGTGAACAAGTGGAGTATATAGGTAGGCAAGTAATAAGTGTGAAATATTACCAACGACAGTATGTAGTAAAGGATATATCCTGTGTACTGACTGGCTCTAGTAGGACAAAATTCTCAAAATAAAAAGAGGTTCCAAGGAAGAATAGAAATGGCATAGAAGAGAGACCAAATGACAAATTAGTGGTGGTATGAGAGAAATGAGAAAATCAACTGATGCAAATATGAACAAATAAAAAAGAAAGCACGTCAGTGACAGTAAAGACACACTTTAAAACAAGAAATAATTGATCTATTTTTAACTTTAGCCATGGTATATAACCTGGTGTTTCCATTATTATAGCCTCACATTTCAAAGCAGCAGAAGGCAAAGTTTATGTGAGCCAGATTTCTGGGTCTACATGGCAGAGGGATCTCTGAGGGACCATTGTCTGTCAAAGCTAGACAGACATTAGGATCACAAGGTTCTGGAACATTGACATACTATCAGAGAGTCCACCGAGAGCTTGCAGAGGATTCCAGGGGTCGAATGTTAACTTTTTTTTCCTTTTTGAGGGAGTTGTCACCACAATAAAAGACTGGACAGTAGGTGTTGCTCTGGAGTACTTTATATTAAGTATCAATTAAAGCATAACTTTACATTAAGCTATATGTTAATTGAAAAGTCAATTCATTGGTTTGCAGTGCAGAAGGGGAAGAGCTCAAATTTGTGCAAATTTAAAACAAAAAAAGTAAATGCCAACAACTTTACAACTTGGAAGTAAATATGATATCATTAAACCATGTTAAGAGAAACAGTGAAATGCAAACTAAAACTTTTAAGCAAAGAACATATTTATTCAATGGCTGAAAATGTACGTTAAGTCATATCACATCTGTTGCATTTACCTCTATGAATGAAACAAAATAATCTAATACATTAAGTCAATTCCATTGTATTTATGGAAATCGATCAGCAACACAATTTATTCCCAAAAGTTTGGAATGCTGAGTAATATGGAGGACAAATACTATTCTATCACAGTTAATTAGTATTCCTTGTGTTTCCTACAAAAGTCTGGTGAATTTCTAACTTCACTTCAGAGTGACCTTAAGCAGTTCTAAGCAGTGCTGTGGTATTTAAATCACTTCACTGAGGTTTCGAGTTTAGCTTATCTTGTTCTACTTTGAACAACACAGACACTGCATTGATTTTTTTGTGCTGAAAATCTTATGTATTCAACATGAGGTTTGCTGCCAAATGATCCACAGATCACTGCTGACAGGTAGGAGCTGCTGTTCTGCAGAATTCTGTTATCAGTTATTGATTTTGCAGGTAACCATTTGAGTGTCTTTACCAATAAATACTAACAACTTATGGCTGCATGTAGGAAAGAGTGGACAATATTTATTTCTTCCTCTATGCTGTTATTAATATGTTTGCATGAAATCTAAGAAATCTTACTTTTACCAAAGGTTTCACAAAAAAAAACAAAACAAAAACAAAACAAAAAAAAAAAACATTTGTCTTTTGTTGTATCATTACAAATAATTTGTTGTTTTCTGTATAGGACTAAACTATTATAACAGGTTGCGGAAGAGACCCTAAATTCTAAAGAAGTGGAAATATGCTCTGCTCATTTTATGAAAATGTGCAGATAAGTGAAAATTTGGACTTGAACCTTTTACCATTTTGTAAAATATTAAGTTTAGTCAATAATAGGGATCTACTGGTACACAAAGGTCCTGGTTTGTTACATTAAGTGTCGCGCAAAAGTATTCAAACCCCCTTTCAGCATAGAACCACAAAGTATAATATAGTTTATATGGATTTTATCTGACAGATTAACACAAGATAGTGAAGGCAGTGAATACCATAAAGAAGTTTAAAGCAGAAGGTTCTAAAATAATATCCCAAGCTTTAAATATCTCATAGAGGTCTGCTCAATTCATCGTCTCAACATGGAGAAAGGATGGACCAGCTGCAGACCTACCAAGACAAGAGCATTAATCCTTGAACTTCAGGATGGCAGCCATTTTTCAAGATGGCCATTGTTGGGCACCACGATGGCGCATGGGTGAAGTGTGCGACCCATATACAGAGGCTTTAGTCCTTGATGCGGCACAGATTCAAATCCCGGCCTGTTGACCTTTGGCGCTCCCCCCCCCCCCCTCTCTCAACCTGCTTCCTGTCTGACCACTGTCACTGTAAATAAAGGCCAGTAGCGCTGGAAAAAGCCTTTCAAAAAAAGAAAAGATGGCCACCATTTTTAAGCCTTTTTAACGAACTATTGCTATAAAATGTTACCCATTTTCATGACTTGGATGAACTTTGTGTCACATCATTTGTTCTTATCTATAGTCATCCTATTCATACACCTTTAAATACTAATATGTAGCAAAATCTGATGTCAAAACTGAAACTGAGGACTTTGCTGTTTGCAAGTCTCACACCAGTCGTCTTCACTGGAAGGAGATGAAGATGTGTGATACAGACTGAGTGACAGTTGTCTTAATGGTTAGTGTTAGCTTTTGTTAAGCGGTTTAGGGTTAGCGTCCACTAATTTTTGTGTGTTTAACGTTTTAGTGTTAGCAGAGCTAAGATTCTTGCTTAGTGGTTGGTGAACCTAACTTTTTGGTCAGCTTTGCCCACCACTGGCAAAAACCACTGCTGATTTTAGTGGAAACATATATTCTCCATTACAACCATGGTGGCTATTTTGAAAAATGTACACCAGAAAAAGAAAAAACATAAGATAAAAAAAATGTACATTATTTCAATGGTTCAAATATGTAAGCTATAATTTGATACAAGACACATTAATCTAATCAGGAATTTTAGAGAAAAAATTAATTTTCCATGACAACCATAGTGGCCATCTTGAAAAATCAAAAATGTATCTGTAAATATGATTTCTGTGGGTCCAATTATGTGTGACTGGACACCAAAAGTACTCATCTGTGATAAATATTGGCAAATTTAGTGCAAAAATACATTTTCCTTGACCATGGTGGCCATCTTGAATTTTTCAGTGACGAACATTTTTTTTTTTTTTTTTTCAAAAAAGCAAGCCCCTGGGAACATCTGTGCCAAGTTAGGTTCTTGTATCTGCATGTGAAACATTTTACTGAAATATTAAATTATCTGTTGCATTACTGTGGCTGATGTAATCTTCATCTGACTAGATATACCCTTGAAGAAGGTCTGAACAGTCGGTTCGATACAAAAACATGTTGGCCTACCTTAACACAAGTATCAAATAATATCTACTGGGAATTGGTCATTGGCAACACATGCTACTGGTAGTGGTGATTCCAATATAAATGTTGCTCTGAGCAAGCCCCTCCTTCTCTCTTATGTAGGACACACAAAAAAGAATTATAGAAAAATAAACAAGATGATATGAGGAAAAGTTTTAATAGTAGTGGGAAGAAAAGTATGAATGTCAATTTTTTTGTTGTTTTTTATTTTACAAATTACAAATAGGTTTCACAAAGCCAAACTGTGTTTTAAAGAATTTGAAATCAGTGTAAAATAATTCCATCCATGTTTGATTGGAAAATACACTATATTGCCAAAACTATTTGGTCATCCATCCAAATCATTGAATCCAAAGGTTCCAATCACTTCCATGGTCACAGATGCATAAAATCCAGCACCAAGGCGGGAAGATTGCTTCCACAAACATTTGGGAAAGAATGGGGCTCTCTCAGGAACTCAGTTAATTCCAGCATGGTACTGTAAGGGGAAAACCACCCATGCAGTAAGTCCAATTCTGAAGGTTTCTCACAATTAAATATGCCAGTATCAGCTCTTTGTGATATTATAACAAAGTGGAAGTGATTGGAAAAAAGAATAACTCAGCTACAATATTGAAGGCCATATGAAATCAGAGTGGGGTCAGCTGATGCACAGTTGACAGAGGTTGACAACTTTCTCCTATCAGTAGCTAAGGAGCTTGAAATTCCATGTGGCCTTGAGATTAACTCAGGAAATGTGTGAAAAGAGCTTCAGTAAATGGCTTAGCAGCTGCATTCAAGCCTTACATCACCAAGTGCAATGCAGGGCATCAGATGCAGAACTGTAACAAATGCTACCAACTCTAGAGCAGTGGTGATGTGTTTTCTGGAGTGACAAACATAGATCTCTGACTTTGGCAGTTACCAGGTTATCATGGAAGCTTTGGTCCAGAGGAGATTATGGCATGGGTCAGGTTTTCAGGAGGTGGACTCAGCCCCTTAGTCAAATGAATGGAATCTATAATGCTTCAGCCTACCAAGGCTATTAGGACAATTTATGGACAATTTCTTGCTGCCAATGTTTTGGGGACAGTTTCGGAATGGCCCCTTCCTTTCCCACAGTGCAAAAACCAAGGTAGATGAAAGAAATGGATGAGCAAGTTTGGTGTGGAAGTATCTGATGGCCTTAACAACATCCTTAATCTCAGCCTCTTGGAGCCCCTTGGGATAAACAAATGCAGAAGACACCAGTCAGACCTTCTTGTTAAACATCAGTGTCTGACCTCATAAATGTGTTTCTGGAAAAATGGTCAAGAGATCCCATAAACACACTCCTAAAACCTTGTGGAGACCCTTCCCAGAGGAGGTTACGCTCTTATAGCTTCCATGTTTAACAATATGGATTAGGAATAGGATGTTATTCAGGTTTGTGTGTGCGTGTGTGTGTGTGTGTGTGTGTGTGTGTATGTTTCTAAGGGATTGTATGTTGGAGCAGCTGCTTATCTACAGCTGAGAGGAAGCGGTTAGATCAGCTCATCAGGAAGGCCGGCTCTATGCTGGGATGCCCCCTTGACCCAGTGCAGGTGGTGGGAGACAGAAGGACTCTGGCTAAAATAACATCACTGATGGACAACGTCTCCCACCCCATGCATGAAGCTGTTGCTGAGCTGAGGAGCTCCTTCAGTGACAGACTGCTGCATCCAAGGTGCACTAAGGAGCATTAAAGGAGATCCTTCTTTCCAGCTGCTGGTAGACTAGATAATTATCACTGCTCCAAACAAACTCAATAAGTGTTTAAGCGTTTTTTTATTGTCACTAACTGTAAATAGGTTGTATTTTTAATGCTCAAAGAGACATGCACATCTTGTACATTTTTAATTAACCAACTCAGTTGCACATTCCTCTAGACTGGAGTATTTGTTTATGGCAATACAGTATTTATGTTGAATTTTTGCCCTTACTGTACAGTAGTTTTAATCTTTATTCTGTTTGTGTGTGTGTGTGTGTGTGTGTGTGTGTGTGTGTGTATTATATTCTATCTTTGTGTGAGTCTGGTGTTATTGGCTGTGACTGTCACTTTGCTGCTGTTGCACAGAAATTTCCCCATCGTGGGATAATTAAGGATGTTTCTATCCTGATCTATATACTGTAGCCATTTTCATCCTTGTTTTTAAGGTTGTCTTGATACCAAGAAAGCATCAAAACTTCAGTTTTTTGTTTTAAATTCATAAATATTTAAGAAAATTAAATAAATCTCAAAAAGTCTTTTATAGAACCTCACCTTAGATTTCACCATTCTAGTGTTTTTTCTGACACTATAAACTTGAGCTGATCAGGTGCAATCCAGATTTGATTTAGTTATGAATAGGAATCACGAATCAGATACATCACAAAAATACATTAACCATATTTCTTACAGTGCTTACTCTCCTGAATTTAATTGAATCTACCTACTGAGGGACAATAATAATCTGTTCTCCACTCCCCATAGACTGGACATTATAATTAGCAATAAAAAAAAATACTTGTTTTGCTTTTGCAAACGATTATATAGTCACATAATACAATGGTGCATTGGGCACATAGTAGTGATATAGTAATTTCACCTATGTCAAAAATGTACTTTTGGGCAAGGCAACAGGACTTAGCTGTTGATCCAAATTAAGAAGACGTGGTTGACCTGTACATCCAGTGACTGACTGACCAAAATAACCACTCTTCCTGCTAAATTGCAGTATTCATGTCCTGCTTCCAGCTGCCCAAAGTCCAGCTGCTCGCCTGATGATTAGCTGAGTAATGAGAGTCAAAAATCCCCCTTCCACATGCAGTCAATTCAAGCTAACTTTTGTCCAGTCTGGTAAAGGCCATGGTAAACTGTAAGACTTCTGAGTGCAGTCTTTTGTTCTTATTTAGTCAGAAATGTTAAAGACATGGTGATTTGAAGGGGCAGTGCTCGGGATTCACCCCCCCGCTGCTCGCAGCTTCAGAGGCCCAACTGTTTTCCACAATAGAGCCATGATTACACCTACACTGCACACAAGGTTCTCAGTTCCTCCCCAACTGTCTGCTCTCCGCTTCCAACCCAGCAGGCATGTGATTGCACCGGCTCTGCTCACCCTTTCACTTCCAGCCTTTCTCCGCCGCTGTCCCTTCCATCAATGCCTCCCACATGTGCCGCCCTGTCATGCTGCCATTGGCATTATTATAACTTACGTGCCGTCATGTATTGTAACAAAGAAAGAAAGAAAAAAAGAGAAATTTCATAGAGTGAAGAAAAATATAAGACTTATTCAATCACTGTTTAATATAATTTAAACATGTTCTGCTTTTACCAAGTGTCAACAATTAAAAAAACAAACAAACAAACAAAAAAAAAACTATTTTCAAACTAAGTTATGAAAAGCATTTCTGTTTAACACTGTCATATTTGGAGAGCCATTTCATTCAAAATTAAACAAATATTATTAATATATAATAAATAAATGCAAAAATAAATCCTGAAATAAATAAATAAATCTAAATTATTAACACTGTGATTAACAAAATAACCTCCCCATTATTTTGTTTTTATTTCATGGGGACATTTATTTATCGGATGGAGTATTTATTATTGATAACATATTTTTTTTAAATTTAATTTGAGAGAAACAGCAGTCAATGGTTATAACCTGCATCTGAAACAATTGCACACACAAAAAATTGCTTCCATGATGTCTCCATACAGGGATGCTAATCTGAAATACTTTCAGCGATCTGTTATGAAGAAGAAAACTTAACCAAAGTCATTAATAAAAGTAAAAAGCTGCAAATCACACAATGATTTGCTTACTATGTAAACCAACGAACAGAATTCCCACCTAAATTAGATTTATTGGTTATCTGCCGATTGGACACAAAGCAGAGAGATAGACTCCTGAGTGAAGGGAAAAGGATTAAGGTGCTGGTAGCTGTGGCAGAAATGATGAATTAACAACAGCACCTAAATTAATCACTGAGGTTAAACAGAAAAGCTATATTTCACATCTGAAATTAGCTTATCAATAATTCACTGAACTAAATGTCCTTCATCTACATGGTTTCTTTAGCAAATGTGAAATTATATAGAAAAAATTTGACCAGCTGAAAAGCCAGAGAGACGCTTAGCTTACTTTATAAATACACTATATCTCCAAAAGTATTGGGACACCCCTCTAACTCATTGAACTCGGGTACTCCAATCACTTCCATGGTCACAGATATATAAAATCCAGCTGCAAGGCAGGCAAACTGTTTCTACAAACATTTGTGAAATAATTGGTCACTTCCCAAAAATCAGTGCATTCCAGGATGACATGGTAGGATGCCACACATCCAATAAGTCCAGTTGCCAAATTTCCCCACAAATAAATACTCCATAGTCAACTGTTAATTCACAGTTCACCTATTCATATATTTCTGTGGAATGTAACACCAAATCATTCATGGAAAATTTGACTATTCACAGATTTTATTGTAGAGTACATCTGAAATATTTGAAAAAATGTAGATTGGGAAGCTGAAATACCTAGGGGCAGAGCTACTTGACACACTACTGGCTGGCATTTACAAAGCAACCAATCCAGGAACACTGTTTCTTTTCTTTGGTGCTAACTGGGTTTACCCTAAAGAGCAGAGATAAGCAAGACTGTCGATACTCCTTTAATATTAGTGCTAAGATGGTTTCCACTGTGCATATTAATGCTTATTAAGGTATATTTGGTGTTCAAATGCCTATGACTGCCTATTAAAATAGGGGGCCCTAACCCCCGTGAATATAGGGGGTCCACTGTAGCATTATAAAGCGGAAGCGATTGGGAGCAACAGCAACTCAGCCATGATGTGGTAGGTCCTGTATTATCTCTAAGTGGGGTCAATGGTTGCTAAGACACGTTGTACACAGAGGTCATCAACTTTCTGCAGAATCAATAGCAATGGTTCTCCAAACTTCAGATTAGATCATGAACAGTGTGTAGAGCACTCCATGGAGTGGGTTTTCATGGCCAAGCAGCTACATCCAGACCTTACATTGCCAAATGCAATGCAACGCATCAGAGCCCTGCCCTCAGCCCATTAAACGGAATCTTAAACCTTGTACAAAGCTTTTCCAAGACGGGCCGACTTCCTACTAAACCACATCGATTATGCCTACAATCCACAGATGTTTGTGTTTTAAGTATTTCCTTGTTTATTTATGTTCATTAGATCCTGCCATATTTCAGTTTGTTTCTGTGTGCATTAATGCTAGAGTGGTTTTGCCATATAGGTTATATCCTTTGTGCTTAGTTAGTTTATTCTATTCATTTGTTCTGCTCCTTGTACATCTGAATGTATTTCCTTAGATTATTGTCAGGTTTTTGGTTCTTTTGTCACGTTCCACCTCTGCCATACTATTTCAGCTCCTTTTTTTTCTATTTAAGTTCGTGATTTGTCATTGTTCTGTGCTGGATTCTCCTGTTTCATTGCCTGTGTTTGTTCCATGCCTTATGTCCTATTGTTCATGCAAGACCTGTAGGTTTCTCTTAATAAAACTTTGCATTATGCTGATTTCAAGTTCCTTTTTACTTTTTGGCCCTGCCTAAACCACACTTTGACAAACACTACACTTTCGGGGCAGGGATGGAGGTCTCGAGACCAGTCTTGAGCTGTTTTTTCCCGGTTTTGGTCTGGGTCTCGGATTGTTTTGCCTCGGTCTTGGTCTCGTTCGATAAATTGGGTCAAGAACGGTTCGAGACTCAATAGTTTTTGTCAAAATTACTAAAACTTAACTCCCTTTTATCATCACCTCCTCCTATTATCTTCACAACAACTTCAATTAAAAGCAGTGCTCAGAGCGCCGCTGCATCCCACCATCTTAGAAAAAAATACAATGTTATTATTGCTTATTATTGCTAATGATCGCGCAATCGTATTGCATGTGCTTTGGTCCTTTAATTTAAAAGAGCGCGATTGCATGCTCACATGCAGTACTAGCTTTTGCAAAACAAACACCTGCATGTGACTGCAGAAAATTCTTTAATTTGCTATTTAAAAAGAAGAAGAAATTTAAGATGGGAAAGTAAAGGGGAAAGAAAAACACCGGGCCATCTGTAAATTCTGTCCACCTCCAGGATTTACCATATGCAAAGTGAGTAGGCCGACATCTAGTTTTACTAGACATCTACAGCGGACACAAGGAAAAGTATTTAATAATGCGAAAAATTTGTGCAAAACCACCTAGTTTCAACACGAAGCAACTAAATATTATTAATAATAGTAAAGACGTAAATAGATGCTTAACTTGCATCACCCCTCCATGTGCAAAACTCACTTTGCACTGCTGGTTAAGTCTTAACCAACAGCCGATGAAGAGGAAAAAATAAGGCTCATCAAGCCAAAAACATAAATTCAGCCTTACCTTCGATGTTTTATGGTCATAGATAAAATATTCCCATTTGGCTCCTGTAATCTGTTGTCATCCCAGTTAGCTACATGATTTTTGTAAATCCCACGGATTCCTTTGGCTCTCATTGTTTTGGAATTCCCCTTGTAAGGCGTGCCTGCATGGACTAATAATAATGATATTAAAATGGCTAATAATTTATTAATATGTCCAGCATATGTGTTTTTTTAAACATCTGATACTCTTCTGAATTGCTTTTATTCAGATGATGAAAAAAGGAAAGATTTTTTTTTTAAATATGACAAATCTTTATCAGCCTAATCTCTCTGTTTTTTTAAATTGATCATATAACTATTGTGCAATGCACGCTGATTAATTCGATTTAGAGAATGTGTATCAATGCTTGGCTGCATTTAATAATATAAGTATTAGTTTATTATGACCATTATTAATACAAATACCAAGAAGTGGTTTTCGTTGAGTAATTAACCATTTTTCCAATAATTTCTGCATTTTGTGGTATACAAAAACCATTGTCCTGAAACATTTGCCAACGGTCTAAACATTCGGCCTCAGTCTTGGTCTTGGAAGAACCAGTCTTGGTCTTGGTCTCGAAAGGTCTGGTCTGGTCTTGGTCTCGGAAGAACCGGTCTTGACTTCATCCCTGTTTTGGGGTACCCAGAAATATTTAGCCAATTAATTGAGGTGCTTGTTTCTGTGATATGTTATAGTACTGAGAATGAGAGGTACGTCTGACACTTTATAGGTTGTGTTTTCTGTCTTCATTTTGTTAGTTGTTGGAAAATGATTCATACTACTTGTGTGTTGAAGGGAAAAGGAACAGTCAGTGTAGCTTGTGCATTACTTTGATTTCTACTCAGTCCTTATGTATTTCTTTTCTTGTGGTGATTCTGTACTTTGAACCTCCATGAAGTAATTTCAAGCTTGCTTTTGCTTTTTCCAGACCTGTGATCATTTGGGTCCTTTCTTTGCAGAACTGACAGTTAGCCTTTTCTTGACAATTCATTTGACCTCCTGTATCCAATAGATTTCTGGTAAATTGGTCGGGAAGGCATAATGCTCCACGTACAGTATTATGGACAGAGGCTTTGTGTACTGTACAGAAACTGATGGCAAAAAATGTTTCCTATTATAGCCTCTTTTCTTTCCATCTTGCTCCCACACTTGTTTCCGCCTGGTCCCCTCGTTGGCCATACAGAGCAAATTTCTGTGGAAGCACTCAGCCGAATAAAATGATTTCTCACCAACAGACAGCAAAGGGAGTGAGACAAGGACAATCTTGCGACAAGTTTGTCTGTGTGGATGTGAGCGGAGATAAAGTGAAGGACAGAATGCGTGAGAATTTAGAGTACTAATTGGTAATTGTGTTTCAATCACTGTTCCTCGAGATAGTAGACGTTTTTTTAATATTGACATTCGCTTTTGCAATCCCTTTTTGGTTGGATAGACCAACAAGATGTGTGGTATTTAAACGTTTAAATGTTAGACAATCAGTACAGCACATGGAGGGTCTTTCTGAGGACAAGTACAAATTGGTGTGTGTGTTTCCATGTATGGACAGGGTTTTTTTTATCAGTAAGGAAAATAAATAACATTTTTATCACCTAATCAGTCTTCTCCACCAACTGCCTGACCTCAGTCCCCCCCCTGTCAGTACTCATGGCTGACTGCCTCCAAAGAGCTGGAGCTGTTTGTTTAAATGTAAAGGTAATCAGGCCCAGCATGCCGCAGGGATCCACTGAGCCAGAGAGAGACAGATGGGTTGATCCCAGAGGAGGGGTGCAAGGACGGGCCAAATCAGCAAGTTCTGTACCCTATTTCTATCTGTTATAGAATGTTATCCATATCAATTCAGAATAATAAAACAGGAACTGAAATACATTGTCAAGCTTTATTGATAGAGGTTACCATTAAGCTACACTCACTGGCTAATTTATTAGGTACACCTTGCTGGTCTTGCAGCTTTCAGAACTGCTTTACCTGTTGATGGCATAGATTCAACAAAGTGTCAGAAACATTCCTCAGAGACTTTGCTCCACATGTATGTGACAGGTTGTTGCAGTTGCTGTCGAACTGTTGGCCGCACAGTCATGGTGTGATGCTTTCATTCCATTACATCCCAAAGGTGCTCTGTTGGATTGAAATCTGGTGACTGTGGAGACCCATGCAGTTCAGTGAACTCGTTATGTTCAAGAAACCAGTTTGAAGTGATTTAAGCTTTGTGACTTGGTACATAATTCTGACGGAAGTAGCCAAGGATCAGTTATTGAGATTGTCACTTTTAACGATTTTTGCTGGTTGTAAAAAGTTTGGCTGCTTGGGTTCAACAGAATTTCTGAAGAGGTTTTTGATTGGTTGATTGGTTTAAAGGTTTAGATAGAAAAATAAATAAAGTTTACTAGTCCAGAATTCTAAAACTAATTCAGCCTGTATTCCAAGTGCGAGTTGTAAAAATAAGGAAGACGCTGCCGTTAATGGGCGTGGCTGAGGGTGCTCACTGGCTGTGGCTGCTCAGTTGGGCGGGGACCGCAGAGGAAGCAGGGTTTGACGTTCAGAAAGGAGGCAGTTAGTAGGCTGAACGAATTCTTCCTAAAATCAGCTTAAACAGACCTCCTGTTGCCCTGCTTGGGAAGGCAGGAAGTTTGGACCTTTTGAACAGAGAGCTGGTTCAAACTACTTTGCGTTAGTGAAATTAGTCTGACAATAATGGACAGGGTACATTGTGGTCATTAAGGGATGGATATGGTCAGCATTTAAAATATTTAGACATTGCTTAGTTGGTACAAAGTATGCCAGGAAAATATTCGCCACACCATTCCCAACAGAATAAACTTTTGATAAAGATATGATGAACTGATGCTTTTTTTGTTGTTAAATCCAAATTCCGATTAGACAATCTGAATATTAAAGATGAAAACGAGACTAAATGGACCAGACAATATATTTTTTTCAACCTGTTCTTATCCAACTTTCTCAAGTATGAGCAAACTGTAAGCTCAAGGCTCCTACATACTTCATCTAAAGTGCTGAAATCGACTCTCATTGACGCAGAAGCGTGACAAAAATTGTGTCATTTGTTCACAGAGAGGCATCCTCCTCCCCTTCTTGACACCAGTCCCAGGACGAACTATTCCGATGGAGCTCTGTGCAAAGTGTTGTGTGTTTGGTCAGAAGTTTGTTGCCATGTTCTATGCAGAAATGTACTCGGACAATTCTGTATTTCATTTCAATTAGTCTGCTTCCACTGTCCAGTTTTTGTATCCACAGGTGACATGAATGCTTCTGAGGAATGTTCATCTTACGCCGTGAGGAATTGTGTAGATTTGTATGATTATTCACTAAATAACTACTATAATAATAAGATCAAGACATGTCTAAAAACTGTTGGATGGAAATTCTCAAAGCAAATAGCACAAATGATACATCAGTAGAGACACACCTAAAAAGTACAGAAAGTGTGGACAACTTATTGTCCTTGCTTCACTACCAAAGCAAGCACAAAAGCGACAAAATAAAGAATTATTCTCTCAATTCCAAATGTATAAAATATAACAAAATTTAAAATTGCATAAGCAAATATTTCAGGACTGAGTTTCATTTTAAAAAAGGTGTGAATGTTTTTAATGTACTACTGCCTATTTTAAATTTAACTGAATTACTTACAGATTTCAGGTACTCAAGTTTAAAATATGTAATGTACTACTATTACATATGTTATCAGAATGAAGGAAAGAAAACCTTTAGCCTTACTTAACTTTCATTATGTCTTATTATTTTTTTAATATAATAAATGAAACAAACTGCTCTGATGTTTTATTTTATGGCTCCAGTTGCTCTCTGCATGTCAGGTTCCTTGCCTACTCGCCCTGAGCAAAACTGCCAACCTGGAGAGCCCATCATCAGTGCACCCAAACACAGTCGCATGATGAGCAATTATTAAAAGGTTTGGATTACAATCAACCTCTAAATTTGAAGCACAATCAGTTCCTTTTTCTTCACCACCATTGGGTTTGTATGTAAATTTTAAACTAAATCTTACATGCCTTTTCAATATTATTTTGTAGATTCCAAAAATCATTTAAATGTCAGGCACACTTTAATAGAAGAGAGGGGTAATTTTTACCTGCTGTGATATTCCTGACTTCTCCTTTGTAAAACCAGCAGTGAAGCAGATTTCTTTTTTTCATTTCTTCTTTGTTGGAATTACCACTGGCTTTCAAAAGATAGCAACCTTTTAGCTTTATTGGAGCACAAACAGTGATACACATACCGTTTAAAAACTGCATGCTTTTTGCAGTTGATCAATTTACATAAATATACAGTTTTCACCTAAATCCATGCATAATTTTGTATTTTTCAATCATCAAACTCTGTCAGTGCTGAGAGTAAACACATTTCCTTAGAGTTTGTTTGCGGTGCAAATTTATTATGCAAAGCTTTGGCACATTAGAATGATAAGCAAACTGTGGTCTATACGCCTCCTTCACCCTGGACTAAGACCTTGACATTAATACTCGGTGGTCTTTGCAAGATCTTGGAGAGGTGTCCTCAGCTGCATCAAGACAGCAGTGGGCTTCCCCTTATGAATAACTGAGAGCTAGTGTTTCCCGACAGCTATTAGGATAGACAAAACTTCTGGGTCCTGTGACTTGGAGGCTTGGAGGTGCCTGGTAGTAGCTGTGTTAGCTTATCCGTGAAGTTTGTAAAAATATTTACAGATTGCAGATTAAAAATTTTGAGAACCCTTCCTTCAATATAAATATCTGTCACAGTAGCATTATAATAGAAGAACTGGAATAGCAGCAGGAAAAAACCTGTTTAGCAAGTACTTTCTTACCTTTAACCAGAGATGATAAGTCTGAGACTGGATTTTAGGTTGAAGAGTCTAGCTGCTTTAAAAATCAGAAACATTCAACTCAATTTAACATTTGCAAAACAATCTATAATTTACTTGTGTTTTAAACTTTTTGTCTAACCTACCTTATTTTGTGCATACCATAGGTTTTGGAGAAACTCAATGTGTGTGAGCTGTGTAATATCTTAAAAACATGCAATAATGTCATTTACTTAAAACAGAAATAACAGTGTAAAGGCAGAAATCAATTGGTTCCAGACTGAGGTTGCCTGTTAAGAACTACAGCAGAGCCAGAGGCAGATCAAAGTGGAAGGAGTAGTTTTCATAAAATTGAGAGGTTATAAGGATCATCTCCTCTGGGAAAATAAACCATGATTAATATTTCATTTAGAGATGTGGATATCACTTTGGCAATTTATGATGATATTAATTAACTACCTGATGAATACGAGTAAACAACAAATGATCAAGCTCATTTTCTTTCTCTATGAGGAAATCTGCTTCTTATAATGTTTCCTATTTTTCACCATTTCTCTTTTTAAAGAAGTCATTTTTTTTAAAACAGAATTGAATGCAAATTAGACTAGAGCTGATTATCATATAAACGTCTGTTGCCTAGGGGGCAGAGAAAGTCTGGGTTTATTTATTTATTTAGCCATATTTTTCACCATTCCCCATAAAACTCAGGCTTTAATCAGTCCACAGTATTTTTTTGAATTCATAGAGGATTCAGGGACCAGATGAAGCAAGGCCTGTAATTTCTGGATATGGCTGTACGTGGGCAGCTTGTAATATTGTTCAGAGCAGAATTTAGACTTTACAGCTATGCTACCATAATATATGCTGTAGCTGTCAATTGTTAAAATAATTTTACCATTTACACTGAATTTTTAAAACAGCTACTTTAAAGCGAAAATATAGAAAAACAAAAGAAGATTTCCAAATGCTCTGTAAATTTAGACATCTAATAAAATATTTCCTGAAGTGCTGCAAATCAAAATACAAATGTGGAACATTCGATCCAGAACTACTGCAGATTATTCAGCCCAAGATAATGTTCCAAGATAATTACTCAGCAATTATCTTGGAACAAAACACAGTATATAATATAATGTTTGAAATTATTTACAGCACTGTACAAGCTCTGTGTTTCCACTTCATACAAATGTATGAATGTAGCTTTCTATTTTTCAATATTATTGATAAGCTCATTTGGATTAAGTATTGATGTCAACATAAAAAATGTAGTGAGCTTTAGGTAGGAAGCCTCATATGGTGTTCTTGACATGTAAACAAAACAGAAATATCTCTACAGGTAGTAGTAAGGAGTTCTTCTTAGAACACACCTTCAGATGTCAGTGTCCTGATGAGACATATCCGGGAACAGCAATGTGTAGAATACCTAGACCTGATTGTCAGGAAATGCTAAATTATTTCTAGTGTACAACCACTGGATCTCACCATGCAACCTTTATCAGAGATGTATCAAACTAAACACCTTACAAAAGCCTTGAAGCAACATCACAACAAGTACTGTACTTGGCCAGAGAGAAGGGCTGAATGTTGTGGTTGGTTGTATTATTTCATCCTGTGACTTGCCCTGGACTCATAAGATTCAAACTGCTAAAGTCACAGTACACCATCTCTGGTGCCAGATGGTGCCACCACCTGTGGGTAGAAAAGTCATGGTAGGGTGTTATGTTAGCTCACCTGGCTGTCAAAAAAGGATAATCTGAAAAAGACTTAGAACCATCTCCACTTCAAGATTCAGGGGTCTGGAGTGCCAGGAGCATCCTTACTTGTTCTCATCATCTAAAATGAAATCTACCAGTGAGAAGATCCTGTGTGTATAACATTTTGTGCTTTGGCCATAACACTTTGTTGTGGTTTAATTGATGCAATTCAGGTCTTTCAAATCTAGGGCAATGCTTCTAAAATAGGATCAATATAGAATGCTCTATTCAAAGCTGAGGTATAGCTTTTGCTCTAAGTATCATTGTGTACTGTTCAGAAGTGATAAAAAGATAAACAGAAGAGGAAAAGACAAATCCCTTTCCACCTGATTTAATGTGTGTATTGCACTGTCTACTGGTGGTAAAAAGGAACTGAGCCAAAAGGCAGAAGTTTACTGGTCAATCTACATTTCAACCAAAATCAAAAATCTTGACATTAAGAAGTAAATCTCCAATACAAGCAGCCTTAATTAGTTTTGTTTGGGGACTAGCTAGGCTTAGCCGTTCAGATAAAATGAGAATTTTGGTCATCTAGGTGGTGGCTACTCCTTTGCATCCAAAGATAGTAAAAACGGTTTTTCAATAGATCACCAGCATGCGTGTTTTTATCCCCTTGTGGAGGTGTCACTAGGGAAAACCTAGAACCTGGCTGTTTAAACATATCTCTCTCCAACCATGTTTCAGGATACTCCAAAAACAGCTGGAAATTTTCACAAAATCTGGGCATCCCACCTTAACCTGCTGCCTTTTCTGAGGCTGACATCTAATAAAAGCAGCATTTTAAAAAAGTTGTTGTTGAGGCCATCTCATCTTCTCTCAGCAACATCAGTGCACCCTGTAGTGTTCAATAGATACCCTACCTATCATTCCATCTAGGCATTTTTCATCTGTCTCTTCGATCTACTTTACTGTGAACTACCTCCAAATCTTTCCTTTCCACAGTCTAGTCCTAAAAGTACATTCCACTCTTTATCTATATGTCTTTCTATCTGTAGTCCTGGATAGGGTGTATCATGAGGGCAGACTGTTTTGTAAACTGAGGAGAATGATGGACCACCCGAGTTTAGACAAGTATCAAAAAGCATGGTCATGTTTAGACTTAAAAGTAATTAGCAGATTTTTAAACTGAACAGGGTATGTTATGGGGAGCTCTTGAAGTTCTTAATCAACCAAAATTATATGGTTAGTAGAGGAGCATCTATTAGGTTTATGGGTAGCAAAATTCTGAACCAACTGGAATAGATGGGTTTAGAGCACAGGTGTCCAAAGTCAGTCCTCAAGGGCCGATATCCTGCTTGTTTTAGTTCTTTCCCTGGTGGCAGTTAATACCTCCTTGTTTCTGCACAGGCTTGCTAATGAGCCAACATTTGATCCAGGTAGGTTGAACCAGGACTGACTATGGACAGCCCTGATTTAGAGGAAAGGCAGAGATGGATGTAATTTTTTATATTAACGAAAACTGATATTAAGTTTGTAACAAAAGGTTGCAAAGAGTCAGAAGATAGTTAGAAAAAAAGAGGAGCCTGGAGACAGAACTTTGAGGAACACCATTAGTGAGTGCCTATACCATACGACTTGCCCATACCATACCCTGCTGCCACCATGGGCCACTCGATCCACAACACTGACACCAGCAAACTGTTCACCCACATGATGCCACACACGCTGTCTGCCATCTGCCCTGAACAGTGAAAACTGGGATTCATCTGTGAAGAACACACCTCTCCAGTGTGCCAGATGCCATCAAATGTGAGCATTTGCCCACTCAACTCAGTTACGATGACGAACTGCAGTCAGGTCAAGACCCTGATGAGGACGATGAGCATGCAGATGAGCTTCCTGAGACAATTTCTTACAGTTTGTGCAGAAATTCTTCTGTGCAAACTGATTGTTTCAGCAGCTGTCTGGGTGGCTGGTCTCAGATGATCTTGGAGGTGAACATATTGGGTGTGGTAACACGTGGTTTGTGATTATGAGGCCGGTTGGATGTACTGCCAAATTCTCTGAAACGCCTTTGGAGACGGCTTATGGTAGAGGAATGAACATTCAATTCATGGCCAACAGCTCTGGTCGACATCCCTGCAGTCAGCATGCCAATTGCACGCTCTCTTAAAACTTGCGACATCTGTGGCATTGTGCTGTGTGATAAAACGGCACATTTCAGAGTGGTCTTTTATTGTAGCCAGCCTAAGGAACACCTGTGCAATAATCATGCTGTCTAATCAGCATCTTGATATGCTACACCTGCGAGGTGGGATGGATTACCTCTGCAAAGGAGGAGTGCTCCCTATCACAGATTTGGACAGATTTGTGAACAATATTTGAGAGAAATGGTTATTTTGTGTATCTGGAAAATGTTTTAGATCTTTGAGTTCAGCTCATGAAAAATGGGAGCAAAAACAAAAGTGTTGCGGTATATTTTTATTCAGTGTGTTTGTATTCCTTTGCAGCAGAGATAAGTAAGCAAAGGGAAAAATCTCATCATGAAGGTAATAATTGTATCCTTACTGCAGCAAACTGCATTCAAAATGGCAAAAATAGTTTATGAAAAGGAATGGTTTAATTGAAACCAGAATCTCCTACATGTATTCCAGTATTTAACTCAATTCATTTTTCACTTGCTGTAACTCAATTATTAGGTGACAATGTGTTGTCAAGTTAAATTATATCTTATTGATGAGACATGACATCAGTTATGAGGAGCTGAATGTGCTCTGAGAAGTGTCAGGGACCCTTAATGTATTTCTCAATCCTCTTTGCACTTCAAACATTCAGCAGTTCTCTCATTCATATGAGCAGACTTCGGAAATTACTGCTGCACAGGTTTCTAATAAAGTATCTTTATTAGAGCCTAGAGGATTTAATCTCTCGTATAGTGAGTCTCTTAATTATTATCACCACTTGTGCTCTGTAACCCACCCCCCAATCTAATCCACTTTTAATTCACCTTTTCTACAAGCTTGGTCCAAACAGGGAAAGGAGGAGGGGAAGGAAAGAGGGACAGGAGCAGTAAAATGCACAACGAAATTCCATATTAAAGCATCTATATTGAAGACACCCAAAAATGTAACGCTGAGAAGGAAGTGGAGAGGAAAAGGGATTGTGGGTAACAAGAATTAACATTTCTGGCTGTTAGGAAAATTAGTATGAAGGAAACATTCAAGACAGAATCAAATCAGAGACAGATACTCAAAAATGTTCGTTTCAAGAGTTTTTACTCGATGAGGAGAAATACCATGAGTTACAGAGTGTAGGTCATCGGACTTCTCCTTGATCAAGTAAAAACCCAAGAAACAAACACAAAACTAGACATAGTAAAATAATAATCTAAAATTAATTATTAAAAATGGGAAAGTAAATAGAAATATGCAGAAATAGAATGCTCTGAGCCTGAAAGTAAAAAGGAGATGCTGCAACTTTCGCTCCGAGTGCTCGGCTTCAGCGGCTCATACCACAGCCTTTAACTTCCTTCCTGACTAACCGCTAAACAATCTCTTGGGTTTTTGACATGATGAACATTTATAATTGATAAACCAAGTAGAGTAATTCAAGCATATGATACTATTACAGATCATATTTTTTTACTAATATTCATACGAAAAGAATTAGTGTCTTACTGCAAAGTAACATCACTGACTAGTTTTAAAATTTTGTGACTATTCAAAGCATGAATAAGAAATAAAAAAGAGAAGTAGTGAAATAAAGTAATTATAAGTTTTGTTTAAAATAATAATTAAATTATATTTTAATAACAAAAGAAAATTATTAAAATTAAGTTTTGATCCAAGAAAATAATAAGAAAAACAATTTTAAAAAAGAGTTGGATGGTAATAATTAAGTTTAACCAATAGCTGTTCCTAGCTGTTTTACAAATAAATAAATATGAATAAGAAAACTTATCGAAGAATCTAATAGTTATTTTTGTAGACATTTGTCTCAGATTAGCAATAAAATTAACAGAAAAAGATTAAAACTCTTGGCAGCATTATTGGTGCCCTAAAAAAAGCTTGTCTGTTAGAACTTTGAAACCCGGCTCGTTGGAATAGTGTCTGACATTATCGTGTGACAGCCAGAAAACATCAAGTCTAACACCTTTAAGCAACAGTAGCAGCAGGGCCTTTTGTACACCACACTGTAAAAACTGACAGACAATGTATTTGTAGTGGTAAAACTGAACAGTAAATGTCGTTTAAATGTTTTGGAAATAATATCAAAACTGTGCTTTGTCCTACACTACTGAAATGAAACCTAAAATACAAAACTGTTTGATATGTGAAATAGATTTTCTGGAAAAGAAATTAAAAATAGCATGTGATTTATTTTAACCTGAGTCAATATTTGAAGTCAGACCAGAATATCCCTGATAACACAAGACTTTTCAATAACAGAAGGCCAATAGCAGTAGTGAGTCAGTCAAACTGGTGAAAAGATCTATTTTATTATTGGATAACATTTCTCTTGTAAAAGGCACAGGCAGAGAAAAAAACGGGGACAGAGAATAAAAGTGAAGCAATCTCAAAATGATCACATGGCTTTAATTAAATAAATGTTTTATATGCCTGAAACATTACTGTCCATTCTTAGAAATCACTAACTTAATCTGCTCTCTAGTTGAGGGATGAGATGAAGTAACAATTAAGCTCTCAGACACATCTGACTGTGCACAGACTGACAGCCTGACAATTAAGCAGATATTTGACAAAGAGGGGCTGTGTGTAGGAGTAAAAACAGCTGTTAAATTAAAGTTTGGAAGTTGTTTGCTGTGATTCCCACTTCCACCTGCTGTGACCTACTTTAACACTGTCAAACCTAAATCTGTGCTGTTAACTGAATAAAAGAAAACATAAGGCTTTTAATTTTTTTAAAAAATAAATTAAAAAAGGCTATAAATGTTTACTTGGGGAAAGTTTAGACAGAAATAAACAAGAATGGGAAGGGTTAGTGTATTTAAAGCATTAACAGAAGAATAACTGGGGCGGCACATTGCTCAGTGGTAAAGCAGGCACACCATATACAGAGGCTGCAGTCCTCAACGCAGCTGCCCCCGGTTCGATTCCCGGCCCTGGGCCATTTGCTGCATGTCTTCCTTTTCTCTCTCTGCCCTTCCTTCTGTCTACCTACTGCTGAATAAAGGCCACTCGTGCTGTAAAAACCTTTAAAAAAGAATAACTGAGGGATTTGATCATGTTAAATGGAGCACTTATGAAAAAAATGTATAGTGTCCAAGTTTCTATTCATTCCCTCTAATTTACTGGCCTTAATTCTGCAGTGATATAAAAAAGTATTTTCCCTCCTTACAGATTTCTTCTGTCTTTCCTTTAAAAAAAAAAAAAAAAAAAAAAAAAAAAAAAAAAAAAAAAAAAAAAAAAAAAAAAAAAATTTCAATGCAACAAATGTTATTTTCAAAGATAACATTGGTGAATACAAAATATAGTTTTCAAATGATGATTTCATTTATCAAGAGAAGAAGCTTTCTAGACAAACCAGGCTTCATGTAAAAAAAAAAAAAAATGCCTCTAAAACTTAAGATATTGATTGATAGGCCAGAAAAATGGACAGGAGCACACAGGGATTACTTTGTAGCATTAATAAATCTGAATTGTGGGATTCCTCAAAGGTCCATTCTCAGGTCATTTTTATTTAACATCTATATGATCCCTCTATCTCAGATTTTAGAATGCTTTAGGCTCTCATTTCATATGTATGCTGACAACACACAACTTTATATCTCTTGGTCATGACATGATCACATACCTGTAATATTAATGAGTGAACGGGTCAGGACATCCTCCACCCTAATGTAGATAAGACAGAAGCAAAACTTTTTGTTTTTATCAATATCAGCCCTCAACTCGTCTGGATGGTGCTAAAGACCACACAGCGTGTGAGGAACCTAGGTGTAGTTTTGGATTTGGACTGAAATTTCACAACCACATGAAGTCTGTTACTACATCAGCATAATATCATTTTAAAAATGTTGCCAGATTAAAGGATTCTTTTGTTAAAACAGGATAAAGAAAACTGGTGCATGTCTTTATTTTAGTATGTTGGATCACAGCAACAGCATCTTTACTACTGTCGGTAAAAACATCCATAAGGCAGCTGCAGCTCATCCAGAATGGTGCCACCGGAGTCCTGACCAACAGCGGAAAAATGGATCAAATCATACTAGTTCTTAAATCCCTCCACTGTCTCCCTTTTTACCAAAGACTGGATTTTAAGATTCTGCTCTTGGTCTCAATGCTGTTGGGGTAAAATACAATTCTGAGTTGCTTCTTATGTATTGAACCATTCCGTCCCCTCATGTCTTCAGATACCTGCTTATCCAATGTTCCAAGGACCAGAAGTAAACAAGGAGAGGCAGCATTTAGCTTCTATGCTCCTCAGCTCTGGAGCAAATTCCCTGAAAACCTGAGATGTGCAGAATCTGTTGGTTCCTTTTCATCAGGACTGATTTTTTTTGTTTACTGCAGCTTTTGATCAAACAATCAGACCAATGAACTGTTTGAAACATTTGTTTCTTTATGCCTTTAAAATATGTATGTTAACAGTTTTTTTTCTTTGCAATGCTTTTATGCTTTGTTGTATTTCTGCCTTTGTTTTGATGTACTCTAAAGGATTTTATTGGTGCGTATAAATAAACCTGTCTTTCCTTGCTTTAGCTCCTCTTTGTAGTAACCACTGCCATCAATTGAAAATTCTGGACATTTCATCACTTTTGGGGGATTTTGGTCCACTTTTCTTTGCAGAATTGTTTAAATTCAGGCACACTGAAAGTATTTTAAACATTAACAGACTACGTAAGGACACATCACATAACATCTTGATCAAATTTAAGTTTGGACTTTGACAAGTCCACTCTAGAATCTTCCTTCATTTAGATATGGACTGTGGGTGAGGTTTGGACCATTGTTCGGCTGCATGACCCAGGTGTGTTTGACCCTATGTCACAAACTTTCAGGATGTTCTTTTAGGGAGCAGCACAAATGCTTCGCTCAGTTACAGCAAGTCATTCAGGTTTAGAAAAAGCTAAGTAGCTCTTGATCATGACATTACCATCACCATGTTTGACTGGTTGTATGAAGAATTTTTAAATCCAAAATTCAATAAAAAAAAACAAAAAAAAAAAAAAACAAAAAAACAAAAAAACAGACGTATTTTGTCTTCTTGTCACACAGAACAAGTTTTTTTTGGAGATCATAAAGATGTTGCTTTTGGCAAATGTGCTTTAGATCTTGCAATGAGTTCTTTCTACACGTCCTGACTGAGTTGTCTGATATGCTTTTGGAGTAATTTTACTGGACCAAACACTCATGAGAAGATTCATCACTGATCCATGCTTTCTCCATTTGTGGATAACGGCTCTTACTCTGGTTCACTGGAGTCCCCACGATTTAGACATAGCTTTGTAAGTTCTTGCAGATTTATATATACAAATACAGGTTTGTCATCTGTTCTTGAGGCTTGTTTTCCTAGGTCAGGGTATGATGTGTTGGTTTTTGTCATTTTAGCCTCCTCAATGTTGTCAAATAGGTTATATTCAAGTGATGTCTTGATAATGCGGATATTCCAGTAATCAAGTCTGGATGTAGCATGAAATTGAACCCCCCAAAAATGCAGTTAATAATTGAAATCATCATTTTAAAACTGCATTTTGTATTTACTCAGGTTATTTTTGTCTGCTATTGATTTTGTTTGATGATCTGAAACATTTAAGTACTTAACACACAAAAATCTTTAACTGGACAAATACTTTTTCATGGGATTAGTGAGCATCAACCAAAGTAGGTGCAAAATATGGGGAGACTGGCAAGAAGGATAACTGGCTTTCATGTGAGCAAAACCTTGTCAGAATTCACAGTAGTGCCTACAGAGTGTATGAGAGTGCCAAAGGCAGGGTGCAAGTGGCCGTGGTGGGGTGGGAAGTGCACACTTGAAAGAAAGGCAAAAGGGAATGACAGCTTGAGTTATTCAAAAAAATGAGGAGGGAGTGAATCAAACTTTAATGGCATTTGGGAGTCTACCAGTCTCCCTCATCAGTCCTGCCCCTAACTCAGTCTTTCTATGTGTGCCCCCATCTTACTTATTTTTTCCTACATCCCCCCTTCTCTGTATGCCTTTCTGTCTCTAAAATACACTTTGCTCACTCATAAACACAGTTCGCCTTCCTGACAGCCAAATCTGCACCCATCACTGTACAGAAGGAAAAGCAAGGTGCTCTTCATGCTTAGCGGGATAAAGTAAATGACAGAAAGATAAAGAGAGGCATAGGAAGTGATTTACCTTCACGAGTGACAGCATGCATGATGCGTTGGCAGTATTTGTTGCATTAACCTCTGGACTGGAAAGGATGGACAGAAAAATTGTTGTACAGGGCAAACAGTCTCTTTGACAGCTCACTTAGGCAGCCATTTGCCCTGAGGCTCTCACTTTAGCCCAAAACTGAATCATCATTCGTAAGAGAGACAGTTCTCTGAGTATATTTTTTGTTCTTGCAGATTTTAATGACTACTATGATAGGGATACTCTCTCTGCATGAAATATGTGACCAAACAGCTGGTTAAACATTCTGGGACTCCACAAATTGGCCATATGTACTCTATTCGCATTACTTAAATGATATAAAAGTTAGTGTAGAAGTTTGATGATCTTGTGGAGGATGATCAAGTGGAATTTTCTAATCAGTGCTGTCAGAAATAATGATGTAGCAGATGGAGAGAAAATGTGAAAATCGTATTAAATGGAATTATCAATTGCTTACATATCTGAGCATAAAAGATGACGTGAGGAAAAACAGGTGTTTTAATGACATCGAAATTTGGATAAAAAAGCTGGAGAAAAACTATACTCAGTTCTTTCTGATGTTGCCAGACATCATAAGTGGTGCCAATAATGAGTAAAATATTGACTGCTTTCCATTTACGTCTCTCGCTTTATCCATTTTTCCTCTTTCTGCTCCCTAAATCCCTCCCTATGGGGCTTAGAGTCTTAATGTCAGGGAGAATTCACTTTGAGCCCTGATCCTGTCAACCAGACATCTCTCAGTTCAGTAACCACTAGATTCAATTACACTGTTGGAAGGAGCTGGAAGGAAGAGTTTAGAATAATTATCAGCAAAATCAAACTTCGATTACAGAGGGATTAGTGTGTTCGATTACTTATAGAAAAATCTTATTTAGTCATATTACAACCACAAGCTTCAAAGTGTACTGGGATTTTTGTGAACACAAAGTCATGCAGAGCTGCATAGATGCTTGGTTTGTAATAATTTTTATAAATGTAAATGTGAAAAGTTTGTTGTGCATTTGTGCATTTGCTGACATCACGAGTGGTAAATAGACAGACTGTGAGAAATTTTAATCTCAGTATAAATGCAGCTGTTCTGCAAAGACCTCAGAGACTTGCTGGAGTACATTAATAAGCAAACAGCATCATGAAGACCAAGGAACCGAGCGGACAGGTCAATGAGAAAGTTGTAGAGAAGTTCGAAGCAGAGTTAAGTTAAACAACAATATCCAAAGCTTTGAACATGTTATAAAGTACTGACTAAGCTAGCCTGGCCATTGCCTTCCGACACAATTCCACTCAATTCTCATTGCCCTTCACTGCTCCGTCTGGGCTTTCTCCCACTGAAGTGGATACTTCCAGTAGAATTTCAACCAGGCCAATCAGCAAACAGAAGAAGTTGTGAATGATGATGTCGATTGTCTGCACTGTTTTAGAACTGTAGTCTGCCTGTGGTTTTAGCAATGGCAGTGGAGGAAGTGAACAAAGCCATTCAGTCCGTGTTGGCCACACTTACAAATATTGACTTAACATTAACAGCCATCTCGTTCGGCGCAGCACTTCTCTCTTCACAGCAAAGGGTGGTTGCATACAGCACAGGCAATTTCTGGTAAGCTTCATAGTGTCAAACTCGTGCATTAAATACGTCACGGCCAAATGTCAGTGACTGGGTAAAATATAAAACTTTAACAGAGTCCAAGCCTCCAGTAAGCAATCGTTTCTCAATAGCCAAGAGTCCAGACCCTCTTTATGAAGCAAAGCGTAGAACAAGGGGTTGGTTTTTACTAGACTATGATTGGGTCATCATGCATATGAAAACATTCTGATTCTACCACAAGCTGCAACTGCATACAGTGGACCTCAGGGGTTAGCTAAAATCTGTGAATACTTCAGACCTCTAAAAACACGTATAACTGCCTATTTTAATATTTCAATATCTACCATCTTCCTTATCGCCCTTCTTGAGGGTACAGACTCAAGGAAAATGAATGGCGTTGGATTGACAGCTTTGCAAACACCAGCTAATGCGCGTCAAGTAGCTTTGTGTCGAGGTATTTCAGCTTCCCAAGCTGCATTTTCTTTAAAAAATTTAAGATATGCTTTTTGAAAAAATAGACCAATAGGTGGGTTTTACATGAATTATTTGGAGTTACTTTCCACAAAAAAAATCCACAAATAGGTGAATCTGTGAATACTGAATGGCGAATAGGCGGGGGTCCACTGTACTTAATCAGTGAAGTTGCTCAGGGGTTTATGGTAAGTCTGAAGGATCTGCAGGGATTCACAGCTCAGGTGGCAGAATCTATTGAGAAGACAACTGCAAATTGTGCAAGCCACAAATTTGTCCAGCATGGAAAAGCCAGAAGATATCCATAGTTAAAAGAGGACCTATTTACAGTTTGCCATGCCACATAGAGGACCCAGCAAATATGTGAATGACAGTGCTCTGGTCAAACCCAATCAATAATCAAACTCCATCCCAACTGTGAATCACAATGCCGACACCATCATTCTTTGAGGATGCTTTGCTTCAGCAGGGCTAGGAAAGCTGGTAAACATAAAACCAGAGCTACTGAGGAATGATTTACATCAAAATATAATAATAATGTGTTAAAATAACTCAGTCAAGAGTTAAGAATTAATATTCACAAATGCTCTCCATTTTATTCAACTGAGCATGAGCTACTTTTGCAAAGAAGAGTAGACAAAGATTTCAATCTCTAGTTGTGAAAAGCTGGTAGAGACATATCCTAGAAGAGCTGCAGCTGTTATTTCAGCAAAAGGTGGATCTATAGCATATTGACTCGTAAGTACTATATACAAGTGGCTTCCAAAATTGTTGAAGACCATGCATCACTTTTGTCCAAATTACAATTATCCACTTCTCTGCTGGTCTCACACATAAAATCCCCCCAAAATACACTGAAGTTTGTGATGTGACAAAAGATGAAAAGGTTAAGGGATTGTGAATACTTTTTCCAGGTACTGTACATGCAGTTAGAAAATATCACCAATATGTTATGTCTTTAATATCAACATAAAGGTTTTCAACACCAAAAACATATTTCAAGTTAATGACAACAATGTTCTCCAAATGCTGTTTCAAGAAACATCTTCATGCAACCTTGATAAACAAATTATCTTCTGATATGGTAAACTACTAAGATACAGGGCATAAGGCTATGAAAGATTAGGGATCGAATTTTAGCTTTCAGAAGCAAACAAAGACAAAGAAGAAAGGAATATAACAGATTCATCTATGTAGTACCTGACAACAACAGAGGGCACATCAAATAGCAGGTGCCTCTGTTATGCTGCCAGAGCCCACATCAAGCCCTAAACAACTCATTCAGAGGCATAATAGAAGCTCTCAAACTCTCTGCCAATATTGTCTGAAATAAGTGTGTGTGAGTGTGTGTGTTTGTTCAGTATGTGAAATAGTGTTATATTCAACTCAGAATTTTTTTGCTGAAAGTAGCAGCCGATTGTTAGTAGGCTGAAATGATCCTGCTTTAAATTCGTCTCTTTCCCAAAACTGTTCGCATATCAGCAGCATTGAGCAGTAGCCAAACCTTTTGAAAACGACTTAATAATGAGCGTTTTCCGTAGAATAAAATAATATATTTGTAAAATATGATTGTGGAACCTCTTAACAAACAAAATGAAGGAGAATTTCACCAGAATATGAGACTTTTCTTACTTTCAGTAGCTGACATTCACCCAGAGGGTTTCTACTTTGTGCAACAGGTTTCAAAACATCGGCATTAGCTCAGAAGAGCTTACCGTAGGTTAGAGAGGGACATTGAGATATGGCTAATAGAAACTAGAGGCTGAGGAGAGATTTCTTCATCTGCCTGACACACCTGAGAGACAGTAAACAGATAAAGTTTAGCCATCTATCACTTGGTGTCTCATAACCTACGTGCCTTGCAGCCAACACATTAAATCCCTCTATGCACGTCCCATAAAAACTCTGATAACACAGTAATGACCCATATAAGATTGTGCAGCAGACTTTTGAACAAAGGTTGGATACCTCTGCACTGACTATCTACTGAAGGGAACGATAAAGGGGAAATTGATAAGCAGATCAAAAAAGAGAGAATTATTTTTTCATGAAAAATATAAGTTATGGTATAGGAGTATAAGAAAAGAAATTTTTTTCTTGTTTAGGTAATTAGACTCCAAGCCAGTTTTAGAACCAAAAACAGTCACAGTTCCAGTTGGAGAATATATACTCATTTCTAGGAATGAATTTTAAGTTATTTTAGTGATTTTAAATATATAATTTAAAAGTTCTTTTTACATCAGGGAATGATGACATAACACACAACAATAATTAACACCTCACTTTACTTACCCAAAGATAGTTCTTGCATTGGGGCTATAGCTCAATCTGATCTGACCATAAAACCCTTTTGTTCCAGATTGCGATACATTTTTTTATATCGCTGCAAATTTCAGTCACTGAAGATGTTGATTTTGGAGAACAGGCTTCTTTCTTTGTCAGCGACTTCTCAGTCCATGTTGAGGTGAAACTCACTGTGGAAAGGGACACTGGTGTTCTATCAAATTCCAGGTAATGGCAGGCATTTGCCTTGGTAGTCCCAGTTTTGTTCTTGAACATCTTAAACAGCTTGGATAAGAGATTTTAAACCTTTAAACAACTGAATGTTCCAACAGCACATTGATCCTAAATGCAAATGATATTGGAGTGGATAAAGTGTCCATCCATTGTCTATACCAGCTTCTTCTTGCAGGGTCTCAGGAGGACTTGTGCCTACTTTCAGCAGTCATAGGTTAAGAGGTGGAATACACCCTGGACAGGTCGCCAATCCATTCCAGGACAACACAGATACACACAGGACAGAAAAACCACACAAGTTTAGAGAAACCAATTAACCTAAGGGTGACAGTGATGTTCTGTAACCAATGGGTTGCCAGTTTGAACCCTCACTTCATCTGTCTCTGTTGTTGTGTCCATGGGCAATACACCTCACCTGCCTTCGGTGGCTACAGAGTAGTAGCTTACCACCACCAGCATGTGAGTGTGTGTGTGAATGGGTGAATGACTGAATGCAGTGCTAAGCTCTTTGGGGTATTCTGGACTTGATAAAGTGCTACACAAGTACAGACCATTTACCATAACCCAACAGTCATGTTTTTGAACTATGGAGGGAACCTGTAGTACCCTGAAAGAACCCACATACACACAGGAAGAACATGCAAACTCCTTGCAGAAAGACCCCAGGCCAGAATTTGAACCCAGCACCTTCTGTGTAGCCCGTTGACAAGGCAGGTAAGTGTTGAAGTTCTTGAATTGCCCTGGTGCCCTGACTTTATAAAAACACATACATACTATGCATGACAGCATATGCCAAGAATAGTCAAATATTAAACCAGAATATTTATTTACTCACCTCACCCTATACCCCAATAAAGCTTAAATCCATTATTAAAAATCAGGTCCATGATGAGTGCAGGTAAACCGTTGATCCAAACTATAATTCTGACGTCAGTATGTATGTTATAACTATAATATAAAAGTGTAAAGGCTTACGCAGAGATCTTTGAGGCATGAAAACAAAGGACTAACAGAAACTGAAGAATAAAAGGTGAAAAAACCATCATATACAGACAAAACTGTTGGACATCTGTTGAAAATGCATAAAAATGACACACAAGATGCAGAGTTGTTGGTGTTTGATATCATGATGGTGGCACTAAGATAAATGCTAACTCCCAGTGGGAGTTTGTGAGGGTCAGCCAGCTGGACAGACCTGCATGTAAGTAGATGTGGAGGGGTCTTTTGAGCAATAGATGGACTCACAGTTGGCTAAACAGAAACCTTTTGCTATATAGATGAACGCTGTAGAAACTATTGAGTTTTCAGTCCCACTGAGAGAATATGAAAAGTCGTATCAGTATGTTTTATGCTCAGTCTGTCATTCAACATTGGGTTGGATAGTGGCCCACCAGCGTTTCAAAACATTATTCTAGTAAAAGTTGTCACTGTTTTTTGGGCTTCTAGACTCTCTGTAACTGCTGGCTGCCAAAGGATGTGTATGTTGTAAATCTGGCCAGCTCATTAGCACTGACAGAGGAAATGCTCGCAGCCCACCTGCTCCCCTCCACCTCCTTTATGGATCCACAAATTAAAACAACATTAACACACAGACTGCACTGCTCACCTTGATACTCACATTGCTGTGTCTGGTTGGTGCTGTACAGACCAACCTCTTCACATACTCTCACCATGGGCATGATTTATTATTAACTGTGGGCCTTTAAGGATGCAACTTAAGCATTCTTTATCCAGGGGAAATGATGACAACAATTAGGTGCCCAAGTTTGAATTCATTGAGGATTTTCTCTAACCCCCACATTATTAAACATAAAATCTCAAATATATGGATAAATCACCTATAATAGAGGAGAAAAGAGTACTGAAAATTTGTATTCAAGTACAAGTACTGTTACATTGCTTAAATAGTACTCAATTACAATTATTTGTATTAAAACAATACTTAAAAGTACAAAGTACTCTTCTCAAAAACTACTCAGAGTATTAATTACTTTTTAACCAATGAATGTTTTATTGCATTGTCAATAGCAAGCATTCGGTATGATTTACATGTGTAAAATATCTATGTTCAAAGCATATTTCTCAAATGAACAAAAAAGTATAGTATAAAGTATACAATTAAATATAGAAAAGAAAACAAAGTATAGAAAATTACAATAAGGCTTGGTTCTCAATGACTTTAGTGAGCTGTTATCTATGCCACAACATAGATGCCACAATATGTTATCTATGTTATCTATGATATGCATTGATTATGATTGTTTAATAATTATGGGACTTTAACAAGAAATCTCCGTGGATAAGTGCTCCACTAGTAAGAAACAAAAGAAGCCTTTGTCGAAGGGCTGAACATAAAACTTCACTTCCCGTTTACTATGAAATCTACAAAGAGAGGCTGCGAAGCTATCACTCATCACTAAAATGTGCCAGGAAAACATTCTTTGCAGAAATCATAAACAAAAACATCAACAACGCTCATGCCCTGTTTGCCACAGCTGACAGGTTGATAAAACCTCCTGTTATTTTGCCACCTGAACTCCACTCTACCAGCACCTGCAATGAATTTGCCAACTATTTTACAGAAAAATTTTTTAAAAATTAGAGGGTTAATCTGCACATCTACACCAAATCCAAAAACAATGCTATGCCCAAACATAAAAAATACAGATAAAATGGCTGAATTTCACCAACTCAACCATGAAAACTTAGAAGAAACTTTAAAACAATCCAGTTCATCCTCCTGCTGTCTTGATTTCCTACCTACAACCTTCCTTAAAAAAGTTCTGGCTGTCATTGCATCTGACATGATTGAAATAGTAAACTCTTCCCTCTCATCAGGTGTTTTCCCCCAGGCTCTAAAAACAGCAGTTATGAAACCACTGTTAAAAAAGAACAATCTAGATAAATCACTATTGCAGAATTACAGGCCAATCTCTAACCTTCCATTCATCAGCAAAATTATTGAGAAAGCTCACCACAGTACTGAGACTGTCCTCGTCAAAGTGTTCAATGATATCCACACAAGTACAGACTGTGAAAGAACCACAGTGTTGGTTCTGTTGGACCTCAACAGAACCAACCCATTTGACACTGTTGACCAGGATATATGATTGAAACGACAGGAGAGCTGGGTTGGACTCTCTGGTACAGTACTCAGTTGGTTTGAATCCTAACTAAAGAACAGGGATTTCTTTGTGTCAATAGGCAACTTCTCATCAGAGTGGACAAAAGTCACATGTGGAGTACCCCAAGGTTCAATCCTGGGACCCCTCCTATTTAATATCTACATGCTCCCACTAGCTCAGATTATAACAAGTTATAAGATTAGTTACCATAACTTCGCAGATGATACACAGCTCTATATCGCGATGTCACCAGGTGACTTCGAACCCATCCAAGCACTGAACAGATGCTTAGAGCAAATCAATGCGTGGATGTGCCAAAACTTTCTCCATCTTAACAGAAACAAAACTGAAGTTATCTTTGCACCTAAAGAGGAACGATCTATAGTCAGTGCGCAGCTTCAGTTATTACAGCTAGAAACTAGTGATCAGGCCCAAAATCTGGGTGTAGTGATGGACTCAGACCTGAACCTTCAGAGACACATAAAGACAATAGCAAAGTCAGCCTTCTATCACCTGAAGAACATTTCCAGGATTAAATGTCTCAATGTCTTAATGTCTCAACAAGATCTAGAGAAACTCATCCATGAGTTTATCTTTAGTCGCATTGATTACTGCAACAGTGTCTTAACAGGTCTGCATAAAAATCAATCAGACAGCTGCAGCTGATCCAGAACACTGCTGCTCATGTTCTTACTAAGACCAGGAAAATAGAGCGAGTGGAAGTTCTAAAGTCCTTCCACTGGCTCCCTGTAGCTCAGAGAATAGACTTTAAAATACTTCTGTTAGTTTATAAATCACTGAACGGCTCAGCACCAAAATACATTAAAGACCTGTTGTCATTGTATCAACATTCCAGACCACTCAGGTCTTCTGGTTCTGCTCTGCATCCCCAGAACCAGAACCAAACATGGTAAAGCAGCTTTCAGTTTTTTATGCTCCAGAAATCTTCAACAAACTTACAGAGAACTGCTAAACAGCCGACACACTGAGTTCTTTTAAATCAAGGCCTAAAATCCATCTGTTTAGAGTTGCCTTTGATTAGTAGTAAGTACAACACTGATCAGTATTGATGATATTGATATTTGCTTGATGATCCTTGATTTTGATGCAGTGATATTGACTCAATGATTCTGATGATTTTCATGTATAGTTGCTTGATGTTTTTGATGATTTTGATGATTTACTGTATACTTGATTGATGTTTTTATGATACGAAGCACTTTGAACTGTGTTGCTGCTGAAATGTGCTATACAAATAAACTTGACTTGACTTCTGGATGGAATACTCAGTTGTGTGAAAGTTTTAGCCATCTATTTATCTGATGTGAAGTTGAAGAACTTGAAACTACATGGTACTCCAGTATTCGTGGGGTATGGGATCCCTGCTACGCACAAATAGCTACAATCCATGACTGCTTGTGACCCCTTTGGAAAATTCTAATAACTGCCAATTGTTATAGTTCAAACACAAAGTATACCTTAATATGCATTAATATGTGCAGTGGAAACCATCTTAGCACTACAGCAAAAGCTAACCTCTACCGTCTTTCTTACCTCAGCTCTTGGGTGTACTTCCAATCAGTGTCAAAGAAAATGAATGCTGCTCTTGGATTGGCTGCTTTGCAAACAACAGCTAATAGTGTGTCAAGTCGCACTGCTTCTAGGTCTTTCAGGTTTACAAGCTGCGTTTTCGTTAGAATATTCTAAATATCCTCAATGAAAAATTTGCAAATAGGCGAATAGATATCCACAACAAATTTAAAACAGTACAAAAAGTTCTTGTTTTTCAAATTCATTGCGCTTGTTTGTTGAATGATCTTTTCTCCCTGGAGAAAGGAAAAGGGTCAAAAGCAGCATTTGAAGCCCCAAATTAATAAGACCTTTCTGCTCATGGAAAAATTCTCATCGGCATGGTTGCTCCCATCTATTACTCTATATCCACAAACAATTTTTTTTCTGTTTGCCCGAGTTAATCTCCTATTTTCTGTGACATTTTAGTTGTGTAAAAGCACGCAATATAAATTCCTTGCCTATCTTTCATTCATGCTCCTTCATCGCTCACGTCCATCATTTTTTCCCTCTTTGTCTCTGATGTGCTGATGGTGTTCTAACCCCAGTTACTGTGGCATGTCCAGTGAGTGACAGCATGATGAAGTGATGTCCCAGCATGTTTGCTTTGCCCGCTAGAGGTCAGCCGGGGTGACAGAGGTAATGAGGCCATAAAAATGCAGGTACAAAAAGTCATGGGGAAACCAGATAAGGTGCAGAAAAGGTTAGAGGGAGATGAACAATGTGCATTTGTTGAGTTCCCAGTCTGTCAGAGACAAGTGGAAGAGTTGCAAAGCTTAATAAAGGGCTCTTTGTGCACAGATTGGAATTTGTGCTGCATTATTATTGTGACACAAGAAAATCAGAACGAATTTGCCGTGTCTCATTTATCAAGCAAGCCAGGCACACCAAATCATTTAGACTTATGAATAAACATGTTGCACCTGCATTATTTTGATACAGTATTCAAATACTCAAAGTCTGCATGTGTAACTATGACTATGTTTTGGGTTTTTTTCAAGGTTTTTGTTCAAGTAAAAAGATGCTGATAAGTGCAATATTCTAAGTGGACATATTCTGACCCATTTCTTCAAGTTCTGAACAGATCCTGAAATCTGAATTTAAATATTTGCTGATATTGACACTGACATTTGGTGCTGATTTTTGTTCTGGTGTCATATAACCTAGAGATAGTCACAAGTCATCTGTTCTCTAGTCCGAGTCAGTTTTTAAGTCTCAAATGACTAAGGTTAACACTCTCACATCAGCTGCATGCAGTCTACTGTACGCATTCCATTTATGCAGAAATTAGCACATGAGCATTTAAAATGTTTTATCTTTTTCAACAAATTCAGATAAAAACAAGTAAAAATTTTTTTAAATGAATAAGGTCTGATATTTACCCTGCTCAATAATTTTTTATTAATTGATGTTCAAACAAAACTAGCAGAAACACCAATTCCTGTTGGAGTTCTATATGAACCTAGCAGGATGTACTTCTTTTTTTGAAGAACCGATATTGTCTTTGTAGGAATATGAGTGAAATTTGTTAATCACTGTACTCAGATTGGCCACTCCCCATCATTAGATCCAAGTCCCAGACCTAAGGTCTGAGCCTCAGTCTTTAAAGTATGAGTCTCAGTTAAGTTTAAGGTCTTTGTTTTTTGATTTATGTGTGACTGAGTCTAAATTGCATCCTAATGTTTGTTTTTTGAGAATACACTAACATGAATAAACTGCACAGGCTCTGTCAGATATACTTCTCCACTTTTTTACCATCACTTTAGCTGTATAAATGTTTACAAGACTGATGATTACATAATTTGTCACAGAAGGATAATTTTATCCCTATATTCATATGCTGCTTAATCTGAACTACAGGCTCTTGAAACGGATGAAATGCATGACGGACTTCAGACTGCAACGGTTGTTTTAAAAAAAGGTGCACCTGTCAAATGTGGCTTTTTGAGGGGAGAATGTTGTTAAAGTTGTTAAAGAGCTGCCTTCCAGCTCTAAATGTAATAGTAATGTAATTTAAGAAATATTTCTGCCCTGAACACTCATTAACTATTCATGAGCAGAGGCAAAGTTACACCATGTGTCTGCATGACAGATTAAGAAAAGTCACCCAAAATTGCTCAGTAGAATAGGAATTTAGTGTCTTATCAAAACAACACTAACAATTAGTTCTTTCAGCACAGTATCATTAAGTGTAACAGGAGTCACTGACTACTGGCTTCAGCCCAGTATCCAATACAAGAGTGACTATGGTATTTGGTCCGATGTCAGTAATGGAATCTGTCCCATTTCTGGTTCGAAGTATTGATGCACCTTTCAGTCACAGATCAAAACCTGCTAATTTCCTGTTGGTTGGAACTCGGCCAGCAACTGGCTGGTGAAACACTGAAAAGACAGTTTTTTTCAGCTGCATGTTATCTGATACAGTTCATTTAAAGTTTAGTAAACATCAAATAAAGACTGCAGAAATTTTGACAATCTTCTTCTGCATTAAAAAACTACTGCAGTGGACCCGGCCTATACGTGGATGTTCCTGTGGAATGTAACTCCACATTATTTGCAGAAAACCAGCCTGTGCACTGACTTTTTTGAAGAGCATATCTAAAATACTTGAAAGAAAAAGCAGCTTGGAAAGCTGAAATACCAAGGTGCAATGCTATTTATCATAACATTGGAAACCAGCCAATCCAGGAGCGGCATTTATTTTCCGTGGTGCTGATTAGCTGTTCACCCTAAATGGAACAGCTAATCGGTTACTTCCCTAAGTGGAAATAGGGAAGACAATAGATGTTAGCTTCTGTGTTAGCACTAAGATGGTTTTGAGTGTGTGTATTAATGCATATTAAGGTATATTTGGTGTATGAACCATTAAAATAGGCAGTGTGACGCAGGCAGCTATGTTCCCTAATCACCGTGAATACCTCTATCAAAGAACTTGCAGCACATTTTTCCTTTCCAGTCAAATGTTTGTAACATTTAACTGTTGAATTAAAACAAAGTTTCCAATAGTATGTTTGTAACTGTTACAGCCCTTAGAAAGAAAACCAGAATTGGCTAAAATTGGAATTTACAGGTCAGACATCTAAGAAAACTGGTGCATCTCTGGTTTTGATTCTAAGTGGTATGAGTGGTATCCCTGAACTGGCATAATGGATGCAGCTGTGAGTCAAATACAGCCAGGTTTAACATTACCAGGTCCCACACAACGGGTAACTGGCCAAGCTGGCCTGGGAAAATCAGTTCAGTTGTGCGTGATCTAAACTGCCTCATCTAAATACTCCTTATTTCTTCCGTTTATTTGCCTGAGTTTATGGATCAAGAAGAGGAAAATCCAGTGGCTTTGAAGATTTGGTGAGGACTCAGAGAGAGGTATGTACTCAGTATAAGCACAACAAGACGTGGGTGTGTTTTGTGTGTGTAGATTCAAGCCCCTGTTTGAAGTCCTCCACTTCACTTGGGCAATTACTTCATATCAAGGATTAGATGGAGGAGAAAGCATTGAGTAGACGCAAAGATGGGGAAAAAGTGAGAGAAGAGGAGGGAGGTGGCATGTTCAGAAAGAGGACAGAGAAGTTGGAGGAACTGCTGCTGTAGTGCAGATTAAGGTCTCCGCTGCAGGGAGGGTTTTTCCCTTTATTTAAAGGAGGTTATGCTGACTATCTAAACATGAGCTGGAGAACAACATCTGCAGCAAAAACTGGTCATCTTCAGTTTCACAGATATCAAAGTGCATTGTAAGGTGTTGACTGGAATCAAGACAGGATTTACACAGCCTTGAAAAGTATTGATTCCATTGAGCTTTTTAACATTTTTCACCCTTTATCTACAAATTTCTATGTATTTTTTCCATGTGCTCAAACAACACAAAGTAGTGCATAACTGTGAAGAGGAAAGTCAGTACAGATCATTTTCAAATGCTTCTTACTAATAAACATGTAAAAATTGTAGAGTGCATTCATATTTAGCCCTGTTTATCCCGATAGCTCTACTTAAAATCCAATAGAACCAACTGCATTTAGAAATCACCTAATGAAACAGAATACAGTCCACCTCATTTACTTTGTTCTAAGTACTGATATTCTGTGAAAACACTACAACTTGTAAATTGACCTGAACCATTTCTTTGCAGCTCTGGTTGTAGGTTCTGGGTTGATGTCCTGAAGAAGGTCTCAGTCTCACTGGCCATTTTCTCCTGGATTACCATGAATTACCGTCTGTCATCTTCCTGTCAACTCTCACAAGCTTTCCAGTCCCTGCCTATCTAAAGCATCTCCACAGCATGATGCTGCCACCACCAATGTTCCATAGTGGGATTGGTGTAATATGCATTTTACTTTTCCAGTACATACATTCCTTTTGGTCTCATCTGACCAGAGCATCTGCTTTCACATGTTTGCTGTGTCCCCTACACAGCATGGCTCTAACTGCAGTAGCTTTCTTGTCACTAAAAGGTCAGATTTGGGTAGCGAATGACTTATTCTCCCACCTGAGTGGTGACCTGTGCAGCTCCCCCAGAGTTACCATGGGCCTCCTGGCTGATTGTCTGGATAATGTTCTCTTTGGTCAGCCTGTTAGTTTAGGAGGACGAACATGCCTTGGTAGGTTTGCAGTTGTTCCATATGCTTTCTATTTAATGATGACAGATTTAACAAAGCTCCAGGAGATTTTTTAAGCTTGGCATAATATTTTATAACCTAACAATGCTTTAAAATTCTCCAAACCTTTATCCCTGATCTGTCTTCTGTGCTCCTTGGAATTCATTATCCTGCTTGTTAAACAACTTTAAGAAGGATTTACACTGAGAATAAATCAGTTTCAACTCAATTCAATTATACTTTATTTATCTCAAAGGAAAATCAAATGTCAAAGGGAAATCTCATATCAAGTATCTTCAAAGAGTAGTTGTAGATGGTGATGGCAGGAGGGACCTCTGGTAGCAGTCAGTCTTGCAACCAACCTGAAGAAGCCTCTGACTGAGGATTGTTGCTGTATGACAGATTCATGACCTTCATGACTTGCTAACAGATCAATATCTGGACGTATGGTTAGAAAGCCAGGCAGACACACTGCAGCTGTAGACATCATCCCTGCCCACCATGATCAATGAAAGCAGTTGTTTAAGCAATTATGTAACTTCTGAAGGCAACTGTTTGAATTTCACTTCATAGCTATCTATCCATCTATCTATCTATCTATCTATCTATCTATCTATCTATCTATCTATATATATATATATATATATATATATATATATATATATATATATATATATATATATATATATATATATATATATAGATAGATAGATAGATATCAGGGGTATGGGAGCAAAATACAAATAAACTATTTATATTAATTTGTAAAACTAATCATAAACTATATATCATTTTCTTTTTGCATCACAATTATACATAAGCTATCATAAAGAAATCTAAATTCAATACAGTAAAGTTTGTGTGAGCATTGTGACAAAATGTGGAAAAGTATGAATGCTTGTGTAAAACAAGGCACATCAGCATGACCAGGTATGGGAAATTTTACATAAATATGTCTTATTCAAAACACTGTATTTAGATTTTCTGCAGGATGCAGTGTGGATAACTATAGATAAAAGAAATGACTCATGAACTCTGATTTGTGTTTATTTCTCTGTATGGAATGAATTTAACAGTTTCTTACCTCAGGGATATGAACAGTGTACGGCTGCCCATGGAAGTTTGGTGCATTGTCATTTACATCTCCAATCTGGATGTTTACGGTGTCTTTGACCACCTGAGGGAGGAAACATATATGCACGAAGTACAAAATGGCTAGATTCAGATTATCAGAAAAAAAGGTGCAGAGGAAATTATAAATTATCAAGTGGAGCGTGGGCTGAAAGTCAGTTGATTTTCACACATAAATTTTGTTAAGTGAAACAGAGGAGAGAGAAATGGAGGTGACATGCGGTCAGGCTATGTTCACGACGTCAGCATGTGACAGTATAATCACAGATCAAATCTGTCTCATACCTCTTGAATGTCACTCACGTAGAACTCAACCTGCATCTCTGACTTGGTCTGGTGCAGAAACAGAGACATCAGCATCAGATTTCCATGGAGATGTGACATTCAGGAAGAGAGCAGAGAATTCAACAAGTTCAGTTTAGTTTATTTAAGATCCACATTTAGCTGCAGCAATGCTGCCACTATTCCTACAGTGGTCCACACATCACTGACTGACATCACTAAAACAATTTTTACAATTAAACAGAAAAAAACAACAACAACAAAAAATAAGCAAACAAAAAAAAGGCATGGAAGACAACATGGAAGAATACATGTAATTTTAGGTTAAACTCATCATGAACTGTACTGTAATATATTCAGTTCACAACCAGGAACTTAGATTGTTTGCAGTTTACTAAAATATTGTTTCATCTGTCCTTTGTTTATTTATTTATTTTTTTACTATCAATCAGTGTAACATCAGTGGGCACTAAATTCCAGGGTTGTATACCACAGAACTACACCGTTCTTGTCTGCACATTAGTTCTAACTTCTGGTGAAATGCATCTCTTTAATAGCATGACTAGTAAAATGAAAATATGTAATTTGGCTATTAAGCAATATATTTTGAAATAAAATCACAGGTGTTCTCGTATAAACAATATATCTGAAAAACACAAGTACTGAGTAGCTTAATCTATCTTTAATGGAAAGCCATCCTAACATATCATGCATTCTAACACTTGTAGAGAGACAATGAAGCACAATGTGAGCTGCTGTATTTTGAATAATTTAAAGTTTATTAATATATTCTGTAAGTCCACACAACCAAACCACATATAACCAGTAATTCAAATGAGACCAAATTAAGGCCAGAGTTATTTTTCCTATTTTTCCATCGGATGGCAGTAGTCCTGTACTTTGTCTAATAATTGCTATGCCTCCATACATTTCACTAATGATATTGCTGACTTCTTGTTGTTGTTGTTCATAATACTGTGCTCCTTGGCCTTATGGTAAGGCCTAGGAGTTTTACTTCTACTACCTGCTCAACAGGATCATCACCTACTCTTAAGTTTGAAATTGGGTTATTTTTGAATGGATATTTTCATCCAAAAACAATACTTTTAGTTTTTACAACAGCAAGAAAAGCATGTTTCAGAAAAAACACTAAAAAGTCTTTATAAACTCTTTATGTACTTCATCTCACTGGTAGTAATGCTGCACTGCTCTCTTTTATCATTTGATAATTCAGTCTTAATCTTGTAATTTCCAAATGCTCTTTTCTCGTCCCAGGTGCGGAACGCAGAAGCATGCATGCAGAGTGAAGCATGCATGTTTTTACCTCACGGTCGAGCTGCTGTCGGAGCCAGACCACACCGGTGTCCTTGTTCACAGAAAAATACTTCATGGCCTCTTCTCCCGAAACCCCGAATATGAGTGGCTCCCCCTCAGGATCTGTTGCTTTAAGTTGGGCAACTGAAGAACCTGCGAGAGAGTCAAGGGTCAGAGGTGGGAGAAGGGATGATAACTTGCAAATGCTTGCACAAATATGAATTATTCTTTAAGTGGCATATGTTTCTGAGATAGACTTTTGCTGTCTAGAATGTTTTTATATGTATTGTTGACAATTCCAATACATGTGATTAATTGTTACATTAATTGTTACAAATTTTTGCAGGGGTCAGGCAGCATGCACCACCTTTACCTCAAACTGGACAGTGCTCTTGCAGAGAAGGTTTGCTATACTGGTATCATTATGACCCCTCTATGAGAGTTCATTTTCAAGGAACAACCCCCGGCTGCATAAGACCGAGCTTGGTAAGGAAATACATATACCGTAGTTAGATTGAGGGAGAAAGACACAATGGATACAGATTGAGAGAGATAAAAAAAAAAAAAAAAAAAAAAAAAAAAAAAAAAAAAAAAAAAAATCCTCTTTTTTGTTTTTTAGCAGTATTTGCACTTTATTTTTTGGTCAAGACAAAGTTTCACTTTATTTGTCAATTTTTTTCAAAAATGTTTGAAATCCTGAGGAAAACACCTTTTAACAGCCATTGTTTATGTTCAATAAATTCATGTTATCACAGCTAATGAATAATTGTGTTAAATAATCAATATCTCAATTTCAATTAGAATAATCATGATTATAATTTTAGCAATAATCGAGCAGCCCTACATGCGATCATAATAAAAGAAAAAAATTAAAGAAGCATTAAGAGGAAAAGTTTTAAGAAATTGAATTATTTTTCCTACTGAAAGTGGGAATCATGACTCTTTACAATAAAAAAATTGCAAAATGCAGCAATTTCTGCACAGGTTGAGGGTAATTAACACATTTTTCACACAGATAGTAAGCTTAGGGAGTCTGACTGATCAAAGCCAGTGCTGGCATATAATCAGGCTGGCTAATGCTGAACAAATGCAGGTGGGTATAGCAATCACGTTGTGGTTTTTATTCTTGAGACGAGTCAATCAATTGGCATGAGATTGGAATGAGAAATCTCTTCCTTGGTTAACTATGATCGATGATCAGCAAGTTGATTCTTTTTCCTGTTCATTAAATGCATCAAAACTAAAAACATCCACTATTTTCAGTGTATAAGTAGTTCAGTTAGTGAGGGCTTGGTGGTCGAGCCTTGGCCCCCGGGGCTCAGCTGGAAGAGGTATCCAGAAATATCCAAGTGAGCCACACCACCTGCTTGTCGGGGTCGGGTGTCATGCAAGCCAGGTGGCAGGTGACTGTCAGCCTGGGAATGCTACTTCCTAGTGGTATGGAACTGTTTTGTAAAAAGTAGCAGCACACATGGCTGCACATAATAGTAATGAAAACATAATTTTTGTAAAATGAAAACACTTCTGCTATGAAGTGTTTTCACTTTTGTAGCTCTGATTGTCGACATGATCTTGTCCTTCAGGATCTCATTTTTTACATCATTTCAGGATTAAAATAGAGCATCTCTCTGTCTGGACAAATAACACCTACACAAACACATGTAAAGGAATAATACTGTTTTTTTGTTTTTTTTAAAGAATTTCTTCGGCACTAGTGGCCTTTATCTGACAGTAATCCAACAGGAAGGGGGCAGACAGAAGGGGGGAAAGACATGCAGCAAAGGAACCGAGGACAAGAGTCAGACTCGGGACAGCTGCGTAGAGGTCTCTATACGGGCCGCCTGCTCTAACCACTGCACCACGTGACGTCCCATACTGTTTTAATGTAAGTAAATATGAGACTAAATAACTGGAATGCTGATCTCAGACAGTCTACGTATGTTTATTTCGTTAGTCACTGCCTGGTAGATGTTCCTAAAGACGAGTCTATAGATTGTAAATTCATCAAGCAAATGTTTGCCTGTATGGCATACCTAAACTCACCCCCCACTCCTCCCTGAAGGTACTTAGTCAGACAAAAGAAGTGAAGCCAGACTAAATCAAACCTGTCACTCGAGCACCAAACCTCTTAACACAGCGACCAATTAGGCTTCACGATCACCCTCCCCTCTCGTTTTATTAATACACTCTATTTTCTTATGAAAGGGTGGCAAAAAATGACTAATTAATATAACGATTTATGAACCCCTTTCATTGCAGTCTAATGAGATTTATGCAAATTCAGCAGCTTTCAGTATGAGTTATAATTTGGTTGAAGACGGTGCAAATTAAGCATTTTACTTCGTAGTCATCAATAATGTTTTTCCCCCTCCTCCCCTTGGGTTTCTCAACTATAAAATAACTATCTGCTTCTTGTGAGTAGACATGCGCTTGAGTGAACAATAAAAAATAGTGACTTGGGGAAAAACAACAGTGATAAAACTGAGAAGTTTCCAATCATGTTGACGGATTCTGATTCAATTCCATACAGCCTAATCCAATCCTGATTATGCTGTAACACACTTAAATTCAGTTTATAATGCTAGCTGGCAAAAATATATCGAAGAAGCCCAGAAAATTGACTTTTGCAGATATGACTGTCCCCAAGAATGCATGTGGCAATGGTGGAAAGAAACAACTCTCTTTTAACAGGAACAAAACCTCCTGCAGAACCAGGGTCAGTATGTGCCATCTGTGCAAGCCACAGGTCTAATTCTTAAACTGAATCCAACGGAAGATCAACAGTGCGGCCAAGCAAATCCACTCAATTTGAACTGAAGCAGTTTGCTAATGTTTAAATTAGGTATTATGCTTGCATTTATGGGAAAGGCTGCCGACATTTATGTATTTTTATGTAAATTACAACCAGAGCAAATTGCTTTGAACTTTTAAAAAACAGTAGTTTGTGACATGTAGATTAAAACACTGTCCACTGAAAGCTGGTGATCATTTTAATGCATATAAAGAAAAAAGAGGGGAAACGCAACCTTATCTGACAGTGGATAGAGGAATGTGTAGAGCCAGAAGAGTATTAAAAATATTCATATCACATATTAATTTATAAACAGCATTAAAACGTGATTCCTCTCTGATACAGTGAGATATTCTTCTTGGTTTAAGAAAAGTGGCCATTTTGTCAGGACCTGGAGACCACTGTGAGGGAATTTTTTTCTGTTTTACTTCTGCACCTGCTGTGGTTTTGGCCAAGGAGAGGACAGCTTTGACCCATCATACGAATAGGTGCAAATAGATTTGATCTGCTGGGCTATATGGATAGGTTTGTTTTATTAAGTCCAATCTGCATTGGGGTTATAGTGCATTGGTAAAGGAACAAAACAATGTTTAGATCAAAAAATTTGAGAAATTGCCTTGTTTTGTGAATTTCCCCCAGAATGAGGTTCTGGAAATCTGTCCTGTCTCCTTTGCCTCCTTCTATGAGTGGGTGCAGTCAGTATACAGATTTCTGGAAGGAAAAAGGGAGCCCTCCCACTCTTGTAATTTCTCCTAACAAACATTCTGATATATCCAGAAGTGATGCATTCACGTGGAAAAGGGCACCTGAGATAAAACAGAACACGTAAAAAAAGAACTGCTGCATGTTTTCATTTGAACAGGACAGTAATTACCTCTCAGATATTGTCATATTTACCATGTGTGTGTGCACAGCTGATATTCCTCTAATGCTTATCTGTAACACTGAGTCACTAAGCCCTTTTCTCTGACAAATGATGGTATTTAGCAGCAAGTGATGCCGGTACTACTGTTATGAATGATACAGTGCACATTAATGGCCACCCCTACCCTTCCACTCTGCAACACTGTGTCCATGACAGGAGCAATTGACTGCAAGAACCATCGTTCAACTTCACCTTTCTCTTTCCTTTTGTCCTGCGAACCCACGACTTTCTCTGCTATCTCATACTTCCTCTTTAAACAAAGCAGAGCCACTGTGCAGCAAGGCAAGCACATAAAGCATATCTTAGGAAGAAACTGAACTTTTTTCTCTACACTCTGCAGCTTAATATGGACAACATTCATCCTTGTTTTGTTTCATTTACCATTTACAGATCACAACAATCTGACATTTCTCATTCAAGGTTTATAACTTCAAAAGTATGGTGGTTGTACAATACCTTGCAAAAGTACGTAACCATTAAGCATTTAATAATTTTTGTCATGTTGCAACCACGCATTTTGATGTACAGGGGACCACAGTGGATTCACCTATTTGCGGATTTTTCTGTGGAACATAACTGCAAATTTGTGGATTTTTTTCATTGAATATATCTAAAATATTCAAAAGAAAATGCATCTTGGGAGGCTGAAATACTTGACAGTCTGGATTTTTTTTTTTATCCTTACGAACATTCTTTTGTTCGTATCCTTGTATTGCATACGAACAATGCATGTCAAGCGTCTTGACATGCATTGGCATGTCAAGACGCAAAGCTACTTGACATGGATTGGGTGGTGTTTGCATAGCAGCCAATCTAGAAGCACCATTCATTTTCCTTGGCGCTGATTGACTGATCCCTAAGAGTGGAGATAAGAAAGACCATAGATGTTAGCTTCTGCAGTAGTGCTGACATGGTTTCCACTATTAATGCATATTAACCATAGAACATAGAACATAATTGAAGTTGAAGGAAAATATTTGATGGTTTCCTAAATCACAAATAAAAATCTGAAATTTGAAATAAAAATAAATGGAATAAAAATAAAAATCTGAAATAAAAATCTCCTAAATAATAGCCAATGCAATCAACTGCCTCTAAGTATAAATCAAGCTCTTATATGAACGCCTCTCAGGTTTGTTAGAGAGCATAAGTAAAGTAATAGCATCATAAACACCAAGAAACCTATCAGGCAGGTTGTGAAGAAGTTTAAAGCAGAGTTAGGACTATCCCAAACTTTGAGCTCCGTTTAGTTCATCATCTGAAAATCAAAAGAGTATCGCACAGCTGCTAAACTACGTAGACATGGTCATCCAACTAAGCTGATAGGCTGGTCAAGAAAAACAATAATCAAAGAAGCAGTCACGAAGCAGTAACTCTGGAGCAGCTGTAGAGATTCACAGCTCAGGTGGGAGAATCTGTTAACATGATAACTATTAGTCATTCACTCCACAAATCTGGCCTATTTAGAAAAGTGGCATCGCCACTGATGAAAGGATGAAGTTTGCACTTTCCCACAAACCATGTAGGGGACACAGAATGCATGTGAAATAAGGTGTGCTGGTCACACTCGAGCAAAATTTAACTTTTGGCCTATATTTAAGGTGTTGGGCACAGCAGAAAATGCTCCAAGACAAGTTCATTTGTTTAGAACATTTCAGCAACAAGACTATTTAAAATGCTTTACCTGTTAAAAACATTAAAGAAATCATTGGAGTGACTAAATAAAGGCAAGGAAAGTTGGACTACAAACTAAATTTGATGATGTTTGAGTTCAGCATTTTTGCACGTCACACCCAAACGTACCAAGTGCTGACTTAGGGGAGCTACAAATACAAATGCGTGACACATTTTTAAGACTTGCTGTGGTAAAAAGTTTTGGCAACCAGCACTATTTTGCTCTTTTTTTGTTGGTCTATCACTTACAAATCTTAATAATGTTTATGACACTTTGTGCAAACCAGTCTAAGTAATTTATAAATTAGAAGCAAATACATTTTCAGTAACAGTTTCATGTTGAAGAAATCTAATGAATATTTAGTGTAAAAATGAGCAAAACAAGAAATCAGTGCAGAATCAAAGGAAACTGAAGAGGAACAAAGAAAAAAAGGACAGAAATGTGGGTAAAAGTAAAAACAACAAAATATTACTTTTAATGTCTCACAAAAAGTTGGACTTTTGTAGAAGGAAATTATTATTCTTTTGTTCGTAAGGATAAAAAAAAAATCCAGACTGGAAAAGTAAAATACGAAAAGCTTTAACAGCTACAGGACTGAAAAGTCCAGAGCCAAAAAAGGAAGAGATGAAAGATTTGATAACATAGACAGCAACATCTGAAATTCGTACTTAGTGCTAGCTTACAGGAGAGACGAAGCAGGTAGTGGAGAACTAAATCAGCCGCTCGAGGACATCGATCCCTGCTGGATCAATAGGAGTTGCACACGTTAGACGGGGACTAGCCTTTGCCCTGCCCTGGGGCCACAGACTTCTCAAACAAAAGCAGCTGTGGGCCAAAGCCCCATTTATTATGTTGGTGACATCTCCAGACCTCTCGTTCATCTGAGTTCTGATTCACTGGGACAGGTGCTGTCAGCTCTGCAATTTCAGCTATGCTCTGAATTATGGCTATGAATTTTATGGAGCAAAAAAGGCTTAATGGGTATATGGGCAGTGTTCAGCTGTCTACCACTGCAGGGACAAACAAAAGAAAAAGATGAAGCCACCTCAGATCAGTGTTAAGGCTTCCTGAGTGCACAGGACTGGGTGAAGAGAATCGTGATCCTTACTTGCTTTGTATAAATTCTTGATGGATAGTCTCTCACTCAGGGCCAGCCAGACTTGGGGCTGAAGTCATGTAATCAGTAGGCTGATGAGTCAGTGTGGTGCCACTCAAGTTACTGCACTGTCTATCTGCTGACAAAAGAGAGCCTTCAAACACATCAACAAGGCCTATATGGAGCAACACTGCCTCACATCAATCACTCCCCTAAAAAATTCACATAAGCAAACGCACTCTTCAACTAAGTTGCAGGATGAGCTCATTTGGTACAGTGCACTTTCACCGTCGAGTGGAGCATTTGTCAAAATACAGATTAATATTGAGAAAAAGTGAGCATTAGGCACTGCAAAGAAGCTGTAATGGAAGGCCTTCTTATCCATCATACGGATGAGTTGAACATTTGGAAGAGTGACTAGAATGGTGTACTTTCTGGAACATTTAATCATAACTGTGAGGGGGAAAGGCCTACAAAAAAGATAACATTATGGCAGGGTCAAGTATAAGATACGATACTATCTGTTTTAAATTTTGAGGAAGTTATGTCCTAGTTTTGGCGACAGACATCTGAATGTATATAATTCTGGTTGTTAAGAAAACATCATATGCAAATATTTTGATATTCAGTATAACATAAAATGATTCTACATGATTTAAAATATCAATCCTGTACTTTATTCAGAGCTCATGTGAGAATCAAAGATGCTTTTCAATATTTTTGGACATGTAAAAATCACTGTCATCTGCATGCAATTGGACACTAGCATAAAGTGTTATGATTCATGTTTGGTCCTGCCCATGCTGTAATTAGTTTTCATTCTACTCACCTGTGTCACCTGATTGCTGATCTGTGCCACCTGGGCCCTGCTCTACTTAACTCCTCTCAGCCCCTGCCTCCCTGCCAGATTATCGACAGCCACGAGCCAGTAGAAATCCAGCGTTTCATGACTTGCCTTCTTGTGTTTCTTTGACCCATTTCCGTCCACGGATCTTCCCCTCATGCCAAGCCCGTTACGGATTCCTTTGGTTCTGGATTTCTGGACCCTGACTCAAGCTCCGCTTCACGACCACCGAGTATTGCCTGACCCTCAAGTTAAGTTTGCTCTCTCTGCCTCTCCGTGTATAACCTCTGCCTGATTATCGTCTAGCCCCTGGTGCTGCGTTGGATTCCCTTGTGGAGACCTTCATTGATTCTTCCTGAGCTGCTACCAGTTCCTGATACTAAATAAACTTGTTTTTCCTTTACATACTTCTGTGTGTGGTTGAATTTCCGGGTCCTCCCAGTGAGTCCTTACAATAAAGTCATTATTACAAAATGTAAAAAACAAGCGGGTTCAAGAATGTCACCTTGTGGGACCCCTACAGTGTTCCACCTGAGCAAACACATTGCTTTCTGTTTGATAAATATGATTTAATTCATCTAATTGCTTGGTGAGAAATGAAGCTTACGTTTATATATGTAAGATTTAGAACATGAAGATTAATTGCATGAAATGTTTTCTTAAACCTAAAAAGACTGCAAACTATTTGCTAATGGTGTGAAGTATTTTCAACTTTTTATTCAAATATAAAATATAGAATAACAACTGAATAAGGATGCTGCATCTGTGTTGGTCTCACTTTAAAAAGTAAATACACTGGCAGGCGATGTCATTTTGAATATGACTAAATGTGCCTTCTACTCATCTATTTTTATAAAACACATTTGGATAAAGCAGGTCTACGTGCAAATGCAGGCTTTGATGTATTTTAACCTCTGATGTATATCAACCTCTGATAATCGTATGCAGAAGCTCTTAAATGTGGACACAGCCTGGTTAAAATACTAGGTATTGGTAAAATCCAATTCAATCCAACTTTATTTATAATGCACTTTAAGCAACCAACCCTGGAGCAGAGTGCTGTACAGTGAACCTCACCTATTCGTGGTTTAGTATTCACTGATTCACCTATTCACCGATTTTTTTTTTTTTTTTATTTTTTTTTTTCTGTGCAATGTAACTTCAAGTTATTCTGGGAAAATTTGCCTATTTGAGGATTCTTTTTGTAAAGTATATCTAAAACATTAAAAAAAATAGCCTACATTAAATCAACAAAAAAACAGCATAAAAATCAACTAACAACAACTAATGTTTTGTTAACACTTTAACATGGTCATTTTGGAATTTAAGCCTTCAGTGTCAAACTCGAGGCATGTGGGCCAAATCTGGCCTGCCATAGCTATTTCTGTGCCCCTCCAGATCTCAGAGGGCCAAAGAAATAGAACTTCAAGATAACGGTTGTGTGCATAAGTACTATTTTATCAGTCAGATCAAATCAGTTTTATTTGTATAGGACCAAATTATGTTAATATGAGAAGATGTTTAATATTATTTAATATTAAGAAGTGGAAATCGAATGCAGAGAAGGCTATAATATTTTAAGTGTTTGCTAATGGGTAGTTTTACCTTTGCATTCTGCCACAGTCGGCCCTTTGAGGACATTTGTGATCTTGATGTGGCCTGAAATGAAAATGAGTTTGACACCCTGCTTTGAGGGAAGAGGTCCTGTAAGTTGGAAATCACAGCTTTAAAGGACTGTAAAAATATATTTTCTTGAATTTTATCTTTAGCAGAATTTTCCTTTGGTATCTCTTTAAATACCTTCACTTTCTGACCGTCAAATCATAAACTTAATAATTAGGCATATTCCTTCAACAAACAGAAAAAACAGGCATTTTGTTACCTTTGAAGGACACAGTTAAAAGATGAGAACATGGGTTGGTGTGAACTTTACACAGATGTTCTTCACTGAGTGAAAATATAACCTGGATATTAGTGTTGATCAAGCAGAGTGCACCTCTGAGCTGAAATTTTCACCATTCACACCAACGTATGACCTCAACTCCTTAAGTCAACCCAGCTTCTATGGAGCACTTTACAAGTAATTGAGGAGTCAGATTTCATCAGGGGATTTAAGTCATTCTTTCAGCCTCATCCTTTTACGACACTCTTTGGGGGCATGTGCATTATCTCCTATTTTCCCCACCAGTAAAATGCACAATAAATTAATCTTTCTTCTATTCCTTTAGAAATAAGATGGAAATGAGCTGAAATCAACTCATCATTACTTTCTCGGCCTGAGGTGCTGTGAGCTTTCTTATTGTCTAAAGATTTAGGTTGCTTCTGGGAAACCACTTAGACGCGGAAATAAACTAAGAAGATCTATCTGGAATGATAATATAGTCCAGTGGCTGGAAAGAGTTTGAACATCCATTTCCATACAAAAAGAGCTGTCCATGTTTGTGTTTAGGGGCACTTCTTAAAGCTGAAAAAGGAATATCTGTGGATTATTTTTCTTCCTGTTAGCTGAGAATTGCCAGAATTTGTAGGGCTGATATGCAGAAGGGAAAAATAACAGAGATGGTCGATTATGTTTGTGAGTATATATTACATGCCACCAATTAACAAAGTAGTTAAATGACACATTGTCTTTACAGTAACATGAAGAAGTATGTGCTCCCTTACAGATTCCTTAGGTTTTTGCTTTTTTTTCTCACACTTAAATGTCTCAGATCAAACAAAGTTGAATGAATGTAAAAGAAAGTTTTCTGATTACTGTCTGCCTCATAGAGTCAAGAAATAGAACCTGTTTGACAACGTGAAGCAGACCAAAAGATCTCAAATTCCTGAGACTCATACACCTACGAGACACAATAAATATAGCATGGCAGATCCCACTTGCCTCAGTTAAGGTTAGCATCCATCGTTCAAAACTAAAAAAAAAAAAAAATGCAGGGCCTGTCTCACATTGGCCATAAAACATCTTGATAATCCTTAAGATTTTTTTGGAAAATATTTTGTGGACTGAAAAGAAAAAAAGTGGAATTTTCTGGCAGATGTGCATCCCATCAAATCTGGAGAAATTACACAGCATTTTTGGAAGAGAACATCACACCTATAGTCATATCTGGTGGTGGCAGGATGATGGTCTGGGGCTGCTTTGCTGCCTCAAGATCTCAACAGCTTGTAGTAATTTATGGAAGCAAGAATCCTTCTGTCTCCCAGATACTCCAGAGCAACAATCAGGTTATGATTTCAAGCTCTAGCATGCTAGGTTTATGCAACTGCACAATGATAGGGTTGCTTTGTGTGTTTACCCAGGTTATCTTTGTTTGAGATGAATACTTCTGGATATGAACTAAAAAAAAATATACTGCAGAAAGTTAAACTAATAATTGCCTTTAACAAGGCAATTACGAAAACACATTTGTTTCTAATCTTTCATTCATTAATTGTTTTTAAATGCATTCTTCTTATAGTGCAGCTATGTGTGAGTGTGTAAACATCCCTGTATTTGTGACATCAATAACTGTGATGGCAAGGAGAGCTGAAGACAAATAGTGCCTTAGGTGTGGCTTTTAGTGACTCCTGTGTTTCAACAAAGCACACAGTGAGAGTCCTTGGGAGGCAGTGTATTAATCCAATAGATTTATGACTAAATCTGTCACGGATGGGCGGAGAACACCCTCTGCTATTCCTTTAGCCTTTCTAGAGTGAAATACACACCTTCATAACCACACAGTCCAACTCTTCTCTGCTCTTACGTTGTAGGACTGTACTCTGTACATGGCACACGCATATGAATGTAAACAACACTGATATGTAGAGAACATAACATTTTTCATGGCATTATGGGGTAACATTTCCTGATTTTCAATGTAGGCCTACACCAGGGGATATATAAGTTACATATAATCTGTGGAAGGATATGCTTTTAACCACCATGACACACTAACAGAACAACAGAGACATTATTTGGTTGTGTAAATGTTGACAAATATCTCAATGAAACACATTTTATCAAACTAGTACGACTGGACATTTAGTCTTCTACTAGTCCTGTTTCTGGTGACTTAATTTGACTCGCAGGCTTTTAACTTTTTAGAAAACACTACAATTTCATAATGAACTTATATAAAATGCCAAAACAAGTACCGATGCAGCTGCACAGTGGTGTAGTTGGTGATACTGATGTCTTGCAGCAAGAAGATTCCCGGTCTGGGGTCTCTCTGCCATGGAGTTTGCATGTTTTCCCTGTGCATGCTTGGGTTCTCTAGCTTCTGATCAGTCTAAAAACTTGACTGTTGGATTACTGGTCTCTCTAAATTGGCTTTAGGAGTATGAGTGTAAGTGGATGGTCATTTGTCCTGACTGTCTCTGTGTTGTCCTATGATGGACTGACAACCTGTCCTGGGTGTACCCTGCCTCTTACCCAATGACTGAAAGAGAGAGGCACCGACTCTCCTGCAACCTTAAAAAGATAAGTGGGTACAAACAATGGACGGATGGAAGTATACTGATACAATCTGATGTACAGTGAGTGGACAAACTAATTTCACCCTTGCTGCTATTGTAGGATTTTAGAGGAAATGTTTATCATCTGTGTGGATACCTCTGTAAAAGCAATACTTCTGTCAGTTTTCCACTCTGGAGCATACAGGTGTGTGTGGTTGAACATCAGGCCAAGGCAATGCACACCAGCACCTTAGAGACCTTAGAGAAGCCATTGTTGCTGCCTATCAATCTGGGAGAGGTTATAATGTAATTCTGAAGTCTATCATTCCAGAGGGAGAAAGATTATTCACAAGTGAACAACGTTTAAAGCACTTTCTGTGGCGCGGACCTCCCAGCCTATTCACCTCAAGATCAGATCATGCAGGGAAGTTGCTAAAAAAAACAAACACAAGAACTCTATCTCAGATTCTGGCCTCAGTTAGCAATGTTAATGTTAATACTCCAATCACACTATTATTCTAATGGCATTGGAAAACAGCATGACAAGGCAAAATATGGCTCCCACATCTATGCTTCCACCTTTAAGCACTGTAGCTGTTAAGTTTTTTTTTAACCGCAGCTCTCACAGACCTTACAAACCAGATATCTACACCACTGCTCTAAAAGCAACACATCAACTTAAATATTGTAGCTATGACCCAATATTAACATTACTTAATATCAAACTATGCTATCCACATGCTTCACTTACCTCAGGATGCTGGAGGCTTGAATCAAAAACTACACATATAGTTATATACATACACATATACATGTAAAGTGTGCTTTTCAATATACCGACATGGCAAGCCAGAAAATAATGACAGCCGTTTCAAATTGATGACAAGACTATTGGAAAAATACAGAAGTGTGAAGAATGGCTTATGTAGAACAGTTGCCCAAAGAAAATCTTTTTTTTTGTAGAGTTTTTTTTTTTTTTTCCAAAATCTGGCAGCTCAACTTAGGTTTGTAGAAAAGCAAACACATGAGACTAAAGAACCAGTGTTTCATCACAATAAAAGGCACAATGTTCAGTAAAAATCAAGCATAGCATAACAACACAAACATTTCAAACCAAATATCAAGTGTTGTGATAAAGTGGCAATGATTTTTGTTTGTTTTATAGGCACAGAACCTGACTACCTTGCAATTACTGACTCATCTATAAACGAATCAAAGTAACAAAGTATAGTAGGGTCAAAGCTGAGGTCCTCTATCGGGCGACAGAAGCCTGTATTTGGCTCTTCATGCCAAATACAGCAGCAACTCTACAACAGGAAGACAGAAAATGAAACAAATCAAGATGTTACAAAGTGAACGTCGGTCCTGACCTCAGCATGACTGAAATGCCTTAAGTTACTGTGCACTAACACATTTCTGCAAATCTCAATAAACTGAAGCAAGGTAGTAATGAAAAGTGTGCCAAGATTTTTCCGCAATAAGCTGAGAGACCTCCAGTCACACAGAACAGAACTACTTCAGGTGTTGCCCCTAAATGTGGGTTTGATAGCAATATTTTTAGCAATATTTTATTTTTAGTGGGTTTAGTTAGTTTTACCCATGCCTGGTCGTCATGGAAACGTTTGTTCCATGACTACATTTGTGGAGAAATTAATTTATGAAAAACCTAAAAACAGTGTGAAAGAAAGCAAAACAAAAGACTTCTAGCAACCTCAACAACTTTTTATGTTGACACTACTTTCAAGATATGAATCATCTATCATCTCAGTTTTAATAAGAGTGATTCAGCACAGTCTACAATGAACTGATGAGAGCGAGGTGTGGGACCGAATATACACCCCAGGATTGCCTTTCTAAGACATCCAAGTGGTGATATGATGAAAACACTGAGTGACAAGGCTGTGACTAACCAATCACATTGTGAAAGATGAAGGACAGTGAAGGACATTAGCAGACAGTTGTCCCCCGCGTTGGTGAGAGGAAGCAGACCTGTCACTGCGCATTCTCACGCAGCTCTGTTCTGCCTGCAGTCACACAGGAAAGCGTTTTGCTCTCACCACTTTCTACGACATCCCATCACCGTCTCGAACTTCCCCACCTCTCTCTCTCTCATTTTGTCATGTTTTTGTGACGCTTTGTCTTGGCTGTGGAGGCCAGACAGAGGGACACAGGCTGCTCTGATACAAGCGGACAGATCGCTGAGTTCTTCGGAGGCTTCTGGAGTGACGGCTTAGCCAGTCTGGCCTGTCACCGTCACAAAAGCAGCACCATAAACACACACATCCACTCACAACTGTACCACCGCTGCCAGCTTCCCCAAATATCCATCAGCAGTGACACTTTCTGACGCCTGCCCAAATCTTTTCTGCTCCTTCCGTCTTCACATGTTGCTCCTTTCATCTGGTGTTGCTGCTCACTTCAGTTTTTAATTCTGCTCCCATTTTGCCGTCAGCCCTTCTGTTTTCTGCCTGAACCCCTCTTACCCACACCAGCCCTCTGCTGACCTCACAAGGGCTGACTATTATCTGAGAATCAACTAAATCACAGGTGGGTAATGGAACATGCCACCATTATTGTGAAGCTACACACACAGAAAGATTCACATTAAAACAAAAGCCTCTCCCTCTTGACCTTTATTCCTTTTCTCTCTGTTTACATGTTTATCAGTTGGCCTCTGTGTTACTGAATTATGGGTCTGAGGTGATTTCTGCTAGGCCTGCAAATGTACATATGGAGGCTGTAGAGTGGTAGGACCAAGGGTCAAGAGTCAGTATTAGAAACTTTTAGTAGGCTAGCAGTTATTGCTGCTTCTCACGCAGAGTTGGTTGAGTCATAGTTTCGAAAAAAGGCAAAGAATATTTAATTCAACAAATTTAACAACATCTGATTTGTCAGAAAAGCAGCACTAGCTTGTGAGTTTCTGATGAGAGGATCAAAGTAGAAACAGGCAGCAACAGGCCAGAAAGAAAGTCCGCTTATGCAATGTCAAAATAGGTTCATCTGCTTGGGATGCTCTCATAGTTCCAGGCATCTTACACTGCTGGCCACATGTACTGGCACACCCAAGGAAGATACCATTCCCTGCAGGATTTTGCAATTGTTTCTGTGATTTTTGGAATCAAAATCACTGCTGCTATAGAAAAATTTGCAAGGAATTTTGCAATATGTTTTCCTCTTTCAAAATCTACATATAGAAGAAAAAGGATGAAAAGCAATAAATTAAGCAGAAACATTTTTATTTTTTAAAGGGCTTAAATAGCTCAATATTTGTTACTTGCCATATCGATCACGGACTACAATGTAGTCTGGTTTACGTGCAAAGTATATGGTGGCGCTTTTGGAAATGCTTTTGGAAAATCTGAACTTTTGCTGCTGGAAGTGGAGCGTCAACCAATCAGAGAAACTCTGCTATGTGACAGAATGGCGCATTTTCTAACGGGACGGAAGGACCAGGAGCCCATCTATGACCAGTCGACCCATCACTACAGAGACAAGAATAGAAAGGACCTTTCCTGGAGGATGATTCAGGATCTTGGGTCAAAAAGTTGTTACCAAGGTAAACATTTCCCCCCATCTGAGCTAGCCAAATCTGTCAAGCACAATGTTGAGCCACTACTAGTTTCACGCTGAAGAATCAATGTATTTATTCACAGGAAATGTGCAGTAGGTGGAAGAATCTATGTGAAGGACTCAAGTCAAGAGGCTCCTCCAACGTGCGTCAAGAGTGATTCAAGTGTCTGACTTTAAAATGCACAAGCATCCAACTTGAGGCGTTGGATGCCTCTTTGATGTGCAAAACATGTTTGGTCTGAACGCAGCACAACTCGACATCAAGTAAGGCTGAGTCAGCAGTATAGTAGAAGTAAGAAATACTGCCACCTACAGGTGAGAGTTAGCTGTGACTTAAACCCAATGTTTGTGACCATTTCTGCAGAAAATTTGCAGTCAACTCACAACTACACATTAGAGTGGAAAAAATGCAGAGATCGGTTGATTTTGCATCTATTTCCACAATCGTGAAAAACTGGAGGGACTGAGATATTTTAAAAGCTTTAAAATAAACTAATCTTTGATTGCATTAGCATAATCTCATACAGAAAAATGTTTGAAAAATCCAATGTTAATTTTGAGTATGTTTATTTAGTGTGGAAATAATCTCTAAAAAATATGATTTTTTAAATATCATTGTAAGTTTTGTACCATTTCACAAGGCTGAAGCATACAGAGCCATTCCTCTGTACACAGTCTGTCAACACAGACCAGAGTCCAGCGTCCTCTCTTATGCCTTATTCTCTTCAGCTCAGCACACAGGATTAGACCTGTATGGATTTGGCCATAAATTTCAGATCATTATCCAGCTGAATTATTCATTTTCAGTTCTTTGGTGGACTCCACCAGATTTTATTCAAATGTTATTTCAGGCAGTTCATCATGCTAACAAGGTTTCCTGGGCCAGTGAAAGGAAATAGGCCCCGAGCATATCAGCTCCACCACTGTACGTGGTGTTGACAGGTACACCAGATGGGTGTGAGCTTCTTAGTCAAACTGTGATGCTTTATGATAAACCCTTTTTTAAAATCAGAACCAGCATTAATAATTTGAGCTAAAGTCTGTTAGATTGGATCCTATGAGTCAACCTTCACTCCCCACATGCATCAGTGAAGCTTGAAAACTCATGACCTCGTTGTTGGGTCACCACTGCTCCTACCTTGGACTGCTTTTGATAGAAAATGAGGCACAATGAGTGAGCTCTGGGTGTCCACTGACATTTGATTTGCCACATGGTTCAGAAACTGATGGGGCTACTCAACATTACCATTAGTTCTGTTTATTTAGACATGTTATTAAATGCATTTTTGTTGAATGGAGTTCTGATTGATATAATTAGCTTATGCTGTGATTAACAAAGCTAACGGGGCAATAACAAATGTATGCTGCATTTTAAGATTTTGCAAGGCAGCAAGTCAATTTTGACTAAAATGAGATCTAATAAATATGTTTTACAACCACAGAGTCTTCACATAACAGTACATGCCACACTCAATCATTTTGCTCTTACAAGTTATGCCCATGATTTCCAGGATTACAAAATGGTCTAGAAAAACAAGGGAATGCAGGCTTGTCAGATTTCCAGTGATTGTAACACTAAAAAAAAATAAAATAAAAGGTCATATTGTTCTGAAAGCTTCTTAGAGCTCAGACTATTGAATACAAGAAAACACTCAAGTAGTTAAGAAAGAAATCAAAGTCTGACATGCAACTTATCTAACTTCACCTATGCACTTATTTCATCATCATCATCATCATCATCAAAAGTTCATTTATTTCAGTATTTAAATTTAAAAAATATAAACTCATATTGTATAGATTAATACACAGTGATACATTTCAAGAGATTTCTGTTAATTATGATAAATATGGCCTCCAGCTAAAGAAAACATTTTTCTCCTGATATATGTTTTCCTTCCACTCAACGTTCCACTTTTATGGTTGAATACAGCAGTGTGACAAACCAACCTCTTTAGCAACGACTTTTCATGGTTTGCCTTTCTTGTGGAAGGTGTCAGTCACATTCTACAACAGTTAAATCAGCAGTTTATGACCCTAAGCCAGCCTCTCATTCTGCTGCTCCACTAACAACCAAACACACACTCACTTTCCAGATACAGCCCATTCTGCAAACAAATCTGATTTATCATGTAACTTATGAGAAACAGTAAAAATAAGAAAATGTAATTTTGATAATTTATTAAGATGGTTGGATACTTCTAATGCCATAAAAGCACTGAAATTGCAGGGTTTTTGTTTGTTTGTTTGTTTTACATATAATGCATAGTCTAAAAATCTATTTTTATGATGCAATTATTCAAATTAGGCTTGGTCAGTATTATTATTTCAGACTTCACACAAGATGAACAAATGGACTCCATGCTCCTTAAGAACACCAAAAATCAGCTTTAATTACTTGCAGAATAATACGCTGGGAATACCAACTTCAGTGTTGTCATATCAGGCGTGAAAAGCCTTCCCTTACAGTTCACGTTTTACATCAGAGGAGGGGGAACCACTCCTGTTGAATGACACAAAAATAAGCAACAGAAAACTCTTTTGGGGTATAACAAACAGGATTTATGTATGGTGTGTTGTTACTCCCCCCCAGGCCCACAGGGGTTAACCATTTGCTCATATAAAAAAATAGCACATCTCCATTGTGCCATGCTAGCTTGTTTCTCTCTATTGTAATGGTGTTTTTCTTGTAGATCCATATGGTATAACAGTTGTAAAATAATACTGTTGTCCAGACAGCACACCAGCATGTCTGATCCTGCATGATTGGGTCCTTCTCAGCTCATTGCAGCTGACTAACTGCACAAACAGGCCAAGGCCAGCTGGACTTTATATGGGCAGGGATAGTTGTGCGTCTCCACCTCTCCAGAATTTCTTTCTCACTTACGTCCATCTGCTGCAAAGTCTCTCTTACATTTATTTCCTCCTTTTGCCCAGCCTATATTCCAGTCTCTCCATGTGCATCATTCCACTTTTGCATCTACATTTTCTGACAGCTCACTGTTCCTCCCATCACCCTTCTCTGTTCATCCATATTTCTTCCTCTCCTAATCATTCCAACAGCCTTAGTTCTCTTATTGTTCTCCCTTCACAAATCCCATTTTATTTCACATTACTGTTTAAAAAAGGGTAAAAATAAGCAAAAACAGAAGCAAATTAGAGATGATACTGTTGTTAGATTTCAAAGAGAAACAGAAAAGCTCAACTGAAAATGTACCAAAGCTGAACAACAAAAACTGCAATGCAGACAAGTGAGATCCTAAAATATGTAACTGTTTTTAGATCACTATAAGGACTAAAACCTGCTGGATACCCTCAGTTACACACTTTATATAAACACATTGACTTGATAAGTAGAGTTTTTGAGACCCTTTGACAAAGTCATGTAACATTTCCTCACTGTATTAAAGGGTTTAATATTCATACAATGATTTTAAGAAGTTGCTAAAATATCACATATCATATGTAAATCGAGATGAAGCACAAATATACACTGCCTGAACAAAAAAAAAAGTCACCACCTGGATTTAACTAAGCAAATGGGTACTAGCCTCCTATTGGGTAGTAACTGCATGAGTGATTATCTTTCAGCTGGTAACAAGTTATTTAACCTCATCTGATGCAATGGCAATATTTTAATTTCTTAAACAGTCATGTGGAAAGACACATTTGGCATCAAGCAGAGGAAACATCTAAGGAGATGCAGAAACTACTAAAATTGGGTTGAGAACTGTCCAATGCATTGTTAAAAACTCAATGGAAAGTGGGGAACCATCGTCTTTGAGTAAAACGTGGTCAGAAAGAAATCTATAACGATTGTAAACGGCGATCACCTAAATATTTGAAGAAAAATAACAGTAGAACTCTGGGCTGTTTAATAGATAAAGTAAGAGCATGTCCACACAATGTGAAGGAAAGTCAATGGATTGGGACTGAACAGCTGTGTTGCCATCAGAAAACCGGTAATCAGTGAGGCTTACTGGAGAAAAAGGCTTCAATTAGCAGAGTAATAACATAAAGATTAGACTCTTGAGTGATGTAAGAAAGTCATGTGATCTGATGAGTCCAGATTTACCCTCTTCCAGATTTAGAGTGATGGGTGCATCAGGGTGAGAAGAGAGGCAGATGAAGGCCTAGTGTCTACTGTAGCAGCCTGTGGGGCAGTGCAATGATCTGGGATTGCTGCAGTTGGTCAGGTCCAGATTCAGCAACATCATGAGCCCAAAGAATGAGGCCAGCTAACTACTTTAAAATACTGAATGACCAGGTTATTCTATCAACAGATTTTGTTTCTTCACTGATGGGACAAGTTTAGTCCAAGATAACAATGCCAGGATTCATGGGGCTCAGATAGTGAAAGAGTGGTTCAGGGCGCAGGAGACATCATTTTCACACATGGATCGGCCTCCACAGAGTCCAGACTGTACCCCCAATGAGAAGCTTTGGGATGTTCTGGAGAAGGCTTTCCGCAGTGGTTGGACTCTCCCATCAACATCAACACAAGATCTTGGCAAAAAAATGAATGCAACACTGGATGGAAATAAATCTTGTGACATAGCAGAAGCTTATCAGAATAATCCCACAGAGAAGCTAAAGGCGGTCCAACAGAATATTACAGCATGTGGCCTTTTTTTTTTGGCCAGGCAGTGTGTTATGTTGAGTTCATATTGTCCAGCCCTTGAAACCAGGTGCCTTGTTGGACTGTTGCTTTGATTTTCAAACTTATTAAACAATTCTTCAGTCAAAGCCTGATGTCTCCTGATATTCACTAAGAAATCTCAAAGAATCATCTTTACACACTCGAGTGTGGATGTTGAGGTTTAAAGTTTGGTTTCCAGATTAGAGGTCTGGATTATGTTTGGGTAAGTGTTTAGGTTACCTCCTCAGTTGTAATGGTACAGGTCAGAGCAATGAGCCAGAGGGGACATTTTGCCTCCAAAGATATTACAACAACTGTGTGTCTGCATCTATGCCTCTGTGACTGAGACAAAGAGAAGTTAAGTGTGTTAAAGCTGGTGGTGTGTGTAAATCTCCCTATTTTTCACTAAAGCACAGACTGAATTTGATGTGTGGCGACAGCGATCTGAGATTTTTTGTCAAAGCCATAACACACCACACTTGTTTTATGGATTATAAATTAACTCATTATCTGTGGCACTCATTAGCTTCAGGTTCTAATTAGGTAAAATTAATATTGTTTCCTGAAAAAGACATTGACACTGGCAAATTGGCAATTGACCTCCTCGGTCAATCTGGGAAAAAGGACACAGTGCTGAGGTGAATCATAAAAACAGCGATGAGACGTGAAATGGCAGCTGCTCTAGCTGATCAGTTTTAGAGATGTCTGTCTTTTATTCTGTTTCAAAATTATTTCTGCTCTCTCAACAAGAACAAAAATGTTTACACAAAAAGTGAAGCTGCCTTGTTAATGAGGTTTTATGTTATTTTGGTTTTGTGCTAATCTGATTTTCATGGCTCTAAATTGTTAGTTTTATCTTTTTTTGGATAATTTAGTTTTATGATCTGAAATATTTTTGCATTTCCATATTTTTTTTGTTTCTGCTATTCTTTTTGTGGATGTGTTCCCTTGTTTTTCGGATTTACGATGCCTGCTGTGAATAAGTTTTGGGATATCAATAAACCTGAACGGATCATCATCCGTCTCAGTCTCTTTAGCTGCTAACTGAGCTCATTTAGGAGTAATCAGATGCTTTGTCCACCATATTTGATTTGAACGAGTAGCGCAGACAGAGCCAGCCAAACCTGGCAGTTTTAAAGGCACACACATAATTTGGAGAAAAATTCTTGCAATTTTTCCATGCAATTTTTTATAAAAGAAAAGTAGGAAAAAAAGTTGATAAATTATTATAGTTGTGGTAGCCATAGATGACATGCACCTGTTTAAAAGATGCTGCGTTTTCACAAATCCTGAACCTCAGCCAACAAAAAGACACTATTAAAATAACAAAGAGGAAGGAATGAAAAAGCTTTGAGGCTGAGAGCGACCTGTAAATAAGGGAACAGAGAGTGAGCAACCCGCTAGTCAATTACCCCCCTCTGTCACTGGCACGCTGGCCTTTATGAGAACAAATGTCAGTGTTCAAGACAAGGACGAGATAACCTTTCTTCATCCACATCAGCAGCTGATGACCAATATTGATATTATTCTGCATGCAACTAATGCAATATTATCCTGCAAGTCACTAAAACAGCAAGACACAAAGGTTTTGGGTTTTATGAAACAGATCATATTAGGAGTACAGCAAAGAAAAGTAAGACCAAAATGACACAAGCTGACACAAGCCTGATGTTTCTGAGAAAGAACGAGGCAGACGCCAGCAGGAGGGAATCAGTTCACAGAATCCAAGGTTTGGCTCACGGTTCTGAGCTCACTGTTCCTGGTTCTCCTGGTTTCTTCATACTTTTTTTTATACTCCACGAACACAACACATTGACACCAGATAATCTACTGTTTGCAGTTTTCAAAATATCAGTTATTTTTAAGGATATGAACAAACAATGAGGCAGTTTGGCATTTAAGCAAATTACTGCCACAGTTTTAGGTAAATGCTGGGTTTGATTTTTGTTCAGTGAAACAGGAAACATTTCTTTTCCATGTTATAAGTCAAAATATCTTGTTCCACTGGCAGGTTATTTCACTTAGAACTAGAACTTTTTAATCAATATTAAGGAATTATTGACTTAAAATGAGCTCCTATATCTGCTGGAAAGTTACTTAGTAACTCAGTTTTGTCTTATTTCAAGATAATTGCACTAGAAACTAGACCAAAAATACTTGGTAAGATTTGGTGTTTTTGCAGTGTATATATTAGTACTGTTTCAAATAGTAACACATTTAATGAAACTAAAGCTTGAAAAAAATAAAGTTGTATTTCAAATTAACATACTGACAGTCCCTCCATCTTCACAGCCCCAAAGAGAAAAACAAACACAAGCAAACATCCAGAAATGCTCCCACACACATTCACGTTTAAATTCCCCTTCTCATTTCCGCTGCCTCTCTGCATTCGAGCAAAGAGAGGTGGTTGGTGATGTGAAACATCAATTTCCAGGTTAGCTGCTCTATGTGGCTCAGGCAGGTATCAGCCGTGACCCACCTGGGCCCGATAAGCAGCTGCACGACGCTGATCTGCCACCCAGCGGTGCACCGCTCTGTACTGGAGAACGGAGTAATGCAAACACGTGTACACAAACACACATGCACACTCACATGCATAAGTAAGCAACAGCCCAACTTGGGAGACTAAAATAATGGGTTTGAAGAACTGGAAAAGTCAAAAGCACTTTATTAATATATAATATACACAGAGCTGGAAATTACAAACAACAACTGGCTAAATGTGGGCACATTTATGAGGTGGTGGGTAAATTTGATCAAACCACAAGCTGAAGAGGTGAGTTTGCAGTTTAAATGGGAAAGGTTTTCATTTCTACAACTAACCTGTTGGGGGCAGAAATGCAGACGAGATGCCTGTCCTTCGGTTTGATGTGACTCGCTTAGACAAAGGCGGAGCTTCTGTCTGCTATAGACCTCAAGCTATGGGAGAGAGCTGCTAAAGCACGATGCGAAACACTAAACAGTACAAATGGTGATAATCAAAGCACCACGTTTATGAAGAAGGAGAACAAACTACATTTGGGCTGCACATGAACAGCTGGAGCCACAATGAAAACATCAACTTTCAATTTATCAAAACAGAGAGGAGGCGAGCTGGTGTTACTGTCCCATTTCTGTAAATTCAGTAGAAACTTGATGGTCCTTCAGCAAAGATCATCATGTTACCTGCTGCAGGATTTAGTTTAAAACCCACTTCTGCTGCACCAGCTGGAGATAGGCACCAGCCCCCTCAAACCCTGCAAGCACAAGCACATGTAGACAATGGGTGGATGGGTGAAAGGTCTAATCTTGGGGTGAATTTGCTGGGTTGTCCCATCCTAGGCAGATTGGTGCTTGTCTTGTTTTCCAGATTAATGGGCAGCAACGGTTGCTTCTGTTTGGTCATTGCTGATGATTTCCCTCCTGACATTAAGTTAACACCCGAATGCTTCAGATCAGCAGTCAATCAAAGCTCCTGTTTTCATACAGATGGTCACATTAATAATGATGATGATGAACACATTTGATTAGCGAAACCTGGCAGCCACTTTCTCTCATAAATACTCTAGAACGCGGTAACAATGTGCCTCACTTTTCTACACACAGCTTCTCCCGTCTGGCTGTGTTTCAACTTCTTAATAATGACACTATGGGAAGTACTGTGTGTTTTTGTTCACCCAAGGTTAGATTCGGACACATTTATAATGTCCTCTGTCTCTGTGCTTAAGTCTAGCTCAAAGTGTTATAGGGCCCAGTGTTTGAGAGCACCGCTGGTCAGGGGATCTACTCACCGCCAGTGATGGTCACCAGCTCAGCGGTGGCTGCTTTCACATCAATCTGGTGTTGCATCAAGTTTCTACAGATAAATTCAAATAACTTTTATTATCACACACAGTTATTCACTTCTCTACTTTTATCTCAGTCTGTTAATCTGAGAGAAATAGAATGAGAACATTTTGCTATATTCAGCTAAATTTACCCATCAAGGTTCTGCACACCTGACAAAAAAACAAAACAAAAACAAAAAACACATTAGCAAAAACAAAACAAACAAAAAAATGGATTATAATTCAACTCTTCAGCCAGTCAGATCAAATTAAAGATCTAAAGTTGCTGTATCCATCTCTTAAAATGTTTCTCCTCTTTTTGTTACAAATAATTTATTGCAAAGTCGGGTTGCAAACGGGTCTCTGACAAGCCAGAGGCATTGGAGCTAAATCCGCTCTGTCACCTTTCAGCTTCTTGAAGTGTTTCGAAGACAGAAATGGACAAAACTGACTCTAGGATTTTTATAAAGACCAAGTTATATGGGGAGAAAAAATATTGGTAGGTTTCACACACACACCCCTTCACAAAAAATAGATATTAGTCAGGTTATGTTATTGTTTCCAGCCGACAGAGATGCACATTCTTTCCAAAAAGCTCTAGCTCAGTCCAGTTGGAAGGAGATTGTCTGGAATTATCACGTTTCAAGTCTGGGAACAGTTTCTCAATTGGATTTAGCTCTTTGACTAGGCCATTCTAACAGATGAAACTGGCAACACCATGTTTCAAAATGGAAATAAATGAACTTTTCAATGACATTCTATTTATTGAATATGACTGTATGTTGAGCTCACAGAACCAGTCTATGATGCTTTCCACTTCACACATCATCCTGGCCCTGAAAGCACTCCTGTTTTTGATTTAGGAATTTAACAGCAGTGCATCAAGTTCAACCTGATTCTGCCTTGTTCGGTTCACACTTCAGAACACAATCATCTCAGCTTCATGATGTTGTGTTAAACCATGCTAATAGTTGTTTTTTTTAAGATTATAAGCAGCATTTAAATTTAAAAGTCTCATGAGTAAAACAGTGCAACAATAACTTGATCACATCTGCAGAGGCATACATTTTAATGTACAAATAAATTAAAACACAACCATAAATTTCTTTCAGGATGAGCATTAGTTTGGTACTCTTCTTAAATTAATTCCATGGTAGTTAATTATTAAGTCTTTTTTCTCTTTTTCTTCTTTCAGAAAATATTTGAGGATAAAAAAGCCCAAACTCAGGCAATGATATCTAATGAATGTTAAGACCCAGCTGAAGAGCCTTGGTATTAAGCCACTGCTTTTACAAAATGTTATTCCTGCCTGTTCATACAGCTAAACTATATTTTTTAGGAGATTGTGAAACTATTCCTGAATTGTGTTTTTCCTGGTAAGGAAAACAAGCATGGGTTCCAACATAGTGTAGAAAAAGGAGTGGGTTTTAAAACTAAATCCTGTTAGTGGGAACCTACCCAAAGGCTATTGGTTTTGCTATGACACCTCTGTTGGAACTGTCAATAGTAAGTATGTTTGTACATTAGACACGTGTAAGCACAATCCTAGTGTGTGTGCAGCACTTTAAGTTCATACATTTCAGATTCAAATACCATTTTAAGATGTGATATTTTTTGCTGAATTACTAATTGCTCACATTCTTTAAGAATAAATTTTTCCAGTTTTATGTAAGCAAAGAAAACTCAGAATATGGCAAGAAATGAGTGCAAATTTCAAAAGAAACGTTTCAATGGTAAGTGTTGAATTGATGGGTTACTTACTGACAAATTGGTGAACGTTGAAAACAAATAGCAGCACAGCTCTGTCACACTTGCATTGGCAAATTTGATTTCTGTTGGTTATTTTGACGCATCAACATTTTGTTCATTTGTAGCTTAGGTCTTTTCGTATCCAACTTTTTTGGGTATGAAATGAAGTGGTCAGCCTAAATAAAATCTTGCTGACCATGTGTCAGTCTGAACTAGCCTTGGGCATACTTCAAACCTACTTTGACAGATGCCAATTAAATGTAATTGCTTCAATCTAGATGTTGCTTGCTCTTAAGAAGCTTTGTTGTATGAATTTAATAAATAGTTTATTTATTAAGGATAATTATTTTCAATCAATCAGGTGTAAGAATCTGTTATAACAAAGGTCAAAAAGAGAGAAAAAATGTTAAACAATGTCTCTAGGAAATATATTTAGGGCAATTTAGCTCTTATTGGGAATTACAAATAAATTGGGGCATATGATTTAGAAAAAGAGAGAGAAAAGGAATAATTAACTAAAGCAACATATAGCTGAGGCATCAATGACTCAAAAGTCTCCATTCACCACAATTTGTTTGGGAAAAGTTTCTTTGTGGTCACTGAGAATATCACTAAACATACCAGGATTCATCTTATACAGTGATCACCTTAAAACATTTGCAGGTTGAGCATCAGCCAGAGACACAGTTACTCTCATACAGACATCATAACCACCCACTCCAAAACCAGACATCGAGGAAGGACACTCAGACTGCATTGAAACAGTGGTATAAAAACTTGAGACTGGCGTAAAAATAGACCAATGGACAAGCTTTAAGATGGGGACAAACATCTACAGCCTGTATTTTAAAGCAACTCTCAGATAATTAATAGTGTCTAGGGATTTAGCAGACATGGTCTTTGTAAAACAAATCAAAAGTCAGGTGGCCCAGGTACTTTTTGGTCAGTCATGTCAGGAGTACTGGAGAATGTTGCTTTGTTTTTTCCTGTTTCACGCCCAGTCAAATGGTAATGCTACAGACACTCATTGCCTTGATTCCACAGTTGGTCAGCCTAATCTGTTTGATGTTAGAAAGTCGATAGAATGTGACTCTCACAAGTTTTATGAGAAACAACTGTTTGTGATTTGCAACTAGACTGTAAACTGATCCCCCATTAAAAGAGGACAAATGTTTGTGCCACTATACATGTGCTGTAATTCCCCAACATAAATGATAAATGTTGCATTTTGTATGAACTGTGATGTGTGATTTCAGCCTCTGCAGATATCTTTTATAGCCAAGGACTGTAAGGCAGCTAATTTGGAATTAGCAACCTAGTTTTGAAACCAGAGGTTATGGGCAATTGTCTTGGGGCCGAAATGATATGGTGTAGGACAAACTCTTTCAATTTTTTTGATATTGCAATGTCATGCATAGATGATTAAAAAGCCTGGTTGAAGTGGTTATGATTTTATTATTTGATAAATTAATAACAGCACTATTTTTCAGTGCAAAAGCCCCATCACGGAGCACATGGAGGAACCAGTGATTAATTTTTTTGTCTTGTAACAGGTACATTTTGTGACTTTTTCTAAAGATGTTCTTGCTGCTGTGAACAATCCTCCTGGGTATCCAATGGATAATTGTTAGCAGGAAAACACAAAAGTGTTTTAAGTTTTAAGTTTTTTCATGGCGCTACATTTTAAGCTGTTTTTAGCTAATAGTTCTGCAGCCCAAGAAAAACATCACATTCTGTACATTCTCACTCCGTCAGCTGCCTACTTGACCTTACAGGTCAAACCCAAATGTGGCTATTTTAAGGATTAACAAATCCGTGGTCTGCAACACTGAAGTCTCATGCTTGGATTGGTGTTTTTAGAACTAGAACAGAGAAAGAAAAGCAGTTATTTTATTTCTTCCTGATAAAACAGAGGGATTTAGTAGCAGAAGAGAAGCATGGGAAGAACGACAAGTACGAGGGACTGAGGGAACAAACTGAGCTGAGGTGGTCGGTGAAATCCAAAGTTGTCCCAGTGGCAATAATGGCATTAGAGGCTGTGACAGAAGCTAAGATACAACCCTAGGTCCCAGTGGTATGGAAGAATATCCATATTTCAGGAACACACACACACACACACACACACACACACACACAAACACATGTATCTGAATCTAAGAACTTAAGACATATTACAACACGTACACAAACACAATCACAATCTTCAATCTCCTTGGCCCTGTGTCACCCAAGCATTAATGTGAGAATGTTTTCTTTTTCCTGCTTGCACAATAAACAATAGAGACAGGACTGAACTGGGATATAAAATTATTCAGCACATGTCAGCAGTGTGAATTCACACTCAGCCAGGGTCTTCTGTCAATTATGTTTTACATCTCTACAGCATTTTTCCACCCAGTTTCCTTTCTGAACATGCTGCTTCTGAAATGACAGCAGAATCACTTTTAGTCTCACATCAAACAGCCGTGTTTAGATCCATGCCCCCATCGGCGTGGTAAGGAATGTGGAGGATGTGCTAATGCATGCCACGGAGTGCTGAGTCTACTGGTAAACAGGTCATGCACTGAGGTTACTGATATGCTCTCCAGGCAGGGTGAAATAGCGCCACCAGAGTGTGAAACGTGTGTGAGATCAATTTTACTTGAGGAGTGGATTTCCTCGTCTCTGTCCTACAGTATCAATGGCCCCTTTATGCGAGTGTCAGTCAGACAAACAACCTCCTGGTATCACGTCACAAACTACTCACATGAACCAGATGCTGTTAGATCACCACTATGACTTTGCCAAATGAGCACCATGGTAACTCAATGTGAGCAGTTGCAGAAACCTGAGCATTGAGCTCAGGTTGTGCTGTTTGGTCTCCAGCTGGTTAAAGAGTTACTTTATTAGTTGACGTTTCAACTCATCAAGACAGAAGTTTTTACACTTTTTTTGGGACAAATTTACAGGATTAAACATAATCTTGATTTTATTTATTAAACATGATGTACAAAAAAGCATAACTTTGTTATCCTTCACCAAAGACGACGCAAGCATTTACTCTTAAAGGGGCAGTATTATTTAAAATAAACTTTTTTGAGATTTCCATCATCTTATAATGTTATTCCCTCATCAAAAACATACCTGGAGTGTTGCTTTGATTCTTTCATCCATGTCTGAAAAATCCTTTAATCTCCTGTGGCAACCATTCAGCTGTGCAAAATACCTGAATGGTTACAGCGCCGCTTTCGAGGTGCAGATCCTCTTCAGAGCTGCAGTTTCAAAGCTTCCAGGCTTCTGAGCTTCCGCCTCAGAGAGCACCCCTCCCCCACGAGTCCCCTACTCAGCTCCTTCAAACTAGCCAGCAGCAATTAGCAAACACCTGGTGGAACTGCACATCTGCTGAGCTCATCATACGAGGTACTTCTCAGTGCAACACTGGTACAAATATTGTAAAAGGGTGAATAGAGGAGCACTGTTTCAAGGCATTAAATTACAAAGTCAAATTTCTTTTAAGTTATATTTGACATAGACAGCATTTTTGTAACAGTTGAAGGTAACATACTTACTTGATAGAGCTATAAAATGATTCTATTTGTCTTGAAAACACATAACACTGACCCTTTGAATCACACAGTGGTCTCAGTCCAAACACTGACATTCACTGATATCTAAATAAAGGTTTGCCTTAGCATTAGACTGCATCCGAGAGTTGCTGCTGTATGATAGAGGCTGGTGTTTAGCTTTGCACTGAGAGGAGCATTATATGTACAGAAATAAACATCAAGATCAACATTTTTGTAACAATTGAAGGTATGGTAGTTACTTGATTGTGCTATAAAATGGCAATATGTACTTGGAAAACACATAATACTGTCCCTTTAACTCTCTCTCTCTCTGTGTGTGTGTGTGTGTGTGTGTGTGTGTGTGTGTGTGTGGCGAGTGTGCGTGTGCGTGTGTTGTGTGAGGAAAATGAAATGCATAATTAGACAGAGACAACACTTTGATTAAGCGCTCTCATCTTCTAATCCACTTTGCCCTGATTCGGCAGATTAAGCCCTCTGCTGAGTAATTAACTTATGGAAATACAATATTTGTTGGAAATAAGGAACTTCCACAGCTTGCTGGAAGTGTTTGCTAATGTTATGTAGTCTGTGCAGATTTAACATATTAATGTGTTTGAATAAATTATTGTGTGCTCTCAAAATCAATTGTTTTAATTGAGAGAGTGAGATACCTCGGAGAACTAAGAGTACAACAGAGGTGATGCTTCTAGCAAATTTGATTACTGTAATGAAGTTGAAGTAATCAAAACACCCACAGCACTTTTACCAGCCACAATACAAATAAAATTAGTCAAGAGCATAACCAGTGAACACATATCTAAATTTTGGACAGGTTTGGCCCAGGTTAAATATTTAAAACTAGTCTTTTTAAATTTTATCACATCACGTTTGCATGTTGTGTACTACTAAGATGATGATGCATAGTCATAGTCTAATTTTGCTCTGTTCATGGTGGCAGCTTGTTGGAGTAGCTCTGCTGAGTTAGTTCTGATTTGTTCTTTTCGTAGATGGATAATTTTTTTGGTTGAGGCGTTACATGTTTGGACAGTTATTCCCTCTGGTTCTGGATGCTGTGCAACTGGAAGGATTTTTGCGCTTTATTACTTTCAGACAGTTGTTATGATGTGTAACCATGGAAACAAGGTATTGTTTTTACAACTAGGAGCAGGTGATTAGCATCACAAAATCACAAAAATACCTCAATTACAACCCCAAATCCTAGAGGAGTTGCAAAGGAGGCTTCATGAATGCAGAGCAGAGGGAGAAGGAGAATGTTCAAACCATCTCTTTCATCGATCATATCGGGCAAGGAATCCTGACTCTGTCTCTCTGCTTTTTAACCAAAGCCAAACAGCCAAACAGAGACTTAAAGGAGCTGCAAAAGCAAATGAGGTGGATTAGCAGTGCTTGCCAACAACCGATGGCGTCACCCAGGACATGTTACTGTGGAATATCATCTGCTGTGCAGAAACTGAGCTGTTAGCATGTCATGACAGTCATGAGGCTGTCATTCAGCAACAGTGTCTACAGTCAGGGACCTCTTCAGATTCGTTGCAAGACTGACTGCTGCTGAAGATCCTTTCTACCTAAACCATGACGACTCCTAGATCCTTGGATGGTGTGGCTTATGACAGTTAATTTCCGTTTTGGATAAATAAAATATTTTTGAACTGAAATGAATTGAATTAAAAAAACACTACTTCAAAATGTTGGTGTAATTTCAGTTAATATAGTTGGTGTTTTATGCTTTAAGCCACTCCTGCCTTCTGTGTTATGTGCTTTGGATTTGTAAGCACACTGCATCTTGTGTGTTCCTGCCCTGCTCAGTCAGCTGCCTCTTCAGCTGTTGGACCTTCTCCATAACAATCCCTTTATAATGTTTCATTTTGGTTTCTCTTTGGAAAAGAAAAAAATGAGACTTTTCTGGAACCAAGACTGGCTGCTGATAACATGATACATTCTCTAACTCCTAAATTTAAATAGATAAAATAAAATCAGTGACAGAAACTTTAAACAAATAACAGTCACTTTGCAATGTTTCCATGTTTTAGCCTTGGCTACGTCCTTCATTTGCATGGTCCCAATCACCAACAGTGAACTCCCAAAAACTTTGAATGCAGCACCATACTATTGTGTTGGTAGATTTTGGTTTCTTAATTCAAACAGGCTCTGCAGATAAAAATACTCTAGGTCTTTATTTGACTGAAAATACCCAAAACGGAGGTTGATGCCAAACAAAGCAAGGCACTAGCAACAAGTTGTCATCATGACAGACTGTGTGTGTGTGTGTGGGGGGGGTGTTTGTGTGTGTGTGTGAACCAAAGGACCACCTCAATGAGGACATCTGCAGAGCTAATAAAAAACAATCTTGACAAATTGTCACTGCCTGATCACTCTGTCCACCCTCGCAGTCACATCACTGGAGGAAGCCATTACTGAGCAGGCCAAGGACATGACTGACAGCTCAATGGACAAGTGGAAGGTGGTATTGGACCGAGGCCCAACTGCCTCACAGGAGAGCAGTAATTCATGGCCAGAGGGCAATCCAAGCATATTGGTTGGGAAAACACATCCACGTCCTTCTTTGGTTAGCGCATCAGCTCACTTTATGATCAAAGCACTGTGTCTGGAATGGTCTTATGTTTTAAAAACCAACATGCCAAAATTTGTATTTATACAGAGCAAAGGTCCTTGAGGTCATGGTGTTAATGGTTTACTACTGGCAGTGTGATAGTTGGACGGTACAACGTAAAACCTTCATCTTAAGCAGAATTAGCAGGTCAGATCCTTCAACTCAGCGCAGGTGAACTTTTCTGGTGGGTTCCCACTTTTGTCCCAACCCCTGCAGAAATTCAAAATGATCGTCTTACAACATCACACCTCAGTGAACAAAAACTTGGCAGTGAGAGGACTGGTTCATGCAACTGAACAATCCAACCACGTTCAAAGACAGAAATTCTTTTTGTCTTGGCCATAACAGGGACATGACGTGTAAAAGATCCATAGAAAATGACATGACAGCTAAATTTTCCTCCTGATTTTGAATTTTTATTGCAAACTGTTAAACATTTGATCAGAGGATGAACAAGTTGTTAGAGTTTAAATGCAGTCCTCAATAACTTGCCTTCTCTATTTGCTTTGTCTTTTGCTCATGATTCTTCTTTTGTTAATTTGTAAACTTGTTTTTTCGTAACTGAACGCAAACCTTTCAATAGAAACTGTGTATAAAAATATGTTTTTAACACATTTGCACCCAAAACCTTTTGTATCCACTCAAGTTTAATTAGGATAAAGCAATTCTACATCAGATAAACCTATGATGTGTTAGCTAGGCAAAAATAAATTATCTTGAATCAGTGTATGTAATTCACCTGCTCTTTGAGGGCACCCATGTTTGACAATAGCCAGACCAGGACAGTAAATTTAATTGATTCCAAGTCAAACCTCCATGTCCCAATAAAAATTAAATACTAGACAAATCTGTTCTATAATCCAGGCTGGGAACAGGTTTCATCTGACTCTGATTGGATAATTATTCTGAGTTCACATCATACATTTTTCCTCATTGGGTGACAGAGCAGAGTATAAAACTGGAAAAGAGACAGGAAATGTGAGACATGTTCCCACTCATAGAAAACAACTCTGAGGGAGATAATGATCCAAGACTCACACTTGGAGTGTTGACAGACTAGAGAAGAGTAAAGATCATGTGATGAAAAAAAGGTAAACTTCAAGAAAAATCAATCCTATAAAAGGGATTTTAATTCTAAGCCAATAACCCACTAAGAGAGGATGAAGCGCCAGACATCTTAAAATTGCCCTGTCAGTCAATGCAACCTACCAAGCATTATAAATATGAGAATTACAGCTCCACAAGGAATTGGACACAACCTTAAATTTGATTTTCAGAAAAATGACCCACAACAGATGTGCTTGGACACAAAAAATGAAAAGAATGTAATTCTAGCTATTACATACTATTCCATTTATACCACATCTACTACAAGGGGTACATTTCTGTGATGCTTATTAGATGTTGAAACTCTAGATTGCCTTATCATAGGAAATAAATGAACAGAATGTATAAAGCCTCTCAGTTTTTGCCACATCATCTTTCATTGTATAAACAGTTGGTTTGTATTATTGATTTTGAGCAGTACTTAAGTTTAAAAAGAAGCAAAAAGCACTTCTTCAGACCCCATTCACGCATCTAATGTAACATGTTGACGCTTAAACTCACCAATAGGCATGTCTTCATAGATGAGGAGGTAAGTTGAAAAAAAGTAGTTCAGGAAGCGTGGTGGCTGATTGGAGCCTGTGGAAAAGAGAGAAATAAGTAAGTCACTATCATGCATATCACACAGAGTATTTCACTGTCTGCAAGCAGAAATGGAGTTAGCATAGCCAGTCTGACTAATCTGCATCAAAGTATTCATAAAAATCACTATAAGCTTTAAAAGTTGACCACTGAGAAAAGCAAGAAAGTTGCTTGGTTTGTTCAATTTAAGGCAACAATTTTAAAATTTTGTATATATTTTAAAGTATCCATGTTCTAAAAACTGAGTGTGTGAGTAATGGGCTGGAAAAAGAAACTGCATTCAAACAGGGTCAGCAGAACATACCTTCAGGGGTTCTGTTGGGTCAATGCCTAAACTGTGTCCAGATATTTTAGACAGTGCAATAAGCAGACAGACTCCAGCTGATGTTCGATAAGATCACGGTCAGTTTGTTTTAAAAAAATCTTGGATATCTGAACTTCTGCACATTTCCTATTCCTCTCAAACATTAATATTCAATTGTAGAGAGGAAACCTGCTGTAATCAAGATATCTGAACCAAACCACATTAATGCTGTTTAGGTCGCATCAACATGCGGGATGAGTCTTTTTAATAGCTATAAAGTTTTGGTTGTGAAGGCAATGCTTATGTATTCTTAGTGAATCAGTATTTCAACTGTGAATACAAATAATTTTCAGATACATCTTTTTTTTTTTTTTTTTTTTTTTTTTTTTTTTTTTTTTTTTTTTTTTTTTTTTTTTTTTTTTTTTTTACATTGTTGCACCAATAATCACAAAAAAATATTCACAACCAAGATCTTCAATCAAATCCACTCATTTGTTAGACAAAAATCCTGGTAGCAAGCTTCTCAATCTCCATCTGTATTACTCAGCAGATAAATTAAATCTCTTGGATTAGATCTGTATGTATTAGATAGAGCCCCGACTACTCGCGGATTTTTCTGTGGATTGTAATTCCAAATTGTTTGCGGAGAATATGATTAGTCATAGTTTTTTCTATAGTGTATCTAAAAGATTCAAAAGAAAACGCAATTTGGGAAGCTGAAATACCTTGGCGCAATGCTACTTGACACGTGCTGAAGACATTACATTTGTCTCATTTGTTAATGTTGCAGAGCCTTTTGTTAAAAACAACTTACTCTTGAAAGATTCTAAAATGAAATGTGCATTTTGCTGCACCTGGACTGTTGAGTGCATTCCCTGTCAAGTCAAGTTCATGGTCATTTTTTATGAGTTCAGCATATAATTATTATATTTTGTTGCATTGCATGCAATCATTTCTTTACTTTTTCACTTTACATTGCATCAGATGACATTGTCCAGACTCAAACTGGACCAGACTGCATATTGGCCACAGACCAGGGATGTACACCTCTATTGTAGATATTGCTAAACACATTTCATTTGTCACCATCTTCTTCCTCTTGAAAGCAAAAATAAATCTTTAATTTCACCATCTGCTTTTTCTCTGCAGCTGCTGCGATGTAGAATGGGTCTAAAATGTAATTTTTAAAATGGCTACATTATACATTTGGCACTTTTTCCGTGACACACTAATGAGCAAATGGGTATAATAATCAACAGAAGCTGGGAAAATATTAGGATGAAGCAGGGCTCTTCTCCATAATTAATTCACTCATGGCCTGCAGTGACAATGATGATTACATCCCTGTTGTCATCACTGAGTGCAACACTCCATGATTCACCTGAGAATTTCTGTTGCACTGCAGACATTTACCTGTGCACCACTTGGCTGGCATCAATGTATTCTTCATTGTTGCTAATATCCAATTAGTGACATAGGAGAGGGACATGTTCCTTCATTCTAGGGTTACTATTATTCAATACAGCACCTTGCAAAAGTTTTCATACCCCCTTAACTGCTCACTTTTTTTATGTTACAAGCACATTGTAATTAGATAAACCTGTGAACAAACAGGATCATGAAGACTTAGTTAGACAGCAGACTGGTTAGGGAGAAGTTTAAAGCAGAGTTAAGAAATAAAACAATATCCCAAACTTTGAACATCTCACAAAGCTCTGTTTAATCAATCATCTGAAACTAAAAGAGTTTGGCACAACTGCAGCCCTCCCTGGACCTGGGTAGACATAGAGAGAAGACGCTAAGGGCTACATCCACAACATACTATGCACAACACTGAACACACCATTCCCACAGTGAAACATGGTGGTGGCAGCATCATGCTGTGGAGATGCTCTTCTTCTGGAGGACAACGAAGCAGGTCAGAGGAGATAGAATGATGACTAGAGCTAAAAACAAAACAAAAAAAAAATCCTGGAAAACAAAAAAAGTATGAGATGGTCTGACAGACTTGAGACTGGGACGGGGTTCACCTTCCAGCAGGACAACAACCATATACATACAGCCAGGCTCACAAGGGAATAACTTTCATAAAAGCATGTTAATGTGTTAGAATGGTCAAGTCAAAGTCCTGACCTAAATCCAGTTGAGAATTTTTGCAAAGACTTGAAAATGTTTGCAGATACTCCCTTTCTTGTCTTATTGAACAGAATCATTTTACAAAGAGGAATGGACAGTTTAAACTGCAGCAAATGGGGCTAAATACAAATGCATGCCACACTTTTAAGATTTACAAAAAAGTATTATGCTTCTTTAATCTCACAATTTAGTGTAATACAATATCCTCTACCATACTTATGCTGAACACTAAACTTTAATGTAAATTTCAGTCTCATTGAATGGCTACGTTCTTTTACAGATCCAGAATAAATGTGTCCATAACATGAAAGAGCAGATCAGTCAGAGCTTTTTCGAACTTCATGCAGAAAAGACAGAAGTCATTGTTTTGCAAAGAGGTCAGTAACTAGCTGGACTCCAGAAGGTTAAAATCTACATAGCATCCCAAAAGCCTGTCAAAGAAAAACTGCTGTTCTGATTATTTTAATCTAGTCTTGAGCAGGTTTTTTAAAAATATCATTTTAGGCATGTTAGGCAGCGGAAATGTATCTAAAATCTTCAAGAGTCCTGACCTACAGTCAGGATTATGGACAACACATCAAAGCAGTCCTAGAACCACTGTACTGGCTCCCCGTTTGTAAAATGATAGATTTGAAAATCGTAAAATGGGTCTTTAAGGCAGCGAATCGTCTCAACAGTTACTTGTCTTATATAAACCCTCTGGAGAAGGGGTGTCCATGTCCAGTTCTCAGGAGTTACCATCCTGCACCTGATTCAGGTGTTTTGGAGAAGAGATGCATCTAAAAGCTGCAGGATGGTAGCTCTTGAGGACTGGACCTGGCCACTCCTGCTCTAGTCCATTCGAGTCCTGCTTACTTCAAGGCTTCAAGGACCAGAACAAGGTAAGGAAGCATTTATTTTCTATGATCCTACACTCTGAAAAAAACATCATGAAAACTTAAGCTGTTCCAGAAATACAGGCTTGTTTTATCATAGATAAGTTATCTGTTTTAAATAGGTATTTTAAATCTGTACTGGTTTTGTCCTGCCAGTAACTTTAATCTTACTTCATTCTGATATTTCTGTACGGAAAGAAAGTTTTATTCCAGTCAAGCACCACACTCTTTAAATGGCTGTTTTAGGGTTAATTGTGTTTGGGCAGCTTTCTATGGTGTCAGATTGATACAAGCAGGCTCTTTTAAAAGATCAGTGAACAAATGGTCTTTGATCAGCTGAGTTGTCTGGTAGACAACCGACACTCGTAAGCTGATGAGGGACGGCCCAAACTGTTTGATGTGAGAATGCTCGAGTGACTGAGTCTTTGCTTTCAAAGCAGGAGGTTTTCCTGCTGTCATGTGCCCTTATGAGCGGAATAAGATGCTCATCTCTGGCTTGTCAGTGTGGGTCTTGCATCCAGATCACATGGAGTGTGCTTTATTGGATGAAAGGTGGCAAGAAAGAGGGTTAATGGGCTCGTGTCTGTACTTGTGGCTTAATTACAGTGAGTCAGCACCGGTTGAATAGAGAAATGCAGATGGATTACAGCAACAAAATAATCACAACCGTGATCATCAATTCAATTTGCTGGATCAGACAGGCAACGCTTGAAGCAAGCACAAGGTCAGAGTGCTAATGAGCTTGATAGAAGAAGTCAGGGACAGAGGAAGAGAAAGAAAAGAGAAAAAAAGACCTAGTAACACCTAGAACAAATGGTGGCGGTAGGTAGATATTATTTACCTACAGACAAACCAAAATGTAGGAGCATTTCATGCACATTTTACACTTTCAGACACGAAATGTTCAATAAAGGCTCCCACATACTTGAGCGTACTTTGCATATTCTGTGAGCCGTGCAGACTCCGCGCACACTGTCCACGGACAGTTGAGATTTCATATTCAAGCGTACCGACTGCCTCCATTTCTCATGACAAATTCCTTAATTCCCCACAATCCGAATGGTAAGCGAGTTGGGCCCCTGGCCCCATTTCTTCTCCACCAGGGCGGCCACCGCACACCTGTTAGTGGGGCACAGAGAGCAGCAGTCCCACTTGCGACTGCTTGTGCCAACTCTCAACCTCATCAGCTCAGTTTTGCATACAAACTAGTTTGATGTGAACACTGTTTCCCACTGAGAGGTTTACTGTACGTCACCGAGTACACATACGTGGTTGTAAAAACTTTCCTTTGTGCGGATGAACGCCTTGAGTCTGCCTGGAGTACACACGGAGCTCTGCGGAGTGACAGATGTGGGAGCCTTCATAAAGGTACAGCCTCGAAGCAAAAGAGTTGATACGATACAAAACAGCAGCAGTGCAAACAAATACTTTATTTCTGCAGCTATCATCTTTTTAAGCAGCCATACTGGATTTTGAGGTCAATGTTGATCAGAGTGCAGGGACTTCCCTAATTGGAACTGCAATTTCAGGGAAATCTCACTTTTTTTCAAAGTTGGAAATTTTGGCTTCTGAGTAAAACTGGAACACATATCTGAATTGCATCATTTAACCAAATGTGCTGTGGCAAAAGAAACAATGTTTCCCTCTTCCATTTTTATTTTTATTTAAAACACAGGAATCTGAAAAAAGCCCATCGTTTTAAAATGTACACCAGGATGGTTGCACTTAGAGACTCGAGTATTTACTGTGGTGCTACTTGTTGTTACAAATAGCTTGAGAAGCACTGCTTTAAAGTTTTGTGATCAAACCACAAGCAATTTGTTTTTCACAAAGCCATTTATAAGGAAAACATTTTCATAGCCCTCTAGATTCTTTAAAGCTTTTCTTTTTATTTTGTGGAGGTTTTGAAAGTTTTTAAAAAAAATACTAAAGTCTAGATTCACAGATTTAAACACAAGAAAACACCTTCAAATGAAAGCATCATGTTCTGCTTTCTGCAACTGAGAATATGAAGACTTTAAAATAAAGCACATGCACTGAGCTCAGAACCTGTCATCACCGTGTAAATGATGGAGCCTGGATACCTTTCTCATGCATTCAAATCTCACAAAATGAAACACTAGTCTTTGTGGCTTTACACATAGTCATTGTTTATTGGAAGAAGGACTCACCTTCACAAAATGAGTGAAGAACAAGGAAGGGAAGGAGGATCTTGGCAGCTGTCATCCTGCACCCTAAACCCACACACGAAACCCACGACATCTCCGACGCCTCGTGGAAAAACACAAACAGAAAGAAATCTGTTTATTGATTAGCTAATAAACCTGGCATCATGAGTTTCATCATGATGACTTTTTACCAAGACAGAAAGATGCCTCACTACCCCAGGTAGCCTTGCTATTCTTGGGTATGTTTGAATGAAAGTAGGGGACCAAAAACAGTTTATTTACAAAACAGGACCACTGTAGATTGAAGCAAATACGAAAACTGCAATATATATAAACTAGTCAAACTTGGAGTGGATTATTCTACACTAATTACAAATTCTTTAAAACAAAGTTTTTCATTTGTGAAATGTTCACTTGATATATAATCACAAAAATAGGGATTCTTGGGGTCTAAAAATATAAAAATCTCATGAATACAATGTCATGCATTGTTTTGTTTTTTTTTCTCATGAGATGAATATAACATTATAGATCTTTGTGTAGAGGTTTATTTCCTGTAAACCATCTTGTGCATGACCAAAAACTGGTAAAAACAGAAGATCATAAACTCTGAATGCAAAATGAAATAAGAAACAGCTGCAACATGTGCAGGAAACTACTAAAAAATACATTTCTGTAATAATGTAACATCTGCATTTAACTTACAACGACCCATTCTGATACAGATTCGCTTTCTTCTGCCTCTGCTTCTTCTTTTTTTTTACTATAACTTGTTGCAGCAGTTTCATTATAAAAGGGCACTTCCTAAAAGTTCTTCCCTGTTTGGGTAAAACTCATGATAAAAATTGCAGAGAGATATTTCTGCTGATCTATCAGGTATCTTATGTAAAAACAGCAGAATTAACAGACAGCAGAGTTAAGGGTAATACAATCCTGCAGAAATACAGTTTTATGCCACTGTGCTTTTAAAGATGAGCAATATGCAGGTGATTCAATTCAGACAAAGTAGCTCATATTTACAGGTCAGTGAAATCAAAATTTGAGGTAAAGAATGTTCTGTCAGTGCCTGTTTTATAAACATATGAGAGTGCCCTGTGAATGTGGGTGTTTATATTAGCTGTTCATGTGTGTCACTTTATAAAGATGCATTTGTTTTCATTTGGATTCCTGTTTTCTGCGAATTATTCCATTCTGTTTTCTGTGACCATGCAGCCTGAATCTCGATGTGTAATGCTCACTTCCTTTTTCATTTCTGTTGTCTTCTATGTGACACATATTAAACTCTCAACCTCTATTTCCTTTTACCCTTTCAGGTTTAAAAGCTGATCCTATAACAAAGGGGATTATGTCAATTATAGGGAGAAGTTCTGGTAGCCAAATAGCACCAACCCCCTACATATCACATTTCCACAGCGTGATATTTCTACCAGTTTTGAAAACCCTCTAAGAGTTTCAGTAGTAGATATGTTAATCCATGATAGGTAACTTATAATGAATGTAAAATATTTAAATCTTAGCAGTACCAACCAACTGCAAAACAGGTGAACTAAAAATGTCAAAGTTTTCTGTTTTCATATACATAATTACAGTTCCTCACTCTCACTATAAGACCATCGACGCCCTACACAGAACTTGCAGTATTGGCAGGGGTTAGGGACCATAGTCGCCCCCAAATAGCTGAAATCTGTAAATACTTGAATCACCCTCTAAAATGTCTCTGACTGCCTATTTTAACAATTCAGATCCTAAATATACCTTAATATGCATTAATATGCAAAGTGGAAACAGTTCACCACAAAAGCTAACATCTATAGTCTTCCTTATTTCTACTCTTGGTTGCACAGCCAACCAGCGGCAAAAAAAAAAAAAATGAATAGCACTGCTGGATTGGCTGCTTCGCAAATGCCAGCCAATGGCATTGTACCCTGGTATTCTAGCTTCCTGTTGAGGAAGAAAAACTGTCACTTAGAGGGGGAGTCCCAGACGCCTGTGAGACGGTTATGAAAACTGTTATCCGGGATGCTTGACAGGTCAAGACTGAGTGACCAGGTCAACTTGGGTGCTACCTCACACTGGAGCTGGCTGTACTGTGAGAGGACAGTGAAGACAGCAAGGTCATTTAGCTGATACCACTGAATCTCAAACAACTCATTTGGACACACACACTTAGAAACACAGAGAGTGCAATTATCTCAGTTCAGAAGTGTGTCTTGACCATTTTAATTGATCATGTGATGAGTCATAATGTGTCAATAAAGTGTCTATTTGAGCCAGGAACCAGGACAAATGTTGTGATCTTGTTGACACATTATTGTATTGTATAACACTGATTCTGACTCTGAATTTTTCTGCTGAATGAGCCCTTGCAACCATGTTCCCACGTCCTCATCTGCTTTAGTAAAACTGCCCGCAGAGGAGAATCAGCTGGTGAGCAACTTCCTTACAGAAACAAATACGTTTTTATAACTCAACTGTTTTTATAACTGCATTCCTTTTTTTGACGTCTTAGATATGCTGTATGAAAAAAATCCATGAACAGACAAATTTTCGGTGAATAATTTGTAATTATGTTGCAGAGAAAAGCCATGGAAACTGAACCTCAAATAGGCAGTTGCCCACTGCACTTCACAAAGTGCAGCGACCAAGATTGTCATGCTATTTCGTAAAGTTGCTTTGTAATTACAACTTTCTTATGATAGCAGTGGTAGACCTGATTACACTGGTTCTCAAAGCAAAAACAAAAACTATGACAAATGTGTAAAAATTTTATTATTTTATCTTCACTGGAATTTGAGGGATTGAGCAGGGAAGAAAAGTTCCAGAATTTAACCAAAGTCTAAGGAATATTCAGTGGTCTCATGGAAGAGGTCAACTACTTATAACTAGACTCTAAAAAGACCTGAACAAATGATGAACTAGTTAAACAAAAGTAAAAACTCCTCAACTTGATCCTCAAGTTTCCCAGCGTAATCACTGTGAAATGATCACAGGTTCATGGCGAGAACGCCGGATCTGAACAGTCTCTCCTCTTCTCTTTTCTCACCTCAGAATTAACCGAACATTTTACTCTGCAACTGCAAAATTACTTCAAACATTTGTCACAGTGACGAAAGGTGTCATGGTGTTTGTACTGACTTTATGTAGGTTATAAAGTGTATTCACTTCGACAGACTCTTGGGTTTTAAACTTAGTGCTGAAAATCTGAGTTTTTTGTTTTAAATATCACTCAGCCTGTTTTTGGACTAAAGATGGCTTTTGTAAGTTTTGACACCCTGAACTTTCACCTGAATTTGGTTTGCTGATTGCCACTTTAGAATAATATTTTATCTAATCTTTTCAAGTCCATCCTACGTTTTGACTCTGAGGATGATTTCTGTCTGTTATCTGTAAATTTCTGCTCATCTGTCCTGTTCTTACACTTATTTACATCATGTTTACAGTCTCTCACTGTCACAAGAGGTTACACGTCCATCCATGTGTCTATACCTATTTATTTGTTGGGTTGCACGGACACTCTGACACCTCAGGGCAATTAAAAGTGAAGAATTTCTGGATGATGGGAAGATGCCGGAGTACTGAGAGATAATGGGAAAACATGCAAACTCCTCACAGAAACCTGGTCAGGTGTCAGACCCACGAGGCACCACAATGCAGCCCTACGTCTTTCCAAGATGAAACAATATGTTTTTTATATGAAATATTGGTTGAACCAGAAAACTGATTTATATTTCTGATCTATATTTACCTTAGGTGATCTTACTTTGGCTTTGCCTCAGAGCCCAGAGATATCCAGTATATAGATGTAAACACACACACACGCACACGCACACACACGCACGCACACACACACACACACACACACACACACACACACACACACACACACACACACTCTTTCTTGACTTGTCACCATTATTTTCACTAATGCTTAGGGGCATTTTTGAGATGATGGCTTCATGATTATGAATGATGATTACAGGTTGAGACAGACAGAACAGTTGGATTTGAGGAAAACTTGGATGGTCATTTGAATTCCAACACCTTCCCCCATCACTCCAGGGGTAGATTCACAACGTCGAAGCACTGAAACAAGGTTGCATGCACACAGCAAACTGATGACAGACTAGGATTTAGATATAACACCAGTTCTTTGTAGAGGAAAGCCCAGCAGCTCATTTTGTATCAGAAAGGTTGGAATTTTAATGGTGATCAGAGGCAGTGTATGCAGAGTGTTTTGGAGAATAAGTGCTGAATTCTTCCTTTCACTGCTGGTGTGGCTCACTTAACCTGAAACACGAGCTGAGACCCCAGGCCATTGTCAGCCTGTGCAGTAAAACTGCAGAAATAACACTGAGCAACCTTTCATCTTCAGACAGCTAAGACCTTGAAGTCAGTTACGTCTGATCCAAGGTACTCTCTGTTCATGGCATCGATCCAGCTACAGAGGGAGTCTGACAAAACGCACCGCAAACAGACTAAAGATCTCATTTGCTGCGATGGCAAGAGCTCTTATAAATAACTGGATATGACTAGTGTGATTGTAAGTCTTTTCTTTTATAATTGTTCCTTGAAGACAGGGTGATCATGCTGATTTACCTGCCATGTCTGAATATGTATTAAGGTTTATGATTTAACAAGTCTAGCAGTATATATGTGCACCACTCTAAGCAAATTAGTCTTAAAGGTAATAAAACATGAAAAACAAGGTGAGCTTTAATCCAGCTACATTACTTTCTAATTTAAAAGTTGTTCATATTATGAATACCAATATTCTATATTGTGAAGTTGAAAAGAAGAAGCCTGTTTTTTTCACCTTCATCCTGATCTTTTTTCCACATGTAACAAACAACATGATTTGACTAGGGGAAAATCGCTTATTTACCTTTGACACTCAAATAACGTGCTGTCAATGAGTATCAGTGAAGAGTGAAGTTTAACTTTTGAGTCTCTTCATGTTGTAACAGCAGAATTTCTGAGTACCCTATTGTCAGCTACATGGATTTTCAAGAAGAAATTGGTCCATATAAAGAAAATTAACTCCAGATCATGATGCTGCTACTACCATGTTTTGCTGTGGCTAAGCTGAGGTGTAGTGTGCCTTTGGTCCAAACATACCTTTTATAATTGGGGTTCAAAACAGCAGCTTTAGGTTTTAGTAAACTAAAACACATTCCCCACAAGGTTTTTGGAGATTTCAGGCAGGCCTGGATTTTTTTCTTTGGAAAAGAAAATCCTTCCTGGTTGAGGCCAGGGGTGCTCACCCTTTAAAGTCCACTGAGCCTTGTTTGCCCCTGCTCCTGCTAAATAAAATCTGTTCAGTCATAAAACCTACTGGGCCTGTAGAAAAAACATAACCTGTCAAACTTTACAACATTTTCTATTTAATAATGTGCTTATTTTATTATGAATGTCAAAAAACACAATTTTTAAACATTTTTAATTTTTAACATTTTTTCATTTTTAAAATGCAATTAAAATCTTTAGGTTTTTTTTTTGGAGCCAAGTGAGTCATTTTCATATTTATGAAAATGAATAAAAACTGGTAGCCCTCCTCCCCCATTGAAAATACTAAATTTGAAATAGCCGAGAGAAAAAAAAAAAATCCTTGTACCCAGAGTTTCAAACTGCTTTACAGAAATTACATATTTACCAGATACCTGTTAAAACCGGCCATCCTGTTGAATATATATTTGAAAACACATTTTGTTTCTATAGTAGTTGTGGTCATAGCTGACGAGAGCCATTGTAAAGGGGCAAAATAAGGTCACAGGCTGCAGAACCCTGGTTTAGATAGATGGAGAATGCAGGAGAGCATACTGAACACAACCAGAACTCATCTGAAATTGGTGCAGCATCTTCAGTGTTGCTGCCGGTTGCTTCTCACCTCCCTGACCAATTTCTGTCTTTACATTCATTCTGTAGAAAGGTCCAGATTTTGTCCCATATTTTTTGACATATTGATGGCTATCTTCTTTGTGCCACTGTATTTATATAACTCTGTAAATCATTTTCTGCTCTTCTTCTGAATCATATCACTATACAGGAAGAACATTTTGATTCTTTCATTTTGCAACCTCTCTGCAAATTATGCCTTTAACTGATGGATGCAAATGTCAGGAAGATCCTACTAGGACAGTTGGACTTTTTCCCAAGTTCATCAAATTTACTATAATTTATGGTGAGAACCTAAAAAACCCCTAAATGTTGAAACTGAATCAAAAGACGACATCAGGTTGCTGCTTTTAAATGTTCCTAGATTTGTTTGTTTTTCTGCTGAAAAATGATGGAAAACATTTTAAAATGATTTATTATGGTTGCATTTTACATTACACTGCATATCATTAAAACCAGGCATTTTTAGAGGGTGTGTACACTTTGTAGATTTATCTGTACAAGGAAAGTAGCCAGGACACCTCTATCAAAAACGTTCACCAGAGGAGCTCGTCTGTGTTCACCATGAAAAATTCAACCAGTTTTCAAAACAGTTATAGTTTGCTTGAACTTTAAATACTTAAAAAATACTGTTTATAAAAGCTGTTTATCTCTGAAATGCCAATTTAAATTAAACTTTCTTAAATGCCACCTCTTAATATTTGGAGCATAATAAATATGAGTCCGTTTTTATTTTGTTATCCTGCATCGTTCGAACAATATATTCTTTCTGACTATGGTGAGGTGAGTGTTGAATGTATCTTGTACACCTTTTATTGCTGTTCCTCAGCACAACATATTACATATACTACTATTGTTAAGTTATGGTACCCCTTGAAATATTATAACTGAAAAAGGCATGTTAATTAGTTTCATTTTATGGCCTTATATAGCAGACCCAGGCTATTGTCTGACAAAGTAATGTGTTTTATGGTGAACACAGTAAGCGTTGCTCCAATCACTCCACACACAATGTGGTATGGAGAGAGTGTGGGGGGGTGGCAATCAAAGAGCCCAATTTGCTTTCCAGGAGTATGAGACTTGGTCTTAGCTTCCACACTCAGAAATTAAAACCAATTCATCGATAACAGACTGTGGGTGCCATCGTTCATGCAAAGGCCTGATTATATAACGGAAAAACTCAACTTCCTCATGCAACGCATTTGAAGGTTTTCTAATGGCCAAAGAAATTAAAAAAGTGCTGTCAACTGCTGTCAGAAGTTTAAGTCTCAATATTCAGTCCCACTGAATAATTTTAAAGCATAAATTCCAGCCAAATCCAGAGGAAGTGATCAGAATAAAGGAAGCCCTTTAATTTGAGCATGGAGTCACACCATAGACCATAAAGCTTAGCAGGGGATGGTCAGCATCTGCAGCTCTGCTTCACTTCACTGGCTGTAATGTCACCATCAATCAAACCTTTACTACCCTTTGCCCCAACTCAGTCAGTCAATGAACTTATGTTCTCTCATGCATCTTCCATCACATCTGCCTAATCTTAGCTTTTTGTTTAGGACTTTTTTCCACATGATGTTTACCTGACCAATTGTTATTTTTATTTAGATCATAAAATAATGCATTGAACTTTAGTTTTAGAGATAATTCATATATTTTGGAATTGTGTGTTCCTAAAATGATGCCGCATCATAAACAGAAGCTGTAAACCAGGCCCAAACCATGATAATACCACCACCATGTTTCAATAATACAATCCTATACTTATATGGAAAGAAGTCTATTTCTATCTTCAAATATACCACACTGATTTCAAACCAAAGACGGAAAAGAGACAAATTTGCATCACAATAGTAATGTTCAAGATCAGTGTAAACATTCAACTTTCTGTATAAGTTAACTTTTATCCATAACATCTTAAAACAGGTTATTTTATAGTATAAAAAAGTAGATGCACATACAGGTATATCTCAAGTTAAGTAATCTTTTGTCTAGCCTATCTAACCAGCTAATTAACAACACAATTATGGGGAAGGGGCTGACCAGACAGATGTCCAGAAGACAGTGACTGACATCCTCCACAAGATGGGGAAGCCACAAAATGTCATTGCTAAAAAAGCTGGATGTTCATAGAGTTCTGCATCCTAGCATAGTCATAGAACATTGAGTGAATGGAAAAACCGTGGTAGAAAAATGTGCATGAGCAACATGGATAACCACAGCCTTGAGAGGATTGTCAAGAAAAATCCATTCAAGTACTTGGGGGAGCTTCACAAGGAGTGGACTGAGGCTGGAGTCAGTGCATCAAGAGCCACAACCTGGGCAACGTAGAAAAAGATCTGGACTGCTACACAGAGGTCCAAAGTCCTCTTTTCACACAAAAGTAAATTTTGCATTTGATGTGGAAACCAAGGTCCTAGAGTCTGGAGGAAAAGTGGAGAGGCATTGAATCCACGTCCAGTGTGAAGTTTTCACAGTCAGTGATGATATCAACTGCCATGTCATCTGCTGGTTCTGGTCCATTGGGTCTTCTGAAGTCCACAGTCAATGCAGCTGTTTACAAGGTAATTTTCAAGGACTTAATGCTTCCTTCAGCTGACAAGTTTTATGAAGACCAGCCCACAAAAGCTGGTTCAGTGACCATGGTGGTACTGTGCTCGATTGGTCAGAAAACTGACCTGACTGGAACCATTTTGAGAATCTGTGAAATATTTTCAAGACGACGATGAAAGACACGAGACCCAACAATGCAGATGAGCTGAAGGCTGCTATCAAAGCAACCTGGGCTTTTTGAACATGTGAGCAGAAACACAGGCTGATTGCCTTAATGCCACAGAGGATTGATGCAGTAATTCAAGCAAAAAGAGCCCAAATCAAGTATTAAGTGCCTAGAAATAAACATACTTTTCAGAAGCTTGTCTAAAATATCCCTTTTTTTATTGATCTTAAAGAATCTATTCTATTGAGACACTAAATTTTGGGTTTTCATTATCTGTAATCCATCATCAAAATTACAAAAAAGACCAAAAATATTTAGTTCTGCAATGAATGTATATAATATTCAAGCTTCCCTTTCTGAAATGAGTAAGAAAAAAAAACTTTTTCATAATATATTTTTTTATTTGTATGTATATTAAGTTGTGACTTCTCTTCCAATCATATGTGATTAAGGAGGGTAAAGTCACGAATAATGTCTACACCTAACATGCTCTGTCCAAAAAAGGCCACATGGCTGAATCCTGCTGGATTACAGAACTCAATATTATCGATTACAAGGCAATTGTGTCTGACTTGGCTCAACCTCATAGGGACCCCTCTCAGAGGAAGGGCACTGGGCCTCAGCCTGAAGCCAGATCTGGATTATAACAGCAAATCAATGAGAATTCTGTCCACTCTCAGCTCTAAAAAAAAAGACATCACTCATTAACACACTGATCACAGACAGATAAGCAGAGACTTTGACTTTGTCAAGAAAGAGCAGATGACAGCAATGCTCTGATGAGCTGAATGATATCCCCAACCCTCCAGTCTCTTCATCTCCAACATGACACAACTCTACGTAAGTCTTACTCACCAAACCCAATTCCCACAACAGTTGCAGGGTAAAAAAGAACAAACACGATGGCTCTAGGAGTCACCAGTCATGCCCTGAACACCAAGGTGAACGCTAATTTTCCACTTTTGAAATACATTCTTACACGACTAAAGAAACTGAGGATACAAGTCAAATAACGACATTGCCTAAACAACACGGACTCAGTAATCATGGTAAATAGCACATTTTTGGGATGTGAAATATCTAAACAGGGAGCTACATGGTGGTGCAGTTGGTAGCACTGTTGCTTGGAAGCAGGAAGGTCCTGGGTTCGAATATGGGTCTTTCTGCATAGAGCTTGCATTTTCTCCATGTGCATTGGGTTCTCTCTGGGTACTCTAGCTTCCTTCCGCTGCCCAAAAACTTGACTGTTAGGTTAGTTGGTCTCTAGCATAATCATGGGTCTCTAGTCAACTTGGGATGGACTAGTGACCTCTCCAGAGTGTACCCTGTCACTCGTCCAATGACTGCTGGAGGTAGGCACCAACCCAGTCCCTCTCACCCATGATCCTGTAAGGGTAAGCAGGTATAGACAACAGATGGATGTCTAAACAGATCTCCTAAAACAAAGCTAACACTAATTCAACCTCAAAAAGTCACAAGCTGAGAACAACTGGATAGCATTCTGCAGGACAGACTTCACTGAAATATCATAGCTTATCATAGCTTCTTAACATCTCATTACTCTCTTCTGGTTCATTCACCAATCCAGACTTCACAAAGTCTAAGCTTACAACCTAAAGGTTTCTCTGCACTTAGTTAATAAAATATACATAGGATTCTGATAAATTGTATACTAATCATACAACATTCAAACAATGGATTGGGTTTACTGGACATGTGACACATTTCTTTCACAAGGGATGTTGCTACCATTGTTTGGATCCTGCAGGGAGTGATGCAGAGCAGGATGAGAGCACACATTTCAGCAAAGTTAGCAAATGATCCAGTAGATACAATTAATACTTTTAAAAGCCAGTCCCAGATTCTGCATGTGGGATTTTACTAAAAGCTAATGCTGTGTTCAGACCGAAAGTGAATAGAGCGTCAGAGGCGTCAGGTTTACATGCAAAGTTTATGGTGGATGCACATCTAGGAGTGTTGAGAAATCTTGCAGCATATTTCGCATGTCTGGCACTGCGAGTTTTCAGATTAGAACGTTCAACGCGCATCCAGTGCAGCAGATGCTGGAGTTGGAAAAGCTGAACTTTGGCAGCTGGACAGAGTGTCAACCAATCAGAGAGTCTCTGCTATGTGACATAGTGTCCCATTTTCCAATGGGATGGAAGGACCAAGAGCCCATCTACAACCAGTTGAGCTATCGTGACAGAGGCATGAATAGAAAGGACCTTGCCAGGAGAAGGATTAGCGAGGAGTCGGGATCTCGGGTCAAAACATTGTTACCACGGTAAATATTTCCGCCCATTTGAGCTCGCCAAAACTCTCCCAGACAATATTGAGTCACTACTGGTTTCATGCTGAAGAATCAATGCATTTATTCATAGGAAATGTGCAGGAGACAGTGAAAGAGTTTATGTGAAGGAGCCAAGAGGCTCATCCCAACACGCCTTTCCACACTTTGCTCAGACGCACGTCTACAGCGATTTTGACACTCAAATTAAGTGTCTGACTTTAAAGTGCACAAGCATCCAACTTGAGGTGTTGGACACCATTTTGATGCTCAAATCACATTTGGTCTGAACGCTGCATTAGACTAGAAGCTGTGTCGTCCATCACAACTGTTTAGAATGAGATTATGCAGCATTTTTAAGAGAATGAGCAGGAGCTATGACTGCAGCATCATGCAGTTGTAAGGAAGTGAGAGTTGATGGTGAGAAGGATGGAGCACATTTTACTGCCAATTCATATCTACTTGTTAGGCTACCCTGTAATGGTCTATCACATAAAATCCCAACAAAATACATTAAAGTTGGTAAAAACACAACAATGCTTGTACATTTTTCAATTGAAGCCATGTATCTTTAAATGTCACAAGAAACATAACGCAATAATGCTCTGGTGGTATTAACATTTAAAAACCCTAGGATTTAACTGCTATGAAAATGTATGAAACATAGCTACATTTTATGATTATTTAATAGCGTTTACCTATTTATTAATTTCTTCCCTCGTGCATCGGCAGTACATTATAAAGTTGACAATGTGACTGGAATCAATCAGAGAGATCTGCTTTATGCAAATCATTTCAACTCACACAGCCCTCTAATCTGCCAATACATTCATTAAAAAAAGCAGAACCTTTCCTGCACCTAAAAATCGAAGACTTGTTGTGTTCCATGAAAAACTGTAAAAATCTAGGTCCTCAAAAATGTTTTTCCACCCATTTAAATGTTCTGCAGAGAGGCTATCTTTCCAGTTTTCCATTCTCTGATACAGTGAGCGTGGAAGAGCTCTACCGGAAGAGTCCTGTTTGTATACAGACAACATAAATATCCACGACTGTGATGCTGAAAGCCAACAGTGACACATCTATCACCTTTAGTCTCGCTCTTTGTTGGAATAAAGTCTTTCACTCTCAACAGTTGACCATCTCTTCTGGTTGAAAGATCAAAACGCACCATTTAGCAGCTGCTCTTCAGCATGGATGACCTTTGAAGCTCAACACTTGACCTCTCTCCTCATTCAGTCCTTCCTCCAATCCTGCTTGACTGTTATTGTGTGTCCTGCTCCGTCTTTCCCTGCATGGCCTCAGCCCCCGCTCAGGCTGCATTCTAACAACAAGGATTTGTCAGAATTGGGACTAAATTGCGGCTGTTTTAGTTTTAAATGGCACTGTGAAAGGAGACTATGTTTCACCATGGAAAAAAAAACACCTCTGACTATGAATTCCTCTTGTTTTTATGTATGAAATGAAAAGCTCCAACACATTCCTTAAAATCTTTCTAATTTCAAAAATTATTCTAGAAAAGAACAAAGACATAAGAGCTAATAGACTACTGTAGTGTTATTGCAATAATTATATTAACTATTCAAGCAATATTAAATAACTGTCAATGACTTCATATGTTAGCCATCAGTATCACATTATTAATTCATAAAAAACATAGCTTCACATGTGTAAGGATCTGAAAGCCTTGCTGTAAAACAACTGGCAGAGCAAAATCATCTTCACTGCCTTCCCCTCCTCTACAGGCTTTTTTTCTGCAGTTCTGCTTGAGTGCCTTGGCTGATTTAATGACCACACGCAGTTGGACCACGAGAGACCTGGCTGTGAAAATTGGAAAAGTGGAAAGCAGACAGTGATCGTAATCATGGGATACAGAGAATGTTATGTAGATACCAAAAGCAGAAGACAAAAAGAAGACACTGACTAAGCTTTCTTGCTTAGATAGATTGAATCAGTTACTGTTTTAATGAGTAAGGATTACCACTTTAAAGTGGAATTACTAATAAAACTGTGACAATTATTTCGGCATAAAAAAATTCATATTTTCTGATTGTCCATCAAACGCATCATCTCAGACACTTCAACAGATACAAGCAGAAAGAAGTGAAAGTACAGCAGGGATGTTTCCATGTTTCATTGAAACAGATGGGCTACAGCAGCTAATCATCACATTGGGTGCCACTCCTGTCCTCACAGAACAGCAATCAGGTTACAATTTACATCGACTCAACTAAATTGGACAATGACTGCTGCAAAACGTTGCCTCGTCCAAGTGGCTCCAATGTTAGTTGCAGGATACAGATGGTAGGTTCACAATATGGCGTTAATATGAAAGCAAGGATCCATCCTGCCTCGTATCAGCGGTTCAGGTTGCTGATCATGGCGGTGTAATGGTGTGGCAGAGATTTTCTTGGGGTAAACTTTGTGCCCGTTGGGACCACCTGAGCATCACCTCTGATTGTTGCTTCCACCAGGACAATCCACCATGTCACAAAGCTCAAATATTCTCATACTGGTTTCTTGTAAATGACAGCGAGTTTACTGTGCTCCAGTGCCCTGCGCAGTCACCAGATCTCAACCCAACACACTACTTCAGGGCATGTGGTGAACCGGGAGATTTTTATCATGCATGTGCAGCTAACAAATCAGCAGGAATCCTGTCAATACGGGCCAAAATCTCTGAAAAATGTTTCCCACACCTTGTTGAATCTATGCTATTTAAGGCTATTATAATGTAAAAAAAAAAAAGGGGGTTCATCCTGGTATTGGCATGGTGTACCTAATAAAATGGACAAGGAATGTATATTAAAGCTAATTTAAACTTCTTTATGCATGAAAATGCAAAACACTGACTGCTGCTTGCATTCTGTGTTCAGACTGCAGATTCTTGTCAGTTACCCTTGTAATGCTACAAAAATGCAAGAAATGATCTTAGTGCAGCAGCACAGTGGCACAGCTGGTAGCACTGTTGTCTGCAGCAAGACGGTCCTGGGTTCGAGTCTCGGCCTGGGGTCTTTCTGCATGGAGTTTACATGTTCTCCCTGTGGATGCATGGGTTCTCTCTGGGCACTCTGGCTTCCTTCCACGACACACGACCATGCAGGGTATAATCAAGATAATCGCATATAGAAAGTGGATGGATGGATGGATGGATGGATGGATGGATGTCAGTCAACACTTTCTGGACATCTTGTGAATTTCTTCCAGCAGTAAAGATGCCTTCTCGTGAAAACATCTGTCTGATGTTTGACCTGTGTTTATTACACTGGAGTTTGTCACTCTCCTCAAAATTGGACACATCAAAAAGTTACTGAAGTTTCATTACTGTGCTATTATTCATTTTATTATTAAGCTATATTAATATTTTCAGCTTCATTAGAACAAGTAGCCTCACTGGGGCACAGGATCTCACGCATTCTAGAATCTCATGGTGACAGCATGTTGGAGCAGCTCTGTGATGTTAGTTCTGATTTGTTCTTTTTGTTGACTTTTGTTCAGTATTTTTTTCTTTTGCTTGAGGTATGTTTGGAAGATTATTCTCTCTGGTTTTGGATGCTGTGCAGCCAGAAGGATTTTTGCTCTTACGTTTTTACTTTTGAACAGTTTTTTTGATGTGTAACTGTGGCAACAACTGGGAGCACCTCAAAACCTCAAATAACACTTGAACTATGACTCCAAATCCGAGAGGAGTTGAAAAGGAGGCTTCATAGATGCATTCATACATCCCTTCCATCGATCATAATGGGCAAGGATCATATCCCGACTCCAACGTCTTTCTGCCCAGCTTTTTCTCCAAAAGGCCAAGCAGAGATTTAAAGAGGAACGGCAAAAGCAAATGAGGTGGATTAGCAGAGCTTGCCAACAACTGATGGTGTCATCCAGGAGATGTTACTATTAAATATCATCTCCGCTGCCCAAAAATGAGCTGTTAGCATGTCATGACAGTCATGAAACTGTCATACAGCAACAGTCTTCAGTCAGAGGCCTCTTTAGACTCGTTGCATGATGGATGACTACCAGAGATCCTTCCTGCCCACAGCTTCACCATCCACAACAACTTTTTGAAGCAAGTTACCACAACCTTTAATTTCCCTTTGGAATAAACACAGTATTTATGAACTGAATTTGATTCTCATTCCCCGGATAATATGTGTTGCAATACAGAATACATTCTTTGTGTTTATAACACCGTCATTAAACTAAACTGTGATAGTATTGAGGACCCTGATGAGTATGCAAAAAATTTGATTCTAAATGCTGCTGTGTTTAAGCAGCTTTAATGGAGTATTTAACTACTTTATAAATATTGTAGTACAACCTGTTTCTATAAATATCAATCATTTCCTCATGGCAAATAAAGTTCAGTAAAAAATATGAATAAATTGACAAAAACCTAAAAATCAGAATGAATAATTACTTTGACAATACTGAAATAAACCTAAACAATGTTGCAGGGGATAGATTTACAGATCAATTTTCAATCATTTACATACTTCCTGAGTTATAACTATTCCAACAACGGCTTGGGGAGAAAAATATTTAGCAGTGTTCAGTCCTTTATTTACTTCATACTCCTTTTTACTCCATAAGTTTACATTTCTTCATCTTTACATAACAGCCGTCCTGATGCTCTGCTTCTAGTGTGAAACTTCACATGACAGTCCTGCGGAGTTGCTGTATCTGCGATTCATTTTTCTATCCCTCTTATTGAGTTCCATTTGAGCCTGTCAGTCAAGGTGTCTGTTAAAAATGGGCTCTCCGTTTCAGGATTTTCTTTCTCCTCCCTTCTTGTATTCTGAATGAATTTAGAGTGACAGAGACTCAGAAAGGACAAACTGTCAGAAGCCTGCCTTCCAAAACAGAGCATGAAGAACAAAAGCATTTTATAATGAACATATTACAATTCAAGAATATTTTATTTCTTATCATTTTAAAAGTGACATTTTCTGTATATGTGTGAAAGCTAGAAAAATCTAATGTTCTGCATCATAAAGAGGTAACAGCCACAAAACATCCACATAAAAGCAATGATGGACAACATTGAGCATAAATGGAAGCTTGAAATGGAGTCTGTTAAAGCAGGAGAAGTGAAAGCATCTGTTCAGAGGCTGAGTACGCAGGGTCACTGCTTTTAGGCTGCTGTGTTCAGGGTCCTGAATGAGGAACCTCCATCCAATGATGATCCTCGCAACATGATACTGCCACCACCATGTTTCACTGTAGGGATGATGTGTTCAGGACGTCTGTTTTGTAACACATAGGCTGTCCAGACCACCTTCTTCCAAATATTTGCTGGGTCCTCCATGTGGCTTGCAGTAAATTGTGGAGTGGGATTATTTTTGCTTTCTTTTAACAACATTTGTGTTTCTATAAAGGGCAGATTTATGGTGAACATGAAAAATAGTTGCCCTTTCAACAGATTCTCCCAGATGAGATGTGGACCTCTGCAACTATTTCCCAGTTACTGACTCTTTTGACTGCTTCTGATTGACTTTTTAGGGCAAAAGACTTTTGGCTGTTTTTTATTAGAAGGGTAAAATGGGATGAATATAAATACAAGCCACACTTTTCAGATTTTTCTTTGTGAAAATAACATAGCAGTTTCCTTTCATTTCACAACAACTCACTTCTCGATATTGGTCTATCACAAGAATAAATCTCAAAACATACTGAACTCTATGGTTGTAAAATGACTAAATGTAATAAAAAACCAAAAAAACTTCAAGCGGAATAAATACATTTGCAAGGCGCAGGACCAAATGTTACCTCATACCTACAGGCAATTTAGAGAGACCAATTAATTTAGCAGTCATGTTTTTGGATCAAGGGAGGAAGCTGGAATACCCAGAGAGAACCCACACATGCACAGGGAGAACCCCCCGGCTGGAATATTTGAATCCAGGACACTTCTTGCTGCAAGGTAACAGTTCTTCCAACTGTGCCACAAAGTGAACTGAACCACTAACTAAAACATCTCATTGCTATCAGTCAAATTTTCCATGAATTGAACCTTCTTAACACCATCATCCATTGAAGTGCAACAATCAGTCCAAAGTAAGTAGAAAACAATTGTTTAAAATAATTCAATTTTAGGTTATTATTTCATAGTTTCTTAATATTCATTTTTGCCTTCAGTTACATTTTTACTAAATGCTGCTGACATGCTACAGAAGTCATTTTCAGTGACTTTCCTTACAATGCTGAAGTTTGCATCTTATTCATGACTTCTGATTCATCCACTGAATAAATCACATTTTTGACTGTCTGAAATGTTACAAAAGATGCCTAAAATAAATAACAATTGTTGTAAAAAAAAAAAAAAAAAACAGCAACAAACTATTATTTAGGCAGAATGAGACTCATTAATGTTTGCATTTTATGCCCTACATATACCATAACAACAAAGATTATTATTAAATTATATATTATGCATGTGGGCTTGTTAAGTCACTGCTGCATTTTGTTTTCAGTAAGCAGTCAAGTTTTATAATCTGAATGTTTTCAATAAAATAAGCATAACCATGAAAAGGGGAATTATTGGTAACAAAAATTACTTTTTAAACCATTTAAAGTTATGTCCAATATCTTTAAAAACTCAATCAGGTGATAAATAATTTTTCTTAAGTCATAAATAAATTAGAATTTGTTTATCAATTTTATCACTTGTACAAAATAAACAGAATGCTGAGAGAAATTATAAATAGCATTTTATTTTTTCTTTTATGTAAATATTCATAAAAAATAAGGATTGATTACATTTTTGGTGCATTTATTTATAGACAATGAGGAACAACGCTGCTTTTAATGCTGTTTTGCAATAATTTATCCCTCACTGCAATGTTAATGCTGATTTATGGATGTGGTACATTGTCTGCTGCTGTTTGTAGATGACATCTGACTGCAAAGAATATTGTTTGGTTTTTGGCCTATAAACTGCAGAACTGGAAATGATTAATCTATATAGATGGCAGACATTATGCTGAACCAAGACAATTTCAGGAATAAGCAGAATTCAAACCCTTTTCTTCCCTCTGCAAACCCCTGAACACTCAAAAGATCTCAAACCATAAAGATTAAGCAAAAATACATTGTAAGACATCAGAATTTGAAATACTAACTATTATTCAACTGTTGTCATTCAGTGAATAAACTCAAATGATAAAAAAGTACTTTGTATTGCTCTTCAGTTTGGTTACAACTAAAGCACATATAGGCTATTCTAAAGTATGTGAACAACAAAACTGTTCAGGCGCTTCGTATTCTCCTTTAAGCTGGCTTTGGGTTGCGTTCAGGTGACACATGAATAAATAAGTGGTCATCAAGGCGCTACCAAGCAGTATGGAGCCCTAGCAGTGCCACATTACGAAGCAATAAGGCAGTCCTTATATAAATGCTACATGTGATCATCATGTGGACACACATGCACTAAACAAATGTTACATGTGTCAATGATTCATTAAATATATAATTCTTGTAATCTTTTGTATTTTAATATTTAAATTGTATAGTTTTATTTTGTGCTTGCTCCCTAAAGTAGCCTTGAATGTCTGTAAAGGCACTTCCAAATAAAATGTACATTTTTTTTCTCAGCACATAATGAAGTTAGTGGGTGGGGCTAACATTGCAATAGACAAGGTGATTGGTCTGCAGTTGAGCTGCCATTCAAGTTGGCAAATCAGAAGTCAGAGCCTATTAGCAAGATCATGTCATGGTGGAATGTAGGATGTAAAGTGTAAAATACTTCAAAAAGAGTTAAAATGATCTGAATTTAACATATTATAGTTCAAATAAATAAATAAATACAGATACAGGTAAATAACTGTGTATTTATCAAATGGCCCACATTTATAATGTTATATAATTGTAGATCTATTTATTTGTTTAACATAATGTATTTTAATTTAAACAAAATTATAACATATGAATATTCATTTTCAAATTCATGACAAGACATAAAATTATACACCAACTTCAAAAAATACAGATTCAGACATGTATTCATTAACAGGATTAGATTTTCACTCATAATTTCCTTATTTGAATTTGCTTATTTTACATATTGACATATGTAATAATTAAATAATCACATGTCTTTCTTTAATTATCTAATATATTTGCGTTTTAGTCATATCATCACATGCGTAAACTATTTCACCTATTTATTACCTATTGTGTCGTTTTTGGCCCTCCATATGGAGGCATCTGGACTCCCCACTCAGCGCTACCTGAGATGAGCCGCACACCTGACACCTCTGTGCAAACACGCACATGCAGACACGCACACTAACTCATATTTCTCACCCAATATTAAAATGAATTTGAAGGAAACTGTGTTTTAAATTGATCATTGAGAAGACTAGACGCCAAAGTGATTTTAATCTATTTTTACTATTATCCAAACACTTAATTGCCGTCGGATCATCACCGCATCAAATATTCTGAATATTAACTAAATAAAAACTGTTATTAATACTCAAGTTCTAAAGACACAGCACCGAACATGGAAGTATAACTACTGCTGAGAAAAAAGTCACCAATTACGCGAAGCTTAATCAGACATTAAATGTTGCGCTTTTTCCAGTCATGCCTCCAACTTTTCCAAAATTCCCCAACTCGATGGGATGATCGGGTCGTTATGAGGCTGTCCTACCTTCCTGCTCCGTGTCCGTGGCCGGCTGAGCGCCTTCAGACTCGACTGTCTGTCCTGCTGCGATGCGTTCCCAAGTATCTGCTCCCCTCTCCCTCTCTGCCTCTCTCCCTTCTCCCTTTACTCTGTCACCACCACCGCCCCGGTGACTGCCAATTTCACTCCAGTGTTACAGAGTTACTGCTGTGCAAACCTTACAGGCACCTAAAGCCCGCTCCCTCTGGCGCTTCCTACATGTTTTCTGTCTTAAACCAGCATAAAGTCCTTTTCCTCTCCAGCACCTTCAGCTGCGCTGCAGCCACAGAAGCCTAAGTGATAAAATGATGCTCCAAAAGAAAGATGATCCTCACTTTCATCATTTATGTCCGACAATTTTGACCCACGTGCCTAAAAAGATATCGTAAATGCAACCTTTTTCGCAAATATTTGATTCAGTAAGTATTGACAGATCCTCAAACTTCACAAAGAAAACTGCGCTGAATGTGATGAAAGACATCTATTAGAAAGCCAACCAAATAAGATCATGAGCCCGGTATTGAACACATTTAATTTAAAATCCATTATTAAATCCAACAGCTCGTGAATATGAGGATAAGCGGTGTATTATCACCACCTAGCGGGTAATAGCAAAATTACAACTCGCTTTTTTAAATTCTGCATTTAATTGGTTAAAGCCTTGATATTTTAAAGGGAGAGTATTATGTAAAATCGGCTTTTTTGAGCCTTGCATCATGTTATAATGTTATTCTCTCATCAAAAACATACCAGGAATGTTGCTTTGATTCTTTCATGTATGTTTGAGAAATCCTTTAATCTTCCATGGCAACCATTCAGCTGTGCAAAACACCTAGGTGGATACAGCAAACTGTAATCAAAAGGGATCCATTTATAATAACTTTAGTTTATGACGAGCATATACCCGATCATCAGTACCAGTTCAGGAAAAAAGGAGTCAGATTTGACTTTGTATAATTTTTCAGACCACAGTAACAGAAGATCACAGCTCTGCTGCCACCGAAGAAGTCCGGAATAATATTATGGTTTTTGTTCTTTCTATTCTGCATAGTAGACTTCTGTCCAAGCTGTCTTTTGTCAGTGTTTGCTGTAATTATAGCTAATAAAGCCTCTAAGTTGCTGTGAAGTCTTCTCTCATATGTTCCTATGACATCACACGTTGACTTGACTTTTATCATGTTGACTTCAACTTAAAAAAATATGAAGTCATGCAATCCCTGCTAGCCATTTAAAACTTCTCAACCAACCATAGGGTACAAATTATGGGTGATAGGACATCTGTCTACCCTGTTAGGAGAACTATTATTAATATTTTTTTAAAAATTCTTAAAACTGCACTTCAAACAAAATCTGAACCAGTAAAGCGAGGTGACCACTTGGACCAAGGTTGTCTGTTCAGAACATGTACTGGATTGGATTGAGCTCTGGGGAATTCACCAACTGAACACCTCAAAGTCATTGTTATACACTTCAAACCATAGCCTACTGAGAGAGTATTAGTTTCCATAAAAGGGTGTACATGGTCTGCAGCAGCTCTTTGGTAGGCAATACACATCAAAGGATGACAAGACCCACATTTCACCCCAACCTTAACCATTAAACTCTTTCAGCAGTTTTTTTTCGGGTCAGGTCACCCCATTTTTTGCTCTAGTTCTAATGGCTGCATACCTGATGTTGGCATTTTGATTGGAGGGCAGGGGTCACCATATGCAACCTGACTGTTCTGTAGCTAAGCAACCCTATATGCAACGAACTGTTATGCACAGTGTATTCTGACATATTTCTATCAGAACCAGCATTAACTTCTTCATGTAGTTTGAATAACAGTCACTTCCACAGGCCCTTCATTGGACAACAGAGGATTCAACTAAAAGACTGGGTTGCCACCATTGCAGGACTTGTTCTGGAATAACAGCAGGCAGTTGTGAGTTTTTCTGCACACACGGTTAGAAGGCCAGCAAAGATCCACTTCTCTCAGAGAAAAAACATCAGGACAGACTGACATTTTCCACTAAGTACCAGGACTGGACTGTAGAGGACTGGGAGAAAGGTATTTTTCAATAAAGCTGCTTTAAACAGGGATAACTGGAAAACTGTTTAGCAAAGAAAAGTTTAGCACTGAATCTTGTTTGGTGCCAACAGCAAAGCATCCTGAGACCATCCATCTGCACAGTTGCCTCTCCAAAGGACCTGGCACCAAACCATCCTCCAAGAACAACTTTGGCCATCAAACCAAAAGTGGTTTGGTGATAAAACTGTATTTTTTTCCAGCATCATGGATGGAGCACTGTGACATTAGGAAAAAAATGATAGCTTTGGCTCAGAATATTGCAATTTTGAGTTATGGCCAGGAAAATACTCAGTTCTTAATTCTGGGTCAAGAGCTTGTAGCCAGTTTTTCTAAGCAAGTGGGGAATAAAAAAACAATTGTGACAACTTCCAAGTTCTGATAAAGCATGAACAAGTTCCAGGCAGTAAGGCTTTGACCCAGAAACTGCCTCTTGGTGCTACGGAGGAGTCTTGTAAAAGAAAGGTCAACATTAACGGTTTTCACTGAAAAAGCTTTCCGAAATACTTGGTATTGAATTTCAGTATAATCTAGAATTATCTCTCTCCTCACAACACTGAAGCATCAAACTTTGTGAAAAACAAGGTTTTTGTCTGTCTCAGATCTATTGGCTGAGGCTGTGCATAAATAACTTTGGCTCTAAAGTAAGTTTGTAAGGTTTTGTTACCCAAACTGTAACTGACAGGTGTAATAATACCAGCATGTCAATGTGCTGAGTTGTTCTGATAAACACTCATTACATCTTAGACAAAAACAATAACTGCCTTTCTGGGATCCATCACTGTTCTACAGCTGCAGGGGTAAAACATGTGCATAACTATGCAGCATTGTGACAGCAAAGCTTTTTGTTCAGTAAACATGTTGCTTCCATTCTCAGTTTGCTCACAGTGATGCTGTCGGTTAAGGTTCTTCTCAACAGATGGGGACATTTAGCTTTAGTTACTTGTCAGAAACTAACCTAAATATGCACCGCTTTTATTTCCCGATAATAAAAATTATGTTCTGCTTCCCTCTAGTGGATATTTTGAATAATTACAGCTGTGCATTTCCTTCCATGTTTATTCTTAAGCTTGAAACAAAAATCCAGACAGACATATTAAAAATTACTGAGCTTCAAGACACTGTTTGCAGAACTTTTGTGTTTTTGTCTTTTAAACAAGCCAAACCTAAGAGACATCATGTTTCAGATGTACAGAGATTTACAACTTCCTTTCTTCAGAAATAAGACTTCTTTGTTTTATTAAAATATCCTTTTGTTTGTAGTTTTGCAACAATTCACAAAAACAGTTGAATTTTAAAATAAAAAAGAAAAAGATCTAAATTTTGTGGCACTCAAATACTTTCATCTTGACAGTTTCTGCCTACATGGCTCAACGTTTGGACACTGCTGTTCCAAGACAAGTTATTGGATTGTCATTTTGTTTCAAAAAATATAAAATAGTCTATATTTCCAGCATTTTGCAACACGTATGCACCTTTTACTGGCTGTGAGTTTCCATGTAGCAGTGAATCAGCTTCCTTCTGTCATACCTGGAATAACAGATAAAGCAAATAACATTTGATAAAGGCTTTAAATGGAGCTTCATGAATCATCAACTAAATAATCTTTGTGAGTCATCACATGTAATGCAGAGTATGAAGCTTTAAAGCATACAGTGGATAAACTGTAGTTCTTTGAATTCGGTATTTTGCGGTACTGACAGCTCGACATCATTAAAGACCTTTGGCAACTTTTCTTTTAATTCAATCAGGAGCATTTTTAAGATGTTAAAATACGGAAGCTAGGGGTTCTGATCAGTCCAGTGGTCTGCATTATTTGCCTCAGCTGCATCCTTCAGAAGTGGATAGAATTTGCAGAGAGGGCTGTTTACAAATCTGGGCTTCACAGTCTGGAAAAACCAGACATTTTATTAATTTATTCCTTAATAGCAGCAGTAAAACATTATAGATACTGATTACACTGTAAACTATATCCTCCTAATAAGTCACTGCTTGTGTTATAAGGTTTATATTTTTCTAACAGCAGCGAAACATGATAACTCTGCTCCTTAACTATCTAATAACCTCCTGTTGTTCCCTTCTCCACTTCTCATGGTGTTTCATTTGTCTTTCACACTCCTCATCTCATCTGCTTCTCTCTGCTCCTTTGCTCTTCTCTTCAGTTTTGCTTGAAAAATCTTAACATTCTCTCTATTTTAAATTCAATAATTAAGCTTGATTAAAAAACAAAAACAAAAGCGTCTTTTATTTTTTTTTTAGTTAAGACCTGACTAACATAGCTACAATTTATCAGGTTTCAATATAGAAAACCCATTTCCATGAATTGTGTCACATCTGCTGTTGCAAAGATGTTTCAGGCAGGCTACCTCGATAAAATGTTCAGCTACCAGAGTTTGTAAATGAAGCAACACAACTCTGAAGCTGTAGAAACAGGATACAGCAACTACTTCAGCTTTGCTTTCCTTTTCTGTTTTGCTTTAAAAAAATCTAATGTGTACGATGCAGCTGAGTTTCACTCAAAGCCAGCAGCCATCAGTATGGTATACACATTGCCTTTCTCCTTGTCGTGGGCTGCAAAAACTAAAGTGCCCAGCATAGAAAGACAGCATTGTCAGATATTATGAAACAGTTGCTACTTGAATGAAACCTAAATCCTTTCTTTCTAGGCAAACACTTGCCATCTATCACAATGAATCTAAACAGTTTCACTTGCCATCTATCACAATGAATCTAAACAGTTTCACTGTCTTAATATGATTTTCTTGATATTTGTCTCTTTGCATTTTTCAGCTAAATCCATCATTTCCAGAGAGGTTATACAGGATCAAAATAACCTCACAATGCAAAGGTATCAGTCAGGAAAAGAATATAAAATAATCCACTAAATAAATTATCTATATACCATGGCACAGTGAAGATCGTTATCAATAACTGAAGAAAACTTAGAAGAGCAGCAAGATTACTAAAACTGCTGCTAAGAGCCCTGGCAATAACATGGAGGCAGCTGCAGGAATCTCTGGTTAGTGCTGCTGATGTCTACATGTGACAACAGTTTTCTGGATTGTCCATGTGCCGATGCGAAGCAGTAGGGTTGGAAGACAAAAGCCTGTACTAAAAAAGGAAACTTTCAGGCCTGGCGAACCTGTCACAAAGCTTTGCAAGAGAACATGGGATTATTTGATGAAACCAAACTTTGGTCACATTACAAAAGGTAAATCTGACACAAAAACAATTCAACTGGAATGTCTTTGAAGAAGAACAATACCATGAACAGTTCTAAAATCCAGTCAGTTATGTCCTGAAAACTAGAGTGCTGCAGATGAAGACTAACAATGAAGATTGATTTCATTTTCAGAAGCCATGTGAATCCAGGCATATGTCAAAATAAAAAAAACAATGATTTCACCAGAAGAAAATTAAAGATTCAAGAGTTCAGACCTAAATCTGAGAGAAAATCTATGGGGTCAGTTGAAATGGGCTAAGGTTCATCTTTTCAATGCAACATCTTATATATTCAGGTCATATTTCCAAAATAGCAAAAGGTGTCCTACCACCTGCTCAGTTTATTCTTTACCAGTTCCCGAGCCCATGATTATGGTGATGCCACTTACAGAACAGCATGGAGGGGTTCACTCCAAACACTTGATGTTCTCTAGCACTCAAGCAAATTATTAAATTCATCCAATATCATTGATAATCATCCTAATCTCCCTTGAAAAAAATATAAAAATAGCTGCATTATAGAGCACTGAGCCAAATGAAAAGCTGCTCTTACACGGTTTTACCTTGACATATTTGTTGCATTATGTTTTTTTTTATATATACTTAATCATCTGGAAATTATAGCAGTTATCAGCTGAATTTGAAATTAGGTCACTGTGGATCATTTGGAGCTGCTCCAATCACTCAGCATCTGAAGTTAGTTGAATCTTTAGTGTGAATCTCGAGTGTCTGCACAGCATATTATGAGAATGACTGACACAATTTTTAGTAATTAATGCAACATCTAAGAATCACTTGGGTTCTTTCTGTTGCATTTACATATTTGAGTGGTTATATAACAATTTCAGATTCAGCAATGAATCCAGAAAATCCAAAGAAACCATGGGACCCTGGCTTGGGCTATGTTCACACTGCAGCCAAATGCGACCCAAATCCACTTTATTTGCCCGTATACGACCCATATCTGAATGGTCCAATTCTGATCTTTTCACCTCCCAAAAAAATCCGATTTGAGCAACTTCCATATGGGGTACTAATTTGGATACGTATCTGATTGTTTTCAAAGCATCTGCAGTCTGAATGGTCACGTCACTTTTTAGTGACTTTTATGTAATTGATGTGAGACGTGCATCATAATGCGCCAGCAGAAACCAGGCACAGTAAATCCAGACGTAAACAATGGCTGAAAAAGTATAATTATGAACTTATGAAAGAAGTCTGTGTCACTGAAGCGCATCACATCACGATCCCACCGTTCCTGGCTCTGACGACAAACAGACTTGTCTACAGAAGATGCAGTCGTTGCTCCACTAAAGGCCATTGCTATTGGTTGTGCTTTCTTTTTATTATCTTCCTTTGTTGTGTTATGATCAGGTGATAATACTGTCAGCTCCATCGCTGAATAAATTTTAAAAGTGATCCACAGACCGTGGCATCTATTAGTACTTCCATAAACAGAGCGCTGCTGTGTGATGTCTACGTTCTTCTTCTGTGCATGTGGGTTGCTTTGGGGTCATAAACCGTTTACACAGAAGTCTTATTGGGGTTGCATTTCATTAGTAGTATGAAAGACCATGCAAAAAACTTCGCATTTCAGTAAAAAATTGGAACTGAGCATCAAGACCTGCGGTGTGAACATAGCCAGGCTAACAATGAAATTGTGTGCTACAGTGTCAAATACATAGTAAATCGATGCTGGAGCATTATTTAACTGAAGCCATGTATCTTCCTACACCACTGTGCGAAATTTAAAAAGCGTCAGGTTTGCTGTGGTGTGAGGCTGCTGCACACTTGCATGCTGCCTTTGTTGAATCATAGATCAGTGCTTTGTTTGTGACATATTTCAACAGACAGACAATACAATGAAGTAATGATCACAATTTGCAGGCTGTCGTCACTAGGTAACAAAATGATTCACTCTTCCTGTAGAAATCAAAGGAATTTTTCATGTTTTTTTTGTCTTTTTTCCTCTTTATGTCCAAATTTGGGTTCTTTGATCTACTTTAAGACTTGTGGTTGCCATGTTTGCCATGTTTTTTATGAAACTCAATGCCATGTCTAATAACTGTGTAGTCAGGACAGCCATGAGAATCCCTGACACATGGTGCTGTTTCTATAACATACGGTTTGGAGACTCTAATTTTGTGTAAAAACTGTCAGAGAGATTTTTTTCTAATCATTACAAACCAAGATTATATATAAGATGCAGAAATGAAGTAGTTTTCTAGAATTTCTCTCTTTTCATGATTCATGATAACCTTCTGAATGCAGAACAAGCTGATCAGTGGCTTATTTAAAGGTATGAACCTCTTTGTGGCTTTGGGCTGTTGCATCTTCTCACATGCTGTGTTAGTAAGGTCCTTCTGTGTTTTGAGGAAAGAGCTTGTTGAGCGCTTGTTGAGAGCTAATGACTTCCCAGCTGTCCTCTGGAAGAAGCTGATGCCAAAATGGGCGAATGATGAGAAGTCTCAGACTATTACACCGGCACTTTCCCTGCAGCTTCCCTCAGCAGTTGTGAATACAAAGACAATCGCTGGCCAAGGTTAATATGCATACCTGTTACTGGTGGATCTCTAACACCTTTGGACGAACTCAACACAAAACCATGCCAAACAGCTTGACGATTACAGCACCGCTCTCTCCATGTGTGTTGTGAGCTTTACAAATCATACACATACAGTTGTCACTGCAGAAAGAACCAGATTTGCTTTTCTTCACCAGAAAACAAATATATTCTTGATAGCTAAGTACGTAAAAACATGTTTGCATGGAGAGTTAGGGGAGCTGAGCTGCACAGTTGGAAGGAGCTGAAAAAGCTTGGTGTCTCAAAGACAGATTTACTGATGAACCATGACGATTACCTTCGTAAGCTGCCAGAATGCACAATGGAAGTGCATCATGCAGCATTGCTGAGGCTCAGGAGACAAACATAAAACATCTCATGATGAGATCATGTAACTGTCTCAAAACCATAATGACAAACTCTTTATTAGTGACAGTACATTGAGTTATACATTTGAAATAAAAACTAATATCCCTCTAATAAAACTTAGCATATGACAGTTCTCTTCAGTGTGACAACCGCCCCTCCCCCCCAATCCAATGATTATATAGGGATAGGAAAACATACCTAGTCTTTTACAGATTACTTGACTTTTTGCTTTTTTTTGGTCCCACTTAAATGTTTCAGATCATCAAGCAAATTTCAAAATCAGACAAAAATAACATGGGTAAATAAAAATTGCATTTTTAAATAATGGTTTCATTTATTTACAGAAAAAGCTATCCACACCAACCTGGCCCTATGGGAAACATAATTACCCACTGGTTAAATCATGAAACAACAGTGATGAACCACATTATTTTGATTAATTTCACTAGTAGGACCCACACATGATTACTCCCAGACATGGATAATTAAGAAATCACTTGGAAATGCTTTTATCCACACGAAAATACAGAGAATGACCCAAAACACTATTTTTACTCCCTCTGACTTGTAAGTGGTGCTAAACATGGACTATGGGACATGTGCATAAAGCCTCCAGATGACGTTGGTGGTAAACAAAAACAAGAAAACAAAGTGTGAGTGAAGTCTTTTGTGTAGAGGGGCAGCGAAGTCGAGCTTCTTCTCTGTGTCACTTTGGATTATAAAACTAAAGTTTTATAATAAACTACAAGACGAACGTGTAATCGACTGTTGTTGCTATTATCTATGACACGTATAGGGTTGTAGGTCAAGCTAGAGGTTGGGCTAATAATTCAGTGTTTTCACAAAAGAGGCATTTTCACTGTCCACATGAATACACAAGTGCGAATCATCACTATGAAACCCATTTAACAAAAGAAACAAAACATTTAGGGTCCTCTAAAACACGTTTTCATGTGGACTTGAGGAACAAACAATTAAAAATTTTCCTATTTAAGAAAAAAAAAAACATGGAGAATGTGAAACATGTGAATAGAGCCTGACATTTTGGGACTCCAGTGAACCACAGTAAGAGCCTTCATCCACAAATGGAGAAAATATACAAAATATACAAGCGGTGAAGCTTTCCAGGAGTGACTGATATACTAAAATTATCCCAAGAGTGTATCAGCAACTCATTTAAGAGGTCACAAATGAACCCAGAGCAATATACAATGCACTGTAGGCCTCAATTCCCTCAGTAAAGGTCAAGTTCATGATTCACCTAGAAGATAGAGACTGGTAAAAATGATATCTGTGGGATGTGTCTACAGTGAAAACCAGTACTGACGAAGAAGAACTCAAAGCCCCAACTGGATAATACTCAAGCGTTTGGGGAAAATATTCTCTGGAGTCACTGGAACAACAGTGTGACCATCCACACTGATGCTAGTTTCATATTGATATTGAAAGCACAAAACCCCTGCTCCAAAAACATCTTCAAGTTTTATTGAAAGTTGCACATGTCTACAAGGACAAGCTAAAATGCCTTCTAGAGAGAAGTTTTATGCTTAGACAAGACAAAGATTCAGGTGTCCTGCTACATTGACAACAAGTATATTTGAAGGGGTAGCAGCCGTCAAGCATGGTGATAATAGCATTAGTCTGTGTGGCTGTTTGTCTAAGCTTTCTTTTTTAACCTGCTAATAAGATATAAAGTAAGAGGAAAAGTATATTAGATTTCAATGGCCTTTATTGACATTATTGTGGAGACTAACTCTGAGAAGGGGGAACAGACCCACAAGCAAAGCTTTCCTGCTAAGCCTAAGAAGTTGGAGAACAGATAAGGTCACAAAAGTCTTCAAGATTTCCTAACCAAAAGTATTACATGCATGTCCTATCAAATACATATAATTTTATAGGGGGGATATTTTGCAAAGTCGACTTTTTTGAGCTTTATATCATGTTATAATGTGAGTCAAAGCAACACTCTGGGTATGTGTTTGATGAGAGAATGACCTAAGGCAACCCTGAATGGCTGCTATGGGAGTTTCAAGGATTTCTCAAACATCTGCTCATATTATTTATCCAAAGCTCCGCCTTGGAGTTTCAGTTTCCAGCCGAGATTCGGCCCCACACAGCACCCATCTCCCTCACAAAGCTCCTCCAGACTAGCGGCAGCAACAATTAGCAAACACCTGGTGGAACTGCACATCTGCTGAGCCCCTTATACAAACTACAGTTGTATACAGCACCAACAGACACCATGAAGAAGCATTGGTGTGATGACGTGCTGAAGGGGTGTGTCAGAAAGGGTAAAAGCTTCTTAAAGAGATAGAGAGCAATTTCAAGGTGTCAGATACAGCTATGATGTAAAGTCAAATTTCTTTTAAGCTATATGCAGCATTTTCATAACCACTGAAGGTAACATAGTTACTTCATTGTGCTATAAAATGGCACTGTGTACTGGGCAAAACATAATACCCCTGCTTTAAATTTGCTTAGCTGCATTTGGAATTGGACTGATGTTTCAAATGTTTCCATACTATTTATCTCACATATGTTTGGTTTGTTGGGATCTAGTCACACTAAGAACAATGCAGGAGAGAAAATATCTTGGTTGGCTTATGGCAACAATAACAAATGGGGTGAATTATGAGGAATGTTGTACACACTGGCTTATTTTGTGGAATGCTATTAAAATGAAATTAGAGAAAGCAGCATGGCATGATCATACAAAGCATAATTTGCTCAGAGGAGAAAAGTTGCACAAAGAGAATAACATTCTGCGCTTGATATTCCTCCAGTTCTCTTTCTCTCTTACTTAATTACACATGTTCGAACGTCCCACTCTTAATGGAGTTTTAGTATCACCAGAGAGCTAAATCAGAAATGCAGTTCTGTAAATTGAATTCAATGAGTGATGCTGTTTTATTTTTTTCTTTTGCTGCACTCAACATGTCTATACATTTATGTACATTTATTCACCATTTTTAATGAGATTTGATTTTTGCTTTGATTTTGTAACTGAGCCTAAAACCTTCATGCAAGAGAAAATATTGGAGAGCAGTGAGATATCAGCAAGATAATAACTTCCTGGTTATTTCATTGTTAAACTGAGCAAAGCTATTTGCGTAGTATTCAATTTACATGTTAGATCATGTTTTAAGAAAGAGTTTAGATTTGACCTAGAAGTGTTTCAGATACTTTATGCATGTGTTAAAGTAAAATGTACTGCAAAGAGATGCTGTTCTCCAACTAAATGATATAATGAGGCTTTTGGAGGCAATAAACATGTCACTGCTGACCTTTTGTAGGAAGCTGTAAAATGTGGCACTGCTCAGATATGAATGAGGACATTGTTCAATTAATTAGATAACCACAATTTTAAATAGAAAAGAAAGAAAGAAAAGAAAAGAATAAAGAGAAAAGACTAGTATATCTTACTGTACAGTTAATAAATATTTACCTGGGTGTGGAAAGAGGCCCTTTGTCTGGGCCTCTTTCCACACCCAGGTAGGTAATTGTATTCTTTTTTTCTTTTTACTGCTATGTTATTAATTTTTTTGTCGGCTCATTCTCTGTTCACATAACATTTTTTTGTCCTCAATATATATATATATATATATATATATATATATATAAAAACACAGCCCAGAGGTCAGTTTTAAAATCAATGCAAAATTGGTAATAAGTTTAATTGTATTTCGTGCAAGGACATCCAGAAAAATATAATATTTTGTTTGGGGTTGTGAATCTGGGTCGGTGATCCCGTCTACAGATGATTATTATGATGTTTATTCCTGGGAATTTAGAAAAAAAAGAATTGTGGTTTATATCATGACAGGAAACTGGATAATTTTCAGATTACCTTGCACTGAATTTATTTCACTGAAACAGCTCATCTGAGAGTCTGTTTTGGTATTTAGATGAGAAGTGATGTCCTGTCCTGCTGATGTCAGATCTGACCTCAACTTTAATAACTTTAATACTGCTGTCAACATGTTGCTTGTGAGCTTGAGATACTGGGAGGATGTATTTCTGTAAACATTCCTTATTTATGAAGACTTCTAAGTTTGGGTCTTTTTCTACTTCTCTTACCCAAGGTTGGCCAGAGGTTCCCTTTTAATTTATATTTCCTTACCCTTACCATTCAGTGCATTTTTACCTTATTATTATTATTATTATTATTATTATTATTATTATTATTATTATTATTATTATTATTATGTGACATTATTATTCGTAATATTTGCTTTACCTGTAAGAGACAAATGTCTTACCACCAAAAGTTTGTGAAAATGTTTACGTCTCATCAGACAGAGCCATTCATCTTAGCAGATTTTAGGAACTGTTGAGGTAGAAAAAATTGGTTGTTCAGAGGGGGGTCTGGACACCCATAAGGGGGGCACAAACAGAAACGGGTGATGTCATCATATGAACTAACCAATATTTGTGATTTTGTTGAGACGTCATTGTATTGTATAAAGTATGTTCCCATGGTGAAAACATGGCCTTTTCCCTCCTGAAGCTGAGCCCTTGAATGAGAAAAGAAATTCTAGTCCTCAATGCTTGAATAAACTGGCAACGGACAAGAATCACCTGTCTGGCATCTTCCTCACTTAAACGGAAATTCAAAGTTTTTTATTCCTTAACAAAACATAAACTGAAGCGGTATTAATCCATTGGAAATGGCTTTGTACTAATGGTTGTTATATGTGTATAGTTTCAAAAGAGACTGTATTTAAGTTTCTTGCTGTTTTCGCAACCAAGCAATGTTCATGTTAATACACTAAAGTTATGTTGGTTGAAGCTCTATCAATGCGACGCTTTAGCTGCGACTCCTCATTCCACTCCAAGTCTGCCAAGAATGGAGTAAACCTCTGGATTTTCTCTGGATTGGAATTATTTGCTCAGCAGCAGTGAAGACTGAATATTCCATTTTGATAGTAAAAAAAAAAAAAAAAAAAAAAAAAAAAAAAAAAAAAAAAAAAAAGGCAGTTGGGATTGCAGCATCCAAGATAACAACAATCTCTTGAGAAAGTAGTGATGGTTAATATTCTCTAATAGATATAAACATTTTCGTGTGAGTTGTTATAAAAGCTAAAATAACCTAAAAAAAAAAAGGAGCTTCATTCTGACAATGTATTCACATTACTACAAATGAACTGTCTACAACGATGAGGGAACTTCACAGAACCTCAGTTAAAAACAACTGAAGGATCCCTTTAAAGACACTTCTTGTCTCTGCAACACAGATAACATTCTGTTACAGCTCCTTGAAGTCCCAATATGTTTTAAGCTACTTATGTTGCACATGTGATCAGACTCCATGTAGGTTCGGATGGCAGACAACTTTCTCTAAGATTTCAAGTGCAACTTTGAAGCTCACTTTAAGATTGTGGTTTTGATTGATGGAGCCGTACATGGACAAGCACTGGCTGCTGTCCGGAGCAGGTCCCCAGGGTTGTCTGATGAGGGTCTGCTGCAAGGAAGAAAATGAAAGGAGGCAGAGCTTTTTTACCAAGCTGCTGGAAAACTGTCCTCTTTCTAAAAATGTTTCTTTTTAACCTTAATTTTGTTAGATAATTTCTTTTACTGTTTGCTTTTATTTTTTTCTCTGTCTTTGTAGCACTTTGAGATATTTATCTTGAAATTAGTTATATACATAAAAATTATGTTACTTTTTTTCACTTATTCCCCTTACGAGAATTAAAATTCGTCCACTAAACGTTTCAGTCAAACTGGCCAAAAGCAAGCTATATGACAGAGGTTATTGTCATTATTCTGCTCTTCCAGTAGCCGTCCTGCGTGAGTCACGTTTTCATGTTCTGTCAAGAGAAGTAATCATGCACAGAAACGTTTAAATTCAGGGAACTCAAATGGGTAATGCCTTATGAAATAGAACCATGTCATGCATATGAAATTTCACCAAATAATTTATAAATGTGGAATGTTGTGGGTAACCTTTCATTTCATTCAGCTGAATATTTCATATATTTAAACAAATAAAAGTGACAAGGACAAAATCGACCTTAATTTGATATTTTGTGGCACAGAGAGAAAGGCAACCCCATTTGTTATTGTTGCCATTTGTGAGAGAAAGTGTTTAGGCACCCCCGAATGGCTGACTGAACGATTCCTCAGACATGCATGAGAGATTAAAGCAACACTCCAGGTATGTTTTTGGTGAGGAAATAACATTATGATGTAAAGCTAAAAAAAATTTATTTTAACACAATAACTTTTGGTCTGTCTTCAGCATGGTACAATGTGGTTATGGTTGTGACATGCCCCAAAAGGCCTGATGCAGAGATTAAAAAAAAAACATATCTTTGAGTTATATAAAAAAAAATATGAAATTAGTCACCAATAGGAGGCTCTGAGATCAGAAAACCAAATAGGACATTGAATAAATCAATAAATGCTCTTTACAAGACAGAGTGTCTCAGGGGTGAATCAATGGAGGTTCTCCAGCCCTTGTTGGAATGAAGGGTTGAGGAATGAAGCTGAAATTAATGACAAGGTTTGAACTGCCAGTGACATGGCTGGTCAGCGACAGTAAGAAGAAAATGAATCTAATAAGCAAAAAAAAAAACAAAAACAAAAAAAAAAAAACAAAAAACAAAACAAAAAAAAAACTGCACTGTTTGTGCACACTGTGACATTTCCAAATGCAAAACTAATTCTTGTCATTAATTATCTAATTCATATTTTGCTTAAAGATCTACATCAGCAGGATTCTCCTCTAAACAATGTTATTTACCTAAACCCGACAAAGTGATTCATTTAAAACATTAATTACCCTCTTTGTAACAGAAACTTTTGGCTATATCAGGACATGCTCAGTAAAGTTATGTTAATCATTCCTTTCAGAGACCATCAGGGCCTCCTCTGTGTGGTCTTTCTATTTCTTTTTGCCTCCTTTTGTTCTCTTTACTGCTGCTGATCAATAAATTTAATCACACAGACAAATATACCCTTAACATCCCTCAAGAATTATTGAGTTATGACATTTTTATTTAAGTATAGCTGTAGTCAACTGACATTATCTGCCATCTTTTATTAAATCTCCAAGTTTTATTTAAGGTTATTAAAATTTTAGTTAAACTGTATTTAAATTTTGTGAGGCTCAGATCTGCTGCTAATGTTAAATAATTAGCTTTAAGCCACACTAATCCCTGTTTAATCAAATTTAATGGTTTTTGCTGTGGTATATGTAATAACCCACTGTCCTCTCCATAGACTGCACAGATTGGAACTTGGCGTTGTGCCAACAAGAATCTACTGCAATAATTCACCTCAAAATCACTATTGTACCCAAACCAAGAAACCACATATAAACCACTTATCACTGTAAGTGAAGTTGGACCCAGGCTGCTGTGAAGCATTACATCTGCACTAAATGGCCTATTGATTGTCACTTACTCTCTACCTTGTGTGGATGCAGAAACTGAACTCATGGATGGTGATCAGAAGCGCATCTGCAACCAAAATACAGAGTATTTAACATGTTCTCTGGCTAACTGTCAGCCTGCTGCAAAAGGTCTTCAGTGCTTCAGTCAGATCTCTCTGGAGCTCTCAACACCAGCCTTAACAGGCCCTTGCGGAACAAAATGCAGGGTTCAGTGTGCACAAAATGAATAAAAAACGTCATCAGACAATGGTTCTGTGCTGAATTATTCTCAATTTACAGGAACTTTTTAAACTTATTTTACAGTCTTGTTTAATGTCATTTTATTGAGTGTAGGTTGAGGAGAATAAAAAGCAAAACTGTTATTGAATTACTGTAAGGCAACAAAAAATGACAATAGTTTAAAGGTTATTTGGAGCAGATTATGCTCTGATTTTGTCTTTTACCCAAAGTGAAATAAGAGTTTAAAATGTAAATCCATTACTGTATCAATTAGTCTTGTCTGGTGACATTTGTCATTATTAGGACACCTAATGCTTTCTTCGGCACGGAAAAATGTGCACATATTGGTGAAAACTGAATGAAAACTGATCATAGAATAATCTGACAATTACTCCACAATAATTGAAATATATTGCTGCTGTCAGACAGACATCTTGTCGCTAAATATAAATCCATACCCTTAGGTCATTGTTACACGCTCTTTTTGATACTTTTGGAAAATGGCAAATGTCTTGTACTTGTAAATCAGTTCATCTCATCAATTCACACACACACACACACACACACACACACACACACACACACACACACACACACACACTCACACACATTCACTCTCTGATGGTGGTGAGCTACATTGTAGCCACATCTGCCCTGAGGCAGTCTGACAGAAGCAAGGCTGCCATCCAATCGACACCGTCTGCATTCAGTGCCATCAACCCAGACCTCCTCCACTGAAAGCTTCCACAGCTAAGTGTGCCAGGCTCCACCTGTCAGTGGGTCACCTGCATCCTGATTGACTGGCAGCAGCACTGCAAGGTTGAATCAGAGGCTTGGAAGTTTGGATTTCTTCACCTTCACTTATCTAGTGAGGTACCATTGCTTCTACAAGGACTTGGACTCAGCGGGACAGAGATTTGAGAGATTATCCCAGTTCCAGGGAGATTTTAGCACAGTTAGCACCTTAGGATCTCTAATGTGGTAGATCCAAGCCTCTATTGCTGTTGTACTCATTGACTTTCAGTCATCCAGGCAACTCCAGCTATTTGCAGAACTTCACAATATCGATCACTTCCTCAATCTGCAGGCTTCACGATGCCTTTCAAAAATACTCATACTCCTTCATCTTTTCTGCATTTTGTCAAATTACAATGGAAAACACTAATGAGTAATAATACTTTCATAACTTTTTCAGGTTAATTATATCTGATTTGGAGAACAGGTAGAAATAAATAAGTTTGGTGAAGGTGTTTATTATTAATGGAGAAAAAAAAAAGTCCAAACCTACATGACCCTGTGTGAAAAGTGATTGTCGTCTAAACATAATAACTGGATGGGGCCACCTTTAGCAGCAACAACTGCAAACAAGCGTTTGCGATAACTTGCAATGAGTCTTTTCCCTCTCTGGAAGAATTTTGTTCCACTCATCTTTAAAGGGATTGTTGTGATTTGGCCACACTTAAGGGGTTTCGAGCACGGACAGAGTTTTTAAAGTCATGGCACAGCATTTCAATAGGATTTAGGTCAGGACTTGGTCTAGGCCACTCCAAAGACTTAATTTTGTTTTTCTTCAGTCATTCAGAGGTGGTCTTGCTGCTGTGTTCTGGATCATTGTGCTGCTGCAGAACCCAAGTTGGTTTCAGCATGAGGTCAGCAAAAGATGGCCGGACGGTCTCCTTCAGGTACTTTTTTGGTCGACAGCAGAATTCATGGTTCCATTTTTCACAGCAAGTCTTCTGGGTCCTGAAGCACCAAAACAGGCCCAGATCGTCACACTACCACCACCATGTTTTACTGTTGGTGTGATGTTTTTTTCTGAAATGTGATGCTACTTTTATGCCAGATGTAACAGGGCACACACCTTCTAAAGAGTCCAACTTTTGTCTCGTCAGTCCTCAGAATGTTTTCCTAAAAGTGTTGGGGATCATAAGATGTGATCAGGAAAAATTGAGATGAGCCTTAATGTTCTTTTTGCTCAGCAGTGGTTTTCATCTCGGAACTCTACCATGCAGGATGTTTTTGCCCCGTCTCTTTCTTTTAGTAGAGGCATGAATTCTGACTTTAACTGAGGCAAGTGAGGCCTGCAGTTCTTTGGATGTTGTTGTGGGCTTTTGGGACCTCTTGGATGAGTCGTTGCTGCACTCTTGGGGTAATTTTGGTTGGCCAGCCACTCTGGGCAGGTTCATCACTGCTCCATGTTGTCAACATTTGTGGCTCTCACTGTGGTTCGTTGGAGTCCCAAAGCTTTAGAATCGTCTTTTGAAGCCTTTCCAGACTGATAGATCTCAGTTACTTTCTTTCTCATTTGTTCCTGAATTTCTTTGGATCTCGGCATGATGATCTTTGGAGGATCTTTTGGTGTACTTCACTTCATTAGACAGGTCCTATTCAAGTTACGTCTTGACTTTAGGCTACAGACAGTGAACTCAGGGGTGACAAACCACAGTTATCACAGAGGGGGGCAATCACGTTTTCACACAGGGCCATGTAGATTTGGATTTTTTTCTCCCTTAATGATAAATACCTTCATTTACTGGTGTTGTCTTCTATAAATATTTAAATTGATTTGATGTTCTTAAACACTTGAGGGTGACAGTCATGCAAGAAAGTAGGAAATCAGGAATATAACAAACACTTTTTCACACCACTTTACAATACTAAGAAATGGATTTGCATACTCAGTATAAAATTTATTACAATTACTATTTTGAGGAATTTTATGTGGCAAACCATGACAAAGAAGCATGAACAGTGTGGCAGGCATCCAGACTCAGCCCTTTCACTCTGCTAGCCCTAAATAATCCAGTGCAACCAACTGTGATCTGCAGACATGAAAAAAACAAAATCATCTTACATGCAATCTAACCTCAGGGTTCTGCTAAGGCCTCAAAGGTTTGCTAGAAAATATTCAACAAACATCAACATGAATACCAAGGAATGCAGAAGACACTGCAAGGCACAGCTCAGGTGGAAGAATCTGGTGGCAGGACCAGATTTTACTGGACTTTATTTTTATTATTCACTAAACGGTTTTGAATACACATCATATTTTTCACATTTTATTTGTAAAGAAATTTTTTAAAAATTCTATCCTTGAAATAAATATGCACTACTTTGTGTTCGTCAATCACTTAAAAGGAAGTTTGTAAAATGGAGCAAGAAGCCACAAACCTGGTAGGATTTTTAAAAATGAATCATATATCTTTAAATAATAAAGGCAGCAACATATATGAATTATCTGTTCTATTTAAGCTGTGAATCATATTGATTTTTCCAACATAACACATCTTAGCTTCACAACAATATCTCATTCATCCAGATTCATGGTATTCAGTGATTAGATTTGTTCAGCGGCATCAATATTTCATCTTCTTTAGTGGATCTGTATGTGAGAATATTGCCTTCGTCCTGAAACATCTTTTTATTAAAACCGTGATGTTTTTTCTTCCTGAAACTAATCCCACTATAATGAACAATGATGTCAACCAAATCTTAAGGCTTCTGAAAAGTCGGGATGCCCAACTGCAGCGCCGTGAGTCACTCTGATGAAACTAATATCGTGAACACTAGAAGTGCACGGAGGCGATTAGGCAAACTTTGTACCTTTGTGGTATTAAAAGGCATTTTTTAAAGAGTGCAGCATATGTCTAACCGAGCAGAATAAACAGAACCTCGGGGAACGTGACTCACATTCACAGCTGCAGAAAAGAACAAAGAAAAATCTGCTTCTGCGGCGCCATTTCCTGTAATTGTTTTTGCCATCCCGTGCTAATGCTCAGGGGGTCTGACCAGAGTGAATCATCTTATCCATGACTGATGTGATGCTGGAAGACTAAGCCATGTGGATAGCTTCTAATAATCATGCCACACTCCCTAAAAGCCCCAAAATCTGATGGGTGGAAGAAAGCTTTGAAGTTAGAGTTCACCTTGCAGCCCATCATCTCTTCATGTCTCCTCTTGTTCAGTTGTGTTCTTATTAGGAAGCAGAGGAGACTTCAGGCACATTTAAAAATTTCACTGCATGAAACAGAGAACAAGATCAAAATCTTTTCTGCATGTGTGTGTTCGTGCATTAACCTTAGTGGTACATTTCACTGTGATGCCTTGTTAGCAAGTATGCAGAGTTTCCAAACTATGCCAGTTTCCTGTTTGTCAGGTTTATGACCCAGAAAGGAGCGAGGAAAGTTTCTGGGTCAGGAGTTTTTCCCCACCACAGCCTCTCTCTGTCTGCCACACACAAACACTCACTCACTCACAGAAGCCTGCATTTGACTGGCAGCTAAAGCAAGAAGGTCAGTTTAAGAGTGTATGAAATATTCATGTGTCTATGAGGTTCTGGACAGGTTTCCCCGCCTGTGGAGATGCTGCCTGCGCTCATTCATCTCTGTCTGGTCGGTTGAACCCTGAGGTGCTCCACACCTCAAAGTGGACCGGACACCACGGGAGGAGATGACAGCTGGGCTCCTCTCACATGTCCTGCTGTAATATCTTGAGTCAGGCTGGTATTCACCTGAGCCAGAAACAAGTGTTGATTGATTCTTTCAACCAGCTGCTGGTTCTGGCAGTGTTTTGGTCGTTCCCACCCACTGGGATGGTCTGTGGTCTGTTACTGCTTCATTTATGTTTCATTATTAATAAGGGGATGACTATTAAACAGATGTCTCTTTAATAAAGACGAGACCAGAAGAAGACCTTGTTCCTCAAAGTGCTGCATGATTATTCATGTTCCTGTGAGAAGTTTACATCCTCTTGTTATAAATGTCATATTTATTTAGTGCTGTTAATGATTTAGTTCAACTGCTTGTTTTTCATGTTGAAATAATTATACAGCATAAATTCGCTTTCAACTTAAAATAAATTTGAACTTATTCGAGGTTTTTCAGTTACATACTTGTTTTGACTATTGTGAAGATAAACCAGACACTTCCTGTAGCCATCAAGAAGCTTCTGTGATCATTCTTTGTTTAGTTAGTCTCTTTAGTTTTGTTTTTAGACCATTTTAGATTGAGTTTTTTTTTCTTGCTCAATCTCCAGTGAAGATTCATTTTACTTATTTTAAGGAAAACATAGCATTTGCTTTCGTAAGATCATTTTGTGTCTTGTTAGAGTTAATTTCTGTTTTACTCCGTTATTCTGTAAATTGTACTCACCTAGTTCCCATTTCTCTAATCAGTTTTAAGTTCCTTAGCCTTGTAATGAGTTATTCATTTGATTCTGGGTGTTGGAGAGGGATGCATTCAAAACCTGCAGGATTGGAGCTCCTGAGGACAGGCTTTGAGCACCTCATGTCCAGTGAAGGAAGTTTTACATCAACAGGGATGGAGAGGTTGCTGATCAACCCTCAACCCCGGTCCTTAGGGACCACTGTCCTGCAAGTTTTGCATGTTTCCCTCTTGCCACACATTGACCTAAATGAATAGATGATTAACAGACCTCTGCAGCAAATTTGAAACAGATGTGGAGTAGAGTCATGTCTAAAGCAAGAAGAACTGGGGTCCTAAGGACCAGGGTTGAGTAAGAGCGAATGCTGACCTAAGCCCTAAATTACTCATACCTGTAGCAGATTTAAACTTTATATTATTTTCATATCACCCAGAACTTTTTGGCTGACAAGAAATGACACACACATCTCCTAATATATGACAACAAAACGTATGAGGGGTATTATTTTGGAATAAATTTCTTTCTTTTTTTTGTTTAAATCTTAACAAAAATAACTCCAAATTAATTATACCTCTCCTAGTAATGTGTGGAAAAAAATCTCTATTAGCATTACAGCAATCACATTTGTTGGATTTTTCTACTGGTATTTTTGACTATTCATCTTTCATAGTGAGCTGTTAGTCTGTGTCGTTGGAAGGTCCCCTTATCATCGCCCTAATTTTTTGCTACCACTTCAGATTTTATGACTTATATAAGGACTGGTTGGACTGGTTACTTCCAGTCAGAAGAAGCATGACAGTTAATTAAAAATAATATTACATTTAAATCTTACCAGGGGTATGAATAATGTTGGCCAGAGCTAAAGGGAAATCCACAATAATTTAAACTTCTGGATCCAATTTTTGTTTTTAAAAATTATTGTTTATCATTCCATCCAAATAAGAGACCAATAGTGTTCTGACATTCAGTTCCATAAAGAGTAAATGTAGTCCTGTCACTGGACCCCGAGAGGATTCTCCTGAGGTCCAAAGTTTTCCAGAAACTTCTACTGGTCTGATCCTTCAAAGTAAAACCTAGAGAAGCAAAGCAAAGCCAGAGAGAGAGGAGGGAGAGAGGCGTGACGCTCAGAGTATCTCCAGTTGCTTTCCAGTCTTCCTTCACTCTCTCGGTTTCACCCAACACCTGAACCGTTCCCCATATTTGCCGTCCCCCCACACTCCAACCCACAGAAAGTAGTTCAAGGAGCTGTCTGCCAGTTACAGAGTCATATTAAAGCAAACCGCAGAGGGAACTGAGACGGTCTGAGAAGAGCAGAGGCAGGGGGAGAGAGTGAAGGAAAGACTGCTTCAGGTGACCGAATTGCAATGGAGACCCGCGGCATGCGTGATTAGAAAGCATCGCCTGTCGGAGTACTGGTTCCGCGGATTATAAAAGTGAAGAACCCGCAGCGCTGACCGGGACTGGCTTTGTTCATTTCACTTCACGGATTTTCTTTCCTTTCCCCTCAAAAACCATGAATGTATCGCCCACAGAGCGGAGGAAAGACATGCGGCATTTGGCTTTGGAGATTGGCATACGAGTTCTGCTCTTCGGAGTTTTTGTGTAAGTAAAAGCCTCCCGCAGCTGAGTTTCCTGTTCTCAGAAACAAAAGAAACAAAAACAAACAGAATGTAGTCCGGTGTGAGCCTTGTCGAGGACGCAATTAAACAGATTTTCTATATGATTAGAAGCCCGACGAGTTGCGCTGAGCTCGATCAGCCGCGGGGAGGTTTGCTGGCCGAGCAGGTCTTTGCGTGAACCCGCAGTTCAGCACCATGGACAGATCTCCGCACAGCGGCAGGAGCAGCAAGCGGCGCCGCGGTAACAGGTTGCACCACAAAGTCAGAGTTATGTTCCCCGACACCAATAAATCTGATGACAATGATGAAAAAGTAATTTCATTTATTAGTTGGTTTTGGTAGCAAGAGGTTATAACTGTTCGTTTGACCACTTCTCTCAACAGTGCAACTAAGAAAGATGATCTTTGGATATAATATAGTGACTCATTCATGTCATAGAGGGCAACCATCCAAATTGCTAAATTATCAAGTTTTTATGTCCTGAAGGCACCTGGACCGTTTACATCAGTGTTGGGGATTTTTGTCTTCTGTGTGTCTGTTTTTGAGCAACTTACCTTAATTTTGCTTTCAGTTCAGTTTTGGATTCTAATTTCATTTACATAACCACGTTTTAGGACTGCTGCCTTGCAGAAACTAGCTGGTACACATTTAACTTGGGAGTGAGTGTGCATAGTTGTTGTTGTTTTTTTTTTTTGCATTGCTCCTTCATGGACACACTGTATCCTCCCCCCCCACCCCACCCCCTTATTGATCCCTGGAGATAGACACCAGTCTCCCTGCTATGATTAAGTGGATGGAGAAAATGGATAGATGCCTAGGGGTGAAAAGTTATTTGTCTAAGGGAGCCCATCAAGTCAATGACTTTACGGTAATCCAACCTCCTTATTAAGCATATGGAGACAGTAGAGAGGAATGCCTGTCAGAAGACAGATCAGACAGTAACTTCTATGTTAATGACATCAGTATTTTTTCATCTCTCTGAAAGAAATTCTTTCAAAGTTGAAGAATGCAGCTGCACTGCCTGCATTGCTTTTCTACATTATCATTAATATTTGGCATTGAGCGAAGTGTACTGTCAGTGCTAACAGATTAAACAGCCCAGATGAGTCTCATGGTGCACATTCAGAGTGTGCGACAGACAGAATCAAGTGCTGGGACCTGACTGAAGAATGTAGTGAGGCAGAAGCAAGAAGATTCTGGGTTTAGCTCTTTGTTTGTTTGAACTGCTGAGATTTACATTTGTTGCAGTTTTTCTTTGTTTTGTGGATCAGTGCTCAGGGTCACATAAAAGTAATTTTGCACTGGCTCCATCATAAACACAGAGCTGCATTCTGTCACGAAAGCTCCAGTCACGACGTCCTTGATGAGAGTAACGAAGAGATTTTATTTTCTCTTTTCTACAGAGAATGCAAACACAGGCTGATATTTAGCTTTTAGTAAAGCTGCTGCTTTGTGCTGATAAAGTCTTATCTGCTTCTTCTCTTTGTGACCATATACAAAATCTTTTACAACTATACACATAGATAAATGATGTCTGGCAGTTGTTTTTATTTACACGCTTTAATTTACTATTATTTGGAAGCTTTTTTTCAACGCCAGCAGTGATTGAAGCTGCATCCTCGGTAGATCTGAGATCTATGTGGCTCTGAGAAGTAGCAGACTGCATTCTTGACTCTCGTCAAAAACTACTGTACAAGCAGGATAATTGGGGTCAGCTCATGTCATTTTCTTCACAGTAGATGAAAGCCCAGGTTTTAGTGCGGGCTTTTAGAACCTGCAGCTGCCATGTAGTTCACAGTGGTTTAAGCATGAGGAGGAAAAACTACTGAGAAGTCGTGTCTTTTGCTGTGCCTTAAAAAATATTCACAGCCATTGTCTGCTTCTGTCTTGTCACAGATTCTTCTCTGGATTTAGGTCGGTACTTTGACTGAACCATTCAAACATATTAATTTGCCTGGGCTTTATGTTTAAGTAGCGGTTCTACTGCAAGGCAAAGCTTTACCCCAGTCTCAAATGTAGACAAGAAAAGATGTCTTCATGTGGACTTCTTTTCACAGCCACATTCTATTTAGACAGGGATCTTTTCTTTGTGAACTCAAAGGGGATGGCTTGTGACGAACTGCAGACTTGACTTCTTGTGGGTTTCTTTTTTCAGTTCCCCCATAAAAACCAGCTTTGTGTAGAGCAGGACTTATAGTTGTCTTGTAAATAGATTCTTTCACCTGAACTGCAAATCTCTGTAGCTCCTCCAGCAAGACCATAGACATCTGGCCTGCTTCTCTGATTAATGCCCCCCACCAGGCCTGTCAGTTAAGGTGGATGGAAATGTCTCAGTGAGCTTAGAGCTGCACCATACCCTTTTCATTTCTAGATGATGGATTGATCAGGGATGTTGTTTTAGAATCTGAGCCTGCTTTGAACTTCACAACTTCATCCATGCTCTGTTGCTTTCCGAGAAGACCTTTGACCCTTTCACAGAACAGCTGGATTTATAGTCAAATTAAAAATAGATGTAGGCAGACTAAGGTTGCTTCAGAAGCCTATTGGTTGCAATGGATTTTAATCATGGGTGTAAAAGAGGCTTGATTAAAAAGCACATCATTTTTTAATGTGGGTGATAAGAGGTGATGGTGATGGCGACAGAAGTAGGAGTTCGCCGGTTCTCATCCCCGTCTCTGTTGTTGTGTCCTTGGGCAAGACACATCACCTGCTTGCCTGCTGGTGGTGGTCAGATAATGCCGGTGGCAGCCTTGTTTCTGTCGGACTGACCCAAGGCAGCTGTGGCTGCAATCCAGTGGCTTGCTATCAACAGCATGTGAATGTGTGCATGAATGGGAATGACTGATTTCATTGTAAAGCATCTTTGAGGGTCCTGAAAAGCACTATATAAGTAGAATAGACTAGAAATATCCTTTATTGTTGATGAGGAAATTTCTGTGCAACAGCAGCAAAGTGTCAGTGACAGGCAATAACAGAAAAACAGACTCCCATAAAGAATATAAAATATCTATAAAAAACAGAATAAAGAATAAAAAATACTGTAAAGTAAGGCAAAATTTCAACATGAACACTGTGTAGTTGTCAAAAAAAACCCCTCCAGTCCAGAGGAATGTGGAACTGAGTTGATTAATTAAAAATGTACAAGATGTGCATGTTTCTGCACATTAAAAATACCAAACTATTTACAGCTAGTGACAATAGAAAAACAATAGAGTTGTACAGATACTAGCATGAATATAAACACTTATTGATTTTGTTGGGAGCAGTGATGGTTATAGAATCTAACAGCTGCTGGGAGGAAGGATCTTCTATAATGCTCCTTAGTGCACCTTGGATGCAGCAGTCTGTCACTGAAGGAGCTCTCCAGCTCAGCAACAGCTTCATGCATGGGGTGGGAGACGTTGTCCATCAGTGATGTTATTTTAGCTCGAGCCCTTCTATCTCCCACCACCTGCACTGGGTCAAGGGGGCATCCCAGCACAGAGCTGGCCTTCCTGATGAGCTGATCTAACCGCTTCCTCTCAGCTGTAGAGAAGCTGCTGCTTCAACATACAGGCCCATAGAAGATGGCTGATGCCACCACAGAGTCAAAGAAGGTCTTCAGCAGCACCCCCTGCACTCCAAAAGACCTCAGCCTTCTCAGCAGGTAGAGTCTGCTCTGACCCTTCCTGTAAATAGTATTAGTGTTATGAGTCCTGTTCAGTTTATTGTTCAGATGAACACCCAGGTACTTATAAGAGTCCGCTATCTCAGTGTCCACTCCCTGGATGTTCACCTGTATCGGTGAGGTGGGTCTGCCTCTGCAGAAATCCGCCACCAGCTCCTTGGTTTAAGCAGCATTGATCAGGAGGTGGTTCTGCTGGCACCAGTCCACAAAGTCCACTGTCTGTCCTTAGAGTCATCCTCACCTGTGCTGAGGCCAACTATGGCAGAGTCATCAGAGAACTTTTGCAGAAGGCAGCATGGGGAGTTGATGGAGAAGCCTGCAGTGTAGTGGATGAAGAGGAACTGTGCCAGCACAGTTCCCTGAGGGACCCCTGTACTGGAGTCTGAAGTCATTTCATGTAATACATTTGTTTGTATTGGTTTGTCAGATAAAATTGTAATAAAATTGTGATGGAGGAGCCATCATGAACTTGGACGAAGTGTTAACTAGAGCTGGGCGGATCGATCCAAAATATCCTTAATATCAATACCAAGTCGGTACCAGTATCAGATTGATACTGGCGTGAACAGATCGATACTTTAGTTTCAGATTCTCTCTTGACATTCTATTTTATTTTTGTGTTGTAGTTTCTCAACTCCACTATAAAAAAGATTTTGCTTTGATTTGCTCTTAAATGATATATTTGTGCATTTTGTTTATTTAGAAAACAATGCACACAAATTAGTATTTTTTTATAGTGTTTGTTTATCATGTAAATATGTTATTAAAGTATTTTGTAGACACCTATAAACTTTATCTGAATTCTGTCCTAGGCTTTAACAAAAATAATTCCTAAAGAGAAAACCACAAAAATGCCTTAAGGTCAGAAGTTTGACTATATATATATATATATATATATATATATATATATATATATAGAGAGAGAGAGAGAGAGAGAGAGAGAGAGACTATATATATATATATACGATATATATATATAGACTATATATATATATATATATATATATATATATATATATATATATATATATATATATATATATATATATATATATAGCGGCTGGGTAGCTCAATGGGTAAGTCACCCGACCTTCACCCGGGAGACCGGGGTTGGAATCCAGGCCGGGTCGCTTGGTTCAGATATCCAGTGTGGGTCCTTAGGCAAGATCCTTCGCGCTACTGCCTACCTCATGATGAGTGACCAAGGAATACACGCCATACCGGCTCAGACGTCGCCCGGTCAAACAAGGTCTGCATCAGGTGCTGGGGAACCAGGGTACCTTCACGAAAAATGGGTTACTGGAACAAGACAGAATTGGGCGAGAGGTGAAAACTTGGATCTGTTGGAATGCTACTACTCAAGTAACCCTAGTCAGAGGGGTTACATGCAAAGAATGCGGGAGGAATGGTTACGTCGACATCCCCATTCAACACTAACTGCCAAACAACTAGTAGCTCAGTGTTCCAACATCCGCAAACGGCAAATGCTGTCACAACTTGAGATAGACGAGGTACAACACAAATGCTACGGCAAGGGGGAGCCAGGACGCCAGGTTAGCTTCAACTCCCCACCCAGAGATTGGGTATGCAGCCCCAATAATGAACGAACCATCAAAGCTGAACAAGGCAGCAACTGACCTGAGAGGTAGGATCGTGGCCCGAATGAACACCAGGCAATCCCGATGCCAATTACAACGGCTGAGTGAAGTACCATCAGAAAGTCTCATTGAAGATGTGAATGCAGCATTGAGAACGATCCCTACCAACACCATAACGGAAACCAATGAGCTGGTGTACAACTCAGCATCAGTGATCCTTGAGATGCTCGGCTATAGGAGCAACCATGAGATTCAATATCCACCATGGAAAAGACGGTTAGAGGCTAAAATCAAGGTAACAAGGAGGGAATTGAGCCAATTGTCAGAGCTCCAAAGAGGTGCAATCAAAAGACCGGTACCCAAGCGGTACAGCCAGATGCCCATACCTGAAGCGCTCGAAACTGCCAAACAAAGGCTCCAAGCCTTGGCCAGTCGCCTAAAGAGGTACACGAGAGAAAATGAAGCCAGGAGGATTAACCGGCTCTTCTCCACCCAACCAGCTAAAGTGTACTCTCAATGGCAGGGTAATAACAACAGAGCAGACCCACCAAGGCTGGAGACCCAACAGTACTGGAAAGGCATATGGGAAAGGGAGGCGACCCACAACAGCAGTGCACAGTGGCTAATCTCTCTACGAGATGACCACAGCAACCTCCCTGAGCAAGCCCCAGTAACTATCACAGTGGCAGATGTCCAAGAAAGAGTCTCAGGTATGAAAAACTGGACAGCACCAGGTCCTGACATGATCCATGCCTACTGGCTAAAGAAACTCACTGCCCTCCATGAGCGACTGGCAGCTCAAATGAACCAGCTGCTACAAAGTGGGACTCACCCTGAATGGTTAACTGAAGGGCGCACAATCCTGATCCAGAAGGATCCCTCAAAGGGTTCAGTCCCATCCAACTATCGGCCAATAACCTGTCTCTCTACAACATGGAAGCTCATGTCAGGCATCATAGCAGCTAAGATAAGTGGGCACATGGATAAATACATGAGTACAGCACAGAAGGGCATCGGCATAAATACCAGAGGAGCCAAACACCAACTCCTGGTAGACCAAACAGTCGCCCGAGACTGCAAAACCCGACACACCAACCTGTGCACGGCTTGGATTGATTACAAGAAAGCCTATGACTCAATGCCACACACTTGGATCATTGAATGCTTAGAGATGTACAACATCAACAGGACTCTAAGAGCCTTCATTGCAGCCTCGATGGGGATGTGGAAAACCACCCTTGAAGCCAACTACAAGCCAATTGCACAAGTGTCCATCAAATGTGGCATATACCAAGGAGACGCTCTGTCCCCACTGCTGTTCTGCATAGGTCTGAACCCCCTCAGCCAAGTCATCAACAAGACTGGCTACGGATACCGACTCAAGAACGGAGCCACCATCAGTCACCTCCTCTACATGGATGACATCAAGCTGTACGCTAAGAGCAAACGAGACATCGACTCACTGATCCACACCACCAGGATCTACAGCACTGACATTGGGATGTCATTCGGACTAGAGAAGTGTGGTCGGATGGTTACACAGAGAGGGAAGGTCATCCAGACAGAAGGGGTCTCACTCCCAGAGGGAACAATAGCAGACATTGAGGACAGTTACAAGTACCTGGGAATACCACAAGCAAATGGCAGCCTCAATGAGGTCACAAGGAAAGGAGCCACAGCCAAATACCTCCAACGAGTAAGGCAAGTCCTGAGAAGCCAGCTCAATGGCAAGAACAAGATCCGTGTGATAAACAGCTATGCCTTGCCAGTAATCAGATACCCTGCAGGAATAATAAGCTGGCCAAAGGAAGAGATAAAGACCATGGATGTTAAAACTCGGAAACTACTAACCATGCATGGAGGGTTCCACCCTAAATCCAGCATCCTGAGACTATACGCGAGCCGTAAGGACGGAGGCAGAGGACTAGCGAGTGTGAGAGCCACTGTCCAGGATGAAACATCCAAGATCCATAAATACATCAAGGTCAAAGCCTCAACCGACGATGTGCTCAGCGAATGTCTCAAACAATGGGGACCAGAGGATGAGGTGCTGGAGGAACCATCATGGGAGGATAAGCCCCTACATGGGATGTACCACCGACAAATAACTGAAGTGGCTGATATCAGGAAATCCTACCAATGGCTGGAAAAAGCTGGACTCAAGGACAGCACAGAGGCACTCATCCTGGCTGCACAGGAACAGGCCCTAAACACCAGAGCAATAGAGGCTCAGATCTACCACACCAGACAAGATCCAAGGTGTAGATTGTGCAAGGAGGCCCCTGAGACAGTCCAACACATAACAGCAGGGTGCAAGATGCTGGCAGGGAAAGCGTACATGGAACGTCATAACCAAGTGGCGGGCATAGTGTACAGAAACATCTGTGCAGGATATGGACTGGAAGCCCCGAGATCAAAGTGGGGCACACCCCCAAAGGTGGTGGAGAATGACCGAGCTAAGATCCTGTGGGACTTCCAGATCCAGACAGACAAAATGGTAATGGCGAACCAACCGGACATCGTGGTGGTGGATAAACAACAGAGGAAAGCCGTTGTGGTGGATGTAGCAATACCAAGCGATTGCAACATCAGGAAAAAGGAACACGAGAAACTGGAGAAATACCAGGGCCTCAGAGAGGAACTGGAGAAGGCCTGGAAGGTGAAGACCACAGTGGTGCCTGTGGTCATCGGGGCCCTCGGGGCAGTCACCCCCAAGCTGGAGCAGTGGCTAAAACAGATCCCAGGAACAACATCAGACATCTCAGTCCAGAAATGCGCAGTTCTCGGCACAGCCAAGATACTATGCAGAACCCTCAAGCTCCCAGGCCTCTGGTAGAGGACCCGAGCTCAGAGGTTGAGAAAGACCACCCGTGGAGGGTGAGAAGGGAATTTTTTTATTTTATATATATATATATATATATATATATATATATATATATATATATATATATATATATATACATATATACATATATATATATATATATATATATATATATATATATATATATATATGTATGTATTGGTATTGGTGAAACTGGCATCGGATCAGTACCAAAATATGCAGTATCGCACACCTCTAGTGTTAACAATTAAGTCCCTACCAACATGCAAGTGCACACATACATACACACACACACACACACACACCCAACAGATGTTACGTTTCGGTTCCTGCACAAATTGATGCGGTTCGTTGTGGGTTCACACACAGTGTCCCAGCCTCAGTTGTCATATCCGTCATATAGTTTGTAATTTCCTGTGTCATTAAGCATTTTCCTGGTTCAGATAGGACACGCCAAACATTCGTACTGAACATAAGTAATTTCCGGATAAAAGCGCACCAGAAGGGAGTCATGTGATGACATAGTGGTGACGTCATCAGGACGCTGTAGCATTATTGAGTGTTTTCTGTTAAACTGACTGTTTTATTCTGGTTAAATTTGTCTTTTTTTCTTTGATATGATTGTCTATTACAGTTTTGCATATTTACTTATATAAGAGCTTACTTGAGTTAGAAGCAATTGTTTAGAGATTGTTTTGTTGGTTGTTTGTTTGTTTTTTTGTTTTTCCTCTTGTGGGCAGAGCCTGGGGCTTTAAAAGAGCGCTCTGCACCACAAGCAGTCAGTCTGAGTTTAGACCTCCAACAAGTCACAGTGAAGCTGAAGGACTTTTAGCTGCTATGGAGGCACTGCTGTTTGTTTGTTTTTAACCTGCCTGGCTGTCCAGTGCAAATATGTTGCACAGCTTCTCCATTTTTTTCCACCTGAAGATGGGCACAATAAACACCATCTAAAGTCAAACTACGGCATTGACTTGTCATTTTTCGCCAAGTCATAATAGAGCCCCGCGACTAAAATAAAATGAAGTTTCTGGTTGTAACGTGACAATATGTTAAAAGATTCGCAGGGTATGGGTACATTTGTATGTTTCTGCTGCTTCATTGTCGTTAATGTGATTTTAATTTCATACAGTTTGACATACAGTATGCTCTTATTTTCCTTCTGTATTGCTTTAATATGCAAACATCTACCAAAGCATGCTTGAAATTAAATAACTTCTTTTCTAGTTTGGGAGATCGTCTTTTATTCGGAGATCACTTTTGCACATGCTATAATTTTCTCAGTGTCTGATTCTGATTAAACAGACCAGGATCTTAATGCAGACATTTTCTGCATGCTTGACTGGTTCTCCTCAGATGCCAGAGCACTTGAGGTCGAAAGCCAATATTTTATTTGTCATAGCTACAGATAGCTTATGTTTAAAAGAGAGCTATTTTTTACTTCATTGAAAATCTGCTTTTCTGTTCTCTGTCAGAGAGAATGTGCTGGCATTACCACTGGGAATAGTTCGTGGCATTAGGCTGACCATGCACACATCAAACTGGAACTAGACAGTCAGAGAGTCCTGGATCTATAGCATTTAAATCAAAAGGTTAAATGTAAATGAAAACAGATCTTTGACATTTAACAAAGTAGGAAAAAGGCAAAGAGAAAAAACTATTGTGAAGTTGACGCTAGACGAAAGGGGGGGGTTGCTTCTTGTCTAGAAAAAACTCCATATTTCTGTTTGTGTAAATGAGCTCATCTACTCAGGGTTAGTTTTTTGTTTTATTCCTTTTTGCTCTTGTTTCATCACCATTACATTTTCTCTATATAGACATTTAAGCTACTTCCATATGGAATGACTGACAAATAGAAAAGCATGCAGTCATTAAATGGTCATTGGACAATAATAAACAGCCGATGAGGTTGATTTTGTTGTTGTTTTAGGTAAAGAGCTGATTCAGAGAAAATAGATCATATAGTCACTCTAAAGGCTCTGTTGTGTTTTCTAAAAGCATCTTGATTGACTGATTGGCTAAAAGAAACAAGATGTTTCACTTGCTAATGTACAAAGCAAAACAGAATTAATTTTGTGCCAATAGAAAACCTTAGATTGATTATTTTATTTAAAAACTGAAAATGGTAAACAAATGAATTTGTTGGTTTCATGTACAGCATGTGAATTGTGATAAGATTATGTTGTCATAAGGGCGATGATTACACTTGGTGCAGATTAAGGTTATTAACAGGTAAAATAGGATTTTTTGATGTTTATTTCTGTGCATATGGTGCTCCTCTCAGGGCAAAGCTAAACACCAGCCTCTATCATACAGCAGCAGCTCTCGGATACAGTCCAATGCAATGGCAAACCTTTGTTTAGATATCGGTGAATGTCAGTGTTTGGACTGAGACCACTGTCTGATTTAAATACAGCAGTGGCTAAGATCTGGATTAGCTGACAGGTTGACTTCAGAGGAGCTGTTGTAGTGTCATCAGGGCATTCTCTTCAATAAAAGCTGAGACAACAGCTAACGAGGGAGGATGTCATGAGTGCTTCTAGTGATGGTTGGATTAAAGATGGCAAATATGACTTTTGTGACCGGTTCATATGTGGCACCCTGAGTCAGCCTGATCTTCCGTCCAGCCGTCCTACAGATGGGATTTCTGGCTCTTTGTTGTGAGTTGGATCTTATAGATCTGTTTGTTCCAAACAGCTGCCTAAAAGACTAACTCATTTTAATATTTATTTCTTTGTTTATAGCAAACCAGCCTGGTGTGACTCATTTATTCAGGGAAATAATTAGTGGGAGGAATAATAGGGTAATGCTTGGTTTAAAATTATTCAAACATAAACAGTCCACCAATATGCAAGATATCCGAGTTTTAATTCATCTAAAATATTGATCATAATTTAATTTAATATGTGTGGACTAGATTTCACTGTCTGTTCTGCATTCATCGTGAGCAATAAGTGTCATCAGAAAGGTGCATCCAGATTCCACTGCCTGTTAATCATGGTGTGTTTTTAAGTCATCAGAGACTCACTTAAAATGAAGTGTGTCCAACTTTATGCTTCAAGTCTCTATGTACCGGCTGCTCATGTGAAGGGAGTGTGGACTGTTCAGATAAAGTCCTCTGATATTTGCATATCAAGCAAATGCTGCATGAGAACTCTGCTGGACTCTAGCATAGCAAAGGAGGAGCTTGTGTTTGCATCTCACAAAAATAAACCCACCACTCTAATCCATCCATTTATTCAACAGCAAGGTTTCACATAGTGGCAGCAGCATGGATGCAGACCCAAGTATACACACAAAGATGTCAGAAATAATAGTAAAAACAAGAAGTAATAAAAACAAAAACAATGCCTTTTGTACTTCCATCAGAAAATCCGAGTTTCTTTCTGTGTGGCTCCAATAAGCACCTTCAGCTTAACTAACGTATAAATGGGTGGATGCAACTCATTAAAATCTGTCCTTGTGGAGTTTCCTACATTGTTTGTCAGGAGATGGTTATTAGGTAGATGTCAACTAAATCACTCAGTATTTTTCTGACATGTGGTAGTACTTAACAAATAATTCCATCATGACAGAATGTACCATATGAGTTTAATGATCTATGCCAATCTGAGAAGGTGTAAAATATTGCCTCCATTTGTAAAAATAAGGTCAGTTTTTCTTACTCTTATTACAGTAAACAGATGAATCTTCTGCAAAAACTGCAAAACTTGAGCTTTCAAAAAGTTGCTTCCAACACAAGTTCAACAACACCACAGCACCAGAAATCTGCAGTCTTTATTGTTATAGCAAACATCTCATCTGGCGCTAGATTAAAATCAATATAGTTCACATTGCTTTATTTGCTCTTTCTTCATGTTACAGAAGTAAGGCAGAAATTACTGTGATTTTGGAACTGTATTCCCTATACATGCACAAACAGCTATCTGCTACATATTTGCACTTGCTGCAGTCTCACATTACAACCTGTTATACTGCTTCATAATTAAACCCTACTCCTTGCTTTGCGAGAGGAATTTTAATGTGAAGTACAGCATCCTCCCTCTGCAAGCAGCAGCATCTCATACAGTTGGAATATAAAACACAAATAAACACAAAACATGTAGGCAGTGGGACAGTCTTCCAAAGATGCCCAAAATATATTTCCAGAAAAAGAAAAGCTTAATTCAGGATAGTAAAAGGCTGCCTTTTAGTGTACGATGAAGTAATTGCACAGGGAATGGAAAATGGAGACTGATGGCTGATTCACTGCATTCCCAGAGGTTTTAGACCAAAACTGACCAGAGACACATGAACAGAACGCTGGAAAGCTTTGACCTCAACTAACAGTCATTCGTGTCTCTTTTGTTTGAATCAGCACAAGCAGTGAGTCTGTTGTTCCTTGTGATAAAGACCACAATCATTTTGATAAACAGCTTAGTTGTTAAAGCTTTTCTAAAGTGTGAGTCCAGTAGAGATCCAGTCAAACCCAACAAGAGAAAGATACTTTAAGATGAACATTTAAAACAGATAAGGATGTCAAATATGAAGCATTTACTGACAAAAATACAGTTCTGTCAGTGGTTTATATTCAAGCCCATCTTGGCAGCAATATTCTCCATATTTGGGGCTTTGAATGAGACATCTGAACAATCATTTTTTTTTCAAGGTGGAATGATTACCCAGCAGACAGCTTCAGTGATTTTAAAGATCATAAATTTGCTCCACAGCCAGTTTGGATGTGTGTTTGGGATCATTGTCCTGCTGAAACGCTCTACTAGGGCCTTGTTCAGGTGATGCTGAGGAATTCTTGATTCACTCACAAAGCACCAGCACTACTGGTAATAAAACAGCACCGCAGCATGATGCTATCACCACCATGCTTGACAGTTGGTTCAGTGTCTCTAAGTTTAATAACCTCACCTCGACTTCTCCAAACATTTTTTGTTATTGTGACCAAATAGCTTCATTTTTGCCTCATTTAACCTTAAATATCATGAAAGCAGTTGGATTGTCCACATGTGAAACTGCAAATTTTAGTCAGTTTTGGAGCAGTGGATTTTTTTTTGCTGGTATCCTCTCAGGAAACCCTGGCTGCAAGTTTGGACAGGGACTCAGGTTTCCCAGCAGGTGATGGTTAATAGCTGGTTTCAGTCTGGGTGGTCTGAGGGTTGTTCTTGAACAAACATATTTTTTTTAGTCTGATGGTGATAATTTGGATCAGGTTGTTGAAACTTGGACACAATTTGGTGTTCTAACAAAACAATGATCTCAAACACACTTAAAATATTTTTGGAATGGATGAAACAGACTAATGTTCAGCTTCTGGAATGGCTCTAACCTCAACCCTGTTGAAACATAATGGACTATCCCTAAAGGTGAGGACTGTGCCAGGGAACCCAACAATTTAAATGAACTCAACCAATTCTTCCAAGAAGAGTTGCCAAAAATACAGCCAGACGCTTCCTGATACCTACAAAAAGCTTTTCTGCAACTCTCTGCCAAACAATTATTTAAATATTGTTAAAGGAGAATGTGAATGGATGAGTGAAAATGATAATAAATTCAAAATCTAATCATTCCACACTAAAAAAATTGAAACTTGTGCTGATGATGGAGCTGCAGTCATTTTCAATAATTTAGTGCCTTTTGAAAAAGCAGCCTTTAACCAAGTGGTACTTACATACTTTTCATGAAGTCCCTATTTCTGCATTAAAATTTCTTTTTTTATTGGTCTAATGTAATATTATAATTCCAAATGTCATTTTTTTCATTAGCTGTAAGCAAAAAATCATCATAATTAACAGAAAAAAAAAACTCTGAATAGTTTTAGTTTTATGTAATTGTGTATAATTATTCTATATATAGTGTCTGAACTTATCATCTCTAGGCAGCTTAGCACACAGAAATATGAAAGACCCCTTACATCCACTCCACTGTACCTTTGAGTGAATACCCTCCAAATATTGACTTTGACAGCCAGGTTGCAGGACGCGGAGGAGGAGGGTGATTTCGGATCCTGAAGCTGTATTTCATCTCAACTCCTAACTCCCCCAACCCATCACCTCCCCTCAGCTCCCTGCATACTGATTATCTGACATTGTTTACAGATAATATGATTATATATGGGGATGCATATGTAAGGGTGCATTCATGTATATACATTTAGGTGTGAATGTGTATAGATTTGCATATGTATGTATGCATGTGTAAGTATATATACATATGTATGTATGTGTGTATATATGTGCATACATTGCGTGTAAATATTCAGTTCCGGTTACAACTTTCTTTAATTTAGTTTAATTACTGACATTACATGGTGATTCTTGCCTGTTTGTTCATATGTTGGTTTTTGGATGTTAATTACTGTGTTTTAAGTGATTGTGTGTTTATGTGTTTATGTTTGTGCTGCTTCACTATGGCTTTAAAGTGCCCCTCAGGGACAAAAAGAAGTTTCATTGCATTGAATTGAATTTATTTAGCAAACAGAATTACTGAAACAATCGAACTTTATTAATAATATTCTAATTTATTTCTGGACCTGATGATTCTGAGTTCTCCAGAACAGTGATCTGATGTATGACAGATGTATGGGAAGCAGGAGCAGAGAATCCATGTGGACAGAAGATACAGCAGAAGGAACAAGAGGGTTTTTTTATGGGAGGGTAACATCCACTCCGTTGATTAGCAAACCAGGCAGCCACTGTGACTGAAACCAACGTGATTTCCAAAGAGAGCACAAAGCAGCTGACTGTAACACCAGGAGCAGGGATTCCCTGAGAGATCAGTCCGTCACCGCTCGAATACTGTGGCATTTCAATCCACACAATCGTTTGATCAGCTCATTATGCCTTGCTGTCCTTGCAGTCATCTAGCCAACCCCATCCTCTCTTTATTGCTCCACAGGCACATTACACTGCCGCTCTCAGTGTGGGTTTTCTTAACGAAATCCCCAGCTGCCACAGATTGTTTTCCTGATACATAAATTTATAACATAATAAAACAGAATACCTTTATTGTCATTGCACATTTGTACTTCCCAACAAGTAGGCAAAATAATTTTATACTTTCAGACTGAGATACAGTGGACCCCTGGTATCCGCGAAGGTTGGAGGTGAAAAGCTAAAATCCCCAAATACTTGAGTCCCATTCTAAAAATGCTTTTAACTGCCTATTTCAATGGTTCAGTCACCAAATATACCTTAAAATGCATTAATATGCACAGTGGAAACAGTCTTAGCACGACAGTAGAACGTAACACCTACAGTCCTCGTTATTCCCGCTACTGGGGGTACAACCAATCAGTGCCAAAGGGAAAAATGGCTCCCCTGGATTGGCTGCTTTGCAAACGTCAGCCAATGAGTCAAGTAGCATTGCACCAAGGTATGTCAGCATCCCATGCTGCATTTTTTAATATTTTAGATATGCTTTATAAAAAACTCAGCGAACAGGCAAATTTTCCGAAAATAATTTGGAGTCATGAATTCTGAACGAATATGCCGGATTGCACTATATATAATTTTTTTGGAACCCTTGTTAAAGATGTGTCCATAAAAGATCTGTTTTATGAATTAATCTCTTATTGCTGTAACAAAATCTAACACTGAAAGGTTCAAAAAGTCTAATGCTTTAATGCATTTAGTAAATATACCATGTTCACAAATAACAGTTCTTAAGAAAAGCCAATTAATAATAAAATTATGCTTTCCACATGACATTGAAATAAGTCATGACAATGTAGAGATCATTTGTATGACAGGACATGGCTTCAGTCAGCTCAGGAGACTGTGTGGGGGGGACTGCTTTTTCTGCAGTTTTTAGAGTAAACAATAGTTGAGGGGCTCAGAAGCTGAGCAGTAAAAGGAAAGAGAGGGAGACTGAAGGGACGAAATATATGAAAGAGAAAATAGCTTTTAAGGAAAACATTCTGGTCAAGATCAAAGGACGCTGTCAGCATGTTCTCAAGAAGAAGTAATTTAGCCAACGCTGCTTTGAACTGAAAAAAAAATGGAAAAGCAGATTTGGTTTTTAACCAGATAATAATGCAATCCCATTCTAAAAATCAAGTTGACCACAAAATGATTCATTATTCTTGGAACATACATAAAATAGGCTAAAATTTTTACATGTGAAATAAATAGCAACTGAAACGTTTCCTAAATTTCTTCTCGCAGGCTGATCATGGAAATAAAATTCTGAGGGAGAAAATGTTTACCTCTTCCTGCCTTGATGTTTCTGTTTGTATAGTCCCCCCCGTCAACCTCTATCGGTTATTGGTCTCAGCCTGAGGTATTTCCTGAAATTTATTCCATTACTGCCATTTGGTGCTTCCCACACAAAGACCGATGAGGGGGTAAGTAAATGAATGGGACTGACTTAAACAAGCACACACACAAGCACACACACACACACACACACACACACACACACACACACACACACACACACACGCACATCTTGCAACCTCCTCTAAATATATAACAAGCAGGTCCTTTTCCCAGCGGAAAAGCCTTCATCTTTTCTCCCTGAGAGTCCCTTTGGGGCCCCAGGTTTCTCTGTCAGACCGCTCCACGGCAGTTTCTCTAAAGTCAGTCCACTGCAGAGTGAGAGCTCACTTCTTGACACAACAAAATGAACTCAGCAAATATTGCTATCATTAAAGGCAGAAAGATGTTATAGTGGCACAGTACACTGCACAGGTAGGTTCTCTTCCTGTGGCTGTATCCTGGGTGACCTTTTCAAATTTTAATGGAAGTGATTTGTAGAGCCAGACCTCTAACACTCCACTCTTTCAATCTGCAAATGCCATACGCTTTAATATCGCCCAGATGTGTGTTTTCCCTAACACTAATTACAGAACTGTGATTAGACCTCATCTCGAGGATGCGCAGTGAGAGACCGCTTGATTGAATTGTCCTTGACTGTAGCATGTACGAGAAGCTCGGTGACCTCTGTGCTTCCGCTGCTTGCATTTGGCCAATGCAAGCAGCGGCACTGATGTCTCTCCACAAAGTGATTGGAGCCTCAACAAGTGAAACAACGTTTGACACATAGAAGAACTTTTTGCTCACCTTTGTTATTTTGACATTTCACAGCAGGAAACTTGCTAATCAGACTAATGATGGATCTGCTGCTTTTAGAACAGAAAGCAGAGAATTAGCATGCACAAGTGCCTCGTTAGCCATGCAACTAGTCAGATCGGACACATTTGTTAAAAATCCATCCATCCATTCATCCATCCATATTTGTTTTTCTATACATCCATCAAGACTCAGTGCACTCGCTGACCAGAGCGAAGGAGACTCAGATGTGACCCGCTGATCTTTTGCATAGAAAAGTCAATTGAGGTGATAAGGGCACCTGATCAGGAAGGGCGCCTCCCCCTGCTTCAACACCCTGGAGCAGACCCAGCACTTACTGGACATACTACATAGATTTACCCAATGAAGCCTCCAATCATACGCTCCCTTCAGCTGGTGAGGATAAAACAAGTTGCTTGCTAATGTCACTTAGCTAAAGTGTAAATTAAGGAAAATGTTGGAAAGGTTAGCGCTTATCCTCAGATGCTTTGCAAATCTAATTAAGAAGCTCTTAATAGAAAAGCTGAAAGTAGATTAATTTAAACATTGACGTATTTTCTTACTCTGGATAAGATGGTTGGTAAGAAGAGTCACTGTTCGGCATGACATTGACAGAAATGAAAGGCTTGAAGAGTCGTTTCAGATTTGATACAGTTTACTGTAGTGGAGTTTGAAATCATGATACAGTTCTCTCACAATTATTGCCAATACATTTAAGATAAAATTTATGACAACAACTGACATTATATGTATATATATATATATATATATATATATATATATATATATATATATATATATATATATATATATATATATATATATATATTGGGTGACAAATCCCTATTGAGCAGGTGAAAACCTTCTCCCCCAATGTCATTTGCGCTGTGTGTACAGTGGTGCTCTGGCATTCATGGGGGTTAGGGACCCCATCGAACAGCTAAAACCTACAAATACTTGAGACCCTGTGTTTTAAAATGATTATAACCACCCATTTTAATTGTTCAAACACCAGATATACCTTAATAGGTATTAATACGCACAAGCTAACATCCATGGTGTTTCTTATCTATGCTCTTGGGGGTACAACCAATCAGCACCGAGGAAAATGATGGCACTCCTGGATTGGCTGCTTTGCAAACACCACCCAATAGTGTGTCAAGTGGCTTATATATGGGATATTTCTGCTTCCTAAACAGCAGTTTTAAAAAATATATTTTAGATCTGCTCAAACAAAAAAAAATTGCAAATTTTCCACAAATAATCTGGGGTTACCATTTTTACTCAAACTAGTAGGTGAGCACAGCTGTTAAAAACAATTATCAAACAAAAATAATGAATGTCCCAACATCTTTCAAATAGCTAATCATTATCATTAGAAAATCTTGTATCACTTTTCTTTATTAGTAGATAAAAGACCTATTATCCTTGTAATTAGGTGACCTGTAGATAATTAACCCCCCAGTGAGCCTGAGGAAAAGGCAAATCCAAGAAAGTATCAGAAAGCTTTTAGAGGCTGTTAGGTCAGCCCTTATAAACTTTCTAACAAGTAAAACTCATTAAACATTTCTGAAGGGAAACAGATTGGTTTAAATTGATTTCATTGCCATTGTTGGAGATGAAATAGAAACGAAAGGATCGGTCTCATTGTGTCCTTTGTGGTTCCCCTAATTTTTTCTTAAACACTGTCACAGCCAGAATTAACAGAGAGGAACAACAGGGCTTCATCCAGGATGTATCCCACAATGGTTGTATGAGCTGCATGCTAAGTGGAAACTCATATGTATTGTTCAGTCATCCAAGCAGATGTTGAAATCAAAAACTCAAAAAAGTAATTTTATTCTTTTTACATGTGACTGAAGGCTTTGAAAATACCAACCTTAAGACAACAGAAAAGAAGGAATCTTTTGTTTCAGGGGTGGAGAGAAAACTGAAATGATGATAAAACCCTGCCCTGTGAGTGGCAGGGCAGAAAACAGTAAAAGAAACCCAGGAGGGAAAAATAAAATCAATTCAGGCCTGAGGCAAGAAAAGAAAAGTGAGAGTCACCGTGAGAGAGCATTCAGTAGAACATCAACAGCTGTGTGTGAAGTGATTACGGTCCAAAAAAAAGTCCAAATTTGTTGGTCTTGAATGCAAATTCACAGTGAGAGGAAAAAGCTTGACTGCTTGTGTTGTAAACTTCAGGCTCTGATGCTGCTGAAAACCAGCTTTAATGCTCAGTGGATGTTCTGAGGGGATCTGCACGTCACTTTGAATGAGAACTGAAATCTGTCTCTGTTTGCTGTCAGCTTTGACGTCTGCCAGGAGGAACAATGAACACAACTAAAAGATGACAGTCAGCCGTGGGTCCCAGTGTGGATCCAATCTGTGGGAGCGTTTATGTTTCTTGGTTTAATTCTTTCAATATCTTTTCTTCTGTTGCCTTAACATTGATTTTTTTTTTTTTGACGTACAGTTGTGATGTCTGCCCTTGATGTGAACATAATGAATAAATGCCAAATTTAGTAGCATTTATTATCTGGGTTTTTTATTGAATAAACACATTTTAATCTGAGCTGATTTACTCAGTAGGGGGTGGGAGGGATTCCATGTTAAGAAATTGTTCTTTTTAACAGATGCAGTAGTGGCAAAATTATTTGTACCCCTAACGATTCTTTATAGCATACTTACAGAGGATGGGCAAAATTCTGATTGTTTTTTAGATTTTGTGTGTTTTGGAACTTCCACACTGAACAAATGCTCTCACACTGAATAAACATTTTCAATGGTGAGATTAAAAAAAAAAAAAAAAAAAAACATTTTGCACAACTTCACCAGGGTTCCCAATAGCAGGCTTTGTACTGACACATTCTGCCTCTAAACTCAACACATATTTCTTAACCTCAGCTGTGACTTCAGATGCCAGAAAAATAATTACCTCGTATGCCTGAGATTGTTTATTAGTTTCTATAATCAGCCTTAAAGGAATGTTCTTAATTAAACAGCTCAGGTTTTAATTAAGTTTAACCAAGTTTTATGGCATGGTGCAGAAACAATCCTCTTACTTTGAATGTGAGGAAAAGCAAAGGAGATGACTGGAGATTTCAAAGGACACCAATATGGGAGAAGAAGTGGAGGAGATGGAGGCGTACAAATGCCTCGGTGCTCACCTGAAGATGAAAAAAGATGGCTGGTTCTGTTCTAGGTTCTGCTCTAGAACCCCTGGAGATTATTGTTCAAGAAAAGAAATATGCATAAAATGAAGAATATTACAAACAACACTGAATTTCTTCTTCATGCAAATGTTATACAACAACAGTGTCTTTAGACAGAGGACAGGCCTCTTCACTGTCTATTTTTAAATCTGCTTTAAAACGCATCTCTTTTCATTGCCTTTGAGCCAGCATGAGACAGGTCATTTTATTTGTTAAATTGTGTATAACATCTTTTATGTGTTTGCTTGTTTTATGTAGATGCTTTTACATGGTGTTTGTTCAGCACTTTGGTCAGTCTTGTTGTTTTAAATGTGCTCATGAATAAATTTATCTTGGGTTGGCTCAGAATTGCTGCAATATAGACTGCTGCAGGAGATCCTGCCTCCCCACAACCATTAGCTTCAACAATAACTCTAAGAAACTGGAACAATAAATTTCAACAAATAATCTCCCTTTGGGATTGATAAAGTATTTTTGAATAAAACTAAACTGAAATATGGGACAATCCAAGAGGAAACCATTAAAGACAAAGCAAAAGACTTGAGACTGCAGCAGAGGTTCACCTTCCAGCAGGACAATGACAGTAACCGTACAGCTCGAGCTACAAGGGAATGGTTTAAATCAACACTTAGTCATGTGTTGGGATGGCCTAATCAAAGTCCAGACCTAACTTTATGTAAGAAGCTGAAGCAAAAGTTAAATCTGATTGAGCTTGAACTATTTCAAAAATAAGAATGAGGAGAAACCTCACTAAGATGTGCAGCTTGATATTCTACAGCAATAAGAGACACATTTCTTTGAGACTTTTAACACATCTTTACCAGGAATGCTGTTCATTGTAGCTTAATTCTGTGAAATAAAGACTTGGTTATTTCTGGACTTGATTACTGTGGTCTTAACTAAGTGTTAACACCTAGCTTTAGTATTTTGTTTACAGAGCATAGCAGGAACACATCTATACCCTTATTAAAGGTGTTGGTAGGAAGGTTGCAACTTGTCTTCCTTGTACAGTCAGGAAGGTAAAAAGGATTTGTAGTTTCAGAGAGTTTTTCAAAGAAATGTGAAACCAACAAGTGAATGTAGTGACATTGCCATTTTTTTCACATTTTTTTCCATGATAAAAATAAGGAATAAACACCCTGAAACAAGCATTTCTATATTTGAATAATTTTTTTTCCTGCATTGAGAGAAATATGGCAAAATAGGAAGAAATTAACAGAAAAAACAGGGTTCATCACAAAACTGAGCATCACCATTTAGACTCACCTGTGTGCAACTGTGTGGGAAAACAAGGCCAGTAATTTTCATTGAGAAACAGCGGAAGCTCACTAAATCTAATGAGCTGAAACATTTGGACCTTGTAAATTCAATGCAGCTTCCCAGCATACCCAGTGAATAGAAGCTTTGGACCCGCAGAGAATGGAGATCTGCCTCCTGGCAAAACATCTGGATCCTTACTTTCCAGCTGTGGGCTATTTCCCTGCACTCTCCCAGCAAGGTCTCGCTGTCCCCGTCTGCTTCATTCTGCTGCCATACTTGACACCTGCCTCAAGTGGAGGCCTGTGACCTTTCCAGCGCGGTCCCTGGAGCTGTCATCCTAATACAAAAACTGTACCCCAACCACATCACCCTCCCTGTGGATTCTCATTACACTGTGGGTTCTTAATAAGCTCTCTAGATCATTCAAGCACTAATCATAGGAAAAGATCCTGGATTTCCAATTTATCCCCAACTGGATTTTGTGTGACAGGTGAAGTATAGCGTCTCCTCTTTCCCCTCCTATCCCTGTTAACCATCTTGAGAAGGGATACCACCAGGGAGCTTGCTGAGTGTCACTCAGCATCTATCCCGGTTCCCTCCTCCGACAGGACTGATGCTTTGCATTCCTGACACGTTCAGCCAATACCCTGACAGGAGCCACCAACATAAACACAGACAGAGAGAAAGTGGCGTTTTCTGTTCATCCAAAATTGCTTCACGTGAGACCACAAAATGAGAAGCCTCCAGGTTAGGAGTATGTGTATTATTTTCATTCACTGTGATTAATGCTGTGTTGCATTTGTCTTAAGCCTGAGAAGGTGGCAATGAAGTCACACCTGAGTAGAGGGTATTCTGGTTGCAAGTCTGCAGAACATCGAGTTTAGCTAGTTTTGGAGGTCTGCAGCAAAGCTAGCTACTGTTAGCAATACAAGGTGATAACAATGTCTGTGTGCATTCACACGGTAAAAGAACAGGTTTACATACAAATAGAATTTACAATAGAAATTATTTTTTTGTAATGTGCCTCGAGACAACATTTGTTGTGAATTGATGGCATATAAATAAACTGAACTGAAATTGAATGGAGACTGCCTACTGTTGTGTTGTTAGCAATGCAACACAACCAATCAGAAGAGCAGATAAACTGCTTGCTCTTGCCATTTCACAGTGTTACCAAAGGAAGTTCTGTTGGATTTTTCCAACTTGAAATTCAGAAACTGTAAGATTTGAGAATAGATATAGCTCACCAGCAGCATGCTGAGCACAACAGATATACTGGTTCATCTTGGACTGAATTATCCTGCACTGAATACAGATGGTTCAAAGCAAAATTTGTGATTAGTGGAAGATTAAAGTGAAAAAAATATTTTTTTAGTTCTCTAAAAACTATTTCCAAAGCCTCTTATCCATCTATTTAGACCTGTTACCAATTATTGACAGACCAATGTTTATTTTAGTGCCTGATTATTCCAATGAGATGAAATTAAATTGGGCATTACCAGGACGAGTGGGTGTGTGGCAGAGGGAGGGGCTCATCCAGAGCATCATTCCTACAAGAACCGCCACTGATCCAACACTTTTGGACATAATTCTGTTTCCAAGCGTCTGACTTTAAACACACTGCTTTCACCGGTTGAATAATATCACCATAATGCTCAACAGCCTGTGTTTCCTCTTGTTTTCCAGCTGTCTGCTCTTTTCTCAGCACAAAAGTAAAGCAACAGTAAGTGTAATTGTGTTAGTTACCTTTAATTCAATAGGAACCCCTTTGGTGTATTGCTACAGCTTGATTGAAACTTCTGATCTTAAGAAGTGCAATTATCCCCCAGCCCCTGTTAAATCAGCAACATATATTGGCTCGCGTTAGTCTTCAAGACAGCAGCGCTGTGCTCGGGTCCACTAATGATGACATAAAAAAAGCATAATTAAATCCTGAACATGTCCATGGTTTGTCAGTTAGATCCACTCTCGCTTCAGTGTGACCCATCTCCTTCCCCAGTAATCCATCTACTCAGTGCTTTATTAAACCATCCATACCCAGTAGTCTGTATTTTAATCCAGCCATGCCAGAGGCGCTAATATCTGATTCTGCTGGAAAAGCAGACAGTGGATTGCATTTCTGCTTGTAGAGAGAGAGAAACTGAAAGTGAAGCAAAATCTGGGCTGTTGTGTTTTTATTCCATCTGTAGATTGTTGAGTGTGTAAAGTTGTGGGAGCGTAATAAACGGTGGCACGTCTTCTGCGGCTGTTGTCCACTAAGAACTGAAAACATTTGAGTTTCAGTTTGCAGTATGTAGCTAAATGTCAACAAAATAGAAAGCCATCAAAAAGATCATGATTACTTCTTGCAGCAAGTGAAAATTTCAGAATTCACAAAATCAGAACATTACAAAAGCCCAAGAATGAAATTATGTTGTTTTTTGGGGGGGGGGTTTTCACAGAAATGTTAGCACACTGAAACGTATGTACTGCACAGTGTATGCAGTCAGTACTTAGTCATAGCTACGCATTAAAACTTTTGAAAGGGCTTTGCTTCACAATCCACTCAAGGTTGAGATTATTCCTCTTTGTTGTGCACCTTTTCCTACCACGGTTTTTCCTTCCACTCAACTTTCCATTAATATGGTTGAAGAAAGCAATATGTCGACTATCATCTTTTTCAGCAATGCCTTTTTGTTGGGACTATTAAAGGGATGCTAATGTCTACTGGACAGCTATTAATGTCAATGTAATATTGTAATTTCCTGTGTTAACTGAAATTTATGTTTTCATTAGCTTTCAGTCAGGATCATTAGAACTGATTAAACCAAATTCTTGAAATTTATCACTCTGTGTGTAATGAATAAAGATAATATATGACCATTATCTAAATTAATTACAGAGGACTTTCGCCTATTCAAGTCTCAGTATTTGTGAATTGTTCTGTGGAGCATTTCTAAAATATTGGAAAGATAATGCAGGTTGGGAAGCTGAACTACCCAGGCGCAATGTTACTGGACACGCTACTGGCTGGCATTTGCAAAGGAGCCAATCCAGGAGCAGCATACATTTTCCTTGGCTCTGATTAGCTGTGCCCTGAAAAGCAAAGCTAAGGAAGACTATAGATGTTAGCTTCTGCTGTGGTGCTAAGACGGTTTCCACTGTATGTATTAATGCACACTGAGGTACATTTGGTGTTTAAAGTATTAAAATAGACGGATATGAACATTTTCTGGTGAGTCTCAAGTATTCATGGATTTTAGCTATTTGTGGACCGTTGTTGTCTTTGACCCTCACAAAAACCAGGGTCCACTGTAAGTGAGAAAAAAATTGATGAGATTCTAATGTGCTGAGATAAACCTGTATATTGTTCCAATAATCGACAAAACAATCAATCCTACCACATTTTAAGAGAAGCATGGGAGAATTAAAATTAAGATCTGAAATCATTTTAATTTTTTCTAGCTGCATTTTCATTAACCTTGAAGTTGCACAGTTTGAAATAATGACAAATTCACTTAATAGAAACACACAATTATTGAAAAAATTCTCCTTTTTCGAGAAAAAGTTTAGGCGCTAGGATGAGGTGGTTTTTTTTTTTGGTCATTTTGAAAGAGCTTTTTTCACAAAATTGCAATGGAAACATGAGTCACATGATCAACAAGCGGATGTCGCCACTGGCGCAAACCACAAGGAAGATTACAACAGGATGTAGTTGGAGGATCATGGCGCAGCATGTTTTTAATGACTTATCACGAGAACAAGCTTATTCACGTGTGATTTTAATTTAATTTCTTATTAAATGGAAACACTGCAATTGCGAAATTGTGTTTTTCAACATCAGCAGAAAACTGACAGAGATTTGTGCACCTTTGTAATGGAAATGCAGCAGAAACGAATCAAAGGAATTAATTTTTTTGGACTTCGTCCTTGATTGGGAAAATTAATAATCCACTGCCTTTCAAGAAAAGGTCTCAAGCATGTATTTTTCCCAGCGTCTTAAAACTATGCTTTGTATTAGTAGCAGAAATTATTTGGAACATGGCTGAGACCTCGTGATCAAACGATTTTCAGAGCTCACCACTGAACTCAAGATATTAATAAGAATAATATTAATAAGGTATTAGTAAGAATTAACATTAATTTGCTTTAATTTTCTCAAGTACTTTCCATTTAGATGTTGCTTTCCTCTTCTGGTTAATACACAGCTTCTAATTGAGTGCATAAGAGCCTAATTTTGTTTTATGGATCTCCACAGGATCTCCACAGGATAATTCCCTGTGAGTATCATTAATTACCACAGAGGAACAAGTGGAAAAGAGCATTTTTAAAACATATTCTAAAAATATCAATATTTTTCGATGTTACTCCCACAGTCTGTGCTATTCTCCATTTGATATTTCCAAGACTTCTACACAGACAACACGAGAGCCATTCAAGCAGTGTTTTACTGATTTGGCAATCCCAGATCAGCCAATCTGTATGCCATCCACCCCTGAGAAGTAACTTGGCCAAAAATGGGAAAGCCATCTAAGTCTTGTCTTCTGCTCTCTCCCCTCACAGCATTTTTCATGTTTCCTAGATACTGTCTTTATTTTCAACAACAACCACTGACCCTTTTGGTTGTATGAAGCAGTACAGTCCTCAAGCTGCATTTGATAGCCTGTAAGGGCAGAAAGGGGGATTTTCCGTTGCTAAATTACCCAGAGGACACACAGCAGTAAAATGATGAGAGTTTCCCACAGGGAAACGCAACCTCTGCTCCTAATAGCTTATAAATCTCATGAGAGACTTTTCAATGGCTTCCTGCTGTATGATTAAATACCTTGAGTAATAGGCAGGGGATGACATGTTGGTGTCATCAGAGAGAGAAAGTCAGTAATAATCGCTTAACTCTGGTGAGAAAAGTCATTTTCAGTTCTGTCCCAGATTTGGGCTGACCTCCCCCACAGTCCCCCTTCACACATAACAAGCACTTAGGAAGCCCAGGTGCCAAAAGTAAACCTTCTGAGTGTTCATATTCAATCAACTTAGACAGGACAAAATTCTCTGAATGTCTTCTGATTTAAGCAGATAGTGCCATCCTACAACCATAGAGCAATATCTAGCAGAGCAAAGAGAGCAATTCAACTTTTCTCTCTTGAGATGGGGGAAAGTTATTGAAAATTAGATAGATTTTACTGAGTCTTTTTATTTTCAAGTCAAGTCAAAAAGAACTTTATTGTCACCTCAGCTGATTACGTATTATAGACAGAAAGACAAAATGTTGTTGTTCTGGTTCAAAGGTGCAACATACGATGCTCGACAGCATTACACTCAGACTAGACAGCGAAGGTTAAATCGTGAGAAGATAAACTCATCATTAAACTATGCAAAATATTCAAAAACTTTTCCTAAAAAAACAGCAAAAAAAGTTATGTAGTGCAGAGCAGGGTCTGGAGAAGACTGCTCAATGTGGGAGGGGGCAACATCATTTTCAAGAGCCGGACTGCTTGAGGAGAGAAGCTATTGGAAAGTCTCGCAGAACTGTTCCTGATGCTGTGGAAACATCTTCCAGATGGCAAGGGGGTAAACAGTTTGTGACGGGGGTGGTGGGGGTCTTCCACAATGCTGGTGGCTTTATGGATGCAGGCTTGGCAGAGGGCTGCTGAGGATGTGCTCAGCAGACCGCACAATCCTCCGTAGGCCTCTGTGGACAGAGGCTCGACATGCCAGACTGTAATACAGCTGGTCAGAAATACTTTCAGTGGTGCTCCTGTAGAAGGTAGAGTGTTCAAGATGTTTCTGTGGACCTGATCTAAGTTGAGGTCCAGATTTATGAATGGTTTAGATTAAATTTTAGTGTGGCATTGTGGCATTATTGGCCTCCAGAAATCTGACTTTTTGAAAAAGGTCTTCATCTTGAGGTTAGATTGAGCTGAAATAAATTTTGAAACTGCAGATAATCAGCCTTAGATTGTTCAAAGCATGTTTAAATACAAAGCTTATGAACATGAAGTTATTACAGGAAGCTGTTTATTAAGATGCTTACCAATACATTCCTTTGAATGCATTATTGTCAAATTGCCTTTATAATGATTGCAGTTAAATTAAACTGCCTCCAGTCAGTGGTATATCTTATCCTTTGTTCTAGATCAGTCTCTTACTCTAAAGCTTAAACCTCAAGATATGAAAAACGTAGAGCTTATTTTTATCAACAATTATCTAATGCAATATGGCACAGTTTCCTTAATTCCCCTGGTTTCAACCAGTCTGTCAATAATGACAGAAAAATCCAGAAATAGAAAAATCAAGGAGGTTCTGATTTGTTTTTTTTTCTTGGGGTCCAGTTCAACCTACAAATTCTTTTATTTTATCCATTATAACTTTTTTCCTCACCTAATCTGTAAAGTTCCAACATTTTATTGGCTTGCCTTCACACACAAGTTGAAAAACTTAACATATTCAACAAGATTATTTTTTTATATTGCTTACAATTTGGTTTGGAAATATAAAGAGAACTACTGAACATCTACTACCGTTTGTGCCCTAAGAGTAGCTTTCATACTTTTTTAATAACCCAACATCCATGAAATAAAGATAAATTCAACTGGTCTATCAATAATTTTCATCATAAGAAAGTCAACCCACTACTATTACAGGTTTGAAAAAGTGTTAAAATCTCCCACCAACTCGTCCACATCTCACTTTGACAAAAAAAGGCACTCATGCACCTACCACCTTCCTCTCCTCAGACTCCCTGTCTGATCTCTGAGATGTAAGGAGAACCTATTTTGCGCCAGAAGATGAGGAAAGCTCCTGGACCTGACATTGTCTCTCCCTCACGTCTGAATATCTGCACTGACCAACTAATCACCATCTTCACTCAGATCTTCAGCAACTCTTGGGGGCTGTGTGAGGTCCCCTCCTGCTTCAAGTGTTCCACCACCATCCCACTGCTTTTTGGTCTTCCCAAAAATCACAAGGTTAAAAGAGTACAGGCCTGTCATCTTGATGTCAGTAGTCATGGAGTCCTTTGAGCTACTGGTGTTGAAGCATTGGAAGGAGTTCACAAGCCCCCTGCTGGACCCCCTGCAGTTTGTTTACTGGGCAAACGGGTCGGCAGATGTTGAAGTCATTGGGACTGCACTTTATCCTGCACCACACAGCTAAGTACAGTGCATTTTTAAGGCAGTATACTTAGATATGTCAAGCTTATGCTAACTCTAGAGTATTGTTTCTCATTTCTGGTCCTCAAGGACCACTGTTCTGCACATTTTACATGTGTCTTTGTTCCAGAACACCTGATTCAAATGATTGCATTTGATCTGTATGCCATCAAGTGCTACTGAAGCCTGTTAATCACCCGCCTATTCAAGTCAGGTGTGTGGGAGAAGAGAAACACCTAAAACATGCAGGACAGTGGTCCCTGAGGACCGGAACTGAGAAACACTGTTTTAGAGGACATTCTATTTTTTCGACTTGAAAGAAAATATTTTTATCATTTTCAGTGATACAAACCGTTTTGGATATATTAAGATGTAAGTAAGATCTTTGAATCCAGTTGTTAACACTTCACATTGCAGCTTTTTTCTTATCCTTTGGAACAATATACAAGACTGCATCATCTGCATACATTTAGCATGCTACATTTGATTGGCAGCATTCTGGTAAGTCATTAGTACATAATCTAAAAACCAATGGTCCCAACACCAAACCTTGTGGTACCTCATAGTTGTTGTCAATCATCACTGATCGCTTGCTCTGTTAAATAACATTGCATCCTACATGAAATACGTGACTTAATCAAGTTAATTGCACTTAAAACAGTAAAAATTAGACTATTTAGTTGGTAGTGGAGTCGCAAGCTTTCCCAAAATCACAACACCGCCTGTATCTAACTTTGATTTTTATGTATTCTAGGAAAAAGCATATAGCCATTTCACATAGAGTCAACACCAACTAACAGTAGGTGATACAATGGTCTCAACTAGGCTGATTAGTCTGCCTTTGAGGGAAAGGCTTTTTTACTCTCCCTGTGATGGATCGTCACCCTGCAGTAGCTTTTATCACTGCTCTGTTGCCTTCAGTTGTGCTCTCCTCTGGATATACAGCTTAAGGTAATACTGGGTTTCACAGCATTCTGTTTACACAATGTAGAGGGACAAATTTAATAACAAATATCATAAACAAAAGCCATAAAGCCCCCAGCTAGAATCTCTTCCATATGTAAACTTTTCATGTTGTTGTTCTGAATGGGTAAATTGCTGCATTCAAAACGCAGCCTGTTTCCCTGCTCCACCCTTGCTGTCTCTTTTTTTGGGATCCCTGTTATTGCAATTATTTCCCTGCAGGAAAAATTGACACACATGCTGTGTGTCTTATTACCTCTACAGACTCTACTAATGGAACCGCAATCAACATTTTTTCCTGCTTTCATTATGCAGACAAAATCAATCTTTTGTTACCCAACTGATGCCTTCCTGTCTGCCTTTCAGTCTCATTTCAGTAAAAACAGAGGTATTAACAAACACATTTTCAACTATGAAATATGTTTTGGATTCATTTAAGCAATGGCACTTAAGGCCTGGACCCTTAAAATTTGCCTCAACCATACTGGAAATCATAATTTCAACAAAGTTTATGACTGGAAATAAAGAAAAGGCTTTTAACATAAAACATCTGCGACCTCGGCACTAATATGACACAAATAATCCAGAATAACAAAAGACTCTTACACAAAAATATTTTTATTTTTATTTTATAAGGTCAACAGCCATGGCAAATATAAAAATATTTTTTAAGCACAGCAAAAACAAAGATATTCAGTGTTGTGTTGCTGCTTTACTTCTTTGTTGCTAAAACATATATATTAAGTGCTTAATCACAGTTATGTTTTGTCATTTGACATTTCATATGGTAGAATCACAGCAACACACATTCAAATCCCATTTAACTCATAGAAAATGTGGTTTTGGAACATTTCGATGGTATAAATTGTGAAACACATACATTTCCACATAAAACCCCTAGAATTACTTGTGATGCTCATGTTAAACCATAAATCATGCTATAAACTGAACTTTATCAGTATTATTTTAGTGAGTGCTTTAACAATCAGTCTCATTCTTATCCACCCAGCAAATATGCAGAAATGCTTATGCATTCATGCTGACGTTGAATTTGCAACAAGCTTATTATCAGAAAACTACTCCTCCCACGGAGCACAGCCGTCCCGCATGATAACACCGACAATAACTTGAGGCAATCCCTGCTGTCAAAAGGAGACTCCTGGACAAACCATCCTTCTTTTATGAACTTTGATGAAATGGGCTGCAATTTTTTTTTTTTCATTTCACATTCTTACTTTGCTCGGTGATTGCTGTATGTACGTCAACATGTATGTCTGAAAACTGTTTTAAAAAGGGAAATATAATTTTTTAAAAAATATTACCACAACTGTCTTGCTTTCATGTCATTTTTACAAATACTTCATAAAAAAATTGAGTGTTAGATTCCAAATGGTGAAGCCTCTCCCACCCGTGTTAGCCATGTGGAAATTATTATTGTGCCGTTACATGTGAAACACACATGGATAAACCTTCCAAATCGGAAATATTTTTCCAAATGCATTGCACATGTGCCAAATATACAATGTAGTAGCAAGCAAGCACATGTGTTCACAGGTAGCAGTTATATCATGTAATAATATTTGAAACACGTGGAAAACATTCTATCTGTAAAGTGTTTTTCTAAATAGGTTTTAGACATAGAAACTGCATTGTGTAGTAAACACAGATTTTACTCTTGGAAATGAATTTGGATAGTGACATGTAGATTCACATGTTTCATATGGCAATTAAACACAGTAATAAAATGTGAGACATGGAAAACCTTCCACATGTAAAATGGTTTCTTAAAGGTTTCACATGTGACAGTTATAGTGTAGTAATGTAATAACACTCTCTATATGTCAAATATTTTCCCACATTTCACATTTGAAGAGTTTTGTCAGGTGGTAACATGGGGAACAAAAATGTTTTACATATAGAACTCTTTCAGCATGTGAATGAACATTTGACATGGGACTAATGTTCCCAAATGTTTCACATGCAGAAACTGTATTGTGTAACATGTGAAACATATGGAATAGAATAGAATAGAATAGATCAATCATCTATTGTCCCAAGATGGGGAAATTTATGAGCAACAGCAGCAAAGTCGAATACCTTTGACATGTGAAACGTTTTCCTGCATGTTTTTCACTTTTAAACATTTCCACATGTGAAACATGATTACTTTTCAGGTTACACAATTTTTCTCTCATCATTTTCAGCTGTTCGTTTTGGTGTAGTCACATCTGGAACTGTTGATCACATGTGAAAATGTAATCAAATGGGGAACACATGTTAACTTAAATGGGGGTTTTTTGGTGAGGGATTGGTTTGGATGATATTCCTCTGTGTTTGCCAATACTATCCTATAACACAAAATGGCACTAATATACAGTATAAATAAGCTTGTACACTCCATGCTGTCCAACATCACCCATGTAAAAAATTGATGTACCTATGGCTGATACCTTGGGGGAGTGTGTGTTTCAAACTAATTAGGATGTGGGCTGGATGTGAGATACGTCTTACAGGGTGACAGTATGGCGGGATTTTTGTGCCACACCGTATGACAGGTGGATCATTGCTGCATGTTATGACCTAAAAGCTGAGGTTGGGGTCTGAGCTGACTGACTTTATCTGTCTACGCTCAGTTTCCCTGCATTAGTCCCCAGGGACAAAAATAACTCTTTCAACCACTGATGCCTGAACATGACAGTGGAGGACAGAAAAAGTTGGGAAAAATGAGTATTTCATGAAGCATGTGGTGTGTCATTAGCAAGATTTTAATGTATGCCCCATACAGAGAATGCAACACAGTTCAAGAGAATCAGAAACACAAGGCTGCTCCTTTGTAGCAACATCTTGACATGTAGTTATCAGCAGACCAACCAACAGATGTTTCAGAGCCTCTGCCAGATGTGCAGAGCGACTCATATTCACACTATCATGTCGAGCTGACTTTTCACAGTGAGTGCTGCCCTGCATTTGCAAGAAAGATATTAAGCAGGTATAATTGGTTTCCCTGGACTGCAGAGAGGATGAGCAAGAAATTCTGTTGAACAATCATTTTGGAGAGACTTATTGGAGATTCATGTACCATTTAGCCAATGTTAATATTTTTTTACACAATTGGATTCATACTGAGAATCTTGACAGGAGTTCAACTCTCAAGGGTGAAAGGTATGTTGACGTTCCGGATAACGGACATTGCTCACCTATTCCTGGTGGACTTAAACAGTTTATCTGGACAGTGACCTGCAGAGGTATTTCAAAACTTTAGGCAGGGGAATTGCATGTTTGGTTCTTATACTTTATAGACATGGTATGCAGCTACTTTAATTTAACTTAACTTTTAACTTATCAGGTTGACATGTATTTTAGACTTTTTTTGTTTTTTGGTATGGTAAACGTGAACTTTTTTTAAATTGATCCATTTTATATATTTTCCTCTTCTTAATTTGGATTATTTAAAATTATTATGTCATGTAAAATGTAAAGTAATTGTTCAAACTTGAAAATAAAATTCAGTTTTAAAAGCCAAAAACATCTGCTTTCAATCTATTGTGACCTGTTTGGCTTCGTTTATAAATTCTGATTCTGGAAAGTCATACATTTCCGGTTTCTACTTACTTTATATCACATTTAGTAACAGTGAAGTTATTGAAAAGGAAACGGTCCCAGTTGCCTCTGCTTTTTTGAATTGTGCACCTCTTGGTGATGAAATATTTAAAGACATTTCTGACTTTTCCTTTTCAGCTAGGCTAAGGTTTGTAACCCATGATGGTAATGTTAATTCACATGTCTGTAATCTAGAAATATCTAAGAATATGAAATAAAGAAAGAAAGAAAGAAAGAAAGAAAGAAAGAAAGAAAGAAAGAAAGAAAGAAAAAAGGAAAGAACAACAAAGAAATTCAAAGTGCTTTACATGATTAGAAGGAAAATAAAACAACTAACAAGCAAAAAACATTACACTGCAGTGGCGAAGTAAGGGAAATAACTCAAGAAACCAAACGTCTGGCAGCATTCAGGTTGGTGTTATAATTTCTGCTTCAGTTCTGACCAGCATTGCTATTCTGGTGTGCACAGGTGTGTGTGCCATCACTCCATCTTCTAGCAACTGTCTCAAGTATCCCTTAGATTAGCAAGCCATGCTTTGGTTGTGTAACACAAAGCACCATGAATGTAGAAAGCAGAAGTTCTCACTTTTCTACACAAAATCTACATATTAAGGTTTACCAGCAATACAATAAAATAGTCATAAAAAGTTTATTCCAGGATGCATCTCGAAATCTCTGTGTCCCCCACTGAAAAATGTTGGTTGGTCTTAAAAAGTCACTTCAATCTAATGTTACACATGTGGTGCCTGGAATAGAAGTCAAAATACTCATATGCAAAACCCTCATTCATTTGGCTCAGACACTGAGAACAAAACAAGCCGCTATTACAGTTAACTTTCACGGATAAATATGTATGAGATCTTGTAAATTTAAGAACAAAATCTATGAATGTTAGGAGACATTTTATACTGATACATGGCAGATAAAGAAAAAAACCACAATAAAAAGAAGACATTTTATTAACTGAGAAACTTTATGCTCACAAACAGCACCAGTTACCTTGATGGACTCTTCTAAAACTATAGCTGTAGCCATTGCCATGGCATGAACCATCCTTGCCCTTGTCCCTTCTTTTGAAGCCAAAATTATATTTGCTAATAATGCAGGGACAAAAAGGATCTCCAAAAGACTGATTAGTTTTGGCAGGTGAGGACAAGTGTACTTTCTTTACTTTTATAGATTTCAGTGATGATGATTGGGAAGGTAGACATTCTATCTACATTCTTATCTTCATTGTTGATGAAAAGACAAAATGTAACAAATGACATCCTTCAAGATCCTTAAAACATACCATCAATAATTGCCCCTTATTCATAAATGTTTGAAGATTTTTTTTTTTTACTTTTTGAGTTGACAAGAGACTACAAAGGAAAAAATTCACACATTAATTCAACACTCCTTCTGATGTTTGCGTTGTTGAGGGAGTAAACTCATTAAATCACAATATTCAGCATATTCAAAGCCTTTTGTTTTTAAAGCCCTTGGAGTTATCTTGGAGTTCCTTTCAAAGCAGGGCAGGGCAGGGCATTGAACTGTTTTAGACTACAGCGACAAAAGACCTTGTTAAAATGATAAAGAACAAGGTTGTGTCGGACAGACCACCGAGTGGCCACAGAGGGATGGTGAAAGCAGCAGCATACTAATTTGTTCTTACACACCAAGTGTGGGAGAAGGCAGCAAAGGGAATGTCAGGTGAAGTCCCCAAGCTTTCAAACCATTTCTGTGCGGTACTGAATCCAACCACAACACAGATATCTGAAAGGTTTATTTATTAATTTATTTTTAGTAACTAAATATCAAACTTTTGTTTGTTAATACCTAAATGCTGCTGTGTTCTTCTTTGTAGGTTTACAGAGTTCTTGGAACCCTTCGAGAGAGTTATCCAGCCAGAGGAGATTTGGCTCTACAGGAATCCTCTGGTTGAGTCAGACCACATTCCTAAAAGGGTTATGTTCGTAAGTACATTACAAATTTTAAGAGAAATAGAAGTCTTAAACTTTTATAATAAGCTGACATTATAACATATATATTTGTCATTGGTGCGCAGGGACTGAATTTCATTCCAGGAGTTTGTATGTTAATTTGAGTTATATACACATACAGTAAGACAACTATGAAAATAACAAAATGGCAACATGCTCAATAAAGATTTTTTTCCAGGATGGCCCTGACTTTAACTCTTTCCATCTCCACTGTAGGCTGTATTGCTGTCCACGTTGAAGTAAAGTATCCCCACATCATAATCCTGCCACCATCATGTTTCATGGCTTGAATAGTGTGTTCAGGGTAGACAGAGAGAAACATCCTTTATTCATCCCCTAAGGAAGTTCAGGTATCAAGTAGTCCAAAAGTCCAATAAAAATTGCGATATGCTGTGTTAGTTTTCCAGGACACAGCATTTTGTGGCTCAAAAATCAATATTTTGGTTTAGAGCATCTTCTTTCACATATTCTTTCATAGATTCTCCCACCTGAGATGAAGAGCTCTGCAGCTACTCCAGAGGTTTCAATTGCCTCCTGGCTGCTTCTTTGATTAAATGTTATTATTCACGAGGCTTATAAGAAGTCTACCCAGATTTTAACAAACCAGAGAGACTTTTAACTGTTAAATCAGCTTCTTTGTGTTAATATAACAGTCAATATAACATCATGGCATTGCATGTAATGTTGAGTTTTATGCAGCCTCTGCTTTTTCCCCAGTAAAGTGAATTTGTAACAGCTGGCAAAAATGCCTTCAGGCAACAAGACTACGTGTGTTTTCAGTTTTGTGGATTCTTAACAGTTTTCTCCCTCTATTCAGGACAACATGTCTACTTAAATGTGACGTTGGATATCTCTGACAGTTCCTGTAATGAGGCTGTCTGGTTGCATTGGATTTTAACTGATATTGTGCTAAGATAAAACAAAAATAAATTAAAACATATGAGGCAACGAACTGTCCATCTGCTTATTTAGGTCACCTCTTTGTGACCCGCTAGAATTTGAGTGACTCTTTGTTTTACCCAGAACTCCTCACACATCACTTACCTTGTATGTGCTAAACCTGCTGAAGAGCCAATGACTGGATGTCATTTCAAGCTGACAGATATGACAGCTTAGTATATAGAATATGTTCTACATGCAAAAAAGGATCCCACCTGTTAGGTTCTAGCTTTTGCCTTTTGTCACCATGTTTGGAAGTGTTTCTGCCAGACCATCCAGCGAGTCGAGTGAGTAAAGTGGTCAAAACATAATTAGAAGCTGTTTTGTGAAGAACAGATAAATTAGCTCAAAGTGACTAATTACCAAATAGACTTGATGGGTATTTTTGTAAGCATTTTGACGTGCACCAGTCATTATAGCACTGGCAGCCAGTCAAGAAACATGCATGCAAAATTCTGTACTCTGAATATTGACCTGGAGAGCTCAAACGGCCTTAACACAAACTGTTTAGCTGTACTTTATTATTCTGTTTCCCTTTGAGCCTGAGAGAAATATTGACAGCTTTTATTAGCTTGGGTATCAATAAATCTTTGGTAAAGACATTTCACTCAATCAGGAATTGAAAGAAACTCCATTATTCCCCAGGTACACACCTTCCGGGAAAATAATCTGTCCTGTCAGCTAGCAGTCAGACATTTTCCAGTGATTCCACTCTGACATCGGCCCTCAAGGTCTGGAGAAGTTATCTGGCCATTAAAACGAGTACATGAATACGATTTACATGATGCTACATTATGACTCACTGTGACCTTTATAACAGTGAATGTTGTAGAAGCCTGAGGGCAGCCCCAAGAATCACCCTTGGATATTTCAAGTGTGAGAAGTGGCAGGAGGTTTTAAGTTTAATCCTTTAAACCTCGAATAGATGCAACACCACAGGAATAGTTTAGCCAAAAGTCACAATTTGGACTATGTAAGCAGGCCAATATGTTGTTTTTAAAGCACTGTAAACAATGTCTGAACATTGTCTGCTTTTTTATTCATAGACTCTAAAGGTTGAAACAACCTAGTTAAACAACCCAGTGTTTTTTTTTTCTTTTCTTTTTTGCTAATGCAGGCCTGGGTTTAAAAATTAACTGAGCTAGCCCTTCAGTTTAACACAGCATATTGGCTTATGATTTCTGTCCCACTAATAGGTTAAAGTGACTATGATCTCAGGTTCAGGCTACAAAACAGGGGGTAGAAAATAATAACCCATAGTTGCCTGCATGTACCAGGGTTGTTTTGCTCCACAAACAGGATCCTGCTACTACTAATACTACTACTACCACCACCACAGTGACAGCATCTGACATCAAAGTAGAGAAGTCATATTGACGGAACAGGAACCTGTGTTTGTATAACCTTCAACCATTTGGATTATTTTTGTGTAAGTGAATGTGTATGTGTGTTTTGTGTTGAGTGCATGCATGTGTGGAAATTTGTTACCTAGAAGTGCAAAGTTGTTAGAATGGTCCAAAGGGTAGAAAGCTTGTAATACTCAGTGCACAAAAGCTGCAAAGGTGCAGGCAGACCCCAGGCACAGCCTCAGAGCAGCTATACACCCAACACAGAGGGAGGCCCCCCAGAGACCCCCAGTACAGGGAGAGATATGAGCGTTTAACTTGATACCCCTATTGGCCCAATGCCCCTACACAAGCCCCCCACAAAAACCAGGAGAGACTCCCCTAGAGCCCCCAACCCGCTGAGAAGGCAGCAGCCTGCCTTGGGAGTCAGAGGTCCCTCCCACACAAACAAACTCACCCCATTCTCATCCAATGTGAATGCACATTGCTAAGAATGCAGCTGTGTATGTCCATGGGGGGATGAAGAAGCCACTGAGTCTCCCCAACCCCAACCCTAAAGACCTATGTGTCTCTACTCCTATCTCCAGTGGTTAACGGGAGAGAGGCAGGGGAACACATCCAAATATTGCAGGACAATGCTGACACACAGAACACACGACAATGAACACGCATTCTTCACCTAACATGGATATTTTTAGAGGGAACCCATGTAAGTATGGAGAGAACATGTAAATTCCATTGTTCATCATAGTTATTGTACTTGCTTTTAATTTGCACGGCACACTGCAGTGTCTGTGTTAAACCCACAAGGATTTGGAGAACCCTATCTTATTCTAAATCATTTGTTACTTAAGGCAGAAATATAAAACAGTTTTATCCTGAAATTAATTAATACATTCTGTGGCAAGAGTTATTACCTCTGAGCTGAGGGGGCTCAAATCTCCTATCAAATTAGACAAAAACTCTCTCAATACTGGTTGGAGGACCCAGTGAACAATAAAATAGGTACTTAGGTTTTTCAGTTTGACAGGTTCCGGTCACAAGTTAATGCAGGAGTGCGTTTGGGTTTTAACTGTAAAATGGATCCCCTGGAACTCCAATATCATTGTAATTACTACCATTTTGTTGTTTTATGTATTTCCTTACAGGCAATTTCCTTCCTTACCCCACTGGCGGTGATATTCGTGGTGAAGATAATTCAGAGGACAGACAAGACAGAGATTAAGGAGGCTTGTTTAGGTGCGTGAAGATCTTCCCTTGAATTGTCAATATTATGCTGCTGAAAATGATTTTTTTTGTGACAGTTGCATGACGACAGTGTTTTATTCCTAAATGCAATTCCTATTCCTTATTCCTAAATTGAAAACCTTAGAATGTGAATGACTTGGCCTATACCAACAGCATATCTATAATACAGAAAATTTTTGCCCACACTTGATTAGATTTTTTTATGCTTCAACAATAAAAAGATTTGTGTTGTTAGAATTTCTTGCAGCTCAATATCTTTTTCCTTCTTTGCCTGAAGCAATCTAGCCAAATATAAGGAGTTCATTGGGCTTAATGGTGCTGATCTTTAAACGCTATGATCTCCTGTTTTAGTCAATGCCCCGACGTTAATATTTTTCTCAATCAAGTATTTACTAATTTTGAATTTAAAGCAACATTATCAGTCAGGACCCAATGGTTTCAAAAACACATTTTTTCCAACTTTCCCTAGAGGTCGAGTGGCAGAAAAGGCATTGGCGCTGTAAGGCATTAAGAAAGTTTAACACAAATCCAATTAAAAAGACACACAGTGATGAATCAGGTGGAAAGAGAGCGGCTCAGTGCAGCAGAGATTACACTGCAGTAGAGAATTTAACAAGCCCCTAACCGCTTGCAGAGAAGGACTTCCACAAACCATTTTAGAAAACAGTGGAACTAAGGAGGGCAAAGAATTATAGGAAGGAAAACTATACTGTATTTTTTGACAGATGTCAGCCAGATCTGAGTTCTGAGGAAGGCATTAAACAAATATCACTATATTGAGACAGAAAAATACTAATTGTTTAGATTGGTGAAAATTTTTTTATTTTTAAAACACTGAAAGACATATTAATTTTTCATGTCAGAAAATATAGCTTTCACATTACTGTTCCAAATGTAGTGCCTTGAAATCCATCCCCTCGAGTTCCCTTCTTCAGAAACTCAAATAAGATTTTTGGATACAATTAGGTTGAAATAGATTATGTTTTATAAGTTTATGCACTTTGCTTTTGCTGATATATGGGCATGTATTGTCTGGTACTTTGCTTTCTGCTCTGATACACACTGTGTATTCTACTTTGAGGTAGAAAGGAAAACGTTTTGAAAGTTGTCTAATAATCTTTTATCATTCCAGAAGTCACACCGTTTAATTACGTGATTATCTCTGAGTCAGAATGTAATGAAGCCATCTGAGGGTCATATTTCCCACAAGCCTACTCACTGAGAATGAGTCAAAGAGGATTCTGGAGCTCTGGCTTTAATCGTGATTATATTTGTCATCCTCCGAATGTGAGATCACAGAGCATGCGACAGTATTATTATTTAATTTATTCAGGGGATATTTGTGGTCTTTGCATATTTGCACTAGTTTGTCAATGCTACAACTTTATTTTCAATGCTATTTCTCATAAAACCTGTTTTGAATTAGTTTTTATTCTCTCTATAGATCTCTACCAGAGACAGGTGAAGAGAAAACACTGATCTCTTCCTTATAGTACCTATTGGTGGGAGGGCTATATCAGCCTACCCACTAACCCACTCTGATTAGTTGTTTCTGATTGAGTGGTGTACTTCTGCAGTTAGTACTGGGAGCACTGGGAGAAAGCAGAGGAGTGTGTTTTTTTTCACAGATAATCTGTCTTATATTATTCTGTCACAACATAATGATAATTTTAACAAATATGTAAAAAACATATTTTTCACAAAAGTTACATACTCCAACTTTAATCCAGTTCACCATCTGTGGAATACGCTGGACAAAAACATCCAAACAATGGAAGCCTCACTTCAAAAGTCTTAGTTCCAGTCAAATGGTAAATGGCCTGTACTTATACAGTGTTTTATCAAGTTACTACAGTCATCCACCAGTTCACGTGTACACTCACATGCTAATGGTGGCACACTGACAGAGGTGAGGGTGCCATGCACTGGCGCCACCGGGCCCTCTGACCACCACCAGCAAGCAAGGCAGGTGAAGTGTCTTGACCTGCGGGGCTCGAACCAGCAACCCACCAATTACTGGATGAACCAGCAACCCACCAATTACTGGATGAACTCCTACCACAGTCGCCACCATCGGGGGCGATGGATACCATACATACACTATCATGGGTCTCATGGAGTCCATGCTAATTCATCAGTGCTGTTTTGGCAACAAAAGTGGGACCCACTCAGTATTAAACAAAAGGTCACTGTCAGTGCTGGAGGCACAGATTTACAAGACAGGAGGTAGGAAACTGTACGTTATAGGATATTATCATTTCAGTACTTCCCAATAATAATAATTGCCATCATATAATTATGAAATATCATGCCACCCTACCCTGAAGCATCCTAATCAGATGTCTGAAAACATATTAACTGACTCATGTGCAAGGTGGAGAAACAAAAGAGCTACACTGAGCTCAGCATAGATAACATATGTAACAGGATGAGCAGCCTAAGGAGAGTCTCGTCTGCTGTTGATGTTGCAGAAAAGTTATGTGTCCTGAAAGCTGTAGAGAAGAATACCACAAAAGCTACGTCAGTCCTGAATGCAGCTGAAAAGTGCACCACCCTCAACATCCTCACCTGTAGCATCCTGAAAATGTTTGTCACTGTTAATTAAATGTTTTATGCAAACTGTATATATTATTATGATTGCAAAGACAATGGCAAAATATGAAAAGTAAAAAACAATGGCTTGTCACACACTAATGCGCAACATAGGTTAAAAATTGCTGTTATATGTTTATCCTTTTGTTTTACGTTAAAATATGTAAAACCCAGTTACAGTATGAATGGATGGATGGATTGATTCAGTCCAGTTTACTCAATGGAAACAAACAAACTGAACACAATCTGAACATGGCTCGGAACGTTTTCAACAGATCAATGTAGGTCGAATACACTGGGAAGATGAATACAGCAGATGCTCGTGTGTCTGGCTTCATGGACGGGCCATTTACTCCAGCTTCTCTTCATCTCTGTTATTTGCAGACAGTTATAAAAAGCCTTGAAACCATGAATATATTTAGGGGGATTCACTTTAGTTTAAGATCATTCAACAAATACATGGTTTTCAATCATCAAGATAAATCCAAATTCACAGACTGTCAAACAGTTTTAGGGTTGTGCCTATGTACAGCATGACAAATGGATCATTCTAGTAACACGATCACAGCATTGGAATCACAAAAGATATTAAGTGCTTTGTCAGGTTAATGATAACTAATATTGGTTTTGTCTGACATAAGGCCCTCATTACATTAATGTCCAATAGGAAGTAACAGAAGGCTGAATATTGGAGAAGTAACTTCAAAAAAGAGAAACGTAGAAGTCACCTAAAATAAATGCCATCAAACATTATGGGTTTGCTGAAATTAGCAAGCAGAAAAATTCTATTAACACCTGGATTTACTCAGAGGCTCAGAGAGAGATTTGAGAGCTTGTATTACAGGATGAATTAAGTCCCGCTCAAGTCTACTGGCAATAACCTATAAGGGCAGGTCCTGTCCTGTAATTATGAGACCCTTTATAGATAATTAAGTGAACATTCAGTTTCAGCGCAATGTCGACCTGTCGACCAGTCTTAGACTTCCTGTTTCCCATCAAAATGAAGCATTTATTTCTTTCACAATCAGGTGAACCTTCCTTTACCACTTCTGCAGGGATACCTGGATGTTTTCTCTCTTTGAAGCTGCATGGATAGCAATATTACAAAGTACTTTGCACATGACTTTATTGTTTTATTTGCTGAGGTCTTTAACTGGCCTTAAAATTGGTGACTCAATGGTTTGTATAATATTGGATACTTTACCAACAATAGGCACAGTTACAAAGTGCATCAAGTTTGACCTGCTAGTCCGATGTGCTTTAAAGCCTGTTAACTTTTGGACTTCATTACTTTGTAATTTGCCATGCTTCAAATGTATCTTCTGTAGTAAAAGTTTTGTAACTTTTCAAATGTTGCAAAGATAAAAAAAAATATAGTTTCTTATGAATGTCATGCATGAATATCTAGAATCAGCTTCTGTGGACACTAAAACATTTCAGAATTTATTTATCCTGCTAGATCAGTGCCATTATCTTGATATTATGCTGTTGCTTTCATTTCTTGTGCTTAGTACACCAAAAGACATACTGTACTCAGTATGTCCAGATATACAGTGATGGTAAAAAGAAAGTACACCATTTTTATTTCTATGATTTTATAAAGAAAGTAATGAAAACAATCAAAACCCTCAACTATACAAAAAGACATCAGATTCTTCACTATCATATTTTTAAACAAAGATTGAGCCATATAGATGTGTGAAAAAACTAAGTACACCTTATGATTCAATACTTTGTAGAACCACCTTTATCAGCAATAACTTTATCTGTTTTCTCTACAACCTCAACAGTCTCACATCGTTGTGGAGGAATTTTAGCCAAATCTATGTTGCAAAATTGTTGCTTCACTGCTTGCATGAGCCAGTTTAAGCCAGAGTCCAACTGTTGGACACATGACTTGCTTCTCCAAGGAAATTGCTGATGTCTTTCCCTCTTGGCATCATGATCTTAAATTTCAGGGAAGCAGCAAGGGTGTATTTAGTTTATGACTCACTGGCTTTTAACCAAGCCATGTCTTTTTTTTAAAATGTAAGCCTCAGATTTGAAAGCGGGTGTACTTTCTTCTTACCGTGAATGTACTTTGAATTAGTTCGAAGTAAAGAAAGCTAATGCTGCTTGGAGAGAGAGGACGCAGGGTTGTCTGCCTTCGATGGAGATCTGTTGCACAGAGGGACAGGATTACTTTGAACAGACAAGAAGATAACCATTCCTGGCAAGAGACTAAAGTGTGTGCTCTATAACAGAGTGATAAGACTTGATGATCTGATGAGAAATGAATGAAAAAACATGTTAGATTTAATGCAATGCCCTGAAAAGTTGATGCAAACAGGTGAGAAAGCTTATGCAGAGCTATATGGGGTGAAGATCACACAACACATAATCTCTAACACAGAGTGATAAACCAAAAGAGGGAAACTGACACCATGGAACTCTCAACAAAGCAAAGCTGCTTTTCTTGTGATAATGAGTCAATATGTCTCCTTTTCACAAGATATCGACCTTTTGTTTCCTTTCAACAAGATGAATGAATTTGTTATCGCAAGAAACACAGTTTGTTTCCTCAATATTATAAGACAATTTTGGTGAACAGATGGGTGTGTGGTTAATTAGGTTTCAGCTTTCAATATCTTTGGGAATGTTAGGAAAGATTCATAACCAAGCATAAAAACAAGACTTAAATCTGATTCTTTTATTGGGGCAGGTGGATTATTAGTGCAGGCCATAACCGTTAAGAGGAAACAATTTTGTTTTCTCATAAAATTTCTCTAAGCCATTACCAGTGAGGCAAGCCATTTATTCCAAGACAAAAAACAACACAAAATAATCTGTTGTCATGACGAAGCTAGGTTTATTTTCTTCAGGAAATAACAGTCATGAAAAATAATCAAACTGATTTTTCAGGGCTCCTTAATGCATATGCTGATTTTTGTAGGTAAAACTGCCTCTTTGTACACTCTTCAGTTTACCACTTACCTCAGATGTATCAATTATTCAGCATTTTCAGCAAATACCTAAACTTATAGTTTGAATGATTGAGGCCTGGAGACTGTGGAGGCCACTGAAATAGTCTGAGAGGATTTGAGGTTTTGTGTAATTAGTCTGATCCAGGATAGTGATGAGTTTGCATACAGACAGGAAGTTGATCAGCTGGTCTGTTATTCAGAACCATCAGGAGATTAACCCATTCAAGACTGGAGATGATAGTGGACTTCCACAGAACACCCCTCTCACTGCCTCCTCTCACCATCCTCCTCAACTACACTGCTGTGCTGTGGATCACTTCCAGTTCCTAGGTACCACCCTATCTCGGTATCTGAGCTGGTCCTCACACAGACACTGTTCGTAAGAAGACCCAGCAGAGACTGTACTTCCTGTGGCAACTCTAGAAGTACAACCTATCAAAGGAGCTGATGGTCATCTTCTAGATTCCAGTTATTCAGTCTGTCCTATGTTCCTCCATTACAGTGTGGTTTGGCTCATCCACAAAACAGGACAGGTCCAGACTGCAGCAAACCATCAGCTCTGCAGAGAGGATCTTCAGAGCTAACTTTTCCTCTATTCAGGACTTGTACAGATCTAGGGTCAGGAAAAACGCAGCCAACATCCTCAACATCTTTGCAGACCCCACACATCCTGGACACAGACTGCTTAGACTTTTACCTTCAGCTCAGTGCTACAGAGAGCTATTTGTAAAAACCAGCTGCCACAGAGATGCTTTCTTCCCTGAGGCTGTCCCTGATGAACACAGTGAACACCTTACAGCCAGATTAGTCAGCTGTTCTGGCTGTAAAACAAATACGCACATTTTCCACTGTCACAACAATCCTTTTCTTTTCTTTCTTTATAAAAATAATAACTGGCTGCAGATGCATGAACATATGATCTCTTTGTCCTTAATATATTTCCCCTAAAGTATTATTAATGTAATTCTGATACTGCTTCACCTTGCTGGAAGCAGCCATCAGATCATAAAAGCAAGGACAAGGTCAGCAAGAATACTCAGGGTGGATGTTGGCCTCAGCACTTCTAGATCACTATATGCATTGAAGTGTTGGTATGTGACTGGATGGTTCAAGGTTAAACCTATGTATCTATTAAACTGGTTGGTGAGTGTATTTTGTATTAAACCAAGAGTGTGAAACCTACCTGAACATATGACTGATGCTTTTGCAACAGAAATAATAATGAGACAATGTCAAATTTCTTTTTGTATTCTCTGTTCTTTCCTCAGCTGTGTCCCTGGCACTTGCTTTAAACGGAGTCTTCACAAATACTATCAAGCTGATTGTTGGCAGGTATGCTAAACAAGCCATTTCAAGGTGCTGTCAGTGATGCACAGTTTGAAGCTGTAGTCTCTAATCAGAGAGTTTTTAGACTTGAAGTAGTAGCTGCTCTCTCAATTCATTGTAATCACAGTGCAAAATGAAACCACTGTGTGTAATTTTAGACCAAGGCCAGATTACTTCCAGCGATGCTTCCCAGATGGTCAAATGAATGCGAAGATGCTGTGCACCGGGGAGCCGGAGATGGTCTCTGAGGGACGGAAGAGCTTCCCCAGCAGCCATTCCTCCTGTGAGTAAAGAAACAACACAAATCACCGCCCGCAACTGCGAAACAATATGCAGCCGTATCAGATCTCTCACACCAACTTATTAAAACTGTGAACATTAGCTTTCCAGTTTGAGCTTGATGCTTTGAGCTAATAAGAAATGTCTATGTGCTGACAGATTGTGCTCAAGATAATTTTTATTGTTGCCAAGGATGTAATATGCAGACCCTGAGGAAGCTTGTCATGAATGCGTCCAGCATATTTCACTTTTGACATATGTGACAGATGATAACACGCTCAGTGCTTCACCTTCATCGAACTTGCTGCTGTGCTCAGCTGCACAAACCAGGGAGGAATGCTGGCCATTTTGGTCCAAACTGCGTAGCAAGCTGTTCTACCTCAGCAATATGTTCAATAATTCACATGCTTTTTTTTTTTGTTTGTTTTGGCGTAACAGAGATGACTGGAGGAAAGTTTGCTTGAATTGTTTGCAGATGGTGCACAGTGCTGTGAACACCATGTAACACCATATAGCAGAGATCCTTGTATTCACTGTTATTTTGGTTACATTTAAATTCTGACATCTAACTTGAAATATATGACAATATTAACATTTCTCAATTCAAAATGCGTTTGCTGAAATATTTAGTGTTGTTCTTGGTTTGGTGCTGCATAAGCTAATGTGAACAAGGACAGTCAGGTATACTCCTGCAATGTTTTTCTGTATCTTTATTTGTATTTAAATTCAAAAGCGTGATATTTACACAATATGCTTTAGAATGATTCTTTTTTGTCTACATTCATATTGCTGTCGACTGCAGAGTCCTATACATGAACTACAAACTGCTCAGAAGGAGAGGTGGGGGCCACAATAAACTTCAGAATACAACTGTAGCTTTAAAAAACCGGCTACCATAATTTCTGTGGCAGCTTGGAGAGGAAATCATTGATAAAATGGTCTGAGAAAAACATAAATGAACAAAATTTCTTGGCAATAATTTTCTTCAGAGATCGGTCATTGGTTGATAAAGAGCAGAAGTGGAGTTACATTGTGTGTCCGTGTGAGACTGAAAAATATTACACCAAACATCTTAAATACAAATGCTGAAGTTAGAGTTTTCAGTTTGGCACAGACTAAAGGGATAGCTAAAGCATTTAATTCAATTCAATTCAAAAGTACTTTTTTCTCAAAGGGAAATTAAATGTTGTAACTGATATCATCCAAGTATCTTCAAAGAGAATTTGTGGACAGGATGTTAACAGGAAGAATCTTCTGGTGCAGTCAGTTTTGCAACAAATCTGAAGAGGCCTCTGACTGAAGACGATTGCTGTATTAAAGTCTCATGAATGTCATGACATCATACAGAATCATTCTGCATGTCTAGGTGTTCATCTTGTTTTATACAACTGGGACCATAGAAGTGATAGGTGATATCCTGGAGGATGGTTTGGGTGAAATCTGCCAAAACATCTGCAGGATCTCAGGATCCTGAGCTCTGGGTCGGTGGCTTTTAACAGAGACAAGAATAACGCCAGTATTTTTGGGTCAGAATCCCATTTCTACCACAATAGTGGCTTAAAAGTATATTTTCAAATGATTTTGGATGCTTTAACTCCCCTCAAACATGAACTGATTGATTTTTATTACTTTGAAGCCTTTTCCATTCATACTACCTGTATACTGTGCTTGCAGTTAAATTACATTTGCTCTTATTTTACCTCTTATGAAAAATGAAAATAAATCTTTAGAGAAAGAAATCTCTTGGTTTGCTGTCTTTACTGTGACAGATTGATATTTATTTAGAATTTCTTGTTTTGTTCACATGCCTATTACAGCTCCACAACATTCTCATCCACAGATAATAAATCAATCAGGTAGAACTTACAGGTATAAAGTTGCATTTTGCTGGATGATTTGTGATTTGTTACCATCATGGTTCGAGTGTGACAGCCTTAAATCACTTTACAGCAGCCATCAGATCAAACATTCTGCTATTGTGTAACAATAACATGCCCAGACATCAGAAGCCTTACCCATTTAAAATTTTGATCGATTTTTAAAGCAGTTTCAGTCAGATTTCAAATTAAAGTTTAATGCTTGTGGCTCTTCAACACATCCTCTTTAAGGATGAAAGGCTTTGAAGTGTTCACTGGGTCCCATTAGAAATAGCAAACAGGGACAATGTTCTGTAACTCACTGCAGATCTGTGTCTGGGTTGGATTTGTCAAGGCTACAACTTGAGAAGCCTTATGTTGCTTCTCTGCAATGAAGTCACAGACATCACATCTACAGAACAAAAGTAATCCAATTTCTTGCCCAAACAGATTTGAAAAGGGACAAGAAACAGCCTGACACCTGACAAACTGAATATGGCTTCAGTGTTTGTACCCCAGCATAACTTCTGGTAGATGTGATTCCTGAGATATGGCTGCCCAGGCTGTAGACATCCATCCTACCATCCATCCATCCATCGTGGGCATGGTGCCAATCTCCAGTGGTCATTGGGTAAGAGGCGTACTCCCTAGACACGTCACCCGTCTATCACAGAGACACACAGGACAAACAAACAATCATGGACAGACACACCTGAGGGCAATTTGAGAGAGACCAGTTAACCTTGCAGTCATGCTTCTGGATTGTGCAAGGAAGCTGGAGTGCCCAGAAAGAACCCATGCATGGTGAAAACATGCCAACTCCTTTCAAAGGACCCAAGGGTGGGATTTGAACCTGAAACCTTCGTGTTGCAAGGCAAGTGTTACCAACTTTCCTACCATGCAGACCAGACTTTTTCCAATTTTATCACAGTACAACTACAAACTTCAGTGTACTTTTTGAGATTTTATGTTAGCGAGCAACACAAAGTAATGCATAGCTGCAAGGTGGAAGGGACATGAGACACGGCTATTAGCTTTTTCTTTAAACTAATTTTTACACTGCTGCCTCCATTAATATGGAGTATCAATGGAGCACCTTTCAGTGCCGTGATAGCTACAGGCCTTTTATTTGGGGTATGCATGAGAAATTCTTATTTGCAGAATAGGTCACACTCAGATTAAGCTTTGGAATCCGCTTTCACATCTTCATAGATTCTGAAAACACTTGGAGTTCACAGAGCGGTTTCAGCAGATTTTTGTTTCAGCACTGAAAGACAGAGGATGAGAACCTGCTCCTGGTGAGGAATCACAGGCCGCAACATTTATCAAACCTACTAAAGCCAACTGGATGCATCAAGCCCATGAGGGAAGCAGTCGAAGAGTAAAAAAGCAGACCAGTAAGTGGTGGTAATACAAGACAGTCTGAGAATTCGGAGAGACTGTATATCTGTTACAATCCCCTTTAAAATGAAACAGGTGGAACATACTTCTGATTTAACCGAAAATGAAATTTCTCAAAAGAAAGCTTGATTGTGTTGACTGTGAGTTTGAAACATTTTTTTTACTTGTAAGAGTCTTTGTGGGTTTAGTTTAAAACCGGTTTTAATATTATGGCTTTATGTTAAAAATTTTATTTTTTCTATCTTAAAAAGGCACCAATATATGTTTCGACTGGATTGCATAAACAAACTATAGTATTTATGATAAGTAATTTGATTAAAATTACAAAATATTTTATTTAGAAATGTCATTTTTAAAATTAAGCCCCAAACTGAACCACTTTATTTAATACAAGAGTGAAACTTTTCTATTTAAAGGGGCAGTATTATGTATTTCCGAGGCACATAGGGCTATTTTATAGCACAATCAAGTAACTATGTTACCTTTAGTTGTTAAAAAAATGTTGTATTTATCAAATATAACTTAAAAGACATTTCACTTCACAATCTGAAGCCTTGAAATTGACCTCAGTCTCTTTAAGAAGCTGGTCTTTCCAACACGCCACTCTTAGCATGTCATCACAACATTGTTTCTCCATGGACACTGGTGTCCTCAGGGACCCATTGAATATGTAACATGTAATGTAATATGTAATATGAAACATGTAAGAGTTTTGGAGGTGACATTTAAAGGGTTGAATTAAAAAAATATGGACTCAGTTTTTTGGTTTTTTTTTATTAGGTGACTTTTGAAGATGATTTCAAAAAGGAACTCACATGCCTGGCTGCACTGTGGAACAGTTGGTAGCACTGTTGTCTTACAGGAAGGTCATAGGTTTGAATCCCGGCCTGGTCTTTCAGCATGTAGGTTGTACGTTCTCCCTGTGCATGCGTGGGTTCTCTCCAGGTTCTCTGACTTCCTCCCACAGTCCAAAAACATGACTGTTAGGTTAATTGGTCTCTTTAAGTTGTCCTTAAGTATGTGTGTGTGTGCCCTGTGTGTCTCTATGTTCCCCTGTGATGGACTGGCGATCTGTACCCTGCCACTGACTGCTGGAGATAGGCACAACCTTGCAAGGACAAGCAGGCAAAAACAATGGATGCATGCCACATTCGTCTAATTGTCGTTCAAGAGGCAGCGATACTTTTTCAAGACACTGTTTGTTAGACAAACCTATTGCAAAACCTTTAGACATCTTAACACACCTTGTGTTCTGATAGCTTTTAAGCACCCGAGTTGTTTTCATTCCAATTTATAGTCTTGAAGGCATCTCCCTTATCCTTGATTAGATTTCTTTCCCCCCCACCATGTTGCAAACAAAATAACAGGAATTGGTTGAGACAGTCCCCTGACAGAGAAAAACAAAGCAATAAATACCAGTTCACTAAACCCACTGCACCCTTATAAACAGCTCTAAAAACAAACAGGTCCTGAAGCATTAGCTGTTATGTTGCACATCCTATTCATATTCATCTCACCATTTCCCTTTGTGCATAAAAACCCAGCTGATGTTATCGATGAATATACTCTAATAGAAGCTCCCATCATCCCATCTGCATACTCTTTAATGCTTAAATAATCCTTCAATCCTTTTTTTTTCTGAATCCGCATCTTGCCTCCTTCACTGTTGCATTGCCATTTATATTCAGTTAGCTTAAGATTACAATGTCTATCATCATATTAGTTCAGTACCAAGAGAGAATTGGTATTCTTTCTGACAGTCCAGACACAGAACAAAGCAGTTTTAATCCAAAGCTAATACATGCTTTCTGTTGACGTTTTATGTGCTAATGTGAGAAGCAGCCTCAGGCACTAAGTGGTTGTTTAATATGCAGTTTTTCTGGTGGGAGTTAGTAAAGATGCCCCACAGGTTATGAAAAGTGTCAAAGATCAGACCAGGAGGGACGGAATGGCAGACCAAGACATGAAAAGCATAATACTGCACTTTTTGTTTACTTTCTCATTCTTTTGAGAGTGGCAGTAAAAGTGCCAGCGTTGTCACAAAGTAACACATTAGAAACATATTTAACTACTCTTATAATCAGCTCTAATACTGAAAAGGAATGACATCATCATCAAAGTTGTAATATATAATGTTGAAGGTGGGGTGATGTTGAGCAACATATAGTGATATAAATGTGTACTTCAGTATCTGACTGTAAAGCATAAAGACGAGGCCGAATCACTATACTCACTTTCCTCCCCCTTCGAAAATATTCTTGCGTTTGAAACCATTTCTCCCACAGGATTCTTGGCTGGGACTAGTGGCCTTAATTGACAGTGTGTCAGTGACACCTGTGTGAACTTGTGACCTGTATAAAAAAACACCTGTTCACACACTCAGTCAATTGGATTCCAAGCTGTCTACCATGGGCAGGACCAAAGAGCTGTCTCAGGACATTTTGGACCTGTGCAAAGCTGGGATGGTCTACAGAACAACAGGCACACAGCTTGGTGAGAAGACAACAAATGTTGTCACATTTTTTTAGAAAATGGAAAAAAGACTTAAGATGACAGTCAGTCTCCTTCTGACTGGGGCTCCATGCTGGATCCTCATGGAGCATCAGTGAACATGAAGACTTTTGAAGACTGTAGGGTGCTTGTCTGATTGGTCTCCAGCAACATTTCTGCTGACTTCCTCCTTCTGACCGGGAAAACCCCCATATGAAACTTACTGTACATACAAATCCCCATATAAACTCACTTTCTAGCTGGATCATTATTCATTCTTTCTTACATGTTCCTTGACTTCAGACTTGACTATAACTCGTCGGCTATAAGCTCAAACATAGTTGAAATTAAAAACTTGGTAAAGGGAAATCTCTGAAGAAAAACCTTAGGTTTCGTTAAAAAAAACAAAAAAACAAAAAAACAAAAGGTGCAATGCAACCATCTCTGACTATGAAGTTTGTTTTGTTTGTTATTTCCCTCAGGGGAATTAATCTTACAGGCTTTTTGAGATGCATGAAGTCATTTCATTACCAAGATGTGTTCTCTGGCCTTTCGGGGAACTCCTGCTGCCTCTCGAGGGCCATCCTGTAGTGGTTATTAGATAAACCTCATTGTGTTACCCATAGGCTTAGTTAATTATACAAATTCTACATGTAAAAGCTTGTTTATGAGTTTCTTTATGCAAAGTGAGAGCAGGACAGCTACTTGATGTCCCCACTCAAGCATAATGCATCCCAAGTGTTTGGGTAATCCTTCTGATTACTTCCACTTCCACTGACTGTGTTGGTAAACATATGGGCTCTGGATGGAGCTGGAATGAAAGTAAAGAATTTCTTCCCCCATTTTAACATTGAACCAGTCTGTTTCTCACTGTTGTCACATTTCATTTCTGCCCCCATCTGTCCATCTGTCCATGCTTATTTAGGGATGTGGGGGGGCTGGTGCCTAATCCACACTTGAAACCACATCGATGCTCTCTTCACTTCATCTTCTGTCTCTGTTACAGTTAGAAACCTCATTTGCTAAAAAAAACTTTTTACTGAACCTTATGAAACTGCTGCTTCATGTTAATCACAGCAGCACAGAAAGTATGGTGTAATTGTGTGGTGGCATGTGGAAATGTAATAATGATTCATGTTTTATTCCAGTAAAAAAAAATAAATAAATAAATACTGCAATATGATTTTACAATGAAGATGTTTTAAAGGACATTTTGTTTAAATTCAAAGTGAATTTCTTGCTGGAAGTCAAAAGTTAAAATGCTCATTCTGGGACTGAGTAAGTTTCAAAGATAATCTAGTTCTGTCCTCCCAAAGGACAAATTAAATTGCCTGAGCTTTGTTTAGAGCTATAAAGACAAATAGTGTAGGCTGCTGTGTGGTTTGAAATGTGAAGGAGTCACCCAAAAGTGAGATAGATGGGCACTGAGGGATGCTCAGACTGAGGAACATTAAAGTAAAGTGTTGTCTCTAAAAACTAACAGATAATCTGTGTGGGTTGTGTGTAGCATTCTCCAAACCGCAAGTTGTTACTTAACTTTATCAGTAGCAGGATTTCCATCTTTTCTCTGTGCAAATTATTCTGTTGTTCCTCCTTTTCAGGAATTCAGTTGCAAAAGCTCCCATGTTGTTGCAGGCTGCAGTAAGATGTACCTCCCATTTTCAACTGAGAGCGTTTAAAAAAACTGAACTAGTTCCAGACATGTTTGAATGTCCTTGGGCAAGACACAAATCCCCATACCGCCCCTGGCAATGAGCTGGAGAGAAGTGAATGGATGAATGAGACGTGCCTGTGTGATCAGGGAAGCTAGCAAAATGCTGCATAAATGCTGATTTCCTCACAAAGCAAGATCTGATTATGATTTATTACTCTTATTATAAATGCTATTTTTAACAAGTTAATTGCTTTTGTATAAATGCAAGAGATTAAATATCTTGGCCCAAATCAGTTTGTAAAACTGAGAACTGGACAGGTAGATTTTGGCTGAGATATCTGTGATACAATTTAGATTTTTTTTAGCTACTGTTCTACCATAGTGCCAGCGATTAAACGTACATTTTTGTGACTCCTAGAAGACTTAAGGCACTCATTGAGGTTACATTTTACTCTTTGAGGGAATATTTACTAGATGGCAAATAAGGGATGTATTTGTACAATTCTGTCATTAGAATGAACTTCTGAAAATTCAAAATGAAATCAGTTTGGTTGTAAATGTGTGAAGTCTATGGCTCACATGGAAAGCAAATGATGGTAAAAAAAAAAAAAAAAAAAAAAAAAAAAAAAACAGTGTTGTGCAAAACTATTCATGCCCTTACATTTTTTCCCCACAGTCTGCCACTGTAGACCTACAAACTTAGAGGCCTTTTATTACGATTTCATTTGTTAAATAAATACAAAGTGGGATTGTAAAGTGTAAGGGGGAAAAAAAACAAATTTGTCTTTCACAAATGAAAATCTGAAACACTGCCAGAATCAGTACTTTATAGAACCAACGTTCACAGCAACTGCAGGCTGCAAGCCACATTGGACAGAGAGCATCTGTGAACAGAAAATTCCAGATTTTGTTTGGATTAAATTCTGGACTTTGACTGGACCATTCTAACAGATGAGAATCCTTTGATATTTAGAGCCATTGTCATGTTTGAAGGTGAGCTTTCACTCCCTTAGTTTATTTAAAACAGGGACAATGTGCAAAACAACATTAATAAAAGATACTTTGCACCAGATTTAGCTTAAGCTAGTCTCCATCTGTAGTCCCTGAGCAGGTGAGTTAATAAAACAGTCTAATATCATAAAACACAGACTAACAGTCTCCATATACCTCACATACAATCACTGTACAACAATATAAATAATACTAAATGTCACACGACTGCTCTGTAATCACTAATGCCAAGGTCTCAGTTATTTTTCAATATGAACATTGGTGGTTTTCCAACAGTTGTTTCTTAACATTACAAGAAAAATCCTTCAGGTTAGTGGAAAGTTTAAGATTTTCTGGGAGTTTGTTCCAGAAAGTCTTAAACTTTCCACTAACCTGAAAGATTGTTCTTCAGGTTCCTTTGCAGGCTTTGACATGACAGTTTTGTATTCCCTGTCCATGCTAAAGAAAAGGACCTAAACAACATGATGCTGCCACCACCATGTTTCACTGTGGGGAAGGTGTGGTCTGGATGTGGAGTGTTAGTTTTCCATCACAAACAGCATCTTGCATCTATGGTAAAAAGTTCAGTTTTGGTCTCATCTCACCAAACATCATCTTCCCCATGTTTCCTGTCTCCCCATCATGTCTCAACTAAATGGGACTTGCTTTGACTTTCTTTTGACAGTTGCTTTATTTTCATCACACTTACATATATTTATACTGAGATTAAATTACAAATGGAATGTATTAACTAATTAGGTGACTGGATTTTATTTAGCGGTATCAGAGTAAAGGGGGGCAAATAGAAATGCAATGATGATTCTGAAAACTATAATGTTCCTTCCTCTTCACAGTATGTCCTACTTTCCATTGGCCTCAAATCCCAACAAAGTACATTGAAAGTTGTTTGACTATGTTAAAAAGTAACATAGTCAGGTTTAGGTTTGCATGTTTTTGAAATATTTTCAGGAAATTGGATTTCTTCCAGAAGAACCACACTATTTAGATGAGAGAATGGTCAGTCGGCTAAAATCCCTCATTTAACTGATCTCTGCCATTGCACCAGATATTCAAACGGCCTGTTCCAGTTGCAGTCTAAACAGAAAGTGAACTGTTTTTGCTGGATAGGTTTTAAACCTGAGCTCTGAATGAGCCAACAATCAGTATCTGTCAACAGAAGAGTCCTTGAGGCAGTTTGACTTTGTTTCCACATGTCCCCCCTCTCCTCTGTTTTCTGAGTGCACATTTGTTCTGTCATATGGCTTTGGCCAGCTTGTTAGCTGAGTGACAAATGTGCAGGCTGTTTGGTTTGCTGTAGCAACGAATAGCTTTGCTTCAGCACAAACTCAAACGGTTCCTCTGTTCAACCATTAATTTCTCCAATTGGACCACCGCTGTTCCTCCTACACTTTCAACAGATGTTGCTTGATGTGGAGGCCTGCTGTCCATTCACATTCATGTTGGAGAGAGCTGTGAAATTTCAGTTTTGGCCAACATGTACAGCAGCGAGCTGTTTGCCAATGTAATAGACTCAGTGTTTACAAATCTTTGCACTTGGCACGGTCTTTAAGATCATTTTGTGATTTGGTATGCACACTGATTACACCTGCGCTTAAAGACCCGCAGCCTTCATGTAGGACCAAAGATCCAACAGTTAAAAAGAAAAAAAACCTCCAGCACATTAACGTTTTTGAAAGTGTGTGTATGTTTTTTTTTTTTTTAAATGTATATGTTTTCCGCCTGCAAACATGACTTTCCATTATTAATACACTGGGACTTGGTCTTTTTTTTTTTTTTTTTTTTTTTTTTTAATTTGCTGGAACAAAGCTGTTGATCTATTTGGCTTCTGTCTCTTTCTGCATTCTAGTTGCTTTCTCCGGACTTGGTTTCACCTCCTTCTACTTGGCGGGAAAGTTGCAGTGTTTCACAGATGGTGGTCGTGGTCGCAGCTGGCGTCTCTGTGCCACGGTTCTACCTCTCTACAGCGCCATGATGATTGCACTGTCCAGGACGTGTGACTACAAACACCACTGGCAAGGTCCAACTTTCAATTTACCTTGCTCATAAAGTCTGCTCAGACTGTAGAGTATCTGTAGTTACCTCTCAGTAAGATGGAATATTAGTTAAAAGTTAATCATTTCAGTCATTCAATTCAAAAGGTGAAATTCATGTATAGATATGTTATGGAGTAATGTCAAGCATGTTTCCTTTCAGTTATGACTAACACTGCAAAAACAAAATCTTACCAAGTATTTCTGCTCTAGGTTCTAGTGCAAATATCTTGAATACACTTGAAATAAGACAAAACTAACTTACAAGTAACTTTTCAGCAGATATAGGAGCTTGTTTTAAGTCAGTAACTCCTTAATATTGATGAAAAAATACTAGTTCCACTGGCAATTTTTTTTTCACTTATAATGAGACATTTTTTCTCATGTTATATGTGAAAAAAATCTGTCATTGGAACTAATACCTTTTTATCAACAGTAATGATTTATTGACTTAAAACAAGTTCCTATATCATATTGAAAAGTTACTTGTTAGTTTTGTCTTATTATTTCAAGTGTATTGAAGATATTTGCACTAGAACCTAGAGAAAAAAATACTTCATAAGATTTAATGATGACCAATAATGATGAAAATCAGAAACTGAGTCTCTCAGAAAATCAGATTATTATCTAAAGACCAAAACTAGGATTTTAAATGCATAAATGTCTATGGCTGTGTAATGGCTGTGTTTTTTGTGAAATCAAGGTTTCAGTCTGGAAGAAGAGTGAGGTTAAGAAAAGGACCCAAGTGTAGAGACAGGTAGAGGTTACCTGGAGATATTTCACAACAAACAAATGGAAAAACTTCCTAAGGGAGTCGCAAGGAGAACGGGTCATGGGTAAGGGCAGGGAAACAGGCAAGAAGAACGATGAGAACCAGTGGGCTTAAAGTGGAGAGTAACTGGGATGAGTGGAGAATAACATTAGATGCAGGTGAGGAAATCAGGTGACTGGGAAGAGCTATGGAAGGGAGCAAACTGTCAAGCTGGAGGAAGGTGAAAAACAGAAAGGAGCTGAACTAAGACTCAGAGAAACAACAAAATAAAGGGAAAAGGAACAATAGTGACAAAAAAAATAACAGCTCAAAGAACAGAACATAATAAACTAAGAAGCAACATATAAAGGAATAACCTCTTATGGCAACACCTTCCTAGCAAAAATAAGACACCAAGAAATGAATAGACTATGACAAGACTTAAAGAACAAAATCAACAAGAAAATAATCAAAACCCAAACATGCAAGGAAGATGACATAAAGAGGAGAAAGGATCTAAGTTGCTTTAGATTCAGTGAGATTCATCTCCTGCTGTTGGTCCACACTGTGTCAGCACAGCTATCCAGCTGGAACATTTAGAGGACTTCATGCTTCTTCCACTGACAGCCTTTAAGGGGATGCTGATTTCATTTTCCAGCAGGACTTTGCAGCAACCTGGACTTCCCGGACAACTGAACAGAACCACAAGCTGAACAGCTCCATGCTGCATTGAGCTCTGACCAAGCATTGAGTGCATGGAAATACTTTTCAGCTGGCCCACTTTCCACTTCTTCCTTTTTTATTAGTCTTATTCTTTTTTTATCAGTCTTATGTAATATGGAACATGTCTGACACCCAAATGTAGGATTTTCTTTAACTGTAAGAGATATTTATCAAACAATAACAGAAATAAAAGCCTTAATTTAATCACTGTTATGAATCTATGTAAAGTAAGAGTTTTACTTTTGATTTGAATTACTAAAAACTTTTCAATTATAATCGAAAGTCACCTGCAGAGACACTGATAAATAACTGATTGCAGATCAATGTAAATGTAGCTCAGAAAAATGGGAACTTCTAAAGCCATTTATCTTTAAAATATATCTTCTGGAGAAATAAGAGAATGACCTGAGGGAGACTGGGAGTGAAAGCTGCATGTGAGTGTGTGGGTTTCTGATCGCAAAAGAAATAAGATGACAGCCCCATCACATTGTGTTAATTAGTTTTAGAAAGCCATATGTTCCCAGCTCCAAACCCAACAGCTCTTTCTTACAACATGCCTTTATTTATAACCAAAACAACACACTTGCAGCATTTACACGAAAGCCAATCATTTTCCAAATCCTCTCCGGGTCTGCTTTCCCTCCTGCTTCTACTCCATTGGCTGTAAGTAAGCTGCAATAGAGCAGTCCATTAAATATGAGGGTCCCCAATCTGCTGCCAGTGTAAACACAAGCTGGGAACTCCCATTAGCCCAGATGCTACACTGTGCTTGATTAATATTAATACTCTCACCATCTCTAAACTAATCTATTAAATCAAGTCACAGTCTGGTAAATTCACTTGACAGGAATCAGAAGAGCATCCAGACCACCAGCTCATCCACTGCACAGATTCTGAATACTGGAAGTTCATGCAATTTTATGTTTCACTCAACTTAAGTAATAATACAGTCGAGATATTAGGGAAGCCCCAACATCAGGGGTTTAGTTGAAGTTTGATCTGTTTTCAGCAATACCTGCTTATTATTCATTACAGCAGTGCTACATTTTATGATGTATTATAGCTTGAAATGAGGTCAGCTGTAATACAAACCTATTCAGCATCTGACAAAGTACTACAGATAGCCTGTCCTGAGGTGAGTGAGCTCAGCTGAACGATTCATTGCTCTGCCTTTCATGTTACTTTCATCAACCTCTAAACTCGGCAGTTGTGATGAATGTTCACAGAAACATTGCAGCCCATACAGCAATGCCTAATTAACCAAGCCCATTCCATAAGAGCAGGTGTTATTTATCATTGCATGGGGGGTCCCCAGTTTATGGTAAGTTTTAGTACCACTATATGGACAGGAATTTTTAACCAATATCAAACCGAAATAAACAATTTTTCACTTTGTTAGAATTTCATTAGGAAATGAGATTTTGAATGGGAGAGTTGGAGGTTTCCAACAGCCACCTCCCTGAAAATCCAATATGGCTGACTTGCATGTAAGATTAAAGGACAACGCACAATGCTGCACAACGGCGGATGCTCCTACCACAAAAACACAAATCTTACCAAGTACTGTTGTCTAGTTTCTAGGTCATATATTTTAGGACACTTGAAATCAGACAAAACTAACTGTAAAGTAACCTTTCAACAAGATTAATGCGCTTGTTTTCAGTCATGAATTCCTGAGTATAGCTAAAAAATATCCGAGTTACACTGGCAGGTTTTTTTTTAACCTAAAACAGGAGCTAAAGATAAAATTAAAACAAGCATATTTATCTTGTTGAACAGCTACCTTTAAGTTAATTTTGCCCGATTTCAAGTTTACTAAGATATTTGAACTAGAAATTAGACAAAAAAAATACTTGGTAAGATTTTGTGTTTTTGCAGTGATAGGCAGTAATTCCTCTCAAACCTGTTGTATTAGATGTAATAAAGCCCCTGAATAAAACATAAACACAAATGCCACCATAGTCCTGCTCTTCTTCTGTGCTACTTTCATAGTTAAATTCAGTTTATTTCAGTTTAATATAAAATACTTTATAAATTCAAAAGGAAAATTTAAATGTTCTAACTCATATGATACACATTTCTTTAAAGAGTTGTTTTAGATGCTGATGGCTGTGGGCAGGAAGGATCTCCTGCAACAGCCAGTACTACAGTGTGTATGAAGAAGCCTTTGACTGAAGACACTGTTGTTGTATAACAGTCTCATGAAGAGGATGTTCAGGGTTGTTAGTAATCCTTCTTTGGCCAATCATCTCCAAAGCTTCCAGAGCAATCCCCAGAACAGAACCAGTCTTCTTCATCAGCTTGTTGAGGTTTTTTAGGTCACTGGCTATGATGCTGAGATTTCATTCTCCAAAACAGACTTATACAATTTATGCAGCATGTTGCAGCAAACACTGAAGGACTGAAGTGTATTCAAGAAGTACAGCTTGCTGTGTCCCTTCTTTTATACAGCTTCAGTGTAGCGTCTCCTGTGCAGTCTGTTGTCCAGGTGAACGCCAGGGAGGTGTTTATATTTATTCCCATTTTCCATGGATGTATTGTATTGTTGTTTCTGGTGGGAAGGTAATTTAAAGTGGCAGAGGAAAGATACATTTTTGAGGTTGAAAAATAAATATATGACTCACAAACCTGACATCATGAGGACAATAGCAAAAATAATTTGTCTTTCTGTCCTTTAGTGGAAACCCTTGTAAAATAAGCAAGAAGAACAGTTATTTACACTTCTGAGAATTTGTATCTCATAAAGTGTTTCACAGACTCAAGACTTCCTCTGCTGAACATGTTGAAACAGTGTTAATGTACAAAATGCAAAGAAATACACTCACCAGCCACTGAATTAGATACAAGCTGCTAGTACTTGGCTGGAGCTCCTTCAGGATCAAATTTAATTCTTTGTGGCATAGATTCAACAAGGTGTAAGAAACATTCTTCAGAGATATTTGTTACATATGACATGATGACATCACGTGTTTGCTGCAGATTAGTGGCCCCATATCCATAATGCAATTCTTCTCTTCCACCACATCCAAAAACTGTTTTAATGGGTTGAGATATTGTGACTGTGGAGGTCCCTAGAGTATAGTGAACCTCTGTTGTGTTGAAGAAGCCTGTTTGAGATGATTTAAAGGTTCAAAGGTTACCAAGAAAATCTTCCCACACCATTACAGCAGCAGCACCCTGAACTGCTGATACAAGGCAGGATCGATCCTTGCTTTCATGCTATTTACTCCAAATCCTGACCTTTTCATCTGAATCTCACTGCTGGAATCAAAACTCATTAAACTAGGTAACATTTTTCCATTTTGGTTCTGTTTACTGTTCCGAGCTGACAGAAGTTGTGCCTAGTGTGGTCTTCTGCTGCTGTAGCCCAGCTGCTTTATAGTCTGAGATGTTGGGCATTCAGAAACAACAGTCTGCACACCTTGTTTGTCGTGAATGGTTATTTTAGCAGCTATTGCATTTTTCTAATTTCATATCAGTCATTCACCTCAAATTTCTGATGTCAACAAGACATATGGCCCAGACACACAGATATTCCTTCTTTTTTGGACCATTTCTGTAAACCAGTGACATGCCTGTGTGTGAACCTCCAGTAGATCAGTTTTTGTTTTCTGGCACTGCAACCATGCTCAGTTAAAGTTCAACAAGTTTTCTTTACCCTTTCTTGATGCCTAGATGTCATGTGTTGCTGCCATGTAAGTTGGATGATTCGCTCTTTGTATAAACAAGCTATAGGACAGATGTACCTAATAATGTGGCTGGTCTTTGAACAGTGTTATTAGCTTGTAATTCCAACACTTTTTACCCTGATAAAAGAGCAAGGCAATTAAGAAATCCCTCAGGTTTTCAAACCCAAACACAGCTAATGTGTTTGTAATTACCTTCTAAATAATACCAGCATTTCTTCTGACTACTACTAAAGGCAGCCCAAGTACCACCAGAGGTACTTGCGCCATAGTTTGAAAACCGTGGCTTTAAAATACATTTGCTTGTGTGACTTTGCAGATGCTTTTGTCGGAGGAGTGATCGGGTTGCTGTTTGCTTACATCAGCTACCGCCAGCACTACCCCCCCTTCCTGCACATGGACTGCCACCTGCCTTACGCCAGCCTGGCTGCTGCTAGCAAAGCACCCCCACCTCCCCAGGATGACCCACAGCCCACTGACAACGCCACCACCCTGCCTATGGAGGGCTTGACCGAAGGGCCAGTATGACTAGTGGCCCCCACTGAGACAACCTCTTCCACTCCCACTAAGCCACCAAGCCCACCTCCCCATTCCTAGAGAATGACTGGCTCTTATATTACATTCCAGTGGACTAAAAAAAAAAAACCCAAAAAACCACTTCAGCCATTTTCAAATCTTGATAATTTGTCTCACTGACATCTGCATTCTTTTTTTTTTTTAATCTTGTTTTTTCTCAGCAGCCATTACAGTTTATATTTAGATGTAAGAGAGGAAAGTCAGGATATGGAACATCTCCTCTGAGAAAGAAGAAAGAAAAATATGCTGAAAACCTGGGGATATGTTGCGTTAATGGCCGTGGGGGATGAGAAAAATATTTCCACTTTCTGCACAAACTTTTGTTGGTTGAGAGGCGTGGTTTTCATGTTTCATGCTGCACTAGATTGATTTTTTTTTGGTGTTAAAGGTTTGATATAAACTATCAGTAAGTTAGTTTGACTTCCTATCGGATGTCACAGCAACTAAACCATAAAATTACACGGTTACAGCAAACAGATTAGAACGTCTAGCATCAGAAATTACACGACAGTTACTGGACAGTTACGAGAAAACAGTGTTTTTATCTTAAATGCAAGGACTCGCAACTAACCTGCTTTGCTTTTAATCATTTTCGGTTTCCCATAGCAACATAATGATAAACATAGAACTGATACATCTGTGGAGAGGCAATGGTACTCGTCAAAATAAAGTTCAATATTCCATTACTTCCCGCTCTCCAGGGCTCACATGACCTGCACATCCTCACTCTTTTTATTACCCATCCCCTCTCTCTTGCTCCCTCTCTCCCTCAGTCCAAAAGCGAATCTTATTTTTCATACAAGCAGCATTTAACACATGTTTGCAGAGGTTGCACAGGGACATGGACCCTCAATGAGTGCAATCAATTACGAGCAGGTGGGAGTGGGCAGGCAGAAGTGCGTCTCGATAGGCACAAACTCCAATCTGATCCTGCATTAATCCTCATTAAGTGAGGTCAGCCTCCGCTGCTTATGAGGATATTAGGAGCGGACGAGACAGCTCGCTAACTCCCAGAGCTGGTAAATAGCTTTTTGCTCACTGCCCCCCCCCACCTCCGCACACAAATAGACGATCCAGCCTTAAGCACAAGCCGGATGATTTTGACGTATTATTCATCCATTATAGCTCCATTATTTGTTAACATCCAGAAAGCTCGCAGAAAGAGATGACACCAAAGATTTAAAGGTTTTTTCCCCTCCTTGGGATATAGGCTTCATCAACGGAGATGGCATCTAACAAGATTACTACCCCCTCCCTAACTTTTCCATATTATCTACAAGCCAATTTGTTGCCGCTTGCAGGCTGTTAGAAATGATGGATCACTTTGTTGCCTTGGTTACTGGCTGTTTTTTGTCATTGCTGTGACATTGATGGGAAGGTGCACACTCAGTTCACCTCTAACCCAGTTTGGACCCAGAAAACACCACACCAAACCAAGTGATGTTTGTTATATATATATATATATATATATATATATATATATATAACAAACATATATATATATATATATATATATATATATATATATATATATATATATATATATATATATATATATATATGTGTGTGTGTGTGTGTTGCATCATTTCCTTCTAAACCATCATAGCACTGATGTTTATCTCTGTTGCTGAAAAGTAAAGAGATGTGGGAATTTGGATAAAATGCTGATGTTAGGTAAGTAAAACTGCATCTGAAAAAAACTTCTATTTGCATATTGCAGACAAATTCTGTGTTGTTATTTATGCTACACAGATGTATCCCAGTCTGTTGGAATTTTGTGGTAGCTGGTTTAAAAAAATGAAACTCATATAGATTCGTCACAAAAAAGGGATATTTTTAAATCTTAATTTTTGTTAATTTTGACCAAGTAATGCATTTTTTTATGTAGAAATGTTGCTTCATCACCATATTACTTTCACAGTCATAAGGAAGACTGCTCATTTGACATTATCTAGTGGACAGTAACTTAATTTAAAATGAATTTTGTGCTTTACTTAGATGTAGGCCACAATTATCAACGTTAACAGAGATAAATGCAAATGAATCAATATGAGGTTCACTGCTTTGAATTAACTTGCTGAAAAAAAGACTTTTCAGTGATGTTCTAATTTGAGATGCACCTGTATTTATGTGTCATAATGAGAGATAAAAACTATAAATAACAAATGGAGTCAAAGTTTATCTCCGGGCTGCTGCCATCCTTCTCTCTGTTCCTGCCTTGCTGCATGCTGTAGCTGAAGTGACCTGCTGTGCACATGCAGAAATTCATGGGCAGGTGGAATCAAGCACTATTGTTTTCCCTTAGTTTTAGCAACTTCAGCCTTCAAATTTCATAGGCTCTTTGCAGTTTTTAAACGGATAAGGCCAGGCACACAAACCGATAATAGATTCTTGAAACGTTTACCCAACTGTGGGACCAACAACCCAAAATATCACCTTTCTTTTCTGCATAAAAAAGCTTCAGTTTGAGTGAAGAATTTATCCCACTAAAAAACTTGTTAAACAACGTGTTTGCTTTACCAACACCTCAACACCAAAAAGCATGATTATAACAGATGGTCCGGCTGTTGCCCAAGATTTCTGCCATGGCCAGTGCATGAACTGGAGAGTAAGGTGTTTAAGAATTGTTTCACAGGCTTGTGGAGGGAAGTGTTTTGAACAGATAACACTGTTTTTTGGTGGTTAAGGAGAAATCTGCTTTTTTCAGTTCAATGCATGTAGCTGCCTTCACAGGTAAAAACAGAAGCGCTTCGATAAAATATAAAACACAAAACACAATTGAATTTAGACAGAAAAGACAGAGAGCAAATAAACTGATGCAAATAGTTTAAAATGAGCACAATGAAATGTAAAAAAATTGTTACAGAACAGGAAGCTTGAGGGAGAATGTCTTCAGCTGCTTTTTAAATAAGTCAACATAGAAACAAAGGATGCGTTTTCCAGAGTGGAGACGCAACGGTGTGGAAGCAGTGCTCTTCTTGAGCTTTACGTCTGTCTGTTTGCTTCAAGCACCTGAGGGCTCGGGTTGGAGCACGTGACCAGAGTCTCATACCCCAACGAGTGACTGATGCAAGCGCTGCTGTTGCTGATGAGTGTTGGACCAACTGGAGGTGATCAAAAACTTTTTGTGGATACATGTGAAAAGTGCTGGGTCTGTTGGGAAACTGTGGACCGTCTCTTCATCGTTTGATGTCTCTCAGCAATGAGCGACTGCTTTTAGGCTATTTATTAAAATAGTCCATGTTTTATCTACAAGTCCACAAGAGACTGCAGCTCTCAGTGACATGTCATCATTCATGGTTGGTCTTTACTTCCTGTGTAATTTGTTGTCAGCGAGTGCTTTTAAAATGACTTATATGATCTGAAAAGATCAAACTGATTATGATTTATTCTCGTCTCATAATTTCAATATTTATAGGTTTTGGGTGGTAGAATATAATAACAGATAATAGACAGATTGATGGTGCAATGTTAATCAAGTCAAGCGTGCCTGTTTAAAATTATTTCATCAACCATTACGCCATTAAGGTCTGCTATTATTAAGCCTCTACCACGTATGCAATCCACTGGCAGCTTTTAGCCGCAACTGTGTGTGTGCAGTAAGGGTTTCCACTCTAATGCAATATGCAAAATGAAACCTATCAAAGAAAGAACAGATTGTGAAAGGTGCTCGACTCTGCACAGCGGACTTTGTGAATGAACTTGTCTAACTTCAATGGCACTTTTACTTATTCCATACAGTCTTTCAGCCTGGAGAGCTGTTCCTTCAGAGGGCATCTTAACCTAAAACATGCTGCCACAGATGTATTAGGTGCAGGCAGTCTAAAATTTGGATTTTGTTGTGTATGTTTTGGCTTTAGATGGTACACTATTTATTGCTGAGAAAAAAAGGGATAAAATCTGTGTATTTCACTTCAACTGATTCTATTGTTTATGATCACTTCTATGTTCAGCTTTAATTTGGTGCTATAGATCCTTTTGTAGCAGTGTGTCACTTGTTTCAGACGGTGGATGTGTCATTTTGACATGTAAGATTAGTCATTTTCTACAAAGAAAGAAAAGCAAATTATTCTGCGTACAGAAGAATCTTTATTTTACATTAAATGCTACCAGTGTTTTTAGCAGTGTACGCTGTGATCTCTCTTTCAGTTGCATTGCCTCTACAATGAAAGGATAAAAGTATCTAAAACATATTAAAGAGTTGTTTAAAAGTAACTTATGATGATTATATGTGTGAAGAAGTGTAAAAAATGGTTATGGCATGCCGGTTTCATTTGTGAGAAAAGATTTTTCTATGAGTAAGCATGTCAGGCCTTGAGAATTCTTTGAGCTGTGTTTTGCTGTTTGTATACTTTATGTACAATAAAGGACTGCAGATGTGTGAACTTTATCCACGATGCCAACATTTTTTTAAATATAACTGATGGGACGAAGAGTTGCTTTAATGGCACAGAGCACAATATAGAGGAAGCAAGATTTAGGAATACAAGTGTTATGTTGGGGTTTTGTAAGGGATTCAAGTCCAGAGACTGTGGCAAAAAGAGTTGATTTAATAATGAAATAAAAGGAAAACCCACAGGGGAATCACAGGTTAGGGAGTGATGAAGAACCCAGCAATGAACAATGATTTTCTGCAGGACGGATAGAAGAGACCAAAGCAATCAGACAGAGATGCAATACAGCTGTGTTGGAAGGATAGAAGGGAAACTGAGGGAGGGAGACTAATTAACACAAAGAGCGCTGAACTAAGGCTACGTTCACACTGCAGGTCTTGATGCTCAACTCTGATTTTTACATTTTTGTGCATGTTTGTTCATACTTGTGAATGAAGCGATCGTAATCAGTCCCGCATACGCAGAAGAAGAACACAGACTTTACACAGCAGCGCACTGTTTACAGAACTAATAATGGATGCCGTTGTCTAGTTAGTTACTCAGAGCTGACAGTATTATCACAATCATCAAGATCCAAAGACAAAGGAAGCTGGTATAAAAAAGTACAACTAGTAGCAACGGCCTTTTGTGAAGCGTTAATTATAACTTCTGAAGAGGAGTCTGTTTGGATGTGTAGTCGGACCAGGAGTGGTGGGATTGTGATGTGATGTCCCACACTGACACAGTGACACAGACTTCTTTCGTAATTATAATTTTCAGCCATTCTTTATGTCCAGATTTCTGCTTTCTTCTGGTGCAGAATATGATACATCTCACGTCAATGACATAAAGGAAGGATGACATGCAACATGACCGTTCAGACTGCAGATGCTTTAAAAACAATCGGAGACGTATCCAGTTTAGTACCACATATCCAAGCGGCAGAAATCAGATTTTTTTTGAGGGCTGAAAAGACCAGAATTGGATCGCTCAGACTATGATGAAAAAGTCAGATAAGGGTCGTATATGGGCAAAAAAAAAAAAAAATCGGATCTGGGTTGCATTTGCCTGCTGTGTGAACGTAGCCTAAGACTCTATGGATCTACAAACAGACTAAGAAAATTAGAAAACATAACAATATACTAAGAAAATTAAGAGAAAAGAATGAATTAATAAGCCATCAGCCTACTAACAAAAATGATCATCAAGAAAAGAAGTGAATACAGCAAGACCTAATGAACATAATACACGAACAACAAGGTCAAAACAGCAAGATTAAAACACAAACACCAAAAGATCATAACAGTAGCTCCCTCCACACTTACAGCTGTGCTCAGGAGTTTATATACCCAAGCAGAGCTCAGGAATTTGAGTTTTTTTCCCCACAGAATATGAATAAAAGCAGAAAAATGTATCTTCCACTCATAGTTAGTTGTTTACATAACCTGGAAGTTTTAGCTTACAAACATAAACAGCAGTTGATGCACATGGTTCTGAGGAGCTACTAAGGGGGAACCAACCTCCCCTGTGAGCTGTTTGCTTGCAGTGAGTGAGCATGGATAAAATGTCTGTTTATATCTGGGTTCCTGAAAAAGCCCTGCAAGTTTGATCCTGTTCTGCAGTGCCCAGTTCAGAGCTCTGTGAAAAATATGTGGAAAGACATCCAAGGAATTAGGAATGCTAATCAGCACTGTTCAAATTCTAATTAGGAATTGGAAAATAAGGGATTCAGTTGAAACCTCGCCACTGTTAGGTAGACCAACAAAAATTTCAGCCACGACAGCCAGGAAAATGGGGATGATAACACACAGCTCTGAATAAAATAGTTTATCTGTTCAAAGGAGAACAACAAGGAAAAGCTTGAAGAAAAAATGCACTGCATGGCTGAGTCTTCATAAGAAAGCTGTTACTATGTCAAATAGCAGAGAACCATTTCTCACTACTTCATGAGAATAAAAATGGTGCTTAATGGCCACAACAATCAGCACAACCTCTAGAGAGGATGTTTTGTGGGCGTGTGAGCCACAAAGGTGCAGGGAAGTTGCTCAAAATGGATGGCAAGATGAAAGCAGCGTGATGTCAGAAAATGCTGGAGGAGGATTTGCTCTCATCAGCTTGGAACTACTCGTGTGTTTCAAGATGGCAATGATCATAACACAATGTCTGATCAACATGTCACTGGCGACAGCAGAAAACAGGGAAGGATCTGGAATGGTCGTCAGTCTATTAACGTCAATATCTTCAAACCTCTTCCCAAGAATAATAGGAAGCTTTACTGTCTCGGAAAATAACAGACCTCAGCCACCACTCTAATAAAAACCATTTCAAGTTGTCATTAATGTTAAAGCAGGCTAGACACAGTATTATTAATGAGGTCATGTAATATTTTGATTAGGGCAATTTGGGTGGTTTCTTGTAGGGATAATGTCTCACTAAAGCTTACACCCAATGCATGGGCAGCATTAGTAAGTTTTTTAACGAGAGGCACGGTTCATAGAATGAATTGTATATATTGTATATATTGTATAATGAAATACATATTCAGTATATTTTAAGGGAATATATTCCTATATTTCCTTAAAATATATTTGCTAAATGGAACATATTTTATTTTAAAACATTATTTTTATCTGACTCAAATCTATGAAATATATCTGTTTAAAGGGTAAATTCTCCTTTCAGTAAGCCTACATTTCACACATCATGAAAGAAAAGGTCTGAGAGGAATTTCTTATGAAAAATCAGAATCACAATATCAACACTTCCTATGAAAAATGAAGTATTATATTGTACCTAGTCTGTAAAAAAACAATAATTAAGCTGAGTGATCACACTTATATGATCATTTAATTAATAAGACGTATACAAACAAACATGAAGTCTTACTTCTAAATCTAAATCTGAAAGGAATCCTGAAAGTGTTGGTGAATGACTAGATTTTTTTTAAGCAAATAAGGATTTAGCTTCATCAAATCGTCTCCGTCTCTGGAAGGGTAAACTCCTGTTTACACACATAATTTAATTTCCAAATACCTGCACTGGAATTTAAGTGATGGTTGGAGAAATTCAAAAGAGGGATTCAAACAGAGGAAGGCAGAGAGGTCGGGTGCCAGAAATCATTCTCATGACAAGACAGGAAAAGTACCACCAGTTGGGTCAAACACTAGTTATTTTTTTCAAAACCGGCTTGGGCTTCTGCTCCAGGTTCTGGCAGCTCTCTTGGCTGAAAAGTTCATCAGCCTTGGGGCCTGGGGTCTTTCTGCATGGAGTTTGCATGTTTTGTTTCTGCATGTGTGGGTTACCTCTGGTTTCCTCTTACAGTCCAAAGAGATGACCGATAGGTTGATTGGTCTTTTTAAATTGTGAGTGTGCGTGTGCCCTCTGATGGACTGGTGACTTGTCCACAGAGTACCCTGCCTCCACATAAAAATGGCTGCAAACAGATGCACAGTGCAGCAAGTCATTTCTGGAAGGTAAGTCAACAACAAAACACCTGTCTTCTAGCAGCCATTGTAAGGTGCATACAGCAGTAAAACCAGGTAGCCAATGGTGTTCTAGCTCCACTTGTGTTACTAGGTGAGGGGCTGGGCTCGGCTGGGGTTGCTGGGTAATGGCACAGTGCCCATCAATTTTCACTTAACAATTGGGAGGTTTTTGAAACAGCTCGTTTTCCAGACACCAAAATGAAAATTTGGACATGCTGTTAGTTTTAATCTAAGACTGCAGATAATTTATATAAAATTGCAATTTTAGTGTGCCACTTTTCTACTATCTGTCCCTCTGCCTGGGCCCCCCTGCTCCAGGAAAAAAAAAAAAAAAACAAAACTTTAAGACTACATCATTTTTCATTATGTCATTAAATGTCCAAGGCTATGGCTCAACTTGAGTAGTTTTTATTTACATGTGAGAGGGAACTGTTTGAAGAGCACAGTTTTCCTCCTGCTCAGCACTACACACTGCAGGGAAAATAGTCTCAAGGTACATTAAGGACTGTTTTTGGAAAATAATCCAAAGATAACTAAACATGAGTTTCAGACATTACAACCTGTGCTATGAAACCCTCACAGAATGTGTCACTGAGGTGATGCAGCTTTTGTTCACCTTCATAGGAGCACATTAGCATTAAAAGCAATTACATATTTGTTGTCCTCAGAAAAGAAGAGAAACGTTCCCCTTCAGTCTTTGACTGAGATGAGTGTTTAATCAATGTCTCATCTCCCAAAGCCCCATATTGTTTTCCTGTCAGGAACAGAGCTCACCCCTGTATGAGCTCTGCTATTAGGACTGTGAAATCACCCCTTTTCCAATACATCAACTGTCAGCTGGCATTTAATATCATTTAACACTGTCATACATTTTACCTCACAGAGCAAAAGGTTCAATTACAGTGTTTTCAAAGGGATTTTCAAATGGAGATTCAATTGCCTGTGTTTATGCCAGGTCCTTTTACGGCCTGGCACAGACATCAGTCATCCTGGGCCATCTAATTCCACTTGTGAGACTGTTGAGAAAGACTGGAGATAGCTTCTTTCAGACCATCTTGCATCGGGGTCTGGGACAGTTTTTCCTACATTAGTTTAGCAGTCTAAACACAAGCTGGACCACTTGACCACCTCACATAACTCCCCTTAGGTAACAGAGATGATGCATTATGGTTTGCCAGGGAAATAACTACATTTTTAAACAGCACTGGAATAATTAGCCATTTTAAAGTTTGTGTTTTTGGCTAAAATTTGTAATAATGTAATTCTTGTCAATATGAGAGGTTCCATTTTCCTGGGAATGTATTGATCAATGCATGAACATCATGCTGGTGACTATTCTCTGTAGGATAGTGTTTGTTTAGATTATTTTTGAGCTTTTGACACTGTGGTCACTGTGTAGAAAAATATCCTGTGTCAACCATATGGGAAGACCTCTCAGACACTATGGTGTGAGAATGAAGTGTTCCCCCCACATTTATAATGAAATATTTCTTACCCCAAGCATTCTCTCTATTGCTTCATGAAAGAGTCCTTTCCACTTGATAGGAGATTGATTGATAGGAGAATATTCATATCACTAAAACTCTGCTCCAGGTTTTCCTGCTTACCTCAAACAGCTTGCTGCACAACATGATACCACCAACGAACAACACCGCCTGGTGGGGTTACGGCGCACGTGTACGCTCTGCCAACGAATGCGCATTAGTGTCATGAGGTGATGGACCCTTCTAGTTTAACCGTGCTGGTGATTCAGTTGAAGTAACTGCAATAAAGATGACTGAACTGCAGACATGTATAAAGTGTCTTTGCTGGAAAGAGGTTGAATGAAGGTGGAAGTTGATATTTTTTTAAAGTAAAAGATTGTTCAAAATAAAATACACCACAAATTGCAGTTAAAATGAGAACCTTAACAGACCAGTCAAGTCGCTGCAAACCAAATAGGAGAGAGAGGAAAGCCGCATGCGACTTGTTAGCCAGCGTGTCCCCCACACATTTCAAATGCTTCCTATGCCACTGCATATATTGTTTGATGTCACAGAGTTTAAAGTTCCAGGAGGGAGTTCTGAGAAAACCCTGAACATTTTGACAAGAACACCTTATAGGTGCCCCCCACCCCAGCTCTCTGCTGTGCTACAGTCCTCCTTCCACTGCTCCTCCCCCACAGCGGAGCTCACCTGAACGCGTAGGCCACTGATGGCAGTTTTCCTGTAACGTTAGGTTCTCCACCATTAGCACAGGTGCAGCAAACCGCCAATCTTGAGCTTGAACGACAGAACGCGCTGGGTGGGGGAGGATGTGAGCAGCGCGTACACGAGCGTGATTAACACTGCTAAGACATTTCTCCTGGCTCTGACTGGTTCTTTCTGACCATCTGTAGATGGCAGTAGGACCACTGGAAGCTGTCAGAGGAGCTTGATGTTTTTCACAGATTGTCTGTCTCATATTCTGCTGTCAGGACATAGTGACAGCTTTAAATATGTAAAAACACACTTTTATAAAAGTTACCGACTATAGCTTTAAGTAGGTGGATGATTCACATACAACTTTTCTGACTCAGATCTTAAACAGTGTTTGTTTTCAAAATAACATACAGCATTGTTAATGAAACCTGCTGTAAACAATGGCCAGCGCTGCTAAAGTCAATCAGAATTTTTTGTTTTTTTATCAGCAGTAAGCCATGATCATCAAAATTAATTAAAAAAAAAATACTAGAAATTTATCTCTCTGTGCACAATGAACTTTTTCAATTGACTAACTGAAATAAATAAATAAATTAAATGTTATTCTAATTTTTTGAGATGCTTTTGAGTACATCTACTTTTACACATTTCTCATGTTAAGAGTAAAGCTGGGCTGAAGTAGGTGATGGTTGCCAGGTAGCCACTGGGCGTTTTACTGCAGTGGACTTTTACTGGTTAAAGTTTCCAGCTGGCATTGAAGTCTATGTAGCCCTGAGTCATTACACACTCTTTCAACACATGAAAACACTTTGCTGTCTCCGTTCCGATCAATGGAGTGTTTGTGTGTACTGATCTGTAGCTCAGTCTCATTTCATTAAAAGTTTCACTCAACTACACAGAACAACATTTTTAATAGACTGAACACGTGTTTGTAGGTCTGCATAATTCTCCACTGAGGTGGAAACTGACATTTATAATAGATCAATAGCAATAAGCAGAAAGCAGTAGATGTACCTTTAATGCTCCTGTGAATTCCTCAGGGCGCTGTGCTACTTTGCAGGATACAGTGGTTTCTGTCACGTCTGCCTCATTAATACACAAACTATGATTTTGTCAGAGTGCAACAGATAGTTAGAATCCCAAGGAAGTAAGCAGGAAACTGGTGATGAAGTGAGGAATGTGCTTGCTTTCTTTATTAAGTATACTCGCTATATTCATGCTTGCCAAACGAAGATATTGATTATCTTAGGACACAGAAAACAATAACCAGTTTTTTTTCTCCTAAAATGGAGCAGTTTAATAATTATCATAACTTGTTCAATGGAGTTTGCAAACTAATGTTTTTCCAACTTTGTGGCTAAACCGTGATTTTATAGTAGTCAAGATTGATATAACACACAGAATCACTTTTTCACTCAGAAGTTTGCAAAATTAATGCTATTCGTTAATAATGAAAGAACATCTCATGTATATTCAAGGTGCTGCTTGATCCATTGCTTTGACTGACATGTTTAGCATGAGACGGAGAGGTGATTTAAAGAGGAAAGTGTTGAATATGGCCCCGCACAGCCATCAGCAGGCTCTTTTAACCGTTGTGTGGCCAAGTATTGATCGGAGAATGCAATTTATTTCAAAATATCAACACAAGAAAGTTCAAAAAGCAATCTGATTGGCTGGCTAGAGCCTTGTATATTAGTTCAGTGTATGAACTCATATCACACCTTGAAAAGCGTGAAAGCAGCGTGAAAAACATTTGGAGAGGTGAAGTAGAAATAGACAGCTGTTTCTATAAACATGCCCAGTGGTGTCAAAGAGGTTCAAAACAATGGTCTCAGTACACATGAGTATTCATGCAAGCAGTATTCATCTCATTTGATATCAAAGCAGCACCCCTCTGGTTTTAGTGATGTTCTGGTTTTAGCTTAGAGATGCATCAGAAATCCATGTTACACCGATACACACACCTGCAAATTTGCAGTCTGTTGACTTCGCATTTTCGTGTCCTGCATGTGGAACATTATGTAATTCTGGGTTAAATTGTAGGAATTTTAAGGGTTTAAAGCAAACATTAGTTCGAAGGAATGAAGGAAGGAATTAACTCATAGCCATATTGGCTGCTTATAGCTGTGTTGTTATTTAGTGCTCTAAGTTTATAGCTGGCTTATAGCTTGTAATATAATCAATTGTTCAAAATTGTCATGAAAGAGATGGGTAGAAAGGTTAGTAGCAGATTAACCAAAATTATAAAGGGTACTATATGATAAAGATGTGAAATGATCAATACCCAAGAGAAGTTAACAGATATGCAATGAGTATGAAATTCTTACAGGTAGAAAAAGATGAATGGGTATGAAATTTAGGTACAACCTGGAGAAATCTACAAACAATACAATATAACAAAAACAACAACATATTTCATATTTTAATGAGTTTTCATACTGAATGTAGAATACAGAAAGAATGCAGAATACAGAAAGTCATGAAGACCCATAATTTGCAATGGATGAACATCACACACAAAAAACCAGCAGTTATCTTTGAAGCACGCTGCATTTTCAAAGCAAATACCCCCATATGTATGTATTTGTCAGCTTCCTTTAAAACAATACGTAGCTGTTACAGCAATTTTGAAAGAGTTTACCTGAAAATAATTACCTCTCAAAGTTACAGAAAGTAGCATTAATCTATTTCACTCTGTTCGATGTTGGATCTCATTTGTAGCATCTTGTTTCCACTGGTTTCATGCTCCAAAAAACAGAAACACAGAAGGTTGGGCCTTCCAAGCAGAACCATGGGGTACCTTTAATGGAAAGTATTGATCAAAATCCTCATTTAGCAACACATGGAGCAGCATACTTCCTGTTTACGTCATGCTGGAAGTGCAGGCATTAAAAAATCTGTGGTAATAATTTAATTTCTTGAAATGAGCAACCTACCTGTATCTTGTTTTTTGAGTTATGATGGCTGCAGGCTTGACCATTTATGCATTTTACAGTAATAAAGTTTAAAGACCCCTCTTAAAAATGCACTCACGTTTTTACTACTTTCTTTGTTGCTGTTTTTTTTGTTTGTTTTTTGCTGTGAGTACATAAACTAAGAAACTGTATGAGTGAAAGGGAATCGAAGTGAGTTGAAGTTTCTTTTTATAAGTTATACAAACAATTACATGTAACTTTACAAACTCTTCAAATATTTTTTCGAGCTCTGGATTTGTTATAGCCATGGGTTGTGGGATAAACAGCTTGCTGCCTTTTTTCCCTGTTCCTGACCTGTGATAGAGTTAGGTTATATAGAATGCAACACCATGTGACGGAGCATGCTGACATTTACTGTAAAAACTTGAGAGAAGTATTTTGGACTTTGCATCATTTCACAACATTTATATTAACAGCTGATTATTGCAGGAATCTTATTTATGTTCTTGAGGGTTATGTTATGAGGGGTTTCTTAAATGAATGCTACATGGTGTTTATCGTTCATTTGCACCAACGATGGTGGAAATGCTGCACACATTTGCAACTCATCTGACAACAGTATCACACACTGTCAAATCTATGTGTTCCCTGTTTCTCCATTTTTGCAAATAATTGGAAATCTGACAGATAAACCATCTTAGATGTCAGCATTCCACCAAGGTAGGTCAAGGCAAACAAACTGTAGTTCTGATAACTGTTAACTTCACTGACTTCCTGTCTAAGTTGTTTGCACACAAGTTTATTTTATTGTAAAAGTTGTTTGCTGTTTTACTCTGATAATAATAAGAATAAAACAATAATATTTTTTGTTAACTTTACAATTTGGATAAAGTGGTACTGACTTCATTTCTCATATCAAACTAAGAATCAAGATCCTTCCAACATCACTTTTTAAAGTATTAACTGAAGTTCTGGGTAAAAAGAACAGAAGGCTTAAAAGAAAAGTTCATGCACCACAGTAAAGCTTTATATCAAACTCCCCTGCTGAACAAAGAGGCCCAGCTCACACTTGAATTAAAAGTTAAACAACTTCGACTGCAATTTCTGATTGTCATCTGTGTTTCCCTCTTTTCCTAGTTTCTGTTTGTTGCCAATAAAAAAAAAAGCTACTTTTAAAATATTGCTTTATACTTTGATTGCTTGAACATTGTCTCTATCTGTCACCCTTTTTCTCCATGTATTTTACTGTTGACTTAACTCCTACATGTTTTTACTTCATATTTATCTTCTGCACAAAGAAAAGAACTGTTTCTGTCAAAGGTAAATTCAGCAACACTGACTCAGCAGCTAATCAGTTTTTGGGATCTGTATCATGCAAGGTTCTGCAAACACATGTTTCCCATTATCAGCAGCACACATATCTTATGAAATAAATATATTGCTGCTATCTTGTTTTACATCTGCTATTCCAGAGAAAAATGGGGCTGAATCAGATGAAAATAGTTATGTTAAAAAAAAACAAAAAATGATCACAGCAAGTTTTACAACTCAGGAAAATCCAAGCAGGAGGTTTGACAGACCCTGCCACTGCTTTTCTTATTTCAATATTATCCCAAAAACTGCTTTTATGATTCAAGAGACTATCATCCCCCAACTCAACCTGCTATCCCATAAATATCTATTCATCCCCTCAAGGTTGTAAAAATAAAGTTTGAGGTAGTGACAGATGGGAGCTGAGTTAAGAACTGGGGCACACATGCTCTGTTTCTTCCTTGTGCAATCCATAGTGTAAAAAGTTGGCAACAACAATATAACTTCTGATTTAAAAATATGTAAAAAGAAAAATATCAAATTATATTCAATTCACACCAGCGACCCTCAGTTAATACATTAATAATCAGCCCTTTTTTTAAAGAACTGGGTGCACAAAACCAGTCTTTTGTGCAATTTTCACAAATTTACACAGGATCTAATTTATACTTACACCTTCACTAATACTTAGATAAATGTCTTTTAGCAAGTTGCAAGGAAATCACAAGCTTTTTGTTAGCTTGCTTTTTCCACCCCAAAACCAGGTTTTGGTCTGTTTTGGGGATCTATGTTCTGTTGGAACAGCCATTTATGTCCAAAAGTTAATTCAACCTGGAGAGACTCACACAAAGACAGAGCAGCTATTGGAAAGTTTTATTGACATGAATGAATAAAAAGTATTTTGGTGCTCGCACACTGGCAGAAGACGTATATGCAGTGAACTGCACCAGGCTCAAGCACAGTAAGTGTTCAAGGCAAGTTTATTTGTAGAGCACAATTCAGCAACAAGGTATTTCAAAGAGTTTTACATGATAGAAACATAATCATCAGACAAATTTTACACTGTGTGGTATAGTAAAGGAAAGTTATAAAAAATTGGAAAACAGATAAAATCAAGGATGTTGCAATTATTGTTAATCAAAGGCAGGTCTAAACAGGTGGGTTTTTAGCCTTGATTGAAAGGAACTCAGTGTTTCGGCTGTTTTGCAGTTTTCTGGAAGTTTTTTTCAGATTAGTGGTGCATAAAAACTGAAAGCTGCTTCTCAATGTTTGGTTCTGGTTCTGCAATGCTGAGTAGACTAGAACCAGAAGGTTGATACAAGAACAGGTCTTTACTGTATTCTGGTGCTAAGCCATTCAGTGATTTATAAACTAGCAAAAGTATTTTAAAATCTGTAAAGTAAAATGCTGAAACACAAATGTCCCTGTCCACAGTCAAGCAAGTTTAAACTGAATATTGACTGATGTTGATAAAGAAAGAAAGCCCTGCTCCAAATTCTACACCTCAAAGCTTGATAAGATGTCCACTCTGAGGTCACAGGAGAAAGAGATTGAGATGCTTGATCAAAATGTCAAGAAGTATGTTTGAAAGAGTGGACGTAAGGATTTTAATTCAAAGACCAAGATCCCAGGCGTAGGGCATGTTGGTGGTAGCATTATCCTGAGGTCTGTTTCATTACTACTGGTACTGCTTCATTGCAGAAAGGGAATGGAATAAAGAAGAAAGGGGACAGCTTCCAAATTCTTTAGCTTCATTTAAAACCAACAGCTAGTTGTTGAAATGCAGACACAACTGGGTTTTTTAACTGAATAAAGATTCCAAAGACTTAAAACCCATGGATGACGCTTAAAAGGAAACCAAACCACTTAAATGAGTTCAATTAATTCTACAGTGAATTACAGTGATCAAATATTCTGCCAGAATGGTACCAGCAACCTTTTGATGGCTTCAATAAGTGTATAGTTTCTCAGCATAGTGTTAAAGGTCACCTATAATGCTTCCTTGAACAGGTTAGGATCGGTCTTTAGGCTATACAAAACATGTTCATTACATTTTTTGCACAAAATTATTCTTAGATAATGAGATTTCAGTCTGGTCAGTTCATCCTGTTCTGAGTTTCTTTCTGATTGAGCTGTTTTAGGGCCTCCTGTCACTTTAAATCCAATTAAGCTGCTGCTGGCCATGCCCCCCAACTCATCATTTTCAACAACAAAACGCTTGTTATTTCCACCAGCCACTGTACAGCGCCTACAGCGGTAAAACCAGCTGGCCAGTCATGCTAGAACTCTGCTTGGGTTGATAGGTGAGGGGCTGGAGTTGCTAGGTAACGGCGCAGTGTGATGTTACATTCAAAGGTTTTGGAAACAGCTCATTTTCCAGACACCAAAAAACATTAACTTATTGCTAAAAAACAGCTGGGTGGGTTTTTTTTAAGCATTTGGGCTGATTTTAGAAGCAGTTGAGACCAAAATGGAAGAACTAAGATGTGCAAAATGTAAAAAATAATAGGTCCCCAACATCAGTAGAGCTGTATGTATTTCTTCGAATCAATGCAGCATTCATGCCGATGATGAGTGATGATGAGTAAACCTCTGACTGGGATTACATTTCCACATGCATTTTAACAAAGCAAATGATACCAAGTTACAGATTCATTGGGAAAAGCCAGCAGAGCATATTCGACAAAAAAACTTCACCTTCAAAAATATTAAAAGATAAGTTACAAATTACAGTACATCATACCATTGAACCACTGAGACAGTTTCTTCCGAATTGTCTCGTGTGTCATGGGAAATTAGCAAAAACCATAAAGGGGAAATAATTAAATTAAACTAAAATTACTTAAAATTCTTAAAGCATCCTGTCTAATTTTGGTATCGGAACTGTGAATCAAGCATGAAGGGTGAGTGAATTTTTTTTCAGTGCACAAAAACGAGAACTAAGGAAAGAAGTACAGCAGCCACATCACTAAGCAAAGTGTCTGCAGGGAGACAGAAGACAGGAACAACCATCAGAGCCAGGATTTATAATGACCAAGCCCAGCCTCAGGTGTCTGTTGTTATCGAACCATCCAGTCATTACCAGAGACTCTACTGACTGACGACAGGTGTCAACAAAGAGACCCAGCCTCCAGTATGTCAGTGTGTGTTAAACTATGTGAACAAAAACATCTTTTTGAAACATAATTAGTTAAAGTGTTTGAAAAGATGCTGTAAAAAGTAATGCTGAGGTCCAGGAATTTGATTGTCAGTATCAGCTGAAAAGATGACACTTCCTGCTGTATCAACAGGCTAAAGCTCACCCTGGAGGATCTTGTTATATTTTCCTCTTTGCTTGTGCTTTTTCATGGCTGCTACTGATGGCTGAAGTTCAGCTCGAGCTTAGTGACACCCAGAGAGAGGAAAATTTACTCTCCTCTGTCAGCACAGTTGAATTTTTGATGTTGGAAACTTCCTGACTCATAAAAGTAAAATAAGGTAGAGTAAAACTTTAAGGACTCCAGGTACAGTTTTGTATACTGACAATGGTCTGATCACACACGAAACACAACCACAATCAACAGTAAGTAGGTTACAATGTACATCCACTCTACATATATTACTCTCTGTTTGAGAAGTGATCATAGAGGAAAGTGTCGGGACATCTGCATGGTGGATGAATCAAAACCCGTCTACCGGTATCTATCAGTGCTGGATTTGTGAAGACAAGACGTGTGACCCGCAGGCAGCAGTCAGTACTTAGCATGCAAAGAATAAGAAGGATCAGAATCAACGCTGCAAGCCTCACTTCAATTGATTCCAGTAATATTAAAGCATCACCTCATGAAAATGTCTGTGTTTTCAACTCTCAAATGTCCAAAACAGCAAACAATACCAGAGGAACAAAAGCATTTCATAAAATGACAAATATATATTTTTACTCATTTTTTTCTCAGCTGTGTCTGAGCTTGTAGCTCACAATAGTTATTGTCCAAGAGCAAAATCAAGAAATAGTTAAAGAGTAAGAAGCAGGCACACAGGAACACAGCTGAAAGTTTTCATAAACTGGTGAGATTATATGAGGAACACTAAACTTGGTCCATAATGAACAACACAATTAGCACCAAATAAGGAAGTGATAGCAAAGTACAGCTTGAATTTGAGTTTACAATGTAAAGATTTGTATGATAATTTATCCAGTAAGGAAGATGAAGTCAAGAGAATTGTTATATGTGAACAGTGGCTTAGATATCTAACAAACTGGCACTCTATGCTGGGATTTAAAACTCCTCTCTGATGACCCCGGTCTGGTCTGACTGTAATTCACCACATTGATTAATATCTGCTTATGACAAAATTGCAATTCAAAATACGGCATTTCTTACACAGTTCAGGTTAGCTGGCGTTATTTCTGCTCTTCTTGTGGCTAGAATTGTTAGATCATTGTCGTGGAAATGCAACAGCTCACCCATTCATTCGAACAACTGTGTCACTAGAATGTCATACTTCTAGTCCACAGAGTTTGCAGATTTTACTTCTCTCCTCATAATCAGTCCAAATTTTACTTGTGGGGTTTGATCACACCATGATAACGCAGTTGTCAAAATGTCATAGCAAAGAAAACATTTAACAAACTCTATTAGTCTGTCTACATAAGGGCAGTGTAGGTGAAACATTAGGAAGCAGCTTCAGTGCAGTGATTTAAGAACTAGTGTATTATAACTTTTTTTTCTTTAATTTTAGCCCCAGTATTTGTTGCCATCATTTTGGCACCATCCTATTTACTGTAGTTTAAGGAATCAGCCACGTTATGACGACAAATTTCTAATCAGAATTATTTTTTAACTGTACTGTAGTCACTGATGAATAACTTCCTAAGTGTTCAGTGATTGACTCACGCTCTTAAAATTAATCAAATCTAACTGATCATAAGAATCAGACAATGAGTGTTTATACTGTTACGATATCCAGGACAATCATCAACTGAATAATGGTTTCTTCATTAACCCTTTTGTTATGATTAATTCAGTACTACACTCAAAATCATTAGAAGAAGTTTAAATGAGGCCATTTATTCCTCAGGAACAATACAACATGATGTGTAACCTAATGCAGTCCTGAAACACGGTGTTGGAACTATGTAAGAAGCTTAGCCTCGAAATGTATTCAGTTCCATCTGGAGGTCTCCAGCACGGTTAGAAACCATGAGATTACCTGTCAAGAAATGTAGAGTCGAGGAATATAGCTGGAATATCAAGTGGACGAGCTTCGGCATATGCATTTGTTCAGATGAATGCATGCTCATGCATATTTGTTTGGCTTTAGTTCAACCTCAGCTGACATACAGAGAACTCAGAGACATTAAATTAAAAAAAGAACATGGAGCCATAAACAGTAACTACATTGTAAAGAGTAGCAGGCTCTGGTTCCTAAGAGCTCTTTCATTAATTATTCAGCACTCACAACAGCTCACTGTACCTGTTTCTGTTACTCATCCTGCAGTCACAACATTCAGCAATCACAACAGACACCTGAGTCCAAATCCATGCACAGATCTTGGCTTACACCATAGTTTTAATTCCATGCGGTCACCTTGTATTGCATATAGCTGGCGATGCCACAGCCAAGCATCACTGGTAGCTCTTTTTCTTAAAAGATAACAGTTCTTCTATAATTCATTTTAGACGTGTGATGGGTCACATTATAATATGTGCAGTGGCAGCATAGCTGGAATTACCTCCTTCAGCACCGCCTGCATTTGTATTCAGGCCTGCTGAGTCAGTACTTTGGAGAACCATGTTTTGCTGCAGTTCCATGATTTGGGGTATATCTCTACCAGCTGTGCACATCTTGTGACATGTTTGCCTCTATAAAATAGTTCAAGCTCTGCCAAACTGGATGGACAGCCTCTGCGAACATCAGTTTTGAAGTTTTGCAACAGATTCATAATTAGACTAAGTTCTAGACTTTGACTGGGCCATTCTAACACATAGCTGTGCTTTGATATAAACCATTCCATTGCAACTTTGCCTTTAAGTTTAGGGTTTAGGGCTGGACGGTGGACCTCTACACCACTGTCAGGTTTTAGTCTTTAACAGATTTTTTTTTTTTTTTTTTTTTTTTTTTTTTTTTTTTTTTTTTTTTTTTTTTTTTTTTTTAGTTTTTCTGTCTTCCAGCTTCACTTCTCTGCAAAAGAAATAACATAGCATGATGCTGCCACTGCCATGTTTTACCATTTGTTACTAAAATTTTGAGTTTGAAGTGTAGTCCAGCAGTAACATTTGACTACATATATCTTATAACATATATCACATCTGACTTTCTTTCAATCATATGTTTTTTGTCACTTTTTTATAAATGTGAGATTTGTAGAGTGGACAACTGTCAGCATATTCTCCTGCATGAGCTCTGGGTCTCTGCAGCTCCTCCACAGCATGGTGATTTATGTGGACGACCATGTCTTAGTAGGTTTGTAGTTTCCATGTTCAGATGATGGATTGAGCAGAGCTCTGTGAGACGATCAAAGCTTAGAAGCTTTAGAAACTAGCCCTGCTTTGAACACCTCTGGAACTTTCTCCCTCCAGCAGTTGTTCTCTGATGTTCTCTAGCAAATCTCTGAGGCCAGAAAAAGAATAGCTGCTTTTACACTCAGATTAAATAACACACAGCTCGACTCTGCTAGTTAAGTGACTGATTGCACTGGATTTTATTTGGGGGTATCACAGTAAAAGGTGTGACAATATATACTCATCAAAATGTTTTTAGAAGTTTTTATAAAAAATATGACGATTTTCCTTCTACTTGACAACTTTGTCTTGGACTATAACATAAAATCCCAGTAAAACACATCAAAGTTTATGGTTGTAGTGAAGCAAAATCTGGAAATGTCGTACAGGCAAGAATGTTTTTATCAGGCACTGTGGTTTTGTAAGTTCGAATCTGATGAAATGTTTTTCCCTTGTTTATTTATGGGTTGTTTGTACCTCCTGGGTAGAAAGCTCAGCTGATACTAAATGATGTGCTGTAAATACCGCAAGTTAAGGATCAGACACAATCTTCACCTTTGGGTTTAACAAAATCCGTTGAGGAGCTCTTGAATCATTCTCCTCCAGGTGTAATTCTGTCTTTCTCTAAAGGAATTTTGCAGCCAAGGACTGCAAAACATAGACGGTCCATCTTTGTAAATATATCCACATGCATGAATTACAAATCTCAGATTAAGGTTTATTATCAGAATGATATTTGACGGTTTTTTTCTTTTCTCATAGCAAGTACTTGAAAACACCACCAACACCTTTCTGGTGTAATGAGCAAAAAGTTACAAGCACATAGATGGTTTTTCTCATTTTGCCTTGGGTAACTATGCTGTAATTTTCTTTTGTGGATTTCTTAACTTGATTAGATTTGGCCAAAAACAGAAATATTTGATTTTAAATCATTTCACAAGCAAGCAAACAGTTATTTCTTTCCATTTGAAAAGATTTCAGGAAGACTTCTCCGACTCTGTCACAGAGCTGCAACCACTGGAAAGTAAAAAAAATATGATGGCTCTAAACATGTGACAATTCCATTGGTTTCAAATGCCTTGTGCTCTCCACAGTCTTTGACACCTCTGGTAAAGATGTGATGAAAGTCACAGAAAGAATGGTCATCATGGAGACGTGGTGACCCAAAATTGCAGAGTTTTGCTGCAATTTTCCAACAGCGAGCTTTGAAGACATCGTCAAACTCACTCACCGTCCTGCTTAGTGTGGAAGGTGCAAAGATAAACTTGAGTCCTCGTTCAGCCTTGTTGGTTACAGTTTTAACTGATTCATTGTTGCTCTGTGTGTAGCAGGTTTCTTTTCACATTGAGGCCAGCAGCAACTTACTTCTACACATTGCACTACTCATGATGATTAGTTATACAAATAATTAGTGTAATTTCCAGACTACTGAGCGCAGCTGATACAAGTTGCACCCACTAACTCTGAAAAGAAAAGAAAAAAGTACATTTATGGGCTGCACCTGTCTCTAAGTCGCAGAGGTGTCCACGTTGTCACATGAAATATTTACAAAGAAAGATTTTTTAAAATTTTAATGAAATACATATCGGTAACATACACAAGTACATACCATAAAAGCCTTTTCCAAACAGTGCCTGTGACACAGTTGCTTAAACAATAGAACAAAGAATCCTGCCGGGAAAAGTCACTGATCACCATCTTCACCTTCCTCCTGCACATAAAACTACTAAAGTTGTCTTCTTCAGTGTCAGACTTGAACATCCTCACACACTCTTCCTCAGTCTCTCTTTCATTGTCCCTCTCAGTGTCACTGTCATCTCAAGGCAAATTCGCTCTTCATTTTGTGCTGCCCTTATCATCACGCACCAGTCCAGCCTTTCGAAACCTGTTCATAAAATGCCGTATTTTACCCGTATATCAGCCGCATCGCAGTGTTTAAAGCATGTGACAAAAGCAGCAACTTATAGTCCAGAAATTACAGTAATGCTCTCCTATCTTTCCAGTTTTAAGGATCGACTAAAAGAAATGGGTTTCGGTTTCATTTCTCATGAAAAACAGGAAATGGCAAAATAGCTTTGATGTCACTATTCCAATAGTGATAATGAAATGACATCAGTTTGAGTTTGTTATTATTGGTATTATTGTGTCAAAGAGGCTCAAACATTTACCTGTACAGATATGCTGAAAAGGTCAGCTTCTTAGGAACGTTTTTATGTTTTCACACGTCTTAATCCACTGTCTGAAGCCTCTAACCTCCAACAGAAATAAGTGTGTATCTTTCACTAAAGCAGGGAAGAGTACAAAACAGTAAGAACAGAGCTGGCTGAATTAATATAATTAGGATGATTCAGCCACAGCAGCGTTGTGGCGTGGGGGTCAGAACACTGAGAATGTGAGGTTTTAAATGCTGGAAGTGCAGTGAGAATAAGTCTGGATCGTTTTCGTCTCGTCTGCCTCCGTGTTGACCCTGTGATGGACTGTAGACCTGTCCAGGCTGTACCACACTTGTCGCTCAGTGACAGCTGGCAGAGTCTCTGGGCCCCTCAAGAAAATGAACAGAACAATGTGTCTGTGGAAGACGAGTGCTTCCTTAAACCAAATCTTGAGAGATGCTTTCCCCATCACTCTCAAGCAGCTGTCGCTACTTCTTCTGAGCTATTTTGTTAAGGAACAGTATTTTGATTGAAAGGATAGTTGGAAATCCTTTCAATCTTTGCAAAAGCTGTTTGAAAACAGCTCCTCAGCTGAAGCATGACTTGAATGAGATAAAAGGAGGACTCCTCATGATTTGTGATGTATATTGATGAGCCCACTACAAAGCACCGTCTTGCCTCAGGCACACGTATCTGCCCTTAGAAGAAAAGAACTTTGTTCCAGCCCAGCAGCTTCACTGCCTCGAGGCTCCTGAAAGTTTGCCCTCCTCCAGGATGCACACTTCAGTCCTTGGAGGTTATGGCAACCCATACCAATTCACCTAGAACAGCATTAGATACATTATTCATAGCTGTTTGTTTCTGCTCTAAGACTTAGAAAACAAAAATATCCACAAAAATTTATATTTATTTAAAAAAATGTTCTATTGTTTTATATCATGATCATTTTATCTATTTGATCAGCTTTGAGTGTTTTTTTCCAGTTAAACATCCTTAAAAGATGAATGATCCGTCTTTCCTAGTTTATTCGTTTGGATGTAGACAATTCTTTAAATGAAAGCACCTCCGTACTCATTGTGCTTTTAAACACCTTCATCATCATTGTCGTCATCATCATCATCATCATAACTGGAAAACTCAGTTCACAACAGGTCCTCTAGAAATCATTAAAATGCGTCATGTTTTTCTGAATAGTCTCCACCTCTAAACTCTTTGGAGGTTCAAGAAAATTTTCTGTCTGTTGGAGTATGTTTATAACAGACTGAAATTTAAGCCTGTTCTGAAAATTGTGCACATCACACTGTTCAGATTTGTATTTGGAAAAAATAAATATGATTGTGTGATTTTCCTTCCACTTAATTTTCAGATATTTTATGTTCTCCTGTGGCTTTGGAGCTGCAAGAGCCTCTCTGGACCTGTCACAGTGGCTCTTTGGCTAAAAACAATAAGGATCAAACTAATGTGTGTATATATATATATATATATATATATATATATATATATATATATATATATATATATATATATATATATATATATATACATATATATATGTCTTTTTTTTTACCTTTCCATACATGTGTGAAATGAGAAGAAAAAACCCACAAAAATGCTGAAAAAGACCCAAAAATGATAGTTTTGTCATGAAATAAGTGAATTAAATTTTCACAGCAGAAGGACACTAAAAGTGCCAATATTTTTTAGATCTTTAGAAATATCAAAATCCCATAGAAAAAAATGTATCCTTTCTGTTTTTGCAAAAGGTTTGTTTTTTCTGTATTTTAAAACCTAAAAATAGAAATAAAATGAATGTTCTTTAAAAAAATTACTAATTTCCTATAGTAGATATTTTAAAAAATTATAAGTTTTCATTTTTCCAGAGGTCATTTAGTATTTGAGACTCTAAAGTTTTATTTTGCTGACTGAGGACAAAATGACTCTTTGGATTATAAATGTTGCAGACCCCTGGTCTATCTCATAAAATCTTAATAAAATACAATGAAATTTCTGGTTCTAATATGACAAAACGCAAGTGAAGACCTTTCCAGGCTTTGTACAACAGTTGTTTTAAAAGCAGTTTGTACATGCAGTAGGTTTTACAGGCAGTATCATCTGACTGAACCAAAAACTAAAACAGCAATAATTCACATTAAATCTCCTTTTTACCACAAAAACCCATCACCTCATTATACATGTGCTGAAGCCGTACAGAAGTTGTTTGTGTCAGACCCTTTTTTCATGCAAAAATGCAATTCCTAAAATCTCTAATTGCCTCAAGTTTGGTAATGTTATGCACACAAGCAGGCTCAGACGCACATACAGTTGGCCAGCCCTCTGATGTGGAAATGATGTGTGAAATTGGGGCACGCTGTGTGTGTGATGTTTGGTGCTGGTGGGCACTGGCAGCACCACACTGCAAAAACCCAAGAGGCACCCAAACAGAGGAGAGGGGCTCCAGCTGCCCTGGATAAGATTCCCCCACCAGCCTGGCTTCTGCCAGACTTGGAACACAGGAGCCATTCAGGCGCTCAGGAGCAGCCGGGATGCTGACGTCTATGAAATACTTTCTGTATTTCCATACAACAACTTTTAACCGGGGACTGGGAAAGTCCGCAAGAGAAATATAGTAAAACAATGGAAGGAATATTTATAAATGTATTAATTTTATGTACAGTGAGGGAAATAAGTACTTGAAGCACCACCAATTTTTCAAGTTTCCCCCCTTTCAATGAATGGAGAAGTCTGTAATTTCCATCGTACCTCAATTTTGAGAGACAGAATCTAAAAATTAAAAAAAAAATTAAAAATTATATTCTATAATTTTTAAGTAATTAATTAGAAAAATAATACTTATTATTTGGTACAGAAAGCTTTGTTAAAAGTGGCAAAGGTCAAAAATTTATTGTAGTCTGGACTGTTCAGGAGGTCTCTGGCAAATTTCAGACGGGCCTGGAGGTGTGCTGTCTTGAGCAAGGGGACCTTGCGGCGCTGCAGGATTGTAAGCCATGACAGCGAAGCGTGTTACTATGGTAACCTTTGAGGCTGTGGTCATTGACCAGGTCCTCCTGTGTTGTTCTGGGCTGATCCCTCAGTCAGAACTTGCATGGAGATCCAGCCAGAGGGAGACTGATAGTCTTCTTGAGTTTCTTCCATTCTCTAAAAACTGTTGTCCCCTTCTGATTTTAGAGAATGGACAACAGCTTGTCTGTTGTCCTCTAGACCATCCCAGCCTTGCGCAGGTCCACAGTTTTGTCCCTGGTGTCCTGAGACAGCTCTTTGGTCCTGCCCATGGTGGAGAGGTGGGAGTCTGATCGAGTGTGTCCTTTATACAGGGAATGAGTGGAGCATTGAAGGGCTTCTTACCTGTCGGTGAGCACCACAATTCTTGCTGGTTGGTAGGTGAGCAAATATTTATTTAAAAGTCATTCAGTGTGATTTTCTGGATATTTTTTTATATGTATCATTTTTCTCTCTTGCACAGTTGAAGTGTATCTTTGATGGAAAATACAGATTATTACAATTTTTGTAAATGGAGAAACTTGGAAAAAAATTGTTGATGTTTCAAATACTTATTTTCCTCACTATATCTCACATAGTCACTGAAAAATATCAAGTTTATTTCAAACAGATTCAAACTTTTTAAAAAGCAAGCACATTAATGTGTTGATCTGAAGCAATCTCATGCATTCTTCATCATTCAATGCCATCTCTTGAGTTGTGTGGCAAAAGCAGAATTCAGGTTGGAATAAGAAATATGAGTTCATGGGAAGATGATTTGGTCATTTCTCATTTTTTACTACTTAATTCCCTTTATAACATTTTCAACATGCTTTGCTGCTTAAATATTAAAAAATATAATATTACCACAACATTTTTATCTTATCCTTTCATGTGGATGACTAGATTACTAGTGTGACTGTTTCTTGCAAAAGTAATCAAACCCCATATGCATTTTCTGACAATACAATGAAAAATGTTGATGTGTTATGTTAGGATTTTATGTGGTAGACCAGAACAACGTAGGGCATAGTGCTGGAGTGGAAGGCTATCTGGTTTTCAAAGTTTTGAAAAATACAAATATTCTCAGTTCCTTTTTAATCTGATGCCCCTAATAAAATCCAGCACAACCTATTGTCTTCTGAATTCATCTAATTAGTAGAGCCTGTATGTAATTTTGTAATTTTGTAATGTAATTTTTTTTGTAATTTTTTAGCTTCAATATCAGCTGTTCGGTGAAGGCCTCAGAGGTTTGTTGGAGAACATCAGTGAACAAACATCATCATGGAGACCAAGGAACACAGCAGGGAGGTCAGGGAGAACATGGTGGAGACGTTTCAAAGCAAGATTAGGTTCTACAACAATATCCCAAGCTGTGAAAATCTCACAGAGCTCAGTTCAATCCATCATCTGAACATGAACAGAGGAGGAACCAACTGGAAACCTACTAAGACATGGCTGTCTAAATCAGTGTGCCATGCAAAGAGATCATTAAGGAGAGAAGCAGCCAAGATCCACAGCTCAGGTGGAAGAATCTGTTGACAGGATCGTTGTTCGTCACACCCTCCACAAATCTTACATTTATGGAAGAGTGGTAAAAAGAAACTTGTTCAAAGAAAGTCATACGTCAAATACGTTATTGGATGTATGCAGTAGAAATTTACCAGTGCGCAACACCAAGATGTGGAGAAGTTTGAAAAGTTGAACAACACAATCTGCTAAAAAAAAAGAGAGAAAAAAGGTTCACAACTATAAAAACATCTCTGTAGAACTATAAACTATGAAAGCTTGTCTAAGCTTTACAAAGTTACACAGGTCTGCTTTACAAAGCGTGCACACAATGTTAGTTTTCATAGTTTTTACAAGCTTGATTCAGAAGGGAGTGCATTGCCGCTCCACTAAATTCCATCTTCGTGCTCTCCAGGTATTTCATTTCCTAGCAAGTCCTTTTCACCTTTAGTTAAGCTCTGTGTTTGATTCAATGCCAGTCCATCAAAGCAACAAGGAGACACAAGAACAGGCAGTCATGCAACCACACACTCAGACCTAGCAATTTGGTGAGGCACATTAACCTAGCATGCTGTTTTTTGGATTGTTTGGAGGAAGTCAGACTATCCTTAAAAGACCCACCCTTGCAGAGGAAAAACTGACAAACTCCACACAGAGCTCCAGCTAGAGCCCTGCAAAAAAAAAGCTTACAGCATCATACTTGTATCCATTTACCACATGATGGAAATAAAAAAAAAAATGAATAGAGATTGTATATTGCTATGTGTGTGTCTGGACACACTTGTAATCAAACAGTTCACACATTAAATTTATCTACGTGTCCTACATGTGACATATGCCTCGACTGGCATAAATGGAAAACTGCATTTGGCCAAAATCCACAAATCTGGTTTGACACTTTCAGTGTGTAAAAGGCGTAATTTGACATGCATCAATAGATGTGCGTTCCCCTTCAGAGACCAAACTCTGGTAAGACTCTCCGAGTTTGCTTCTCTCCATCCACTGCTTAATGGAGAGGGCTTTGTTGGCTGCAGCAGATAGAAGGGGCATTCACAGGAAGAGACAGGTTGATCCATCCCTTTATTGTCATTTAGGGAAGCATCCCTCTCATCTATGCGAGGGTCTTTGTGAGCCTTGCGTGAAAGACGACACCTGCAGGGCTGGTCGATGAGATGCTGGCAGGAGAGATCACCTGTGTGTCATTACCATATAAAGAAGAAGGAGGCTCCGGATCTGTTCCTCAGGCGCTAGATTTTTTTATTGCTTCTGAGGCTTCATTAAATATGCATGGATCATAACAGTGATTTACAGATGATTTCCCATCCATGAATCTTTAATGCCCCTTTTCATGTCATCTAGCAAGTTTTTCTCTCGTCTGCTAATCAGCACCAACACACAGACACACTGAAAATGTCTACTTTCTTTAGCAGCCTGTCTGCTTGCAATGTTTCAGTCAAAGACCCTCCTGAGATACCTGCTTGGATGATACTTGATGGTTTTAGGGCAAAGAGGGGTATTTTATTGATGTGGGGGTTTTTTTTAGCCGTAGCTACATAGCATACCGAAACATGAAACAGTTCAGGATTATAAGTGCCACTCTCCCTGAACCTGTTCTGGTCAGGATGAAACTTTAACTCAGCAAACACTTCTCTGCAATATTTCTTGGGAATTCATAATCATCAGAGAATGTTGCTAATCTTCTTATTCCACTTCCAGATAGATTACCTGGCTGCTGAAATGTTAAATAAACCTCTGTCTGTTCTTCCCTCCCCCATCCCCTTGAGCTCTCTCAAGAAGATGCAGTCAGTAATCAGTTAGTTGCAGCTGGTGGCACCCAAATTGTACCTTATCCAGGGAGTCCATCTTCAACTTGCCATGCTCTCATCCAATCCACATTCATGCTTTTCTGTCTTTCTCAGCTGCTGGAAGAACCCTTTTTATCTTGTTGAAGAAACTGATATTTTCCAAAAATTACAAACATTCAATGCATGAAGACTGCATAATCTTCCCAACCTTGTGGTGTGTTGTTGATTGTTAAATGGAGTGTGGATGCATAACAGAGGATGGGACATTTTTACTGACTGTAACCACTGAGTCCAATTTATCCAAAATGCTTTGGGGACTATAAATGGGCACTAACAGATGCAATCCAGATAATTGGATCATTTTGATGAGAATGCATCAGTTGTTTAATACACTGACCCTCGGATGTTCTTTTAATGTTGCCTGTTTCTTGCATGAAAACTTATCTATGTCTCATACACAAAAATTTACATGAATTTAATGAAATGCATGAACGAAAATGCAAATGCTGACCTCGCTGTTTCATCTTCCTTGGCATCTCCCATGATACCTAAAATAGTCGAGATTTTAAACCCACAGCAGCTGCAAAACTGAATGTTATTTTTTGACATTTACACCAGTCAGCTCTCACTGATGCACATCCAAATTACAGATGATGAAAATCGATGTGGCCACACAGTCTGCAGTTTATCTCGTCCTCTCTGTGCAAAAAAACAGTGCCTTCATCAAGAATAAAAGCTGTGAGAGTGCCCATTAGTGAGCGTACAGTGGAGATACATAAACAAGAAAATAGAAACACGTGCTCTGGCAGCAAGACAGAGATTCAATATTACATTACTCTCTGGGGAACAGGAATCTGATTTCACATTTCCAATGATGATCCCCGGCTGCACGACAAAGACGTTTTACTCATTAACAGAAACTGTTCATACAAATGATGAAAAAAGTCTTTTTCTTCAGAAAAAGGGAAAAACTGCACTGAAATTGATTTTAATATACACTCACTGGCCACTTTATTAGATACATCTGCCAATTGGTTGTTAACACTGATCATATTAACTCAAACCATTTAGGCATCTGGTGAGACGTGCTGAGGATGACTCGCTGGGGTCCAAATTGAAGTGGAGAAAGGGGATTTAATTGACTGTTGGTGTCAGATGGGCTGGTCTGAGTAGCTCAGAAACTGCAGATATACTTGAAATTTCACAAAAAAGTTCCTTGGGTTTATAAAGAATGGGACTGGAAGAAAACACGAAGTGAGCATCAGTTGGTTGAATAAAAATATCTTGTTGATGTCAGAGGCTAGGAGAAAAAGGGCAGACTCATGACTAAAATGATAGAAAGACAAGTGCTGCTAAAGAAACAGTTGCCTGGTGTGATAAATCTCACTGAGAGCAAAGTGAAACCCAAGTCAAATTCCTTATTTGTGTGCATAAACTTGTTGAATAAAGCTGATTCTGATTTCTGCTGTAGCATTCAGATGGTTGGGTCAGAATTTGATGTAATTAACATAAACTCATTAATGCAACCTGTCTTGTATTGCTGGATCAGGCTGATTGTGGATATTTTCTCAGAACACTTTGAGCCCATGTGTACCAGCTAAAGTTCATTTAAACACCACAGTGCAGTTGAGTAGTTGTTGCTGAACATGTCCATCCCTTCATGACCACAGTGTAACCATCTTCTGCAGGCTGCTTCCACCAGGACAATGAATCATGCCACGCAGCTCAGATCAGTTCAGAAAGGTTTCTTGAAGATTCAAATGAATTCACAGTAATCCAAAGGCCTCAACATTTAGCGATTCCCAAATAACACAACAGAGCCTCTGGAATGTGGTGGAACAGGAGATATGCATCATGGATGCGAAGCAGACAAATCTGCAGCAACTGCATGATAAACTCGTGTCAGTTTGGAACAAAATTGCTAATGATTATTTCTAACTGGTTTTATCCATAATCTATCCTAAAATAAAGCAGTTCTGAAATCAAAACTGGGTCCCAGCAAGGTGTGCCCAATAAAATGACTGTTGAGTTTATCAGCTCTGATTCTCTCCTAGATGAAGCCACTAATGGAGCCACTGCTGCCTCTAATGTATACTTTTCTTTAATATAGAAAGAAACTCTGGGCCACTGCTTTCTTTTTTGTGTCTCTGCTCTGTCTTCTCAAACTTCCAGCAGGTCATGGGTAATGGCTGCTCACACTCACCTAGCTTCTACTAACTCTTCCTGGAGGAGAAATTGCTGCAAAGTCAATTCCATGCAACTGGCTGGGTTTTCTTTTTCCCAATTGAAAAAAATAAACTAACCTTGACTGCATAGTTTTATAGCTAGGTTTGGATTGGAATATGTGTAATTGATTTGATTAGACCGAATGGACTATGTTTGTATTTGTGCATATAAATCTCCACTACTTACTATATCTCACTAATAGGTAACATAACAAACAAATAATAAGTGAAATTAACGTCACTTGTCATAATATCAGTTTTGTGATTATTATTTCCAGAAGGCATTAGTCTTGCAATATCGATAACTGCACAAATCTCTGAAGCATTAAAGTCATGAACTTAATCTCAGCAGACCTCCTAACCAACTGTTTTCTCACTGAAGATGCACCTACTGTGTGTTTTGAACAAGCAGTAATGGATGATAGCAAACTTTCACTCAGCTGTGGCAAAGGAAGTTTTAAGTTTCATGCAATCCACTCCTCATTCACCCACTGAACTGCTTAAAGGTCAGTGCTGCTTCTCCCAGAGCCACGGGATACACTTTTGATCTGACGATGACCAATCTGGAACCATGCAGCTGGAAAATAACCACCCATCTGACAGGAAATACAATAGTGGACAAAGTCTGGGCAGCATAAGACAGATGAGTTTTATTTCGAAGCTTCCTTCTAGGCCTAGCTGGTATACACATTCAAAAGCAATGCTTTTCGTCAGATTGTTTTCTTTCATCTGATCATGACAGCTTTTTAAAGTTTCAACGTTTCTTGAGTGACTGGATTTATGTATGCTATAAATATTTTACATAAAAGTGCAAATCTGGCACATTTTTATGGTAGTGAAACAAGCACTTTAGGAAATACAGCATTTACCGAAAAAATAAGCATGCTCATCCTAATTTATGACGACAGCCTTTGCCCACATCCTGACTCATTGTTTCCAGCTGTCATTAATGGAAAACTTTTACTTTGCAGCTTTAATTGTTAATTTAGTTTTCTCATGACCAAAATACCATTCTCTCAAAAGCAGGAAAAAATGTTTACTATTATTTTTTTTTTTCATTTAACGGATTCATTTTTTATTCGTTTCTCCATAGCCCGTTTTTGACAGAATAGATGGTTCCGACCTCTTCAAAAGCATAAAAAAGCCAAATTTAAATAGGCTTTCCTCCTGCAAGAACAACTGCTGCAAAAATGACACTGATATTTCAAAGTTTTAAACAGGAAATGGGAAATGAAGGAAGAAGCAGCAGGAAAGTATCCTCCTCCCAACACCAAGGAGCTCAAGTGAAAGGTGCTGATAATTGAGTCCCCTTGATGTCCAAATTTCCCCTTTGGGGTAAACAGTGCGGGAAAAGTTAACATTCTAGCAGTCTAAATATATATAGTCCTTTCCTACTTCTGAAATTGAACAAAAGCTGTTTGTATTGTCAGATTTTAAAACAAAATGAATCAATAACCCTCTTTAGTTTTTCCTAAGGCCAACTGAATTAGCCCATTAAAAATATAAGGCTCATAATTAAAAACATTACTTTTAAGAGCCCTGATCTATGTACCTTCTGTTGTAGGTACTCTATGTAGATATTGCATAAAACCATTTAATACTGCTAAAAATCCCTTTCTTTTTACTTTTATAATAAAAAAAAAAAACAAAAAAAAAAAACATTTCTTAAATTGTTTTAGAAGAGCCAGAGTGGAGTGGGGCAAGGAGCCACATGTGACTCTGGACACCGATCTCATCACTCAAAGTCAGCTATGACAGTTCTGGTACAGAAACACAGCATAGCCAGATGAGTGAGTCCAGACCCAAAATGAGGAAGTCTCTGTCTGACACAACTGTTTACTGTCACATATATTAAGTTAAAGCAAAATGTATTTAAACAAAACTTTTTCTTACTGTTTGAAACCTTGATATTTGATAAAGAATTCTTTAATCCAGGTTAACTGCAAAGGTCCAATGTATTACATAGTTTAGAATAGTTTCTTTTAAACAGTTGATAGGTATCACAGTTGAGGACTTTCTTCTGTTTATTTATACAAACCTGCTGTCAAAAAATATATGAAAAGTAAATACATTGATTGGAAACAACCTTAAAGTGTTTGTTGAGAAGCTTTGAAGTGAAGGTTTACTAGGTTATTATCAGTGATACTTTCCTTTCCTGTGATAGAAATATGTCCTTTTACTTTCAGCATCTTAAAAAGTAAATATACTCTTGGAGTTGTGCAACAATAACAAGCTGAACAGACTTGATTGATCAGATGATTGATCAGTCTGCAGCAGCTGAATACGCAGATGAGCTGAATATGAGTCCCCTGGAAAAATTTATGAACAAGTAGTTTACCTGAAAAGCACAGAAACGCCCCATCTTTGATTTTGCTGCACAATGAATGCCAAATCTTAAAGATCTTTGGTCAAGAAAAAGATGAGACATCGCTGATCTGGTGGATCGTGACAGCCTCCAGAATAATTTAACATGGAAACATGGGCGATAGTCATCTGAAAAAAATGACACCAAATGTAATTGTAGACTGTTAATATCCTCTATTATAGTGTTACATATTTCACTGATATGAATATTTCCAGTTTCTATTGTTTAAATGAGCTAAAACAGATGGTATAAGTCTTACTAACTGTTAACTTCTACCAGTCTGAGGGCTCATTTACTTTTCTAAAATCTCTTTATACTACAGGTAACAAAACTATTAGCAATAATAATGCCACAGAGGCACACTTGAAAAAAAAAAATCCAAAGTAATCCTTTAAACAAAGAAAAATTCTTCTAACAGTATTTCAACTGTATCATAAAGCAACTGTGAAACATATTACTGTTTTTTTTTTGTTTGCTTCAATTTTCAAAATTACATTAACTTAAGAGCAGTTGACAGAATGTTTACACAACAAATACAAACATATGAGGCATTAGATTTGTTTTGAGTTATTTTAAAAAGCACAAATGAGTGATTTCCTAAAAAGTGACCTGTAACAACAATGAATTAAAAAAAACATATTTGCGCTTCTTTGAAATAGAGAACATTTCCCTTCACAGTATCAATCATACTTTCCTAACACTGTTGAGATATACAAAAACAAGTCCTGTGTAACCGCAACTGATAAATCATGATGGAAAAACTAAATGTAAAACCTCTGTGGATGACTAAGAATAAAGGGCCTGAACTTGGTCGAGGAGGGCATTCAGTGAGGGAAACAGTCTCAGTCATATTGATTAAGACAAAACAACATCAGCAACAGAAAGAAAAAATATCATGCCTGTGGACATAAGTCACTATATGAATACATTTTTGCTGTTGTACAGTGTTTGCAAAAACATTCTTACCCCAACAACCACAAAGCTCAGTGGGGTTTTTTGGGAGCTTATATGATAGACCCACAAAATTAGAACATAATTCTGAGGTCATAATTAAATGATGCATCATTTTTATTTTTTCTCAGCTTAAGATCCAAAAAATGTGAAATGCATTTGTATTTAGCCCATCTGATTCAGTAATTTGTAAAAACAAATGATTGTGTTTAGCATCTGCCAATCAACCAACTTCTCTGTCTTTGCTGCAGAAAGTTATCTCCACAGTATGACACTGCCACCTCCATGTATCTCTGTACAGATGCATTTGGGTTGATGTGCAGTGTTCATTTTCTGCCACACACCATTTTGCATGTTGTCTTACTCTCCTTTAAATCTTCCTGCAATTTTGTCCCTGTCCTTTCTGCTGTGTTCCTTGATCTTCATGATGCGGTTAAGGCTCCTGCATACTTCATCCGAAGTGTCGAAATCGGCTCTAATTTATGTAGTCATGTGATTTTGATAAAAGCAAAATGGAGAATGGGAGGGAGAGGGACCCTCGGCAGGGTGTTATAGGGGCGTGACGCATGCTGAAGTGGGAGGGGTGTCCCCCAGGTGGTCTGCGGTGTGTATGAAAGGTGTGTGTGACTATGAACCTCCCACAACCACATGGCCACCCGTCGACTGATTGAAGTCGATGAATGGGAGGGTCTTAAGTTCTCTAAATTGCTCATTTCAAATTTGCTCATTTTCAAATTTATTTGAGCAGGGAAAAGTATTAAAATAAATATGTTAACCCTAACCCTCTACCATAAGAGGCCCGGCTGAACCCAGTAATTAAAATGTTTTTTTAAAAAAACACATTGTCCTGTCTATAGGTCCTCTAACCAAAAGCTAATTTGTAGGCTTTTAGAAATGGTCCCTGTCAACCATCTGAGCCCCTCACAGAACAGCTGGATCTGTCCTGAGATTTAGCGACACACACATAGTCTCATTTAGCTAATTAGGTAGCTTTTGCGGGTGATCAGTTATACTAGATTTAATTTTGCAGTATTAGGGAAAGGGGCTGAATACATATGCAGCCCCCACTTTTTAGATTTTATTTATTAAAGGAAAGAAAATCAAGTTATGAAAATGTACATGTTCCTTACATTGTGTTCGACTACTATCCAAAATCCTATTTAAATGAATTGAGATTCATGGTTGTAATGATACAAAATGCATAAAACGTTTTAAGGGGTGTCTTGCAACTCACTGGATGTCTGGCACTACTTCTGATACCAATCTATAAATGTAAGCACAGACCAATCTTGAGATTTATTGCAGATGTGTAACTTTTTCATTAATATTTCAAGCAGACACTATCGTAATCGCAATGTGATAATGCCCCCAACGTGTGACAGGGGATGAATAACTGCAGGGCACAGATTGTTTCCTGAATGTCTGCAGCAAGTATAAGGTGTAATCAAACTGTGGGCCAATGAAAGCCATCTCCTGACACTGACACCCAAACCCATTTACTACTGCTAAAAATGCAGCTTGTGCTTGGAGGAAAACAGTTGCTTAAAGGAGTCTGGTGATGCAGTGGCTGTTTTCTGGCCACATCTTGATTTTTTCAGTAAGGATTTATGAAAATATGTTTAATTTTTTAAGATGCTGTTATGCTCAGTGCTCCCTGCCTGTGTGATTATGATCAAATGTAGCCTTTGTCTTTTCCACTTCGTTACTCTTTATGTCATGAACCCATATTCTCTGTCTCCTCCCTTCTCCATCTCCATTACTTCTTGGGGATCACTGTAGTGGAACTTGTTCTCATCACAGTAAAGCGAGTGATTGATCACCCGTCACCTCACGGACTCATCCATTCCTGTAAGAGCTAGCGTTGGTCAGGATGAATAGCCAGAGCCAAAAATGACAGTTTGTCAGACTTTGAGTTCATCCTTCTATAAAAATCTTAATCAAATTTCTGAATTTTCTTCTGACTAATTTTAATCCTTGGCTCCAGCCGAGCTGAATGACCTTCCCACATCAGCTACAAAGATCTAAGCTTTTATCTACCATAAGAGGCCCGGCTGAACCCAGAGCTAAAGTAATCTGTTCAAGGTTCATCAGGAAATAAATTCCAGCAAACCAAACCATATCTTGTAGAAATACATTTGGAAATCATAATTTAGGAAGCATAGCCAACTGAAGTAACATGCAGCTTGCAATCCGAAAACTGAGACTTTTAGCGATCTGTGTGGTCTAATGGTTCCATATTGTTATCTAATTTAGTGTCAGTTATTTATAATATTGATAGCATAACAGAAGTTAAACTTTATGTTGTAATATTTTCTTCAGTATAGCTTGTAAAGTTCTTTGAAGATTATGTCCTCATTGTTAACACTGAAATATTCAGCAGAATGTCTCGCTCTCCAAGATCTCCAGAAACAGGACAGTATCTGCTGTCTTGGTATGATATGGATGATATTTTTATTATCCATCAATATTTGATATGACATGGATAATATTTTTGACAACATGTTTGGTATTTTTATGTGTGTAAAAGAATGTGCTGTAACTTGAGGCTTTATGCATCTCAGTGAATAAATTACTGGTTTACTCAGGCTGGATCAAGGCATTAATGCGATAACAAAGTAATCTGGAAAATAAGAAGTATCGGCATTAATTATAAAGGTTTACCTTTGGGTTACTGACAAATAAAGGCAGCAAGAACTTAAGCATAAAAATATAAAAAGATAAATGTAGGAGGTGGTGGATTTTGAGTTGTAGAAGTCCAAAAAGCTTGCTTAGGGTGAGGGATCGCTGTGAAGTCAGCAAATCAAAGGAACTGACTCAGCTTCTTCATAATTGTTTGACCACTCTGCTTTTTTGTGATCAGTGGAACTGACTGCAATGTTTTATACACTGAAAAGGCATAATTTTATCAAAACTGACAGGTGATGTACATGAAACAGATTACCTCTCCATATTTGCACTCATTTGTGTGTGGGATACATAAGACAGCAAGCGAACACTGTGTCCTCAGATTTGATGTGTTAGAAGCAGGAAAAATCCCCAGCAGAAGGATCTGAGCAAGTGATGGTTAGACAGCGACATAAATGCAGACCAGGCGCCTGTGCTGATCCCTGTCCACTGCTGAAGACATCAACAATGTGCATTTGTGCATTAAAATTGGATCATGTAGCAATGGGAGACTGTGTGTGAGTTTATATTTTAAGACTCCACAATATCCAATTCAGTTTGTTTATGCAGCACCACTTTACATTTATTTAAATAGGCGCTTCACAAAAAAATGATACATTCCAACTGATCCTAGTTATCAAACAGTACACCAAGCTCAGTTCATTATTCAGTTTAGTTTAAAAAGTTTCTGAGGAAGCCCAGCAGATTGCATCGAGTCATTGACTTGCAGCATTCACTCCACCTTGACGAGCACGTTACGACTGCGTTGTGTCGTTGACTTTACAACGAGCATGCATGTAGCGACGTGGAGAGGAAAAGTTCCCCTTTAACAAGAAGAAACCTTCAGCAGAACCTGGCTCAAAATGAGCAGCCATCTGCCACACCTGACTGGGGATTTGAGAGGACAGAGCAGAACAGACAAAGAAGAAACTGATATGAGTACTATGTTAATGAAAAGTACAAGGTTAACAGTGTAGTTGAGTATGTGTGGCTTTGAGAGTGTGGGTGAGTTTGAAGTGTTTCTGAGCATGGTGTGGGTGTTGAATTGTCTTGTATTATATTTTGGATTTACTTTGTATGAGTTGTATTACTGTTGTTTATCTTTGTTTTGTATGGACCCGTTTGTTTTATATTGCAATATTCAAACAGCGAAAGACTGGAATGCAATAACCATTGGCTAATATATTCAAAGTGTAATGAACGTCCATTTTACATCCTAATGTAATATTCAGCCTCAGGGCAGCAGATGCTCATACCGGACATTAACGGCACTGCCCAAAAATGCTAAAGGTCACAGAATGATGGAAGCAGATGAGAAGGAGAGGAAAGAAGAAAACAGGCATATATGGCAACTGATATCATCAATGCAATATTGACAATTATCATAACAAAATATTCTAGTATCATGCAGCCCTAGAGTACACAAGAGGAAGGGTTGGTGTTTTAGTGGGGTGGAGTTCTTGATAAATGTGTACACAGGTGCATGTTGCACGATCCCTGATGTTGCACCATTGGTTGCATGCATTTTCTCCTTCAAGTATCTTACAGGTACAACCTCGATGCAATCATTGTGTGTTTAACCCTAGAAGCATTTTTTGTGCTATAGCACTAATACACTAATATCTTTTTAATGTGTCTCCATAACACATGACTAGCTTCGGTAATCCAGACCAATTATGTTTATCTCAATGAAAGGTAATTGTAAATCATTTCTGACTGTGGTAACAATGAGCTTGTTATGATGGGTGCATTTAAATCCCATCAGATGAGATGAAACTAGGAGAAAAATGAAAAGAAAAACACTGAACCAAAGTGAATCAGAAAATACAGAAATTCTTTTCCATATCTCAGCAACACAGTGATCTAATTATTTGGTGGTATCTGTCCATTAGAGCACAAAATAATAATAATAATACATATTGATTTGTCTTAAACAGAACTGAGTGTGAGCATGATAAAGGGCAGTGAAATGTGTTTGCAGGGAGCAAAGAGAATAAATGTGGCTTAAGGTTGACAAGAAGGCAACTAAGAGGGAGAAAAATGTCAAAAATTTACTCTAATCTCAAATGGCTGGTATTCCAACTTGGCTGCACAGTAGGAACTGTTACACTCTGTGCACTCCTCCAGCATAAATGTACCCGACCTAATGAAACATTGCTGAACTAAACTGTGTACCTCCTACAGGGATGATATGCATGAAACTTTATGCATTTTAATATGTACACAGAAACAGAGCTAGAAAAAAAAAAGGAAAATATGTATAACTTTTGTTAATCGCCTCAGTTTCAGGAAGACCTAATATTTACTGACCACAGCCTTGACACACATGTTTTTTGCGAATATTTTCACAACAACTGAATAATAGGAGGAATTATGGTTAAATAAGAAGTTCGAACAGAAAAATCAGTAACAAAGTTTGTTTACCTAAGGCTGTTTCTGAAACTCTTCACTGCAGGAGCAGAAGTCTTCATCAGGTCAAACAAAGAGAAACATAAATGATGTCTAACTGAATGTTTAAGTACAGAAACACTTCAGATAAAAGATGGGCTTTAAGCTATATCGGTGAGACACTGAAGCTGCTCAGGGCATCATAATTATCTGTCTCTGACGCAATTCTGTATTTTTATTAATCTGTCCAGCCTTTGCTAAACAAGCACACTCTGGATTTCTTGCAGCAGCAGCTTATTGTTGCCTTCCTGGAAAAAAGCTAAAAAGAAATTTCAAAAACAAATCTGTTTGCTTGACTTATTTCTGAAAAAGGCAAGGTCAGTCAGTTGAAGCATTTCACCACCATCTTTTCTTTATCTGCCTTATTTGTGTTTCAGTTGCCATTTCACACCTGAAATCAACTGCATTAGAAGCTGTTAGGGAGTTTGGTCTGCACCTATTGTATTCTCTGAAACTACCCTTGAGGGCAGCGTCAAAAGCAAATCTGCTCCTAGTGGAGCCCTTTCATCTCTCAGCACTGATTCGGTTTGTATACATAATTATACATGCATTAGAGGGAGGCCAGTCTATGCACTGTATGCATGAGCTAAAACAGTGGACCCCCAACTATAGTATTTCCAGATTTTTCCATGGAGTGCAACTTCAAATTGTCTGAGGAAAACTTGCCCTTTTTGCAGACTTTTTTAGTACATCTAAAATATTCAAAAGAAAATGCAGCTTGGAAAGCTGAAACACCTAGGCGCAATGCTTCATGACATGCTACTGGTTGGCGTTTGCAAGCAGGAGTGCCATTAATTTTCCTTGGCGCTGATTGGCTGTACCCTCAAGAGTGGAAACCCTCACAAGTGGAAAACAAAGTAAGATAAGAAAGACTGTAGATGTTAGCTTCTGTGGTCGTGGCAAGACAGTTTCTACTGTGCATAATATAGCATGTTGAGATATATTTAGTGTTTGAACCACTAAAATAGGCAGTTCTCACAATTTTTTTTAGAGGTTTTCTCAAGTATTCAGGATTTCAGCAATTCATGGCCCACTGTGGTCCCTACTACTGGGACTACCAGGGGTCTACTGAAGCGCTGCATTTTGAAATATTTCATGTTGTCATTTAAGTTCTTTTTAAGGCATTTATTGATAATAAATGTCTGGCAGTTACCAACCGTGGATGTAACTTGTGAAAATGAACTAAAAAAAAAAAAAAAAAAAAGCATTACAGTTAATTAATGATGTGATGAAGCAATTGTATTTTCACACAGTTACCAGGTTGGTTTTAATAGCTTCTTCAATTTCAGCTGTCACAGTGGTGCTTTCACATTACATATTTTTCAAATAGCCAAAATATGACAACAGCATGATAAAAGTCTTGAAATTCTGGCTAGCGGTTTTGATTTGTGTATGCCACTCCAAGGTATAATGGAAGCCAGTCAATCAAAACTATAATAAAGTGTTAACATAATCCTGTCAAGTCCAGACCTGAATTTACAAAGTAATCATCAAGTTTCTTCCTAAAATATGAGGTTTGTGGTCCTAATGTAGTAAAATGTGAAAAGATGAATATGACTGCAAGGCATCCATCAAGCCAAACATTTGGGAGATGCTCTTGAATCTAATAATGGCTACTGATAAGGTGTTTACTCATGACTAAGAGAATGAAGAAAATCAGTCATCACAAAAGGCTGGTAAAATGGGCATTACACCATCCTCATGCTACTCTTCGTTGACGTAACCAGTGTGCTGTAAAACTGTGGCATTTGTTCTGCATGCTGAATGTAATTGCACTGTTTTCCCAACGCATAACACAACTGAGGTGTGATTGTTTTTTGGTTGAAAATCTCTTGGGAGAATGTTGTTTTTCTTCAACACCATTTCATGTCAAACCGTCCATCACTGTTTCCTTTATTAGATGCTGATAAAAGATCAACAGGGAGGCTTTTGCAGGAATGGTAATGGTTCATCCCGGCCACTGCCTACATTTACATGATTTGTGTTCATGATACATAAAATGGTGCCCAGGGAGCAGCAGCTCTACTTGCAGCTCTTTCAGGGTCAGCTTTATTTCAGCCTGTATTCACAATGCATTAAACACACTCACTGGGAAAGTCGGATCAGTGTTAGAGATATAATCATTGCTACATATTTACAAGAATTTATGTCTTTCCTGTGTACTTTAGAGGTTATTAACTCAATTCTTCGAATGCATGAATCTAGAAAATGGATCGTGTATCACTGGCTTAACGAGCAGTTTAATGCACAAATCAAGAAAAATCTTTCCCATACATATACCCATTAAGGAAAAATACTTCACAAAATGCTTACAGTTCAATAGTTGTTTCTTCATTTGTCAGTTTTCCAAAGACCTGTATTTAGCTCTATTCATATCCCCATCAACTGAATCAATGTGCAGTGTTAGCTGTACACCACATGGTGTTTTACATATCAGACAAAAGTTAGTTTTGACAATAGTAGACAATAGTTCAGTTTTGGTTTTATCTGATCGAGCCCCTGTTCCACTTATTTGCTATGTTCCCTTTATGGCTTGTGGCAAACTGCAAACAGGACTTCTTATTCTTATGGCATTTTGAACATAGATTTTTTTTTTGCCACTTTTCCATAAAGGCCTGATTTGTGAGCTGCATGACTAATAGTTGGTTGTAGATCTCTCCAGCTACACCAAAATCACTGACTAGTTAACTCGCTCTTATTGTTCTTTTACTTCAAAATTCTGCACCACCTTTTGTTTTTCTCTCAGATACAATCTCAGAAATATGAAAATATTTGTGTAATTTGAATGTAATCCAACAAAAATGTGAAAAATTTCAAAGGGCTTTTCAAGGTACTGCAGTGATTTACAATGAAATAGCAAACAGTCTGTTGCATTTTGTCCTGTAGCTTTATAGCAAAATCCAGTTTGTTTGATTTTTGCAGCAAAGCCTAATTAGGCTTTGACTAGTACAGTTAGACAGCCAATTTGTCGTTAGAGAAAACATTACATGTTTTATACAGATTAAAGCTATATTAGTTAAAGCTGTGGTTCGTAACTTTTACAAAAATATGTTTTTTGCATGTTTGTTAAAACTGTCACAATGTTGTGACAGTCTGGTATGACACAGATAATCTGTGAAAAGATCAGCTCCTCCACCTCCTCCCTGAGTATGTGTGTGTGGGGGGGGGTTTAGGCCCTTCTTCTGCCTCTGATTGATTGTTTCTGACTAAGTGGTGGATTTCTGCAGTTAGTACTGGGAGTACTGGGAAAAGGCAGAGGAGCTTGATTTTTTTCACAGATTATCTGTCTTATATTGTCACAAGAATTTTAACGAATATGTAAAGAACATAGTTTTCATAAAAGTTACATACTGCAGCTTTAACTTACAAAGTGATGAAACCAGTTATGAACAGGTGGATGTAAAGAAAACAGAAGAATATCTTCATTTGTTTATTCTATAGATTATTGAACCTGTTGTCTCATTTTGAAGTGTGAGAATCTGTTGTTATAGATACTTGAGTCTTCCTGGATTTGCCTTCTGTTTCCATCTGAACGGTCTCCCTTTGGTTTCCAAGCTTTTGATCCGTTATCATTTGAGCATCATGGAAAGACTTTACAGAGCCTGAAGTGTTGTCATGGAGATTTACTTGTCCAAATCTCCATTTTCATGGGGTTCCTTATAAGGATGCCATTGACAATAAAAGTAATGAAATAACTTTGAATAAATTGAACATTTACTTTCCATTTCTGAGAAATGAATGATTGAAAACCTCAAGGAACTCAACTGCTATTGTTTTTTGAGAGCTTTGCAAAAAGTGCAGATACTGAAATAAAGGCTAAACTGCTTGTATTGCCATATATTTAATACTGTAATTCATAGAAACATCTGTAGATTGGAAACATGTCATTGGGGTTACTTTTAGATGATGATGTCCAACACTGAGGCTCCATATAGGAGTATTTTGGAAACAAAAAGCTATTCTCAAACATATTACACTGCAGAAGGGGTGAAATCATCCCAATACAATCTATTTCAACACTCAAACAAAGTCATAGAGTGTACTAAAACCTTTGAGGTGTCTGTTCATGGGATGAAATTCTATATGCTTCTCTATTTCTGGCAAATAAATATAGGTATTGTGGATTTTTTTATAGTGTGGTGACATTATGCAGCTGGGGTAGAAAATGATGTCTCATTTTGCTTTTACGTAGCAGTAATTTAGAACCCTTTTCACACCAGCAGAACTGATAGAAACATTGCTGCAAATTATAAATATGACAGTGGTTTTACCATGTAACTCATTTAGGATTTCATTAGTATTCATGTGGCAGATGTTCAATTGCCTGGATCAGAGAAGTAAATCAGGGGTATCTTGTGGAGATGTCTTTTCTCAACGTACGACATTGTAACTCATTCTGACATCAAGTGCAGCAACCACCAGGCAAGTCTGTCTGAAATATGGATAGAGCTATTAACGCATTCTGGAGGCACGATTCAAAGGCCCGGGCCATTTATGGGGATCTGACACGCAGCAGGAGCAACAGAAGGTCTAAAATGGTGATTAGAGCTCCCCCCCCCCCTCTTCTCAGAAACCTCAGACTTTGTAATTCGGAACTGAAACAGTAACGTTGCCATCTTATATGGATCCAGGTGAGAAATCCTTGAAGTTATGGTGGCCTTGTTGCCTCTGCTTCATCTTGCACCAGACATTTCTGTCTTGATCACCACAACCTCAAGAAGAAGGGAAAAACTGGAGCAGAAGGAAACTGGAGGTGCAACCACAGCTAATCCTTCATCATGTTGTTTGAGAATATTTATGGGTTTTGTCCCAATCAGGACTCTTTGTCCCTAATATTGTCCATAGGTTGTCCCCAATGTTGTTCAGGTAGGAATAAGCATTTACTGATGCCAACTCTCATTCCACAATCAGTGTTGTGTGTGTTTAAAGACTCTAGCTCCTAGCAGCATCCAGATGTCCCAGAAAACCTGGGAAGTATATGAATTTGGGGGTTTCATGCTTGATAGATGTGATATTCAGCAAGTTTTAACTTATTTCAAGATTAGGCAGAACTTAAGATATGACTCAATCATCATTAATATTTAGAGTGTGTTGCTTTATTATATGTCTAATGTCACAGAGCAATGATTGAATATCAATATAACGTCAGCTCTTAAATATTCACAATGGTTAAAGTGACAAATTATGTTACCTTTGATCAACTGTGGAGCTTTGAATGATTTTCTGACACCTCAGAGAAATATTAAGGGAAAACATTGGCAATCTGAAACAGTCACTCAGGGGTTAACACTAAACTAGAACCATGTAAGCCCCAAGTCTGCATCTTGGTCCTTCACCTCCACATGACCTGGCTACCCTTGAAGACAGAGAGAGTTTAAGTCCACAACTTAACGACAGCTATTCAGAAAGACTTTCTCCTCCAGACCATCAAGCGTGTTGTTTAACCCAGGAGTGACCTTATCCACCAGGTCCGGTTTGACTTATTTGAAACTGCTTTGTCAGAACAAAACGTTTGTTGTTTTTGTCCAAAATCCTTAAAATACTTTTTTCCCCCCTTCATTTCACTGAGAGTCATTCATCTAAGTCAGCAAGGTTATATATTTTTCTTGTTTTGGTCACGAATAATAACTAATAATCCATCCCAGAGCGACCCACAGACAAGAATCACTTAGCCATTTCATACCTTCACCAATAAGTACAGCACATGTGAAGCAACCTCAGAAAATAATTTGTGCCTGGGCACCAATACCCCTCACATAATTAAAGTTACATATTGCAATCTATAGTAATACCTTTGCTAATATTATCTTATTAATTGGTATTAGTGGTGAGTTGTTTGTGGTTTATTTTTGTTAACTTGATTAGTAGCGAACAGATATTCGTTCATGTATGATTTAAGCAGTGATTTATTCTCATCAGTCTAACTGAGTTGCTTATTCTAAAAAAAAATCTTAAACCCTGAAGAAAACATGTAAATAGATAATATTTTTCTTTTACTTGAACAAAGATGTCTCAATGGGAAGGTCAAGATTTCCTCTTTAGATTCATTTTTGGTATATTATGAGTTTATGGACCTCAATATAAATTGTTCTAGTTTTTATCAAACCACAGATTCTTCATCAGACAATTTGAGCACCAAGTAATTGTACTTCCTCTGACCTTGTTAAAGATTTGTTTTATCCATAATGGATCGACTGACTTTGTGCTCAGGATGATTCCCAGTTACAGCTGAGTTAGTCACAACTATCTGCCTTCACAGTTATGAATATAATCCTCCTGGATTTAAAATCTTGTCTCTGGCCAAATAACTTCCAACCTGCCTTATGCAGGTACCTTCATTATCTCATTTTTACTGGGTTTTTAACACATTTCTCCACATTTTAACTCACGGGATGGATAAAGAGGCTTAGAGATGATTAACTGAAATAATTGGGACATTTCACGTGGCTGATAGTTGCCAGCTAGACATGTCAAAGTATTCCAAGCTCTAATTTGATTTTGGTGTGACCCAAAGTGTGATTATCTCAGGTCTCAATTTTCATTCCTGAACTCTTACTACATTTGACTGACCAGGCCACAAGAGTGAAAAAGCCACAGAATCCTAAAAGTCCACAGGCGAGAAAAAAGAAAGAACTAAATGATTGATTAATGACCTTTCACCCTGTCAAATAATAGCTGTCTGTCTTCAGAGAGCTGGGTGACTAATGCTGGCTTTCACCATGACTGAGAGCAGAAATGAGGTAAATGAGTGACCGGTTGACTGACATGGCAGTTCACAGGCTGAGATGTTTTTTCTCAAGAAATGATACAAACAGGGAGGAAATACACAGGAAGTGTATAATGACATTGTGAGTGGTCAAAAAACAACTTACAAATATTACAATTAGATGCTTTTTTACACACTAACCACACTTTTAATAAACTCCACTGGAAATACCTGCACACAGCATTCATGTTCTGCGTTAACTGCAGGTCTTCAGACAGGTAAGACCATTTAAAAAACAGGAACATAAATGCATAGCATTGTAGAAAGTATTAATCAAACTACAGTTGATTAACCTTCAAATTACTGCAAGTAATTTTGTGATTGTGTCTCCTTTAATGCATTTACTTTTTGGGTGTCAGTCTTGGTTTACGTGCAAGTGTGCAGAGACGTGCACAGATAGACTCTAGGTGGTGCTAGAGAACCTGCAATTCTCTAGACAAAAAAGTGCCCATCTGAAAGGTTTTTTTAAACCCTGCATTCCAAGTGCCGCACAATGTTGCCCGATAAGCCTCGTCCCCCACCCACACACACACATACACACACGAAATACCCTGACAGCATATAGCCATTAATTTAAAATAGGCACACACACACCTATATATATATATATAATATATATATATATATATATATATATATATATATAGTATATTATATATATATAGATAGTAGCTAGCTAGATAGATAGATAGATAGGTGTTTTATATAGGTATTTTAAATCACCTATACCACCACACACACACACACACCCTATATATATATATATTATATATATATATATATATATATATTATATATATATATATATTAATATATATATAGGTGTGTGGTGTGTGTGTGTGTGTGTGTGTGTGTGTGTGTGTGTGTGTATGTTGTTCAACCTGTGCCTGTAATAAATCTCATACTACTTAGGCAGCCGACAGTTCCATGCACCACACAAGGTACCCTTTTTTTCCACTTGAGCACCTGCCCTCCAACATATCTGTGCATTGCCACGTAAGTATGGATGGGACAGGCGAAAATAGTACCCAAGGAAAATACTAACCACATCCAGCAGAATGCTGACCACCCTGAAACACCTGAAGGACTAGCCCCAATGGGCTTGTGCCGAAGTTTCAACCTGCCTGTGGATTACATCCCCGTTAGGACGAAATGCACACAACTGCCGATATTTAGCAAATAAGAAGGAGAAGGAGGAGAAGGCAAAAGCACAAGCTGTGGCACAAATAGTTTGTGATATAACTATGCAATGATTACAGTAAACTGGTGTGATCACTCCACAGTAATCAACAAACAAAATTTGGAGCACAGTTACTAAAATAAGCACTAAAATTATTCCTCACAGTGCATACACACAAAAAACTCCCCACTTGCATCTTTTCAGGCCTCTGATAAGCTGATAAAAATATATGAGTTGAAAATGATTGTGAAAGCTATACTATACAGGGAAAAGCTGCATATTATGAGAAAAAAACCTAGCAAACACGTTTAAAGCTATGGCTGGGGCACTGTGTCCTGGAGTCCTTGGAGATCTTCAGGAAAGTCTGAGGACCTTGCCAAGATTTTAGCTCATTAATCTGCTCACATCTTCAGATTATTTAGCATACAGACATCTACTGCAAGTTGTTAGAAACTTTACTGATAATCATGCCTTTTGGAAAAAATGAAACCCCTTTTCTCAGTGGACAAAGTCTGTTCTGTCACCAACACATAGAAAAGCTTCAAGAAATGTACTGCAACAGCTTATCCTGCTCTCTCTCGTCCTCATTTGATAATCTTTACCTGCTAAAGTTATTTAATATACCCAGTTTTTATAGTTACTCTTGCTCATAACTGGATTACCTCAGATTTTAGGACAGCAGGATTCTTACTTCACTCTTACCCTTTCTTATGCTTCCAAGCTGAACAAGAGCAAGATGACTTTGGTTGACACCAGGTACATTAGCAGTATTATACAAAGACTTCAATCGGTAAAATTGAAGAGTCACCTACTGGAGAGGCATACAGGTTCTGGAAATGAAACAACTCTATTTGTAACTCAAAAACAATGGACAGCTCAGTATTATACAAAGATTTCAATTGTTAGAAATGAAGATTCATTGACTGGAGATGAATATCAAGATCAACTGGAAATGAAACAACCCTACTGATGACTCAAAACAATGGACAGCTCCCAGCCACATCAGCAAACTCTCCCTGGAACCCTGGAACTGTCTGGAATCTAAACTGAAAAATAAATCTCTGACGAGACGACTAACGGGAAGGACTCTTCAACTAGATGACACAGAGTTCCCAGCATTTAGCCGACACATACCTTCTTCAACTCCTGCTCCAAGAACTAAACATCACCCAGATAGAGCCGTCAAAACTCCATCTTCCTCAACCCTGGCACCAAGGACAAAACAACTGATTCAGGACATAACACAACCGGACTCCACTGGAATCCCACTGAAAAACAGGTTTGCTGTGCTTCAACAGGAGTCCACAAACAACAACAGGAGCTCTGAGGCAGGATCAACACAATTTCCTCCTAAAATGAACACCAAGAAAACAAAAGACATGGCAAAAGTTCTTATTGTGAGTGATTATGTGGTGAAAGAAATCCACAACCTTTGCAATACAAAGAGGACGAAAGTAATCTGCTTTCCAAATGGCAGTTTCTGATGTTACTGCAAAAATACTCTCAATGACCACTGATCACCTGAATATTGAGACTCTAATTATACACATTGGCGCTAATGATATCAACAAACAAAAATCGGAAATTCTGATAAACAACTTTCATCATCTTCTAAGCACTATCGGAAGTCTAAAAACAAAGGTGTTTGTCTGTGGAGCGCTACCGACAGTTCAACAGGGAGATCAGAGATACAGCAGACTCCTTATGATTAATAAATGGCTTATTAAAACATGCACTGGCAGCTCAGTGAACTTCATGAACAATCACAGGTTCTTGTGGGAGCATTACCAGCTTTACAAACGAGATGGAGTATCCTTAAATAGATCTGAAACAAAACTTCTCACCTCAATTATTTTACATGCTGTTAAAACAACCTGCTCTCCCCAACATCAGGACAATGTAAACAAGTCACTGTTCCAGCCAAGATATGGGAGGAATCTGGCCATGGTTCCAAAGAAGCCATCCTCTGCTAAAGATGGTTAAGGAGCACATTCTTCCAAGTGCTCTGCAGCTAGAAATGAAGCTGCCCCCCAGACTCAAAAAAAAAAAAAAAAAAAAAAAAAAAAAAAAGTCTGGCCCCCTGGCAGTAAAATATAGGAGTATCCCTGTCAGAATTATTAACAGAGCCACAAGGAGATGCAGTGGTCTAAAATCAAACCTCAGACTTATCCCCTGTCTAAAGTACCCTCAAACTGCAGAATTATCTACCCCCAAGTCACTTAAACTGTCTCTGCTAAATATATGATCACTATCAGCAAAAGCACTCTTACTTAATGACTTCATTACTAAGCATAATATGGATGTTATGTTTCTAACAGAAACATGGCTGGATGACAACAATAAAACACCTGTACTCATTGAATCACCACCTCCTAATTACAATTTTTTTAAGTGAGAATAGAATAAATAAGAGAGGCAGAGGGGTTGCTGGCAATTTTTCATGATTCACTAAACTATAAAAAGCTTTCCCTGGGCAAATTTGCCTGAATATTTGGGAAGTGAGGTAAAAGGCCATAAACAAACTCTGACACTAACTTTATACAAAATGCCAAAATATGTGGCAATTTTTTTCAAGGTCTTTAGGAAGCTGTTATCTATGATATGCACTTATTATGACTGTTTAATAATTGTGGGGAACTTTAACAGCCATGTTGACAAACCAATAGACAGAGAGGTAAAAACACTGGAATGTTGTACTTCAAAACTTTGGTTTGATTCAACACGGTAAACAGTCGACACATAATCGAGGACACACTCTGGATTTGATTATCAGCAAGGGTGTAAATATCTCCAAGGTCTCTGTAATTGATGTCGCTCTGATCATGTATCATCTGTTTTGAAAGCACATCTCTGTTGACTAGCTTAGTAAACAGATATTATTATAAAACATTCTTTTAAAGACAACCAGCTGAAACTTTTAATCAAATCTACTACCTATACCTCACTTCCATGCTGGTAACCCAGTAGATGAAATGGTACATGACTTCTGTTCAGAAATCATTGATTCCATTGCTCCTGTTACAGTCAAGATTGGTCTGGTAGGAGAAATTTTTGTGGGATAAATGCTCCACTTATAAGAAACGAAAGAAGCCTGTGCTGAAGGGGGAACTGACGTAAATGGCGTAAAGCTAGACTTCACATTTAACTATGAATCTACAAGAGAGGCCTGCAAAGCTATCACTCATCACTAAAAATATGCAAGGGAAACTTTTTTGCAAAAATCATAAACAGAAACATCAACTGTTTTATAAAATACAGCAGACTCCTTATGATTAATTAAATGATTGCCTTGTTTGCCACAGTTGACAGATTGATAAACTCGCCTGTGACTGTAACACCTGATTCCACTCTACCAATTGCAATGAATTTGCCAACTTTTTTTACATAGAAATTTTTTTAAAAATCAGAGGATTAATCTCCATATCCACACCAAATCCAATAATGATGCTATGCCCAAACATAACAAATGCAGAGAAAATGGCTATATTTCACCAACTCAACCATGAAAATTTAGAAGAAATTTTAAAACAATTAAGCTCCTCTTCCTGCTGTCTTGATATCCTACCTACAACCTCCCTTAAGAAAGTTCTGCCTGTCATTGCATCTGATCTCATTAAAATAGTAAACTCTTCCCTGTCATCAGGTGTTTTCCCCCAGGCTCTAAAAACAGCAGTTATCAAACCACTGTTAAAAAAAGAACAATCTGGTTAAATCACTACTGCAAAATTACAGGTCAATCTCTAACCTTCCATTCATCGGCAAAATTATTGAAAAAGCTGTTTCAACAGTTAAATAGCTTCTTAACAATGACAAACTACTTTGATGTCTTTTGGTCTGGTTTCCGTGCTCACCACAGCACTGAGACTGCCCTCATCAAAGTGTTCCACACAAATACAGACCGTGGAAGAACCACAGTAGTGGTTCTGTTGGACCTCAGTGCAGCATTTGACACTATATTAATATATTATTAAAGCAACTGGAGAGCTGGGTTGGACTCTCTGGTACAGTACTTAATTGGTTCGAATCCTACCTAAAACATACCTAAACATCGAGAAGCAGCATTCATGATTTTTTATGCACCGACAAAATCTGGAACAAATCCCCAGAAAAACTGCCAAAACAGCTTGAAACACTGAGTCTTTTAAATAAAGGCTAAAAAACCGACCTTTTTAGAATTGCCTTGGTAAGTAGTAAGTGGAACATTGATCAGTATTTTCAAATTATTTTTGCTTGATGATCTGTATGATTTTATTTGCTTGATGATTTTGGTGGATACTTGATTGATGTTTTACGATGTTAAGCCACTTTGAACTGCCTGGTTGCTGAAATGTGCTATACAAATAAACTTGACTGGACAATGATTCATCAGCGAGTTAAATTGCATAACAGAAAAAAAACAGCATTGTTAATTTAAAAGATTGGCTGATTTTGTTGAGTTTTGCTTATTTTCTGAAAGCATTTATAAAGACTGCATTGGTATTATGCATATAATTTGTGTTTTTCTGTAGAGATCTTGAGAAAGAATTCTTGCTCTTGGGTTTTAAATAAAGACATTTTTTGGTGATTATAAAGGAATTTAAGAATTAAAATAATTTAACAAACTAAGATCCACTGTCAGAAACAAGAAACTCTAAAGCTTCATCAGAAAGAGTTACAATAGATGTTGGCAGCTGTTTCCTTTCCCTGTTTCTCTGTTGGCATGAGTGGGTGTGGAGGAATCCCCTCCAGGATCACTTCTCTCCCAGCACAGCTGCTGCACGTCAGCTCATCAGGAAAGCATCTTGTCGGTTGAGGCTCTCATACCAATCTTTGCCAGATTGTTGTGCTGCTTCTGTCATCTTACATCTACCTTTACTCTCTCTCTTGTAGCAACTGTATTAAAGCATTTCTTGTTAGTTCTTAATTTCCCCCCTCTTTGTGCTCCAGGTTTTCTCCCTTTGCTTAATTGCATCTTTATCAAACTTGCCTGCCTGTTTATCTCCGATTGTTATCTCTAACTTCAGCACAGAACCACCATATGCTTTTGTTTCAAGTAATAGATTATTCAGCTCGCTCTCCTGGAGCTGGTAATCTCATAAACTCTCAGTACAAGTGGACCAGTGGGACTGTCCTGCTATGCTAGATTGTTCCAACTGAAGTAGCAGTTATATATCCCTCATTGTGTTATACTTTCAAGGGCAATACTTTGTCACTCCTGGTATAGACCTCATCCACAATGCTAACCTAAGAAAACTTCGCTCTACCCATGAACGTTCACTATTGGTCTGACTTACCTGGTCAACAAACCTTCACTCACCTGCCTGTCTGCCCTCACCTCCTGGAAATCAGATCATTCTGGTTCAGCCAGTTCAAGGCCCTTAGAAACCCTAAGTTCTGGGAACCTCTCAGCTGCAGGTATGAACCTTACAGTTAATAATGTATCATTAAGCAACCTACCTGAGTCTCCGAATCCTTATCCACTCCTTCTGGGCATTCTCCAGCCATTGCACAGTCTACCAGCTTATCAAAACATCAGTATCTGTATACCATTAAACAATAAACCACTCAATGCAGTCTTGGAATTTGTAGCAAACTATTCATTAAGTGAGTTAACCTTCCTGAGCAGCTATGGAGTGGGGTGGCAAAAAATTGTATTCCCATATACCCTGCAAAAAGAATTACAAGCATTGTCCATTTTAATTCTCAACATTTAAATACCTCGGTGTTCAACTTAATAACATACTGAACTGGACACGCAACAGGGAAGCCATCTGCAAGAAGAGAGAGAGCAGACTGGACTTCTTGAGGAAGCTGAGGTCCTTCTGTGTTTAGAGAAAAATGCTGCAGAGCTTTTCTAAATCTGGTGCGGAGATTGTAATCTCTTCAGTCATCATTTGTTGGGGTGGCAACATCAGAGCCAGCAGCTTTAAAAATGGCTACACAAGGTGACAAAGAAGGCTGGCTCTGTTCTGGGGACTCCTCCAGAACCTCCGGAGATGATGGTGCAAAGAGGGAATGGAATATTATGGACAACCCTGAATGTTGTCTTCATGAGACTGACATTCAACAAGAGTGTGTTTAGTCAGATGCTGTTGTTTTTGTTTCCTTTTTCATAGCAAAAATTGGGCTGATTCTCTGTGGAGAAGTTTGTGAAATCCTGTCCAGCTCATCTGTCATGTGTGCTGTTTGATGCTCCTCCATGGACTATAGAGCAGGTGCATGTTTTTGTGATGTCGAGCCAAAGCCACTCATGGGATGATTCTAAAGCACTCCGCAACACATCCAATTAAATCAAAAGCATTGCCCAGAGGTGTAGCAATCAACTGTAAACCCATCACTCATCAACATAGAGGTTGAAAAAAAAATCTCCAGGTGTTAGTCTAACCTTCAGATAACCCTACATTCAGTCCTGAAGTGAAAATTCAACAATTCTGACACCTGTTAAAGCTTGCAGTGTGTAACAATAGATCCAAAAGGGCTATCCCTGATTATTATACGTTTCTAATTTGGAACCCATAGTTATGAAAAAAACAACAATAAAAACAGATACAAATACTGCAGATGATCCATCTAAAAAATAACCAGCTTCGCTCTGTTGCATCCTCTGCCTCCAGCTCTGTATGTTTTCAGTTCAAAAAGTGAAGCAAATGTATGTATTCATTCTACTCAAGGTGACATAATTCAGGTATCTGTTAATCTTGACTTTATTGCCTTATAACTCCTGAAATCCCAAAATTCAGTTTCTCAGAAAAATAATACAACATAAAACCAATAAAAAGGATTTGTATGCAGGAGTGTACAGAAATACATTTCAAACACAATACAGATGAGTAAACACAATGTCTGACTCAAGGTACATACTCTGACTCGAGGGGCATAAGGCCCAATGCACATAGGAAGTGATGGTGCAACACTTTCAAACTTGTTCTTTATGTGTTTCACAAAGGTTGATTGGGATATAATGGTCCTTTCTGCAAGGTGCCACCAAGTCAAACGAAAAATTAAAAAGGAAATAATACCTGGGCAGGCCTAATAAGTAGAAATCACCTACACACAATATACCTCTGGTTGTTTGTTCACCAATTATATCTCGATCACACTGAGGTTTTGAGACCAAAAGGTTTTATTTAGCTGAAAGCCCCCTCCGCAACGGAGCAGAGATCCCCGACCACTGCCACTGCCCTGCATGTTTTAAATGTTCCCCACTCTAACACAACTGATCCAAATGATTGCATTACCTCCTGAGTATTCCTCCAGTTGCTGCAGAAGCCTGTTAATCACCCATTCATTTAAGCTAGGTGTGCAGCAGCAGGGAAACACGTGAAACATGCAGGACAGTGAGCCTTGAGGACCAGGGTTGGGGATCCCTTCTCCTGCACACCTGAATCCAATGGCTGAATTTCCTCAACAGCAGTTACTCAGCTCTGCCAAGGCCTAGTAACTAGCCTGTGATTTGATTCAGGTATTCTGGAGAAGGAAGGCATTCAAAACTTGCAGGATAATAGCTCTCTTGGGAACTTCTGGCCTAAAGTAAACATAGAAGTCTTGTAAATTGGGTAAATGATTTGAATTCCTAACCTACACCAATGTTGTCTTATAGGCCAACTAGATGATGTTCCTCTGATAAAGGAGAATGTTCATTGTAGTTCCTCGACACCCAATCCATGACTTGACTCACGAAAATTATTGGCTTTGGACTCCCAGCAACCAGCACTACTAAGCATGGTCAATATTTAGTGGGACTTGCCCTTTTCTCTGGCTCAAAACACTACTTCAGTGGTGGTGTACATCTTTTTTTTGTAGTTCATTGACCTAGATTACCTATATTGTTCTCCTGCCAAAACCTGTTAAATCCTGGGTTATTGTGCCTAGGCCATAAAAACCTCAGTCACTACCCCACCATATCATACTTGGCCTTACCTCACCTCTACCAATATAACTAACAGGGACCTTCATGTCCTTTCTGACCCAGATTTGTACGTTAATTCTCATTTTAATCATGATTATTCAGGGGCCTTCTACCACCAGAGTAATATTACCAAGATCAGAGGCATCCCTTCCCAAGGCAAAGGTGAGAAAAATTGCTTCATGAATAAATCACATCTAAGCTGCACTCCTGCAGTGCCATTTTAACTGGATGTCCAAATAATTTTCTGAAAACCTTTAAAGTTGATCCAAAATGCTGCTGCACTGACAGGTACTGCCTGAAGGGATCCCATCCCCTTCTGTGTTAGCCTCTACAATGGAATCCTGGGAAAGCTAGGATGGATTTTAAAATTCTTCTCATCAAAAGAAAAGGTCTTTAATGACCAAGCTCCATCTTCTCCAAAGCACCTCATCTTTTCCTGTCACAAGACAAGAATTGCTCACTCCCATATTGTGGAACTGAAATGGGAGGCAGAGCTTTCAGCTTACAGTATCAGCTTAAAGAGAACCAGCTCCCTGTTAGGGCCAGAAACACAGTCAGTCTCTCTGGTAGCCATATAAACTTTTTAAATACATGATATTAAGTTATTTTTGTGCCATTATACTCTGATTACAATGTTCTTGTTGCCTTTATGTAGTTTTGACCCTTCATTAATCGTTTTTGCTTCCCTTGCATTTTTTCAACATAACTCCAAATCAAAGTACTTCACAGAAAACAATAATGTAAAATACATGCTTGTATGAATACAATATAAAAGACCTGAATATTAAGAACAATTAGGAAAAGTGCTACTGAAGTGTGACTTAATGATTTTGCTTAAGTGTTTGTTAGAGCAATTCCTCACAAGGTTGGGCCAGGTCAGCTGGAGACAGATTAACTTAGTCTGGTTGGACGTGTACAGCAACAGACTGTTTCCTTGAAGGTTTCCTGTTTAGTCATTTGGCCTCAAATCAAGTTATACTTCTTACAACGCTTGATGAATGCAGTTGTTGCATTCATAATAAAAGATAATTTTGTTATGAATAGAAAATTGAAAGCAGAACAATTTAATGCAAACACAGTTTTCAACTTTTACAATTTAGAAGAAGATAGCAAAACTTAAAAAAAAAAAAAAAAAAAACACAGTGGGACAAATCTGGCTTAGAAGAGACTTTCAGTGCTCCCATATACAGTTCTGGTCAGAAGTCTACAGTCTGTCACCGTCTGGAAGAATGTAATTAATTCTGAGCTTTAAATAATTCATTGAAGACATTATTTTCCAAGGTGGAACAACAACAACCAACCAACCTCTTTACTCATTATTAAAATCAGGAAGTGGGTGCACAATTCCTGGGTTTCAAACCCACATAGGGCAGAATTGTACACACAAGTTCAAGTATGACATGTCCATGGTGCAACCCACCTCTGGACCACTTGAGGTGGAGCCAGCCAGACCCTGCAAGGACAAGCAGATTGAGACAATGGATGGATGGGAGTTTGAGTATATACGTACATAGTACACTACCACTAGTATTTGGATTTTTGTCTTGTCTGACCATATTTTTTTTCTCCTGAAAGCATTTGGCTTGTCCAATGGGGCAGTAACAAATTTCCATGAGCTTAAAGGTTCACCAATAATGTAAAACTGACTTCATGGTGGGAATCACAATCAAGGGATGTCACTCTAGAGTTTACATAATTGACCCCAAGAAAGCTCAGACCATCCAGATGCTGGAAACAAGCAAAATAAATGTGGTCAATATGTGTTTCCAAAACAATATTATTTTGTTCAGTTTAGTTGTTTATTCATAGAATTCCTATCATTTTAAGTTCAAAATGTTTTTGTTCTGTTTAAATGTAGTGGTGGAGACATTTATTGCCATCCCTGGAAAAAATGTGTGAAGTGTATTAAAATAAATTCTTTTGTTGCGTTAACATAATCCTTAACAGAAAGTTAGAAATATCCAACCTTTAATTTTGATTGCATTATGGAGGAAAAAATCCCATACCAAGACATAGCTGTCTTAATAAAACTACCAGAGGCACAATTATAATTAACCCCAACAGATCCTATAACATAATTGTAATTGACTTTATACTTTACTTTTTAAAATTATTCTTAGTGTCAAGAATTAGTTTCCCTAAACCACTGGCACTGAGGCAAAACAGGGGTCCAAATTTAGCTATTAACCACTCGCTAATGTTCACTGTTACAGAACTGCAGCAAAGAGTGGCATCTTTTGGGTCATCAAGTCTTCTTAAAATTTGAACTTGGTTTTCATTTGCTCTTTACAGTTTTCAGGATAATGATTTAAACTTTGGGCCAAATCAATGCAGACATGCTTCACCAGATACCAATTGTTTTCTTCCATGACCATCTCAGTCCAATAACCTAAATCTTAATTAAGATGTTAGCTAGATAGAAGACTAAATAAGACAGGATACTGGACTCTGGATGATCTAGAAAGATTGTATAAATAGGAATGATTAAAGATTCCTCAGTCTGTTTGCTCCAACTACAAGGCATGATATAACAGAAAGACCAAGAGCCACCCCGATGGAAAAGGAGCAATACCTGTCTCACCGATGACCCAGCACCCCCCATCGTGCTTCAGTAACAGTTTTAAGGCTTTTGTACATCTGTATTTTTGTGCCACTTTCCCTGAAATCTGCTCCCATCCAAAACTCTTTTTACAGTAAATGATGAAGAACCAAAAAGAAGATTTTTAGTAATTAAAAACTTTTTGTAACAGCAGAACAAGTGACCATTCATTGTTCCAACTAATTAGACAACTAGAAGTCTCATATCTCCTGATCAGACTACAAATGAAATTTATTATCCATCAGTATATTAAGCTGTTGGAGAAAAGCCAAATTCCAGACGGAAACAGCTGATAAGGTAACGTAAAACACGACTTGAACAATTAATCTTTGGTTTGGTTTAATTAATGTAAAAATTGAAATGCTAGTTTCACTTATTTATTGCCTGACCTTACTGGCTGTTTAAAGATTGAATGGAAATTTTACCTGCTGCATTTTTGATCTGATGCATTTTAAACCTTAATATATTTAGTTGTGCATTTTTGTAAAGTGGAAGAAAAAAAATAATACACGCTTAAAAATTAAAAAAAAAAAAAAAAAAAAAAAAAAAAAAAAAAAAAAATTCATCCCCCTTTACTTGGATACCACTAAATGAGTCAACCAACCTCCTCGTGTGTAAACCAGACCTGGTTTGCCAGAGGTGGCCCACACATGGGCCAGCATGCTGCCAGCTGTGGAAACACTGGTGGCCCTGTGCTGGCCCAGAACAGTTTCAGCACTGGAAGCAGATGTCAGCCAGGTGTGCATCTTAACAAAGCCATGCAATATGAACATGCCATATAATCTATAAATCTCAGTAAAAGAAGTACACAACCACATAATCTTATGTTAACAAAACTCAATCTTTATTACCATCTTTATAAAGTACTTTAAAATGACCAAAGGTCAAAGTGCTGTACATATACAAATGACACGAAATAATAAAGAAAGGACAAGATAAAATAAATAATTAGCTTCTGTTTTCATTACCTTAAGTCAAAAATATTCATTTTGTATTACTCATAGTATATGATGCAAAACCTAAAAAGTTTGTGGGAACTGATTGCCTCAAATACATTGAATCGAAATAATTGACACCCCTGTTCTAGGCAAGTGTTGGTAAATGCTTTGGGATAGACAAAGTATAGTGAACAGGATACTCAAACATCACCAGCAAGGCAAAAGCAGACTATGATGGCACTTTCAATGACCACAGAGGTTTTCACAAGATGGTAGTGAACTGAATTCGTCCCCAGGGATTGTATCAAGGGCCACTGGAATATCTCTAAGCTCTGGTTCATCCTACATGAATGAGAGAGATAATCATAAACCAATCCATGATTTATATAATTGTTTAATTTCATTCTTTATGCCCTTTCCTAATAAAGGTTTGTTCAGTTATTATTGACAAATCATCTCTCCTGATCACAAACAGACACTAAGCTCAAGAACACGTCACTTTCAACAAAACAAATCTCATCCTTTGCAATGAGGTGAGGGTAAACAGACCAATCATCCAGTTTGCATGATTTTACCCATTATGAAACATGATGGGAGCCATATCATGCTGTGGTGATGCTTCTCTTCAGCAGAGACAGAGAGGTTGGTCAGAACAGATGAAAAGTTGGGTTTAAATACCAGGCAATCTTAGAGGAAAACCTGTTAGAGACTGCAAAAGACTAAAGGTTTAGTGGCCCTAAACATGCAGCCAGAGCTGCCATGAGCTGGTTTAGATCAAAGCAGGTTGATCTGCTTAGATGACCTGGTCAATGTCCAGACCTAAATCCAGTGGAATATCAGTGGTTATGCATTCAAAAGCAGACACTTTCCATCCAGTCTTACTAAGCTTGAGTTATTTTCAGGCAATAATGGAAAAAGCCATTTGGTCTTTAAATGTATGAAGCTGGTAAAGATATGACCCTAAACACTTGCTACTAATAGCAGCAAAATATGTTTCTACAAAATATTTACTCAGGTTGATCTGTAATTGCACACCACACATTTTTACAGACATTTAAATGTAAAACAAATTTGAAAAAAATAAAAACATAATTTTTATTTCCCTTTCCAATTATGCAATATTTTAAGTTGACCTTTAAATGTAATAAAATACATTTAAAGTTGTAGCTGAATTAAAGTACAGTATGTGACTTGCATAAAACTCAGTTTTGTTTTGGTTTGCTGCTGTCAGATAATTTGGGCTTTGCTGAGGGAGAAATACTTATAATTGTCAGGATTAATATATTTGTGTGACTTGAAGCTTGAGCTTTGCTTCATTCTGGCACAGGTTCAGCTCTGTCTGGCTTTGTAAGCGAACACCAGCAACTGTGATAAAGGTTGCTTATGCATTGATAGAGAGCCACGTTTTGTGCCTGTCTCTGAGTATTTGTGTATTTTGTGGACAGGTAAACAACAACCAATAAATTCTATGGTGATTATCACTGCCTTGGCTCAGTATGAGGCTTTCATTCCTCACTCTGAAGTATCCGGAGCACACGTTAATCTTGTAAAACGCTGCAGGCAGCAGCAGCAGGAGATTCCTCATCACCCAGCTTGTTAGAAAGCTTGCTAGGAGAAAACACGAAGTAGTCCTAATAAAGAGCATGCCAAGTTAAAATTAAGTCTATTATTCAAACATGAATTTATATTAACTGTAATATGCCTTGTTTAGAGAAAGAAATTGCTATGTTCTTATTTTTTGATCGTGTTTTCTTTGTGTTTTCTCCACACCAACTTCGTAATAAATGTGATTCATTGACTGAATATCAGAAGTCTGTCTGAAAGTCAATCTGAGTTTTGTGCTGGAGGGTGAAACAGTTAAGAGAAAACTGATACCACAACTTGATATTGGCCTACTTTGTCGCTTGCCTCAGGGAAGTATCATAGTGTGGGATGTTGTCAGTGGCATAGATCACTGAGAGATACAAGAGCACTCCAAACCTTTTCACAGTAAGAATCCTGAAGAGACAGGTCACGAAGCTTTGACTCAATATTCTTCAGTGTACCTCAGGGATTAGCTGTAGCCTTGGCAGCTTTGCCAAGAAAACTATGGTTCTGTTGATTTCTAGAACACTATTTGCTCAGGAACAATTCAAGCCATTCCCCCTCATTCCCATTTTGTCCTCCTTATTTCTGTGTCAGATATGGGCTTTACATGGAATCAGGATTTGTCTCATAATCACCATTCATCCTCTTTATTACATAATGTGTGAAACAGAGACATGGTTACCTATAGAAAAAGAGTTACGCAAAGAATATGCTCCCTTTTTTTAAGGTGTCCAGTCTTTGGCATTTCAGACATATCAGATAAATACAATGGTTGCCTACATGTGCCAGAGCAGATTTATTCTACTACAAGAAAACCTGAAGATGGTATCTTCATTATGTGATTGACTTTAATAAATCAAGACTCCATCCAGCATCACAATGGGCAGGCCACAATGATGTAATAGTAACCTGTCTTTGCATGATTGTCAACCATTTGGATTGTATGCGTGTTGTAGCATGCGTGTCTGTGTGGGTGAGTGTATGTGTAAAAATGATTGCGTTATGGGGGTTTTGAGTGGGGATATGTCACTGAGTTTGTCTCCTTGAGGTGCATTGTTATTAGAGTGGTGAGAATGGTGGGAGGCCTACAGGCAACAGCACCCAAGAGCAGCAAAGGACAGTTGGACTGGACTCTGGTAGACTGTAACAGCCTCAAGCAGATAGACACAAGGCACCACCTCAGGGCAGCCAAATGGCCCGCACAGATGTAGGTCGTCAGCTAAGCGAAGGAGCAGCCCCCAATCCAGGCACACCACCATCTCCTGCTGTACATGTCAAGCCCAGGACCCAGCCCCCCACCGTCAACCCAGAGCCCCCATCAACCTTCAGTAGCAAGAACACACACCACCAAGCAGGAAAGACCCATGCCCAGACCCCCCAACACACCAGACAAACACCAACCCACCATGGGAGTTGGAACTCAGATGTATCAGGGCAGGGAGGGAACATCACCACCCCCACCTGTTGAGCTAGTCCCTGAGAGGTCAAGAGGGATGGATGTCCACCACATCATTGCGCAGCCCTTCACAGATCACCCAGCACACCCTCAGGAGCCTTAGGCCATCTGGCGGTAGGCCAACACTCCAAGCGTGGGCCAAACACCCACCGAAGAGTTAGGCCCCCCCACTGGCCCCACCCATGCCACCATCACAGACCCCTTCATCCTTTTAATGTGGCATGTAGGTTCAATAAAAGCCCACATCTGTGGGAGAACTGGTTTATTCAGTTATTTTCTTCTACCAACCTTTTTGTTCCTTAAAGGTTATGATCCGATTGGACACTCCCCTTCTAAACATTATGTTATCAAACCAATTCTTAATTTTCGACGCATTTACTAATTCGTTTTCAAACGACTCCAAGTCGGGTGGAAACTTTCGCAAAAATGCTGTGTTGATCTCGTCTGCGGTCTTTTCCACCCGTTTTGTAAAATTTTCATCTTTGCACTTGCACAACTAAAATTGCTCATCACTTATTCAATATTTTCCAATATTTCCAAATCATTTTCATACCAGTTTTGGTATGATGATAAAGAGAGATGGAAACTGGAAGACCACCACTGGAACCACAGCTCACAGTCCATGTGTCAATATTTTCTACTCCATCAAAAGCTGGAATACAAATGTCTATCTTTTTATCCAGCAGCATTTAAGGTACCGAAAAATAACATACATGGCTAAAGTTAGTTCCTACTGGGTGATAAGATAAATGTAGCCTGGTAAAAACCAGCCCCTTGTTCTACACCTTGCTTTTTATTGAGGGTCTGGGCTCTTGGCTATTGAGAAATGATTGCTTCCTGAAGACGTGGACTCTGTTGAAGTTTTAAATGATTGGATATGATTTTACCCAATCGCTAACGTTTGGCCGTAAAAAAAAAAACGCATAGAAAATCAACATCGTCATTCACAACACCTCTTTTTGTTAAGTGACTGGCCCAGATGAAATTCTACCCGAGAAATCCAAGACAATCGGAGAAAGTCCAGACTGTGCTGTGAAGTGAGATTTGAATCGAGCATATTTGCGCATGAAGGGAATGGCCAGGCTAAGCTACATGGCTATTTCAAGTTTTTCATTGAGTCAAAGGTGCAATTAATCAGTTTAGCTTAAACTGTAAAATACTAAGGCAGAAGAAACCTGAACAGGGTACTTCTATACTGAACAGAAATTCTTTAAACATTGTTTGGAAAGCTATGAAAGCTTTGTTTGGTTTGTGAAAACACATATGTGGTGATTTCAAAGTTTTTTTAGGCAGTAAGACTACGTTAGAATTGGACGACCATAGAATAACTAATGATATATTAGTTGATGAATGAAGTATGTAAAATAATGATTATTTTACATGAATTATAGATATTTTTGTGGAGAAAACATAGCTGGCGATGTGTCCCTCAAAATTCATCTCACCTTTTGCCATTAATCCAGTATTGTTTTATTGTGTGTTTAAAACATTGTGTCCACCATCTGTTTAAGGGTGGTTGTTACCGCAAATTTTTAATCTCTTTAAAACTGCATGTATCTAGAAATAAGACCGGTATCATGATGGTTCGGTAGACATGTATTGTTACAGCCATATAGTTGACAATGAAACACAAATGAAGGTCTACACTTGTGAGTCAATAATTGAGACTCTCTTCGTTATGAAGTAGCTTGAGGTTTCCTCAAAATGGCCGATTTGTCACTAGTTGTTTTTTTCTCTTACAACCTGCTAATGGGGTCTCAGAGAGGCAAACCACAGCAGTAAATCTGCAAAGCTGGGGACAAAAGTACATAGTCATTTATTATGTGAAATCAATGCAAACTCTTTCTCTCCTTTCCATTGTCCTCTCTTGCTCATATATCAGGCTTGGAGATCTCCTACAGCCTACTGTGCATTTCAAACATGCTCTTTTGTAACTAGACTCCAGTAACTGATTGAAGAAGACCACTTAAACCCAAAGTAGTTTTTATTTCCTGTTTGCCAGAAAAAAGCTATGATTAATGTACACATGTTTTCATGACGTATATATCAATATTTTGGTTCCACTGTTGTTGGCCCAGTCAGTTACTAAAAATATAATATAAGTCAGTTACCTGCAGTTGTAAGCTGTAGCAGGAAATGACGAGTCTCTCTGACCACTCAGTGGTCAGCAGCGTTTTCCAGATCACAGCATAATGTCAGCTCAGCTCATTTGGAAACTCGGCTGAGATGCTACGAAAAGAAAGCATCAGTATGAGCCAAGCTTCACTAAAAGCTAAGACAAAGATTTGTTTGAGGTTCTTTCAGCTTCCTGTCTAAGCGGTTGACGGGCTTATTTTTAGCAGCAATGATTAAATCTCCTCGTCCACTTCCCCAGACAGATCCAACAACATTCCATTATTCTTACATGTCTTTAGTACCTCTCCTTCCTCTTTAGTCCAGCCTTAGCAGAACAATTGGATTCAAAAAAATCTCCTTGGCTGAAAACAAGTTTTCCTTGGACTTTTTCCAGAAAAATAAAAATCCAAAATATTTGGTAAAATCAATGCAAAAGTTGTTCAGAGACACAAATCAACCATCTTCTATGGCTACCTGAGTCCCTGACACTAAAACATAAATAAGTTAATCATGTGGGTTGAAGGAAAGAAACCAAGGACTCTGAATGATCTAAAGAGACTCCGTGATGAGGAATGATCAGAGATCCTGTTCTCTCTTCATGTCCCAACCTTGTGAAATGCCAAAAGAGGAGCAAATCCTGAGATCTATTATTGGCAAAAGAGGGATACGTGAATTATTAAAAGCAGGGATGCCAATGATTTCTAAAAAAAATAAAAGAAATACAATTTTAAAATTCTTAACATGAGTTTTTTTTCTCCACTGAGATTCAAATGTTAGTATGCTCCCAACACTGTAAATATATTTTTCCAAATTTAAGAAAAAAAAATCCTTGTTATTTTTAGGGTTTTTCATTCCAGCTAAACAAAAATTTTGTGACTTCGTCTAATTGACGGAAGAAAATTTAACTCACTGAGTCTAATATTTAGAGGCAGGTACATTTTCTTAATAGTATATTTTTTTTGTGAAAAACAATATTTCTCAGTGTTACTTTGTGATATTTTTGCTTCTGGTTCAGATATTTTAGCTGCTATCTTAGTAAACCCCAGAAAGCAGATAATGTAAATAAGCTCTGTAACTTCAAAAGATTCAGTCCATGTTGCGTGTTTCGCTTTACCCAAGAGGTAAGGATCTCTATAGTGTTATAACGTTTGCTTTTCTATTTGATTTCAGCGTGACTGGGAGAAAGGTTTTAGAAGTGAGAAATGGTCACAGATCTACACATAGATTTGTTGAAAATTACCTCTGTGTCTTGTTTACTGAACTGCTTTCGGGTTTGTGTCTGCTTGTTGTTTCAAGGAGAGATCAGATGTGGACGCTGCATAACTGAATATTGCTCCTTAATATTTTAAATCTGCTTAATAAACATTGCATCAAACAACAGATCAGCTTTAAACCTTAAAATTATTGAAACAGTTCTAATATCTTAATTCAGCCATCCATTGTTAAGCATGCTTTGCTTTTAAGCTGCTCCGTTACTGTCTGTACGACCCAAAGATGACAACAGCGATCATTTTTGCTTCTGCTGCTGGAGATGGGTACCTGAATAAATAAGCAAATCTAAAAGGAAACTGTGTTACACCTGTGTCAAGAACTACAATTTCATCACCGCATTGGTGTAAATCTTTGCATGTTCTAATATTTTGCTTCAAAGAAGGCATTAAAAAGTCAGTCTGTAATTGTGGAAACCTGGTAAAGACATACTGCAAAGGATATGCAGTAGTAATTACAGCAAAAGGTGCTTTGACAATGTGTTGACTTAAGGTGGTTGAAAACAGACACATGCAACACTTTTTATTTTTTTCTTACTTCCACATAACATTTATGCATGACTTTCTGTTCATCTATCACCTAAAATACTTATAAATTACATGAATATGCTGTTGTAACCTGATGAAATGTCAGCAACTTCAAACCATGTGAATACTTTCACATGGCTCTATATGTATTTATTTTTTAATTCAGCTTAAGTGCCTAAATGAAAACATCTGTCAGTTTAAATGATAATTTGTCTTAGAAATGAACGTCTTTGTCTTGTTGCTGTGTGACGTTTTGGTGCAGAGACAGTGATGCTGAACGACCGTCTGCAGCCCTTCATCCTGCCGCCCAAAAGGATCCTCATGCTTCTGCTTCATCCCAGAGAGATTTCCATCCTGGAGCCCAGCCAGCTGGAGCCCAGCCAGCTGGAGCCCAGCCAGCTGGAGCCCAGCCAGAGAGGGCGGGGTAGCCACTGACCCTTGGGGGAGCCCTTCGTTCAGGTGAGCGAATGCATTGCTGTGAAATTTGAAAAAAATGATCCTTGCTGGGTGGAATGACATGAATAACGGGATTGATGTGTCCTCTTAGGCCTTCTTCATTGCCATCTTTCTCTTTGCTATAATTCTAGTTTTATTACATTCCAGCGTAAGCTTTAACCTAATCTTACTTTATGAATAGTTTCTCCCAGAAGCCAGTTTCATCTAGGCAAGAAGGATTAAGTTCTCTACTTTTCCTCCTCTCTGCATGTGGACATCTCATGGAGGTGTGACAGCTCCAGAGCAGGGCCCTTTAGTTCAATACAGCAGCTTAGACATTGTTTGACTTGTAGTTCTTGTCAGTAGTCTCTGTCAGTGACAGTTGACCTTTAAGCCTCTGAAGTCTGGATGTTTTAATTGGATATTGAGCAACATTGAGATGTTATTACATAGAGGATTCGTCACAGCTACAAAGCCAATAACGAAGCAGAAACCCACTTAGTGCAGCTCCCTTCATTCTGCTTTCTCTGCTGATTCTCTGTGATTCTCTGTGAAGGAATGATTATTGCTGTGGCTTAACACACTTGGAACTTGTGTTTTTCACTATCACTGCTGGATTTTATTTAAAAGCATGGCATGCTTTTTGAAGTTTTTAAACTAATTTTGTCAAATTTCATGCCTAAATCTGAGTGATCCAGGTGGTTTCTTAACTCATTTTTAACAGTTTTTTTTTTTTTTTACAATCTGACGGTGTTTAAAGCTGCAGTAGTAATTTTTACAAAAATACATATTTTGCTTATTTGTTAAAACTGTCACCATGCCGTGGCAGTATATCAGACAGATAATCTGTAAAAAGATCAAGCTCCTCCACTTCCTCCCTGAGCCCTTATTGCCTTTTAAAGAAATGCTCCACTCCCGACCTGAAACAACCAGTCAGAGCCAGGAGGAAGGTATTAGCGCTGTCATTCACCCTCATGTACGCACTGCTAAATGTGCTAATGGTGGAAAAACAACTTACCATTCCAGGGAAAACTGTCCATCATCGGTGGCCATGCTAACTAGCCTTAGCATTCGTGGCAGGCTATGTTGTGGTGAACCTGCTGCAGCGTAGCAGAGAGCAAGAGGAAGGGGGTTTGAGGGTGATTGACAGCGCTAAGACCCTCCTCCTGGCTCTGATGGGTTGTTTCTGACTGAGTGGTGGATTTCTGCAGTTAGTGCTGGGAGAAGGCAGAGGAGTTTGATTATCTGTCTTATATTATAATGTCATGACATAATGATAATTTTAACAAATATGTAAAAAGCATATTTTTCATAAAAGATACATACCACAGCTTTAACATTAGTATCATGTTTTGTAAGTTGGGAGATGGACCAAAGCAGACATGAACTTGGAATGAGCATGCTGTAGATTTTAATCAAGAGAACAAAAACTTTTAAGGCTTGACCAAGCAGAAGAGGACAAAAAGCAAAGTAACAGGAAGAATCAGCAAGGAACATTGACAACCAGACAGCTTATATACAGAGGAAAGGGTGGAGAAGGACCTTGGATCCAGGTGAGATAATCAGGGGGATCTGAAACCGCTGTGACAGAAAAAAAAACAGGGAAACTGAGTGAATAACTAACTCAAAGAGAGTTGAACTGTATTTTTGTGTACCAGGCACCTTCAGAGGGCATATGAATACTTTTCTAAGTGCTAGTTTAAGGAAACAGAAATATGTGTAAAATCAGCTGTGCTGGTTCCTGCTGGAACTGGTCCTTGTTTCTGAGCATGTACCACCTGAACAGATTCTTCTAATAAATGTTTGGAGAGGAACCATCTGACTTGCACCTTCCTTAATTTAACAAATGCACATAGTTTTTTGAAAACCTAACAATACCAAAGAAATTGCTAACATTGATATGGGTGGTGAAACAAAATACTCAGAGAACAGAACTAAGAAAATAAAAAAGAAATTAAACCTATGTGAATTAATCTATAGGTCTATGGCAACACCATTCTAGCAGTAATTAACACAGAACTGAACTGAACTGGGAAGACCATTTGAACACAAAAAACAAGGGATTTATCAAAACTCAAACATAAATGAAAACTAACATCCAAACACCCACTGATCATAACAATTAGTAATAATATTTTGAGAAAAGAAATAAATAAAAGTGGACCCTAAAGTCTTTTGCTTCGCTGAGTACAATGTCAAAAAACATGCAAAAACATTAACTTGTAAAATAATTGTGCAGTTGCTGCTGTTTCTGACAAAATTAACAAAAAATACTGCTTGACTCCAGATCAATTTGCCCTTTCAATGATTTGTAAATCCATTTTGTATAAAAGAAACATTTCTGTCTCTTTTTATACACTGAGTGTAAATATCTGGTTTTAACTGTATTGATTTTTTTGTATGATTCAGCTCTGATTTTGGTTATATTTGCATCTTAGCCACACAGAACAAATTAACCATGTAGATAAAAATAAATCTCAGTCAAGCATAAAAAGCTGCTGATTTAGCAAGCAGGTGTTGAAAAATGGATGGATGGATGGATGGATGGATGGATGGATGGATTCAATTTAAAATGGTGCAAAAATATAGCGCTGCACAATTTATCAAGCTTTTATAATAATCAGAATTTCAGTGAGCAATATCACCATTGCAAAGGACTGACTAGATACTGTTTCAGGTATTATCTATTTAGATTTTGGTTACCAAAAATATATTTGGCCTTTTTGATGGATCTTCAGTCTCCTTTATGTCCAAACCTGATGTAAATATGTGATCAGGAAACTAAAGTTCATAGATTGCTGGGGTCTAATCATAATCACCAATGCAATATGATTATTATCAAGTTAAATTTATTTGTATTGCACATTTCAGCAGCAAGGCAGTTCAAAGTGCTTCACATCATAAAAACATCAATCAAGTATACAGCAAAATCATCAAAAACATCAAAATCATCAAGCAAATACACATGAAAATCATCAAAATCATCAGGAAAATATCAATGCATCAAAATCATAGGGATCATCAAGCAAATATCTTCAAGCAAATATAGTTGAAAAATATTGATCAATGATCCACTTACTTTATTTAACTGATTTACACTCAAACTTCCCAAATTAAGGCACATTCAACACAGTCATCTCCACCTTTTTCTCTCGTTGTTTTATATATTGAGGAGTCTGGAGGAGGAGGGACCCCTGAGGCCTCTCATGTTCCAGAACCCATTTTACCTTACAGTTATCACAATATTATGTTTTCCTAATTTTTTGCAGCTCTAAGGGATTCTCATTGGTTCTAAGCTCATGCAAAATGGACAATAACAAAAATTAAAGATAGTCCTGTGGTGCATCAAATAACAGTCCTTATTCATGTTATTCTGTTTATCATATTACTTTTTTTATTCTGAATGACTGTTTACCAAATTTAAGAGAAGGACAACAATCCATGTATATTTTAAAAGTTAGCATCTATTACTGGACTTCAAAAGATTAACTGTTAAAACACAGATAACTCACTAATCCACAGACCCATTTAATAAATTAGAATATTATTGAAAAGTCAATTTATTTCAGGAACTTTATCACTAAATGAAACACATTATATGGATTAACTATGATGATTTTCATCTGATTTCTTACAGTCAATGAAAACATGACGTTAAAATTAGAATATTACATCAGACCAAAAAAATATATTTTAAAACAGAAATATGGGCTTGATGAAAAGCATGTCAAATACCTGCTTAAAGGTTTTTATTTTCAAAAGCTACTTTTAATCTGACAAACGAGACTCATTGGGACGTATATTCTAATTACCATGCTGTACGTATTTAGAGCAGTTGAAACCAACATTTTGGATGACTATGAAGTGAATGTTGTTGAAACTGTTAAAGAAGTGATGTAATTTGAACCTTTGCCAGGAGTAGTAATAATAATAAAAAAATATATATATTTTTTATAAAGCGTTTTTATTCAAAGTGCTGTACAAGCAATTAACAGAAATCAAAACATTTCATAGAGCTCATAAACAGGCTTATTCTAGGATTGGCTTTGTTACAGACATTAAATAAAAGTAAAAATTAAAAATGAATTAAGAACTAAAACATCCCAGATTAAGATTTTAGTTTGTGCCTTTTGTTTTTCATTTCATATCTTTGTGTTTTAATCAGTTTCTTATCGTTCCAGCTGTTTTTCTCTAACAGTATAGTTAATCCTACCTTTAAGCACAAAGCCTGAGTAGCTGTTTGCAGCTGTGAGCAGGACCACAGAAGACCACCTATTTTCTCCAGAGCTCTATGTTTAGGAGGATGTGCTCAGCGGGATGCTCTCTACTGTCTCCAGTGTCCAGGAGAACAGCTGCATCACACTGCTGGTGTGTCGCTCGACATCTGCTCCAGAGGAAACTGTAGGTATGGAAATAGGATTTTGTTTCCTCACGCAGTCTTCATGCTGCTTGTAAGCTCCTCTCAAAATAGTCATGTTCCTGTGCTGTCTCCCATGTATTATCTGCTCAGCCAACACGGCAATGAACTCTGTGCTTCACTGGGCTTTTAGCCTCCCACTGTCTCATTTATCTTTGACCTAGTATTCCGGGCCATTGAGATTTTATCGGATCTTTATCTCCTTTGATTTACTCTCCTTTAAGCACATCTCTCTTAGCTCATTTTCCTTTTTCCTAACATGTCCTTTAGTTTCTCATGCCATTTGATATTATGTTTCATAATTTCTTTTTATTATGTTTTTGAATTCTTACTACCAGAACTCTTGTTTTGAATCCTTTTTGTCATTCTCAGAACAGAGTTTTCAGCAACTTCTACAACTTGCCCTTTGACTCTGATGCCATTCAAGTCCCTAAGCTAAACCATGAAAAGCTGGACTCATGGTCAGTGATGGAAGAGTTGTTCTCGGAAGAAAACACCGTCTGAATGGGATGTGTCCGATCCAACTTAGGCAAACTCTAAAAATATTTGTGCAGAATAAAAAAAATGTTTTTAGTTACTTAATTTTACATTTATTCATCATTGTGTTGCAGCTGAGAAGAGAAGATAATTAATTTACTGAAGAAACAATGAGAACTATTTCTGGTTCTCTTTATTTTTGTGACAACTATTGAGAGATCACACTTCTTAGGCTGCTTGAACAAGTTTACATTAGGGTGTTGGAAAGGAGGCTCTGACTGGTGGTGGGCCCCTCGATTCAGGAGCTGTGTGGGTTTTAGCTGTGGAACTGTAAGCAAGATAATAACCCTAACTGAGATGCTGAGTGACTGGCTGCCCAGCCCACAAAGGTTTTATGGATCTGGTCCCATGGTGCATTCTGTAGTAAGAGTAGGGGGTGACAGGATGCTTTTAAGAGCTATCCGCCTTAAAGCCATAGCCGTAAGTTGGGTCAAGATTGAGCTTGTTTCCAGTGCAGGTTGGACCGTACCAGGGCTGAGCTTGCCTCCATTGTGATGTTTATAGGCAGGAAGTCAAGATGGATGTGTCTGGTTTGGAAACCTCGGTATTATTCATGCTTTTGAAGATGTTGTGGTCCAGTTGACATCTTCAAGCAGTTTGTTGCAGAGTGTAGTCAGGTCCTCTTAATCTTACGTCGCGGTTCTTAACTGGAAATAGGTAGCTTGCTCTGTCAGGCTCAGGGTTCAGTTTTACCTGAAGAGAAGGAGTTCAAGTATCTTGCTGTCTTGTTCACAAGCAAAAGTAGGACTGAGAAGGAGATGTATAGGTGGACAGAGTTCTGTCTTCTGTGGTAAGGTTTTCTCATTGTGAGGAAAAAGCTAGGTATAAAAGCAAAGCTATTCATTTGTCTCCTGAATCTGAATCAGGACCAAAACACAAGGTACCAAATACAAGCAGCAGAGTCAAAATTACTTCTCAGGGTTTCTGGGCCTGATGTTAAAAAGTGGGTGAGAAATGCTGTCAGAGTAGAGCTGCTGTTCCTTTGCAATGAAATTAATAATTTGATGCTGTCCTGGATCTGATCACGATGCACCTGGCAAGTCCTTCTGGTTGGTCTTTCTGTCTGTCCTTTCCTTTCTGACATTGCAATACCTTGGGATGAAGGATTGATACTTTGACATGTCAAATTTAGTTTAATGACTGGACATATTACAACGAAACAGCTGAATTTATCTTTCTCTAAGCTAAAGAAAAAGGTAGCAGCTATCTTTCAGCCAGCTGACCAGCAGTGAGTAGCAACAGGTGGGGAAAGGCAGCCATACTCTTTATACCTGGAGAAAATTCTGGTTACATCTGCTCTTTCTCAGGCAACTTATTAAAATATTTTGAAGCCAAGGAAAAGTATGACTGAACCTCTTGGTGTTTTTGATACCATAACATTCTGAAAACCTTAATACTGATAACCGGCCCATGCATAGTTGAACTAAGCCGATTTCATATTTGTAAGTGGAACCCAGTTAAGTTATGTGTTTGATTGTTCCAGTCTTTCTTGCTGTGTCCTGGAAATTACTTATTACCTGTCTGTTTATCTATTTTCTGAAAATTGTCTTTGCTGTTTATTGAGCAGCTTCTAATCACTACAAGAAGAAAGTACACTCATCACCCAGTGTGGTTATTGCAGTGGCCCGGTGGGGGAGTAATTTATTAAAAAAAGAAAATTACATTCATCGTTTGCAGTAGCAATTTTCATTCATCACTCCCAGTTCACTTGATTGCAGAAACAGATATGTTTTACAAAATCAAAATTATTCTTGACAAATGTTCTCTTCTTCTTTCTCAGTTCAGATTTTCAGTTTTCTTCCCTGTATGATTTTGTGGAGCTCCTACAATTCAAAAACAAAAAAATACAAATATGGTATGACTGTACGAGTCACCATCATTAATTCAGAGGAATGAGACACCCAGTGTTTTATGGTGTGTGTGTGTGCATGTTTGTCTCAGAGTGTGAATTAAGGCTCTCTGGTATCTTTTATTGAACTTCTGTGAGTTATTCGGCCTTGGAGCTTCCTTTCAGTTTTTGCTTTACTATGTGACTGCAAGTTTCTCTCAGGTACACAAAACAGGCCTCCATTATTCCCAGTCTAAGCCTCTCTGTACAGTATCCCTTGTGCTCATCTGTCATTTCTTTACAGAGTTTCAAACAAATTAGTTTTTTTATTTTGCCTGAAAAATGAATCAGTCTCTCTTCATTTTCGCTTTCAGATTTGTATTCTTTTCTATCAGAGGACAGACATAGATGATAAAATAGCTATGTGATCTTTATTTTTCTGAATTTACAGAATTTATTATCTCTGACATAACATACATATTGATACATACAAACCACAAACATTCACTTTCAGCATAAGTTCATTTTACTTCAGAAGGCGTACAGTTCAACTCTTATAACACAGATTCAGTTCAGTCCAGATTCGGTTCAATTCAATCAAATTTACAAGACAATCCAGTCATAATGTCAGAATAAGACCCGAAAACACACACTCCAGTTCAATCTTAATATTATATTTCCAAATTATAAAACTATTGAGGATGTGATACCAATTGGTAATAGGTTATTTAGCTAAAGATTTTCACTGCAAATCTACACACCAGAAGCACTGGACGTTCCTGCGGGAAGGAAAAAGAGGGCACATTAAGTTAACAGGTCTGCCAACAGACTCTTCCAGGAAAGAGACACAGTTAAACACAGAAGCATCGGGCCAGGCAAATTTAATAATGCAGAGACAGACTGCTCTGAAACTCTGTGCTGTGGAGTTAATTGGTAAGAGTGATAATATGCTCTCACAGGTTGAACATCCAGAATTGTGTCATAAAACCACTTAAGTGTTACAAACAGCTTAGGGTTTTTTTTTTTACTCATATTTCCATTCAAATCTTACATTAGGCTTAAATGCTACTGTGACACAGTTCTGAAATGGTGGCCAAAATGTCAAGTACATTTTTCTCTGCATCTTGGGAAGTACACGAAGTAATTTTGAGTCACCCTTAATGTGTCTTTTGGAAGTAATGTACATCTTGTGTCTACCACACAGAAAAGTGTGCTACATGTTACTATCTTACACTTTTTGTGGTTTATCCAGCTCATCTCTTGAATGCTGGTGAGACTCTTCTCATCTCATTTACCTAGCAGGAGGTCCAGTTAATGTTCCAGCACTCTACCCTCCTGTCTGACCTACCGCGGGCATTTTTCCACATCTTACTACCAGGAACACCTCACTGTGCAGGTAAGTCTAAAGGATACAAATCTGTAATTGTAACATTTCATAAGAAGCAAAACCAGCATTCTTCCTAAAGCCTTAGTCATGTTTACAGTCTATATATGTCACATGTCTGAATTGTATCCATAACAATTACAGGATTTTGTGGAGGGAAAGGTTTGAAAAAACTGTATGTTTTCCCCCATTTTAAGCTGGGCTTACCACTCTGGAAATCTTTTTACTGCTCTGAATTTTTTTTTTTTTTTTTTCCCCAGCCAGGCTTTAAAGGGAAAATTAAATCTGTCAGTGCTGACCAAACCACAGAAGAGCAGAGCTATTGTTTGCTGGCAGCTTTTTAAGCAGACCAATTCCAGCCAGAGGAATGAATGGAAATCATTCTACAGTTTTGCATTTTAGATACGTAGACAACAGTCTACCTGTCTCATTCAGGTTCACCACAATCAGCAGTTATTGTCTTGTTCACTTCATATCCCAAATTCAACAGCATCAGCAAAGTTCTCCTACTTTCAGATGATGTGGAGCAGTTTTGACTTTCATTCTTATGAAAGGGGAATATCATTGTTGTCAGATATTAACAACATACTAACCCTCCTAATCCAGGGGTCAGTCAACTTTTTAATCCAAATGGTCATTTTTGCTCTTACTCCTGCACATTTCAACTTGCTTGACACTGCAAAACCTGCTTGGCCTTTGAAGAAAGATAACTTCAGAAGTTTTATAAATGTTTACTATGTAATTTATCCTTTGCAGACATAAAGAAATCGTATTATTTTCAGTTCCATTTATAGGTTTTGGATCAAAGAAAAACATGAAACCATACCACAGAAATCTTTTTTGAGGCTGTTTTCCAATCAAGGATTCTGTAAAGCTCTGACTCACTGATCCGCATTACTCTTTAGGAATCATAAATAACAACAGAAAAGAGTTTTTTCTACTTTCTGCATAAGCTAAAAATTTATGTCTTGTCAACTAAATGTTTTAGCTAAAAAAAAAAAACAAAACAAACAAACAAACAAATCCTAAAATTACACAGCTGTATTTCTGCAATATTGCAACACACAGTAAAATCCTGCAGGTTAGAGGACAAATGGATCTGTATAAAAAGAAATAATTACAGCACATCTTCTTTCCAAGACAGATTATAGCATTAACTTTTGTCTTTTTAATTTGCATTACTTAAAATAAAATGTGCATATTAAATTTCTTTCTACAAGACCCTCTAAATTTAAAAAGATTACAAAAATATTTGCTGTATTGATTATTAACTTGAAACATTTTGGCTCATACCTTAAACTTCCATGACAATTTTTTTTTTGGGAAATATGAAAAACAGAAGTGTGGAAAATAAATCCATTTTTGTTTTGCTTTTAATGGCATTGGTCTGAAATCCAATTAGTGAATGCTGCTGGTATCAGCATCAGTTGTGAATGTTGGATCTTACTCAACCAACTCAGCTGGCAGGAAACTAAACACCTTCCTAGAGGTGTATAGTAACTAGTTACACTGAATCAGTTACATTTACTCGAGTAATGTTTTGAAATGTCGCTAAATGCTCAATGTTAGCAATCATCCATAATCGCTACATGCTTATCAAGAAGGAGCATCAATGACTCAATGAAATCTGCTGGATTTTCTTGGATAGAAAACTTTATAACAAATTTTAATAATAAACTGAACCTGACTGCATTATTTGATAACTAATTTTTTTGTAAAGTGCCTTGAAACAACGTGTTGTTTACTGGTAATTTATAAATCAACTGAACTGAATTGAAAAAACTGTATTTTTTAAAAATATTAAATAATTTTAATAATTTTCTGTCTGCTGAGCCTCTTGTATCATTTGGGGTCAAGCAAATACACAGTAACTGGTACATGCTGTCAGTGAAAGTACTTTGCACTGACTTGAGACATTTCTTTTTAACACATATGTTTTACCTACTTTAGGTATTTCTTTTTACTACAACCTGAGTTAAAATATATTGGAGTAATGGTACTTTAACTTGAGTACAATTTTTGGCTACTTTACCCACCTCAGCAATTTTCTCTTTGCTTTTTCTTCAGTCAAGATGTTGCTTCTTATGTAAACTTTATGCTTTTTCTTTGTGTTTGTTTTTATACTGCTGTATTTGCAGTTTTCACTCTGTTTGTCCATATAGAATTAGAGCAGCAAAGGTCAAAACGGGTGTCATGTATGTGCTGAGAAAAACTGGATCAGCCTCTTCAAAATGTACATAAATCCCAGTACTGGGAGGAGTTTGGAAGCATTAAAAGCACCCATTTTTGAAACAAAGCATAAATTTGTATCCATTCTGTGAAATGTCTCAAGTCTTTTGGGAATTTGAAATGTCATCAGCGTATCTACAAAGGCTTTACACCTGTGGCCATAAATCCAGAGTGTCATAATTTTTTTTCTGGGGATTTAAAATGTTATCGTCATTTCCACACCAGTGAAAAGCTTTTCAGCTGTGACCAGTTTGAGAGGAGTTTCAAGTTTTCAGGGCCCTGGAAATGTCATCAACATATTCACACTGGAGAAAAGCCTTACATCTGTGACCTTATGAGGGAAGTGTTGCAGGCAGTCAGCTGCTTTGAACTGTCACCAGTGAATCCACCCTTTAGGAAAGTTTTTGTTTGTGAAATGTGTCGGAGTTACATTCATGAAGACACTGTATTGTACGTGTCCAAACACAAAACAATCTGCACCATATATTTAAACTGAGTTCACTAGTTGTTACCATCATCAATCACTAAAACATACATTTTAATATCTTTTTTGAGCATCAATGAGGGATTTAAATGAGCCGTCATTAGAAATGAGCCATTTCAAGTAATTTTGAGTCATTTTTTAAAAGTATTTTAAGGTTTACTTGTAGAAGGTATTTCATAAAAAATGTTTTTACAGGTGAACAAGGATGGCTAACTGTTGCAAAAATCAAAGAGTTGACACTTGACTCGTGCTCTATTGACTCTAGATTAAACTCAGATTAGAGGTCTGGGACTCAAGTCTCAATTGCTTACATTCCAATTGATCCTGGTTATCAAACAATGCAGTCAGGTTCAGTTTACTGGTTGAATTGGTTAAAATGTTTTCTATCTAAGTAAATCCACCAGATTGCATTGAGTCATTGACTTGCAGCATTCATTTTTTCAAGAGAAGCATGTAGCGGGAGTGGCTAGTCACTTGCATTGTGTTGTTGACTTTTCAGCAATCCCTCAAACTGAGCACACATGTAGTAACAGTGGAAAGCTGCTGTAAACTCCCCTTTAATAGGAAGAAACCTCCAGTAGAACTAAAACCTGGCTCAGTGTGGGTGACTGTCTACCATGACTGATTGAAGGTTTGAGAAGACAAAGCAATCACACAAAATAAACACAGAAGCACTGGACCAGCAACACTTCCCATGTTGAAGAATATTAAAAAGTCAGAAGCAGTAGTAGCTTCTTTAGTGGCTTCATCTAGGAGAGAAATACAGCTAAACATATGAGCTCTGAGAAAGTTTTCAAGTGTATAGCACAAAAGAAAGCACATATGGTTAGATGCTGCAAGTACTCAGCCAAGGCTATGTCTAGGAGAGAGACAGGATTAAACATTGAAAGACAGGGTCAAGTATATCACCTATAGAAGGAGAATATTAAGCTGTTGACAGAAGTAGCTCAGCCAATGCCCGCCTACAGGAAGGTGTAACAGCTAAACAGAACACCAGACAAGATTTAGGTTCTTGCAGGGTGACCTTGGCGGCGGTGGTAGGAGTTTGTCCTGTAACCAGTGGGTTGCTGGTTTGAACCCCTGTCTTAGTCATTGTGTCCATGGGCAAGACACTTGCCAGAGGTCCTGGTGATGCTGGTGACAGCCCCACCATCAGCGTGTGAATGTTTGCATGAATAGTTGAGTGACTGAATATAGTGTCAAGTGACTTGGAGTTTATATGGCACTTGACTAGATCAAATATATATAAATACCAGCCATTTACCATTTCTATGAAGAGTAAAAAAAACAACAACAAAAGAACACTTTAACCTCATGGAGTGCCTCATGGAGCTGGTTGTGCTCCTGACAGGAGAAGAGCCTGATAACAAAAAGTCAGGAACCACCAGTAAACCATGCTGTCTGAGAATGAAGTGCTCTGTTTGGAACACATGGAACAATCAGATCCTAATCTATTTGCAAGTATCATCATTTCTGAAGACAAAACAAAAAAAAAACTCAACAATCCTCGGCTGACGTCCATTGATAGAAGTCATCATGGGACAAGTAACTGCGATGTATCCTAGTTGGGTCCATTCAAGAAATGCATCAAATAACTGGCTACACTGTGGTGTGGGGCTCCTCAGACTGGCAGATAGCGGTAAATGTGTTAAATGAACACAGCAATCTTCCAATAAATGATTCATGTAAAAGTGGTCTCAGCTTAAAACTTTTATGCAAATCTATGGAGGGTTTTTTATTTTGAGTGTTCATATCTGTCTGCATACTTATTCATGGTTGTTCTGCACAACGCTGAAGGCCTCCCAGCACTGGTAAGCTGTACCCAATACATTAAACCTTCAGTTTAGTTGTCAAGCTGAAAAATAGGCTACGATTCATCCCCTGACTGAACCTGTATAAATTAATCATACCCCAAAGATACATTGCCCGCTTCACACCTACAGACATGCAGATAAATAAAAACACCTCAACTTTTACAGTTTCAAACCTTTTTCACTGACTCTCTTTGATGTATGAATCACATTCATAGTGGGACACATTATCTCTGAGGTCCAAAACATGTTTTTACTTGGCTTTACAAGTTCTTAAAACCTATTAGAATGGCCATAGCTTGTTTGTGTTGTTTCCTCCAGCAGATCAAAGGTTTTATTTGTGTGCCTGTGTGTCTGCAGGGGAGGTGGAATGTATTTTTCTTGAGGAAGAAGGTCATCTCTAACTAAAAAGAAAGGAATGAATGTTGATCCATCTGTGACTCTGAACCAGTTGTAGCAGGAGCTCATCATGTCGCAGAAAATGAGGCTTTGACTTGAAAAAGCTGACATCCAGAAGTGTCCTGAATCTAAAACCACAACAAGGTGATTAAGTTTTCAATGCACATCAAATTACTGAAGGTGCTCTTGCATAATCAAATGGCTAAACAGTCACTAGACGCATTATTAAAATGTGCCTTTGGTCCTCCTTCCTGTGAGCTGGTTTGTGAATATTGCAATAATTACTGCTGGGATTTGAGTCGATGACACTACCTTTATTGAAATGTTGAGGTACTGTTCAGGTAACTCCAAACGTTAAAACTGAGGCTAAAGCACAGCTCTCTCTTCTATCAAGGCATCAGCTACTCACTCCAACTACCTCCTCATATTTTATTATTCTGGGAAATTTGTTTCATCTCCCATTGGTACTAAATTTGGTAATAAACTGGTACTATATATCTAACTACTTTCAAATCCCATGATCCTTTTTATAAGGCATTGAACATTTTTCAAAACAATTCTGTTCAAAAAAACTTTTACTTCACCTTTCAGCTCTGTTCTGATTATTGGTCATTTTTATCATTTAGCCCTTAGATTCCTCTTAGGATGTAGACCATTCTTCCTTCCATGCACTTTGTATTCTCTGGTTAATTGGCCTTTATTGTCTACAAAGATTATAGCACTGGCATATTTTCATTTATCAGTCAGTACTTAGTTTACTAAGTTTACTATCAGTCTCTAGCTTCATATATGTCTCTTCAAGATAAGACTTACAGACTTTTATTACATTTATTGTTCCATCAGTATGTGTTGGAAAAAGGTCTAAAGTTAATTTATGTACACATTGTATTGATAATTAGTTTTCACATGTTGTTATCTTTCAATTTCTTGAAAATCAGACCTGTGTCTCAGTGAGAATAACCAGTAAATATAAATAAAACAAAATAAAATAATAATAATAAATAAAAAAAACATGAAAAATACACTGGCTGGTTAAAAATAAATAAATAACCAAGCAAATATGAGCCTCCTATTGAATAATTGCTGCTGGGCAATTATCTTTAAGCTAGCAATAAGTTATTTAACCGCAGCTGATACAATGAGTAGCTTCTCATTTCTCAAACAACCATGTGGAAAGACAAATCTTGTGGTTGAAGAAAAAATGTTAGTCTCCTTATGAAGGGTCAAATCATTGGCATCTAGCAGAGAACACATCTCAGCAGACTGCAGAAACTACTAAAACTGGTTTAAGAACTGTCCAACACATCATTAAAACTGGAAGGAAAGTGGAGAATCATCGTCTTCAAGGAAGAAACTTCAGAATGATTGTGATCACTTAAACATTTGGTGAAATCTTTTGAAAGACAAAAAAACAATAGAACTCAGGGCTATGTTTAATAGTGAAATTAGAGGTTTTCCACATACACAGTGTGAAGGGAAATCAGGGGACTGGGAGTGAACAGCGAGGATGACTAGAGATAACGGCTTCAAGCATGAAGATTGGACTCTTGAGCAATGGTAAAAGGTCATGTGGTTGAATGAGTTCATATTGATCCTCTTCCAGAGTGATGTGAAGGGAGACAGATGAAGTGATGCGTAGTGTCAACTGTACAAATGATAAATGGCCTATACTTGTATCGCGTTTTATCAAGTCCAGAGGACCCCAAAGCACTTCACACTACATTCAGTTATTCACCGATTCATGCACACACTCATACGTTGGTGGTGCCGAGGTACTGGATGGTAGCCACAGCTGCCCTGGGGCAGTCTGACAGAGGCAAGGCTGCCATGCACCAGCGTCACCAGACCCTCTGACCACCACCAGCAGAGGAAGTGGCGGAAGTATCGTGCCCAAGGACACAACAACAGAGGCGAACAGAGCAGGGATTGAGCTAACAACCCCCAATTGGGGGACGAACTCCTACCACCCTCACCACCATAGTCCCAAGCCTAATTCAAAAGTCGTCATCAACTCTGGTCATCACAAATCCTCCAGATGTCATCACGAGCCCAGGACTTTCCTGTCTTTATTTTTATATTTTTGTAAATAAACCTTTTGTGTTCTTAAGATTGTCTCTGTCTATGATTCCACATGTGGGTCAGAAAACTGTTTGAAACCATGACAACATGAGGTGAGGATGTGGGGGAGTTATTTGGAATCTTTCACCTATCCGCATGATTCAGTTTTCTAGTGAAAAAGTTCATATATCCCTTCTGACTGACATGTTTTTTCTCATTACCAACCTATTTGCTTGTGGGTTTCTGTTTTCACCAAACACCAGACCAGAACTGTTCACTTTTATGGTCAGCAGCAGTGTTGGTGAGTGTGCTGTGGCTCGAGGGTTTAATTCAGTAATACAAACATACACACATACACACTGCCGTCTGCTGCTGTTCTTGATTTTATTTGATATTACCCCTATCTCAGTAATGATGCTGATACTGCAGCAGGTGTTCTTGCATGAGTTGGCAAATGTGTCCTCACCTGTTTACTGCCAGTTTGCAGCTTGTTCAATAAATCTAAAGCAATCCCTGGATGAGTGCTTGGAATGTGCAGCTGTGGCTCTCTTTTGTCCAGATGTAACGATTCATTTTTTAAATGCAAAAATATCAGATGGCAACTCGGATTTCAGGTTTGGATTGAGTCTCACTGATCACAAGACTTGAGGTTTGACTCTTTGTCCAACACTGAAAACCAACCATTGTATCATTTAATCAGGGATGAAAGCAAGCCAGAATGTAAACTACAGTACACCACTTTAGAAGGTGGCAATATGGTAAAAGGAGTGGATGATGGGAATATAGAGATTAACAACTGCATATGTTTGTAAATCATTACAAACATAAAATAAATAAACCCCAGTTTATTAATTTCAACATTAATGTTTTAATATCTTATTTTTTTAAAACCCTCATATTTATTTTATCTATTTATATTTTTTATGGAGTTAATATAATGCTTTATCAATGTTCCAAGTACTTTTGACAATTAACAGCTTTTTGTTAAATGGTAAAAGGTTAAAAGATAATTGTCAAATATTCATATTTTAAATTAAGCCTACGGGCAAACAGTAAAGGAATGAAAGCTCTAGCCTGCAGCAATACAGTGAGATATCTTTTTTCACTTATTGAAACTTACATGAACTTGGGGCAAAAGACTTGAGACTTAAACTTGCCTCTCAAAAACTTCAGGCTTCATTTGGACTTGGCAGAAATAAAACCTTGAGACGTGACTTTAATTTGCCTCTCACAGACTTGACACTTGAGTTGGACTTGGAAAATAAAACTTTTGAACATCTCTGATATACATAGACATAAGAGGTACTTTCAGTGTGAAGAAAGTGGCAAAAACATGTTTAAGTATTATTAGAAATGAATGTTTTGCTGTATCAGCACAAGTGGTTCGAATTGTCTCCAGTAGTTTTGTTCAAGATGGAAAAATGATAAAGTCTTTATTTCTGTCTCTCATTTAACAATGGAGTATAAATCTTTGAGACTCTCTGCCTCAAAGGTCAGGTTGAATCTGCTGTACAGTCAGTCTGTTGTGCACTCACTGCTATGTGGTCTTAAAAAAAACCCCTGCAATCTTTTGGAAACCTGTCAGCTCCATCGCAAATAGAAATAACGCTCACATCCCTTCTTTTGAGTGACATACATATCAACACTTACAGAAATAATCCTAATTTTCAGATGGTTTCAAGCTTTATTTTCCCATCTGTAGTTTTGAGACAATTTGCTTTGGTGCATTGTTTGTATCAGAAAATAAAAGATCACCCATGGCAGCATAATTATCAGCACCCCCCACAAATTCATCATTCAAATGTTTGAAATGAAGTCCTATGTGCTGTTGTGAAGGCAATTAATGAGCTTTTCCTTTTATCTCTACAGCCTTTTTTTCTCATTATTGTTTAAGTTGTTTTTTCTAAATCTTGTTACTGAGACGTACCATGGAGTTACTTTATTTCAGGATTTCTCCAAAGATTTCCTGATGAAGTAATTCTAACTGACAAGAAAAACTGCACCAGCTTCAAACATTTGCAAAGTTCTATGGCCTAAAGCTCAAGAAAACCCAAAACTGTCTTCATCAAAATGGTCGTTCAACCTGACAGCTGTGCAGCAAACAGTCACTGACAAAATCACTAAGGTGATTCCAAAAGAATCTTCCTGTTAACAGAGTGCTCTAAGCATATTGATAAAAAGTTTGGTGAACGGAAAAAGTGTAAGAAAAATGGTGCACATGCTACAGTGGTGAAGCAAAGCCCAATAAAGATTTTAGGGGAGAGTCACAACATGTGGAATGGAGCTGGAATCAGTGCTTCAAGAGCCACCACACACAGATATATTAAGGACGTCATATAAAACTGTTTCACTTCCTTGTTTGAATTTTTTCCTGAAACAGAGACAGTATATTTAGCATCTTAGCTCTTAGCTGGGCTGCTAATAGGACTAGACTGTTGCTTAGTGGTCCAAAGTCCTCTTTTTATGTATAAGTACATTTTGTATTTCATTTGGAATCAAACTCCTGGAGTTTGGATGAATAGTAGAGAGGCACAGACTCTAGGTTGGTTGAAGTGCAGTGGGAGGTTTCTACAGTCAGTGATAACATGGTGAGCTGTGTCGTCTCCTGGTGTTGGTCCACTGTACTTTATCAAGTCTACAGTCCGAGCATTCATCCATCAGGAAATTTTAGAGCACCTCTTGCTCCCTTCTGCTGACTCGCTTTATAGAGGCTGAAATTTTCCAGCAGGACTTGGCAGCTGCAGCTTTAATGACCCTAATATCACTACGTTTGATTGGACAGAAAACTGGCCCGAGAACCCATGAAGCACTGAATGTCATGGATCTATTCTACGAGTTTCACTTTTTGAACTGGATTACCAAAATAAATGTAACTTTTTCAATGATAGTCTAATTTACAGAGATGCATCTTTATGTGCAATTGTTAGTTTTACAAAGCATCTATCTTTTGTATAATTTGTATACTTTCCCTTCAACATAAGGGTAATTACACATTTTTTTTAGGTTTCTCTCCTTTTTATTTAATTTATTTATGTGAGTAATATTGAAACATGGCGTCTCACAAAAAAGACCTGTTTTAAACAGCTTATGCTGAACTTTGCCATTACAGTGGCAATTCTGTCAAGATTACAGACAAAAATGAAGCTGTTCTTTAGTCACAGTGAAATATCTCCTTGTACTTTCTTCCTAAGATCTGCTACAATTATGTTTCCAGATTAAGTTGGGACACTGAATATATTTTAGAAATCAGGTATCATGAAAAGAATTGTATATGGCATATAAAGAAATAAATTCAAACCTCTTCTCAATTCATTTCAAACATCACCTTCAGAGTATAACCCAGTTGTATTTTGGGATGGGTGGAGCTGATGTGATGTTTCCAGCAACAGATCAAACTGTGCAATGTTCCCACACCAAGTGGAATGACAAGGAACTCACCCAGGTTGCCTTCTGACACTTCGTCTCTGTGATCACACTGATGACTAGATGCTGCCAAGATAAGTAACAGTGTAACTCTTGTCTCCTCTTACTTTGCTATTTATTCCTCATGCACTTTTTCTCCCTGTTCTCAGGCATCACCAACAGGTCTGTAACTTGACATGAAGAACTCAGTGCTCACTTCAGTGAAGTTATTTATAGATTTTGCTTCTATCAAGGGAATTATTTACATCAAGATAGCTTTACCTCATGGCATTATACAAATCTGTGCAGAGACACAAGGGGGCGGGTGCCCATCTTCAGCGGTGATTGGGTAAGATGCAAAGTACATCTCGATACAACAACATACCATCCAATTCAATACAAACTGTAAAATAAAATATAGTGAAATTTAGGTATTAGTTTATTCAGAATTGGGAAAAAGTCATCTGTCTAAAAAAGCAGCAAATCTTTGTCAAAGATTTGATCAAGGAAAAAGCGGAAAGAGACAGAGCTGAATGGAAAAAAACCCCACCAAAGCCTATACAAGGAGTACTTTCTATAGGACAGAAAAACAGAGTACACATATTTAATTACCACAAGAGCTCTATCAGTAGCTCAGTCTAGGAAAAGGCACACAACTAAACAAAAAAGAACCAACTTCAAAGTGGTTTCTGTACAAAAGACAAAAAGTGCACAAAATTATTGGCTCCAATAAGGTTCTTTTTTTTTTTTTTAAAGAATTTCTTTGGAACTAATGTCCTCTGACAGTAAGAGGGCAGAAAGAAAGGGGTAAAGACATGTGGGAAATGTACCAAGGATGGGACTTGAACTTGGGATGGTTATGTTGAAATCTGTAGCCCCCGTAAACAGGGCGCCTGCTCTAACTACTGCACCACGCGATGCCCCGGCTCCAGTACAGTTCTGATTAAAAGTGTAAAAGTGAGGAAGAAATAAGTATTGACATCTTGTGCGAGTGGATAATAACCAGCTTTGTAAGCATGAAACTTCAAAATACAAAAGGAAATAGAGTAAGAAATAAACCAAAAGAGTAGTCAGTTTATTGGAAACTCCATTTAAACTAATTTGAATTGCATTTGAATGTGTTGCTCAAGCTCAAGCATCCTGGTGCGAAAGGATAATACATATGACACAAGAACAGAGAAAATTGCTATTGTGTTCAAGATGGCAGAAACAAGAACAAGGTTATCTCTGGACAGGACATTTTAAACTTTACAATAACTCAGGTGCAGAGTCCTGGGATGTCCTGGCCCTCCCACTGCTGCATTTATGTGTAATAGTTGAGAGACACCACACAAGAAAAAATTCTGTCCAGATGGTGTGTCCAGAACAAGCTGCAAGAACTCCAAAACCAGGGCAACAAGAACCTAATGACATTTTGTTGTTGAAGTCCTAGAGAACTTGTGGAGTATGTTTAGACATTCAAACATAAAAATTTGCTGTTAAATCTGAGTTTAATGTCATTTTCTCTTTGGTATTTCCCCTTTTCCCCTGATGGTAAAGCAAATGGCTTTCTGTCTTTGAAAACAACCAGAAACATCTTCAAAGGCCAAATCTCCCACACCACAACTAAAAGGGAGCTCCAAAGATGGAACACTGAAAGGTGGAAGAAAGCTTTATTCTCTCTATGAAAGGTCATCTGTGTAGTCCTACTGGCCTCCAATCTTACTGGCATGACAAGGAAATTTAATTGGAGATTATTTCTACTCTGCACAGTAACGGGGGCTCCATCATGACCTGAACTTTTTCTACAACAAAGGATCGGGAGGCTTTGCAGAAGAGTCCAGCTGTCAGCAGGTATGGGGAGGTCTTGCAGGCAACACCCCACTTGACTTGGGGTTCTCTGTGGTGATTGCTAGGTCTTCCAATTGGACAACATTGCAAGACATTTTGTCAAGAACTTTATCCAGTAAAATAGTACCTTCTCTGGACCATTCTGAATGTTTGTCTGAGAACATTTCAAACATTTAGGGATAGTTGGCAGAGAGGTGTGTTAAAAAATAGTTTTAGATCATAAATTCCCTTTGTGAAGGCATCTCCATGAGGTGGCCACTAATGTCGAATATATACACCATGTCGAAATAAATTTTGAGTAACCAACAAGAATTATCCGTTACTATGTCCTTTTCTGACCATCACATAATATTTCTCAAATAAAAATATATATTTATGTTTTGAAGCTCAACTTTCAACTGGGTTATGACAAATAAACTTGCTCATTCTTCCGTCAACAATTGCGTTGCTCTACTTATCACCATTAATAAACAAGGCAGTCTGAAGTGCATTTCATGACATGGCAAATACTTGTAACTTTTTTTTCCTGGTATTTAGATTTTAATTATGAGTGTAACCCTGTTAAGGGAAGAAACATCTTAAGCAAGGAACATTGGGCCTGGTGTGCTTCCTACAAAAAGAAAAAAGAAGAGAAAACACAGAGTTAATGGCAGCAGTAATTGGATATACACCCTGGATAAATCTCAGCACCCAGTCAGCCTCTAGTGGACTTTTTTCCTGTTGAAAGCTTTCAGCCTCCTTAGAGTTTATGGAGGCAATTAACAATCACAGGAAAAGGTGTGATGTGTCAGCTCTTAAGTGTTAAAGAGAATTGTTTTTCCTCTCTTGCCTCAAGTACATCCAATACGAGTTACAAAAGCAGTCTAGAATTGGTTTGTGTTTTCGTCTTTATTACTTTTTTAAATAATATCCTATATGTAAAGAAGCCAAGATGAAGGTCCTTCTCCAAAAAGAAAATCAGCATTGGTTATTCTGTTAGGAAAGACATTACCAAGGTCAGTGTCGTCCCTAAATCCACCCGAGCCATGGCTGAAGAGGAGCTCAACAAGTACCCGGAAGTGCCCCCACGCAATCCTGGCACCAGCGTTGCTGGTAAATTAATGTTCTCTACTGCAGGGGACGTTGTGACAGCACAGAGTAACATTCTTACTTCTGACCATGTTGATCAGCTCTTTTTCTGCAAAAGAATCCAGTCATTGCTCATTAACAAAAGTCCTGAGCAATACAATTTAGGTGGTTCCTAAATTACACACAGTTCAGAAGTGTTTTTGTGCTGACTTGCACAGGTTTTGAAATTTGTTCAGGATTTACCAAATATGAAGGCACTATGGTTAAGACTGTAAAATCTGTACATTAAATATTTATGGAATTTTGGAGTTCTTCTTGCAACAGAAAGGGAATCACTGCACAAAATGAGTCTGGCATATATTATGTTGTTGCATGTTGTGCAGCTGCCAGCAATGCAGAAAAATTGTGAGAAATTTAGAAATGTAGTCTCTGTAGAGTGCAATATGGTTGAAAAGACTGTGATGTCTGTATTTTTCTTTTGAAAGTGACGCTTTAAAGATTAAGAAAACATCCATACCCTGACTGTATTTTATTTTCAGTTGAAGATTAATACACCATAGTAGACTGTAGTCTAAGTTACAGAATTTAACCTAAAAGAATTGTTTTAAATAACTGTTCTGTTTGTTTACATGGTCTTTTCATCTTATCAATCACATAACTATTACAAAAATTCTAGATCGGTAGAAAACTTGTTTCTGAATTGTATTGTGACCCTAAAAATCAGAATCGAATCGAAAGGGATCACCAGACTGAGAGATTTGCACCCCCAGCAGCCAAGTGAGTGGTTTCCTTTCAGGAAGACAGCAGTAAAACTGAAAAACGAGAGTGAGGTAGAGAACAATTTGGCAACGCTCTTCTTGCATAGCCGCTATTTTATACTACCTTTCAATAAGTGTAAGTAGACTTCAACTGACGAGAGCTGCACACGCCAGGCAAGCCCTGCAGCAGACTTCCCGCTTATCCTTGCCAGGTTGCAGGGTGGCTGGTACCTGCTTCCAGTGGCCATTGGAGGAGAGGAGGGGTTCACCCTTGACAGGGTGACACAAAACCACACAGAACAGTGGACCATGCACAATTAGACACACTTAGGCATAAGGCTTAAGGAAGGAGCTCACAAACAGTTGTGTTTATGGACTGTAACGGGAAGGTGGAGTACCCAGAGAGAACCCCCAATTTACAGTTAGAACACAGGACCTCCTTGCTGCAAGGCAAAGTTGCTAACAACAGCTCCACTGTGCAGCTCCTTCCAAGCTCCATCTTTCTTTAAAATGTGTGAGCCACACTAAAAAGATCAATCACCACTATGCCATGGTACTTTCAGAGTCCCTCACAATACTGCTCTTAACAACAACAGAAAGCAAACTCTGCTTCATTAATTTCTGTTCTCTAATGAGCAGCGACACAATTTCACCAGGATTAATTAGGCACAAGATTTAATCAATTACTGCTGTTAGGAGATTGATCAGGAGAAAACACCACATTAAACCAGGCACTGGTTTTATTTTAATGAGAAAACTTGGTACCCACACAAGCAAATCTCATACTTTAACAAACAGTGCAACACAAACATACACTTCTTTGTTTATTGGAAACATATGAGGCGTTGACATCTGATGCCTGAGAATTTCTGCTACCATCAGTACAACTTCTTTTGTTGCTGTGCCAAATATCTATCAAAAATATTTGAATGGAACATTTCTTGATGAACACATTTTTTGGTGCGGTTGAACCTCTTACAATTTTTACATCATCCAAAAGAGAGCAAAAAAACAAAACAAAAAATAAATAAATAAATAAATTTCAGATATTTAATTATTAAACCAATAGTACCATCAATTTTAAGCTTTTGATAAAACTCATTGAATTTTCTCCTTTCCTGCTCTTTAAATTTTAAACGTCTGGCAGTCTGCTGCAGGTGTGTGTGTGTGTGTGTGGGGTGGGGAGGGGGTGCTTTATGGTAATGAGCCCAGTAGCCCCTGCCCTTCCACAGGCATGCCAGAGGAATTTGAGCCATTTAGACTCTCATTTTCATTTAACCGTGACTTTGACTACTTAATCATGAGGCTTTTTACTGTCCCTTTATGGTTCAGGTTGTTCTCTTTTAGCTGAGCCAACTTCCCAAAAATGGACATAATTCATATTCCACGCTTACTAGCTTTTTAGATCTTCCTACTGCACTGTTTAAAAGAAATAGGTCCACCATTAAAGAAATTAATATTTCCACTGGTGATCTTGCCAGAGATGTACCAGCCAAGCTTTTGCTGTTCATTAACCATTTTACCAGCATAAACCTTGCTTTAATTCAACAATCAAATGTTGCAAGTGTTGATCATAAAATCTACTGCAGGTTGATTAAAGGTTGTAGTTATCAAACAAATAGGAAAGGAAAGGATTTCATGGCTAGATCTGTTTATATATCATAGCATATGATCTGATTTTACAAAATGTTAAATAAAAACAGGACTAAAGAAGATGCTGCTGATGGGTTTACAGACTGAACAAAGTGGAAGGGTTCTGTTTTAATGGATTTATTGAACTAAAAAATAAAAACAACCTTTTTTTATTGTCTTTGGCTTGCTGAACATCAGTAAGAGGCAAATCAAGAAAAGTGGCTGATTTGGAGCACCTATCTATCCGTTTTATAATGCGGGTCATGATTAGATAAAACATAATTACCATAATACACCTTGCTTGACTCCATATCTTTCCATTTTTTTCTGTGCCTCCAATTTTAAGGTACTTATGGGTTTTTTGCCTTAGCATTTAGAATTATGATCTGGGAAAGAGTTCATACCCAACTTAATCATGTTCCAGTTCCTTGTCTAAAAAATGAAGTATTTGCTCATTTTGTGTCCTGTGACTAGGCTAACTCTTTTACAAAATCAAAGCTGCTAAAATTGTTTAAATATGCATAATACAACAATTATGATGGAAAGTTTAACCAAATAAGGGTTATAGAGTCCTGTGTACTAACTGATTAATTTCTCATAAATTTTGAGTAAAAATATAATTGAACAATGTTTACAACTACTCTGTTTTTCAATAGATAAATCGATTCTTCTTAAAGTGCTGGATGTAATTCTTTCGGAGATTTCCTGTCACTAACAGATGGTTGATTGCAATGTAAAGATTTTCACTATATGCAAATAGTTTTAAAATTGACAATATGTGAAGGGTTACTAATGAAACTTCTGTTCACTGATTAGCAAAAGTGAATGTTTCATCTTGAGAATGCCTCCTGTGTGATTCAGTCTGAAACTTGAATGAAAATGTGGCACATTTAATTGGCTGGCACTTAGTCATGTCTGCATTTAGAGTGGGTCAGGGTGCTGGGATTCACTCATGCAAATGATGAAACCTGAAGCTATTTTATGACAAAAGATTTTATGTCTCAGTCATCCATATGTGCTTTAGTGTTCTGTCTCTCAAAAGAAAATGTTCATATGTGGTACTTCATAAAGGTAAGGACGTTTGCTGAAAAAGGCTTGGATGAAAGATGGAACCTGCTAAGGAAATAAGCTATCACAATATCTTACAAAAAATAATGATAAAGATATAGTAAACATGTAGAGTGAAACCCAGGATGCATATGAGCACACAACTTGGCAACCGATTTCCTAAAAGGGGGCCAAAAAGGTTGAAATGTCTTTAATGCTGCTGGAAAACTTGCAAAATATACAAGATAGATGGATGGATGGATGGAAAGATGGATATAAGCACAATGTTTCCATTCTCTTCTTTTCTTTTTCCATACTGGCCCAGACTTGGGAAATGTTTTAATCAAATTCCATGCATTTCATATTTTCCTGAGTGCGTGGGAAATCTACTGAAGGCGGTTTCTACAAAAAGATTTTGCAAGCTTTCTGGTGGAAAATATTCTGAGCAGAAACAAATATCCTTAAATGATGTTTTGCTCGGAACGCAAATTCGCAAATTTGCAAATTTCCAAATCTCTACATCCTGTATCAATACATGACCTGCCACATGCTTTGAGGTGTGTTTGGATGATAGTGTGGAAGAGAATGAGAGGTAATGAAGACATACTTCTTCAGAAGAAAGGATTTTTGCATGTGAAGAAGCTTGGATGGGAAGAGTGTCACCTTTTATGAAATAGTAGATTTAAACAGAGATGATGTCTCTACATTATTCAGTCTACCCCACCGTGACAGGCTAAAGTAGCTGCATTGTATTTTGAAAAAGTGCTCCATCTGAGAAAATGATCCTGTGAAAATGATGCGATTGCTGTACAATAACTGAACAGGAATAGGATGGCATTAAGAGGACTCACTTTCAAGGACCTACTATGTATGCTTATACCTGTTGCTAGATATTGACATCTCTGTCAAATAAGTGATGGCTCACAAGATATTTTGGAGCCTGGAAAAAATTGTTAGTTGCTAAAAATCATGTCTCATATCTTGCCATCATGAAACACATTTTAGCAAGCTGAAGACATCTGTTGTGCACCTTTTCTCAAAGTAACTGAACCTGAAAATATGTGCTCTTCTTTAGTAGATCTCACATGGATTTAATCATCATCAGGGGATGTGGATCCAGTAAAGACAGCCACCAATAAAGACTTCACATTCAAAGGTCTGGCTTTCACAGGATAGTCCATCAGGCACAACAACCTCTGACAAGGGCCTAGAATACCTAAAACTAGACATTTTTTATTTATATTTTGATGTGGCTGATTGGTAAAAGGACCCAGAGTTTATTAGTATGCAAAATTGAGGGAGCTGTGCAGTAACTCTGGGAAGGTTCTTGGCCATTTCTCAGAAAATGTGACCCTCCTGATTATGAGCCAAAACATGTTATTCCATATGAGTGATTATGCATGATCTCATTTTGTTAGTATGAAAAATGTGGAACCAGTGCCGTAACAGTGGAACAGTTCTTGACCATCTTTCAAAGTGTTCCTGTCCTGATGTCTCAAAGCTCAAGGATTTGTGTCTAAAGAAACGTTTCAGATTTGAGCTTTCACCTACTTTATCTGCTTTCCACTGGTCATTAAAAATGTCTTGACTGGATCTTTTGTGTCGAGACATATCTGTTAAGTCACTCCAAATCCATCTCTAATTGGCTGATCAGCCTCTTGTGTCGACCCCTCTCCTGAAAGTGCGTTCTGCAGGGAGCTGGGCTGAGTGAGCAGGAAGTCTTGCCTAACTTGGTCAAAGCTAGGACCAAACACCCTGTCAGATTCAAGTGCAAGAGATGTTTTTGTTTCCATCATATGCTTTACTTCGTTTTCAGATTTTGTGCAAAAGTTCCAGCAACATTTTACTTAATTTTCCACAAAGCCTTGGCCACATAGGTGTCACATAGTAACTTTCTATAAACACACACAGGTCTTCATGTCTAATATAGTTCTGAATCCAAAGTGAGCTACCACCAACACATCCAATAACTACTGCCAATTGCAAAGTGACTTGAAGCCAAAACAACAGCTGCTTGCACTTGATCGCCAGCGTGAGCTAGCTGAGAGATGTGACTGTGGGAACCACCCACCTGGAGAAATAAGACAACAGCCTGATTTCATAGCATAGAAGGTATTCTTTTTTGCTGTTCTATCATGGTGGTTCTGGCTCTGTAAGTTGACAGATCACAAGAAGCTCTGAGGATTTGAATTCCTCAGTAAAACCCCTTTCTTTAAGCTCCTGAGAGATAGATAGACTCCTGATAAATCTTAATGAGTCTTTTGAACATTCTATACCCTAGTCATGAAGCTTCCCCTCTTAGCTTGAAGTAAATAGTTATAGAATAGAATTAGTACTAGTTTCTATTTTTTGTCATGGTTGTTTTTTTTTTTGCTCAGTTAAATAATTAGTAAATGATATTAGATTATTTACATATTTTATTCTTGATTATCTTGATTAGAACTTATTGATAGTTCTTGTCTTTTCCTTTACTGATGATCATGATAGTGTTGATTCTTAATAATCTCTACAAATAAGAAACATACAAAATGTGCTCAAATGTGTAATGGATATTGCTCAGTTGGGACTTTAAAAAAATTCTCCCTCAGACTAATTTTGAGACAAACAGACTGATTGGTTTATATCATTAAAACAATTAAATGTATCTCATCTACACGATAATCAACTACCACCAGGTACCGTCCATGAGTCAAAAACAAACATCTGTAGCCTAAAATGACAGAGTAATCCAATTATATGTGTACTCTTTTGATGAATTTATGGAATCTATTATGTAGTTAACAGCATAATTTTTGTTCTTAATAAATAATACTAGCATTTCAGATTCCTTATTTATTTTGTGAAAACAAGCCGAAAACCTGAAATAATTTGTAGAAAATCTAAGTAAAGTTTATGATTCAACAATGTGTATAACTTCTTTCTGCTGCAACAACTCAAAGCATTTGAATCCCCCATAACCTTCCCAGTTTTTCCCTTTGTCAGGGAGAAATTTAGTCCTGCTCTTCTTCAGTGTTGTTTCAGTTCTCTGAGGGTTACAGGGTATTTGATTTTCTATACTACAGCTCTCTTAAGGTCTACCAAAGCATTCCAATCAAGTTGATGTCTTGACCTTGATCTGGACGGTTGTAACAGCTTGATTCTGTTCTTTTTCAGTTCTTCAGCTTTTTGTTCAGTAGTACAAGTCGTTGCTCTGTTTGGGAGCATTGTCCTTTTAACTGGCTGTATTTTGGCAGAGCCTCAGCTGTCAGATAGACTGCCCCCTGTTTCTCTAAAAAAGACTTTAATTTATTGAGAAATGTAAGTCTACAAGATGTAAATAATAGGGCTCCTACCACCATGTTGGACACTGGGTATCGAACTGTATCTGTTGGTGTCCTGTATATGGGTTGTATTTAATGTGGTAGTATGGCTGTCACAATCCCATGGACTTTGATTACTTTCTTGTGAGTTGTGTATTTTGGGTCAAGTTTTGAGTTATTTTTCGATGATCTACATTTATCTTTGTTTTCTCTGCTGTATTTCTAATTATTCAGTGTTTCCATTCTGTTATTACTTTAGACTCCTCAGCTTCTCAGACTTCCGATTCATTCTGTTGATTGTACTCACTCAGTTTCATATTTGCAATTGGGTTATCTTTATCAACACCAAAACATGATAATAGCAGGCATCTCCATTTTGGTCTTGTCTGTTCAAAAGAGACAGCTGAAGCATTTCAAGGTTGAAACATTGCGAACCTAAGTTGTACAGTCATGCTAAGTAGTTTTCTCTTGACAGTTTTTCTTCACAGGAAATAGTGTATAAGACCTATTTTTACTTGTCCTTCCTTAACAACATACTAAGAGCTATAAAGTCTAATATGTAACACTTTGAAAAAAAAGTTATATACATCCGAGCATTATACACTTTGACCTTGGTATAAAATTGTATGGATGTTCTGGCCTTGCGAAGCAAGCAGCAGTCTTGTGTTTTCCACTTATGAATAAATTTTCACTTTAAGTAACTCTAAACTGTTTAGAAATAGCTTTGTAATCGTTGCCATCTCCATGGGTAATACCAATTGGTTTTTAAAGGTCCCAACCAATGAATTTCTATCTTGGCCTAGCACTAATACAGATGTAAAAGACCCAGGCCAGCAACAATTCTGTAATTCAGTAAAAAAAATTCAACTTTTCTAGCAGTACTTAATGTTTGTAGCAAATGACGTATTGAAAGCATTACTTGCCTTTACCCTTCTAATTGCTATAGAAACATTAGGAATGAATGCAGTTTTCCACGAAGCACTTCTGTATTTTAGTTGAGCTTTTTCTAAAATAAACAATGAAACTGTGCAACATAAAACATGTTGTTAAACCATCCAAGGCTGAGGCCTTTTTCATTTAAAATCCTAAACTACATGATTTTTTTGAACCACAATGGAAATTCATAGTTTGACCACTTGTTGCCATTGACAACCAAAGAAATCTGTTTAAACCAAGCTGAATAGCCCAAGGTGTTTTATTTTTTTTCTAATGCATTTTACACTTAGCTGTATTCTAAATGAGTGCACAAAGCTTAACATAGTATGATGCTCTTGAAAAAAATATCAGTATACTATTACACCTTGACAGATTCAGGACAGACAAGAATGAGCTTTTGTCTAAAAAGCTTGGTTTAATTTTCACCTCTCAGTGTCTGAAAAAGCTGTGTAGACTTGACACACATGGATTGCAATGTTCAAGTTTAGCAATGTGAAATGTTCCTTCTCCTTTATTTCTCTTTTTTAGTAATAGACTAAAAAAAGTACAACACAATGTACTGCATTATTGTGAAGTGCAGGAAAACATTACATGATTTTCAATCATTTTTACAGAAAAAAAATCTTTGAGGTGTGGTGTGTATTTGAATTCAACTCCCTTTACTCTGATATTCTTTAATAACATCCAGTTTAAACCAATTACGTTCAAAAGTCACTTAACTTAATAGATTCCACCTGGGAGCAATTGAACTGTTCAGTGAGGGCTCTGGAGGTTTATTGGTGAACAAACAGTAACATGAAGACCAAGGAAAGTGGCAGACATGTCAGAGTGGGGAGTTGTTGAGTGGCTCACCTGCAAAACCCTTGAGACTCGGATGGAGGTTAACCTTCTAATTGGAAAACAACCCTAAATATACTGCCAGAGCTACAGTGGAAGGATTTTGATCAAAGCATACTGATGTGTTAGCATGGCCCAGTCAAAGTCGAGACCCAAATCTAATTGAAAATCTGTGTGTAATACAAATGCACTGCATAGTTTTTCCTTTTGATTTGTCAAACATTTTGAAAACCATGCATCATTTCCCTCCCACTTCATAAACAGGCAATACTTTGTGTTGCTCTATCACATAAAGTCCCAATAAAACAGTTACAAAATGTGTGTTTGCACGACACAAAGTTCAAGGGTTGTGAATACTCTTGAAAAGCACAGTAGGCAAAAGTATCTTCGGCAAAAGCTTTGAAACTGTTCTTTATTTTAGCCGCTTTCATTTGCTTTGTTAGAAGAGGGAACAAGTCTCAACTTATTCGATGTGAGACAATTTAATCATTTCAACAGGTGGCTCATCACTGCCTCACTCACTTCTGAATGTAGGGAGAAAGTGTGTGAGAAAAAGAGGAGGTGCAGATGGAAGACAAAAACAGTGTGTTTCCTTGCGCCTCTAAAATAGGAAATCCATCTCATTTTCCTTAAGCCCCAACTTGTTCTGGTTCTTTCTCTGCTGCTGGAGCTCAGAAAAAAACTGCAATTTAATCTCACCACCTGCTGTAACATCTTCTTTCTGCTGGCAACTTTCCACTCCTGAGAGTCAGAAATATGCAAAGCTTCAATGTGGCCCTTTCAACAAAACAAGAATGTCCTTCAGGTGTGTGCCGTCGCACATCCCTAAGGAGGTGCTGATCTGATTTTGTCAAGGACAATTAAGGAAGGAGCCTGTTTAAAATGTAAAAGTCATAGATCTTCTTGTGGTGGTTTAGAAGGTGGGTGACCTATACAGTTTGCTGACAACTGCAGTGGGTGCACGGAACAAAAAGACAGAAAGGTTGAACATATGGTGCCCAGAAAACTTTGGAGACCTGTGGTGCACTGGAGGCTAATGAAGAGCTGTTAATAATTTCTTCTCTCATTTTCTAATTGTAACACAGTTGGAGTGGTCACATGTCCTGATTGCAGAACTTCTTTGAGGCATCTATTTCTTCACATCAACACCCTTCAGGCTGCAATCAGCGGTTTCAAGTGTGCAGTTTAACAAAAAAAAAAAAAACATACCATGGTGTTCCCCAAGACCATAAAACAGATTGGGTACAGTTGTTTCTTTCTGGCAAAAAAAATAATAAGTCCTACTCTTCACATACGTTGCATGTTAAAAAACATGTGCAGATCAAGATTGTGTAATTTTCACACACTGAACTTAATGAAATGCCATGTGTTAGAACCAATCTTTTCCAGTTCTGTACTTTACCTTAGGCAATATATTCGTATACTTTGAACTTCTTCCAATTTTGTCATATTAACACCCCAAATGTTAATGTAATTTGTTATGATTTTGTGCAATAGACCAGCAATAAGAAAACGCAAACCTGTTTTTTAATTATTTTATTTTTGCAAATGAAAATCTAAAAAGTGTGTCATGAATTATCACTTTGCTTTGCCACTTCTACTTTCTAGAACCAGATTTAGCTGCAGTTAGAGCTGCTGGTCTTTTGGGGAATTCATCTTCCAGCTTCTGCAGATCCAGAACTTTTCTCCAGTCTTATTCAGAACCAGCTGAAGCTCAGTGAGATTTGATGGCGTTCGGGGGACACTGATGCTCATGTTTCGCCACAGATTCTCAGTTGGATTTAGATCTGAACTTTAGGCCATTCTAACTCATGATCATGCTTTAATCTAAACCATTCCATGGAGGATAATGTGTCCATGATGACGTGCACTGTTAGATATTCACCATACATATCATGTTGTATGTGAGGGGAAACGTTCAAGTTTTGACTCATCTAATCAGAACACCTCCTTCCATGTTTGCTTTGCCCTCCACTGTGAACAGGGCTTCCTATGGCATTATTTCAGCAGTTGCTTTCTTCTTGCCACTCTTCCATAGATGCCAGATTTGTGGAATGCATGTTTATTGCTTGTCACATTGACAGCTGTGAATCTCTGCACATCCGCCAGAGTTTCCATGGGGCCCTTGGCTCATTCACTGAAAAATGATCTCCATACCCAACCATTCAGTTTAGGTGCATTATCATCAAATGTATAATTTTCCTTCCTCTACCTCACAATTATGCACTACTTTGTGTTTCTCTATCATAAAATCTCTAAAAAATATATTGAAATTCTGGTTGTGATAAAACATTGAAAATTTAAATGGGTATGAATGATTTTGCAACAGTGTAGCCCCGGTTGTGCTTGGGTTTAGCACCACAGCTGCCCATGAATGGCTAAAATCTGTGAATACTTGAGACCCTCTCTAAATATGCTCATAGCTGCTTATATTTATAGATAAAACATCAAATATGCCTTAACATGCATTATAATGTGCAATGAAAACTGTCTTAGCACTTTGACAGAGGCTAATATCCATGGTCTTCCTTATCTCTGCTGTTAGGGGTAGCCTTCCAGCCAATCAGCAAGCAAGAAAAATTAATGCCGCTCTTGTATTGGCTGCTTTGCAAATGCCAACCAATAGAATGTCAAGTTGCTTTGCCGCTGGATATTTCAGCTCCCAAAGCTGCATTTTCCTTCAGAAATTTTAGATATGCTCCATGGAAAAAGCTAGTGAACAATTTCCTGCAAATAATTTGTAGTTATGTTCCACAGAAAAGTCTGCAAATACTGAACCATGAATAGGTGGGGGTCCGCTGTAGAAATGAAGAATTTGACTGCTTCACAGCAGTAGCTCAAAATATGTGCAAAAACATAAAGGTACAGAGGAAGGTCATTAAGGAAGATGATTGTCCATCTGAAATTCTTTAACCTGACTATAAAATGTACCAGCTATAAAGGACTTAAGGGTCAGGTTCAGGTAAATTAGGTCTACAGGTGAAGTTAAAAATGTAGGCTTTTTTATTCAGGTTGTCTGTTGTCTCTTGCTGTGTGTGGTTTCCTGTAAATATTACACATTGAGAGATGCAGAAAGATTACGTTTTAGATTGGACTGAAGCTGTCAGATCCTTCTTTTTTCCTACCTCCTGTTTCTATGCAAGACTAAACACATCCCAAAGCAAGTTCATCTCCTTGCTGAAGAGACACAGATTAAATTGATATTGATCTTTTCTGTTTAATAAGAAAACAAAAAGTATTTCTCAAAATTTTTTGCACAAGGACTTGTGTAAGAGCATGGGATGTGATCCAGGACACTGGGTTCTGGCTGGGAAAGCAACATGTTGAGGAGTCCAAGCATCTACAGGTTGTTTGAGCTCATCAAAAAAAAAAAAAAAAAAAAAAAAAAAAAAAAAAAAAAAAAAATCAAATGTGAAGCATTCTAACTAAAATCTATTCTGCTGACTGTTAAACTTAATGACCCTGGTGCTTAAAAAAGAAGCAGTCTAGCAGTGGCTCAATTATAACATTCTTAGAAGTGCTCAAGAGCACACACCAAAAACAGGTAAAATTTGAACAAAAATGTATAACTGTTTAAATCCTAAATTACAAGTATCAAGATAGCTAAATATTTAGGGAGTATCTGTTTTCTTTGTTGTGAGGAGAAAAGTAAGCTAAAGAAAAAATTCTTATACAATATAAAAAGCTTAGGTTACACATTCATGTAGAAAATGTGTGTACCCAAGGCCGAGATTAAGCCTCACTGCCATTTTACAACCTCATCACTCTGCTGTAAGTATTAAAAGATTTAAAATGTTAGTTTTCATAAACTATTACAGTTATTTAAAAGGAGTTTTTGTCTTTCCAAAAAGTTGTCATTACGAGAGCTTCTGCTGCCGTTAATTAACTCTTTTGCTCCACATAGAAAGTAATCATGTATTGATGTGTCTGTGTTTGCTCTTTTTATGTGCATCTGCTCTGTGGTTCACAATGAACCATGCTCTGGTTCTGTTGGAGGTTTCTTCCTGTTAAAGGGGAGTTTTCCTTTCCACTATTAGAACATGCATTCTCAGTATGAGGAATTGCAGCAAAGTCAATGACTAAATGCAGTCTGCTGGGTTTCCTTAGAAAAACTTTTAACCAGTTTATAAAACAAACTGAACTGGACTGCCTTGTTTGATGACTAAGATCAAATTGGGATGTATATTACTAACACTGAATCTGTCAGTGTGATTAAACTGGCTTTTTTTTTTGTAACGTCCCTTGAGAATGTATTTGTTGTGAATTGAACTGAATTGAATTTAAAATAAAAGCAATGAAATGTAAAAAAAAGGGGGAAATCCTGCAGAGTGCATGTTCTATGTTCTGTTTTGCTAACTTAAACTAGGTAACACTGCATATCTCTGTACATTATCAAAACAAATGGCCAAGACTCCACTAAGAAAAAGAAAACAACTTTTTGTCATGAAAAGCAGGAATCGTTTAATATGTAAAGTTCGTCGGTACAAACTTTTACTTCTTAGAATGCTTTGTTCTGATGCAAATATCTTCACAGTCCTCTACACATATACCACATAGGGAGAATACCTGAAAAAGATACGGATGTAAATACACAGAGGAGTGTTATAATCAAGGGAGCGATGTAATACAAAGGCAAATGATATTTCAAACAGAGAACAAAATGTTTTGGATTTTCAGAATATGAGAATCAATGCTAGAAGACAGAACGGAATAAAAACTAATAAAATGCATTTGTCAGTCCAGTTTTCTTATTGACTGAGTGGACATTGATGGATAGTGATGTTTAAATTTGCAGGGAACCGTGAGACACAATAGAGAGAAAAACAATGATTAATAGATATGACAAGAGAAAGAAAAATACAAAAACCAACAGACACAGAAGACTTATTGATGGCAGCAAAAATAAACAGAGAAAAAAATGACTTTTTGTGTACTGACAGAATTTTTATATTTACTGAATACACAGAAAATATCACATAGCAGACTGAAAAGACTTTGTGCAGGGATTAGATCTAAAGTTAAGATGAGGTCCTGAAAAAAACCAACCCGGCAAACTGTCTTGACTCACATCAGGAGGGATTTGAGCTCTGTCTTTCACCATGTTGGCCTCCACAGTGTTGTGATAGATCTGCCCATCTATGTCTGTGAATACAAAGTGCTCCCTGACTGGGAAGGTCTGGCTGCTCACTTATTTCCTCTTAGCATCCTGCAGGAGGCTGCGGGGGGGGATGAAAGAAAGGGAACGCTTAAGGTTGGAAGAAAAAACAACTCTCATCATCATCAAAACGATTTTTTTAACTGCAGCTTAGATGTTATGGCAATATTTAGTCCAGTGATACATAAGCAAAAATACTGCAGACTTATGTTACTTCAGAAATATAAATGCTACACAATGAAATATTTTGTACTACAAGTAAGACACAAAAGATGAACATTTTCTTTCTCTTTATAAAAAAAAATGAAATTGTTGGGAATTATTTTGAATATGAATAGTTTGTATTGTTTTCCTTATTAGAAATAATTATGAATTTATGTTCATAGAAGAATCTGGATAAGCTGACACCTCTTCCTGTCAATTTTATTTTAAAGAACCACACATTACTTTGCATTGATGTATAAAACAAATCTTATTTGCCTCATTCTGTTTAAATTGCTCACTCTTTTGTGTCAGATTATTTTCAGCAATATTTGGAAAAATGAGCAGAAAACCATGTTCTAAACTTTCCTTTAGAACCTTTGTATTTCAGACAGTAGACATGTTCCAAGGTATGTCACTAATTACAAAATAAAGTGCAAGGTTATGAGTAAAAATGGCAAATTTCTCAGGTTTTAGATGCATGAGTCCCAGTCAAGTCTCAAGTCTTTAGAGTGTGAATCAGTGCCAAGTTTTGAGTCTAAGTACAACTCATCTCCCAGTGTTCGACTCGAATCCCCAGATCTGACACACACACACACACACACACACACACACACACACACACACACACACACACACCACACACACACACACACACACACACACACACATGGAGGAGTACAGTTAAGGATGCATTAAATCCAAAACATAACATGAAATCTTGATAAAAAATTATAGTGCCAAAAGCAAGACCAGGACACAAAAGTAAAGGCACCACAGATGTTGACATAAATGACACAGATGTGTACAGACCAGAGTTTTGTCACCTCGGCCTTATGTCAAAGTGTTAAAGCATGGTGGCTGCAGTATAGATGGCCCAAGGCTGTAATCAATATGGAAATGAGACAGCAATATGGGACTGGGAGAGGCAGGCATGTATTATTAAGTTTATTGCTCTTTTCATTCACTCCAGGAAAGACATTACGACATCCCAGTAAAAGTTTGTCCACTATTAATCTTTTTTATTAGCCTTTCTGTGTTGTAAGAAAACCACAGTGAGACCTTTGTTAAGGTTGGTGAAACTTTCCAGACAAATACTTTAAATGGTTCCTTCAAACACAAGAAAGGAAGAAAATACTGCATAATAGACTATTACTAAAATCCCCAGAGTGTGTGTTGAGAAGACAAATGTATCGACCAAGCAAGAAACTTAAAGAAAGAGCCTAAAGCCCAGTGCAACTGATGGTAGGTAAGGACAGAAGCAAATTTGTCCCTGGGTCCATTAAATTCCCATTGCTAAAGTGTAAACTCTCCTGGAATCGTAAGTCAATCAATTTTTAGCACATATCATTACAGAACTACTGCGGCAAAAATTAAGAGAAGGCCCTCCTGTGAATGGAAGACCAGGGCGTTATGCCTCAACCTGTCTGTGGATGGAAGTGCAACAAAATCAGCCCCAAATTACTGAGATGACAAGCAAAGTAATTCAAGGCATTTCGAAAGCTGCATGTGTTTGTAAATAGGTGAGGGAAAATTTATACAGTACTTTGTGACATGAACAAAGGTAAAATATTAGCTGGCCTGGGCCAGAATGAGGTTTTAATGGTACAACAACCTTTAGGACAAAAACAACAGCACCAACAAAAAGGTAACTTATTGAACCCTTTGTATTTAAACTCAAAAATGAACAATTATTCTTACTTCTGCCAAAACAATACAACGTGATAAATAGCACTAAGGGAGAAACTATACATCCAGCTCATTAGAGGAAACAATAAAGGGTATTGGGTTTGTGAGAACAAGACGAGATTTTAGCAATATCTTTGGAAAACTAAGAGTTTGATTGTATTTTCACAAATAACACAAGTAAAGATTTCAAAAACAATTTAAACCAGATGTCGGCTTCAGTGTACTTTAAATGGCGAGGCAGCCGTGGTATTCTGACTGTAGCTCTGTCACTGTTACTTTTTTCTGAATACACAAAATTCTGCCTGACAAACTATTTAAAGTGATTTATGCTTCAGTGTAACAGTTTCAAGCATATATACCGATGATAAAAAGTTAACACATCTTATTAAAATGTTGGGTGTCTTTGGCATAAAAAAATGAGACCAAGATTAATCATTTTAGATTTTTTTTCCCCACATTTTATGTGAAATATTTTCTGTAAATTTAACAGAGAAACAAATAAATAAAAGAAAAATGAACAAAAAAATAAAAAGTTGCAATGAGCTGGTTGCCTGAGTTTCCACACTCTTAAATGAATTCTTTGTTGAACCATAGTTTGATTCATTTCCTGCATTCAGTCTTCTTGGGCTCACACATGCCATCAGTCGTACTGAATCTGATTAACCTAAAGTTAAGTGTCCCAGTAGCATTTCCTTGACATTAATTTGCCCTCATTAGCTGCAGCCATTGTTGAAGAGAAGCTGCAAAATATCAAAAAAATATCATTTACTTTTTAATTTCAGAGAACAACGCTTATCTTGTTACATGTACTATTTTTAATGAACAATCTGCTTCACGCTTCCCTCCTTTTGTTAGCAACGTTGTCTCAGAGTCACTGAATATTATACTGGGGATTTTAAAGCACATCTTAATCCAAGCAAGATCAGTTACATTTCAAATAACCCAAAGGATTTACTTTTAGAGTGATAGCAGGTATTTCCATCTCTGTCAGAAAAATAGTGACAGAGACACTCATGAGATGTTTTCTTAAACAAACTGTGGGTGAGCTGGCAGTTTTTTGTCTTCAGGTCAGCATTCTGTCTTCTATCACGGCCAAGCCAAATGTAACATTATAAACTGTACTTGTTTACCACTTAGCTGCCAAAGATCTTACAATTTCGAGTCTCATTTCCATTTGTGCTCAAGCACATCTTGTGGGAGGGATGTTTTATAGCAGAAAGTAAAGAGCTGCTGTCACGCTGTTGAAAATGCTGAGTTTTGACAACCTCAGGGCTGGCTGGGTTAAAGATGTGACATTTAAACATAACACTTTTTTTCTTGGAGGGGGTGGGGGCGGGTTCTTTCTTTTTCTAGGGAGTGATTAAACATCAGACTGAATATCATGTCGGCTCTTCTCTGCTGTTACAGCAGCTCTCTGTAATCCTGCTTAATTGTTTTACTAACAGCTTTGTGTCCGTAAATACTGTGAAACGAACCTTGCCACTTTAACAAAAACAGAAAAAACAAACATCTGATTCCATTTCAAATTTAAACCCTGATCTGACAACTGTTTAAATAATAGTTTAGGTTTACTTGGTAGAATATCTTTTCAGGGTATCAAGGCTGACATCACCAGCATCCCCTGTAATGGGTAACCTTGGAGATGTGGATAACAATCTTCATTTCTGGCTGAGGTGCTCTCAAGTCCTTTTTTAAGTCCAAGTCAGGTCTTTAATGAAACATGTTCACACTGGATGCATACCTTATTTTCTGCCTGTTTATACAAATCAATATCCTTATGTCTAATTTAATACATGAATATTTATTATCCTGTAAAGTCATCAACACAACTGAAGCGGCTGTCTACTGACGCGACGTGCTCGTCCAGGAGGAGTGAATACCGCAAGTCAGTAATTCCATGCAATCTGCTTGGTTTCCTTAGATAGAAACCTTTTTGAACTGATTTGAATTATAAACTGAGCTTGATGCACTGTTTGATAACTAGGATTAATTAGAATGTATGTCTGACTGAATTGAGATTGCTTTTTTTTTTTTTTTGTAAAGTGCTTTGAGATGACATTTGTTTTGAATTGGCGCAATATAAATAAACAGAACTGAGTTGAAATAACCTGAAATGAACTGAATTGAATTATCTTTATTAGATCATTTAGATAAGGGTATACTGTTTACCGCCTATTTATTTAATAAAAATAAAAATATTGTTTTATGATGAAAGCGTAATGGTAACAACAGGTTAGCACCAAATATTGTTTGATCTCTGAATGAAGCAAGCAGCAAATGCTTTTACTTTGAAGAACTGGAAGTGTTTTTCAAATGATGCCAGATAACAACATTCCAATAAGATGTCTGGATATGTTTATTTTGCAGGATATTGATTCTCAAGGACAAGAATTGGAGACCCCTCTAGACTTGCTGGCTTTACCCCTGATTAGGTGAGAAAGAGATTACTCACAAGACTAAAGTTCCACACCTTGAGTCCAAGTTAATTCTCGAGTCTTCAGGAAACAAGTTTAAATCAAATCTGCAGTCTTTCTTCCTCTTTGGAAGGAAGCCAGAGTACCCAGACAGAGTCCATGAATGCACAGGGAGAACATCAGAATTCCATGCAGAAAAAGCCTCTGGCAGGGATTTAATCTACCAGCCGCTCCACTGTGCAGCCTGAGATCATCCATTAGGTCCATAAATCAAATAACTTTTATATTTTGAGGTTTTTGACTCGATGTACTAAATGATGAGCTTTGCTCCACCAAACATTCTCCACTATCTACCTTTTGTTAATCCATTATGTGCAGCATGAGTGACTGTGTAATGTTGCCGTGATATGTGTGTAGTATATTTATATTTGTCAAAACTCAGAATTACCTATAAGCACCCGAAAAGTAAAGACATAAAGAAAAAAAGATACAGGCCAGTTCATTAGAAGAGAAATATTAATCTAAAAACAAGAAGCTTGATCTTATCAGGGGTGATTTACTGTGGCTAGATGAAGAAGATCTGCTGCTCATGCAAACAGGAACCCCAAGGTCTGGTGAAGCTCCTTAACCCCACCCATCAAGACAACTGAAACAGTATGAGGGCTAACTGTGCCTGGTATCGTTGGATCACATTATACATTCCCAGCCAGCAATGCCTTCACTGCATGGCACACCAGACAGACAGAAAGTTGCTGCAGAGGTCTGTGAGTTCCTTTGCTTGGCAGGCTCATTTAGTTTTTGTGCCACTGAACTCACTGAAGCACAACAATATTGTGGCAGGGTGCATTTAATTAATCACTATAGCTGTCACTGCAGCACCAGTTTCTGTTGTATATAACAGCCATCCAAGTTCACTTCGTACATTTCCATGCAGAGGCATTTAAGACATTTAACTGATACAAAAGCACCTTTAGAAAAATCAGAATATCAACACAAAGTTAAATTATTTCAGAAGCTCCATTCGAAATCAGATACTGATATATAAATGATTCAGACATTAAACAACACATTTCAAGCATTAACATAAACCTTGATGTAATGAATCTGGGCTTTTTTGGCAAAGCATGAGTAGGGGTTTCCACATTTCATTATTTTTCTGACTTTTAAATCAATGAAGTTTAGTAATTGAATAATTTCGTTGAAGTGTAAAACTCATACATCATATAGATTCCTTGCAAACACAGCAATATATTTCAGTTGTTTTTTTTGTTCGTTTTGATGGTTATGGTTTACAGTGAATGAAAACCCTCCATCCAGTTTTAAGAAATTCAGTATCACAGAACACCAAAACTAATTATTTTTGGTATTACAGAAAGGTTACATTATGGTTTTCACAGTCATGGGAAAAACTACTGACTAGAAAGTTTACCAGCAGACAGTGACTGACACCCTATATAAGTAGGGTCAGCAAGAAAAGCCTGTTGCTAAAAAAGCTGATCCATGAATAGTAATGGAAGGTTTTGTGGAAGAAAAACGTTCCACAGCAACATGGAAAATTTCAACCTAGTGATGACTTTGCAGCAAAGCCCATCCAGGATAACAGCTGGAGTCAGAGCTTCAAAAACTAGCACACACAGACATATCCAGTCTGGAGGAAGAGTGGAGAGACAAAAAGTCAAAGGTGCTGGAGGTCCAGTCTAAAATTCCCAGAAAGTCATGATTTGGGCCATGTCACCTGCTGGTGCTGGTCCACTGGGTTTTATCAAGTCCAAATTCTGTGCAGCCATCAACCAGGGAAATAATCTTATACATGTACTTTTCTAAAAAACCTAATGTTGAGTTTGAAATAGCTGTAAATCATGATCATCAAACAGAAATAAATGTTTAAAATATATTACGCTTTGAGTGTACTGAGTGTATACAACACGAGTTTCAGTTTTTTAGTTGAGTAGCTGAAAAAACCCTGATATCAGTGATATTCTTATGTATGGAGGTGCACAACAACAGTTGGAGCTCCTGTTGTCCAAAGCTCCTCGTGGTTGGTTCATTTGCAAGGAAAACTTGTGCAAGTGTTGGAGCTTCATTCCATGACATATGCAAGGTGGCGGACATTTACCACTAGTGCCTGTTGATGCATATTCGATATTTAAAGTATGTTGCTGCTATCTAGTGGTTAACATATCCCGAATTATGCTTCGTTTAACTAAGAAAAGAGCACATCTACAGTGCTGCAGCCCCTACTTGCCTCATTTAAATTTGTGGTGAAAAATTTTATTATAAGGTGATATATTATGACTTTATTAATCTGTTGATCATGTTATGTGTTTAAATGCTTATGAACTCTCACTAAATGAACTTCTCTGGGATGCACACCCTAGGTTAGATGTTGTTTTCTCCAGGTGCTTTGGAGCCAGAGTGTCTCTCCACCGTTTTGGATTCCTGGTCCTTGGTATAAAACTGTGATGTTGTCTGCCTGTTGACAAAGAGCCCTACTTGGAGCTCCAATCTAACCTGGTCTTGAGTTTTTGATCTTGTGGCTCTCATATCATGCACATGGTATAAAATAAACCTGACTGACTGATTTTCACCTGACAGTGCTTGGCAATTAATTTTTCCATAACAAAGTTCACAGTTCATGACTCAACACTAAGAAAGAGAATGAGCAAAAGCGGCCCCATGGAATAGTTTTAAGGTCAAAACCACCGTTAAACCGAGAAAAAATACCAGCACCCATTTCCCAAAGAACATCTTGATGAAGACTTTTGTGAAAATACTGTGTGACTCATGTAACAAAAGTGATAGGTGTGAGTTCTTTTACCACTGTTTTAAAACTAAGAATTTCAGTAAAAAGAACATCATACCTTCAGTGGAACATGGTGGTGGTCGTGTGATGGCCCGGGGCTGCTTTGCCGCATTAAGAGCTGAACCATGGTTGGTCTCTACCAAAAAAACTGAAGAAGAATCTCCAATCATTAGTTTAAGACCTTAGGCTTAAGCTTGTTTGTGTTATGCAGTAGGATAATTATCCAAAACACACTAACAATTCCACCTCTCTATAACCCAAAAGAACAAAATGAAGTGAAAGTCTTGACCTAAAGACAAGAAAAAGTTGTGGCATAACCTTAAACAGGCTGTTCATGCTCGATCACGCTCCTGTTTGGCTGAATTAAAACAACTCTGCAAAGAAAATAAAGACATTAATTCTCCACAGCAATGTAAGACCACACAACCACACAACCAGCTGTTAGGTTTAGGGGAAAATTAGTTTCCCTTAGTGCCAGATTGATTTCATTGTTTTTTCCAGTTATTTGTGCTCTCTTAGGTTACATGTTATGTTATTAAAATTAATTTATAGACCTGAAAAATCTAAGTATAACGAAAAACCAAAAACAAAACAGGGAATCTGCAAGTGAGCAAAGTTTTTGTCACTGCACAATATAGTGTTTATGTTGTTCTGTGAAAATATACACAATTCCATACCTGGTCAGAAACCTTTATTATAAACATCAGTCATGTATGAATCTCTATGACTGAGAACAGCATTGTAAACGTGTCAAACATACTAAGTGCTGAAAAAACTATATGTTGTTTTATAAAGTTTAGGACAAACTTTCTTCTTTTATTTTAGACAGTGAGCTTTTCATATTTGGACAAACAGCATTTTAACTTGAAATCACTGCATAACCTGAAGATGAGACAGATTCTAAAAACCTGTTTTCTCAGCAGTCTTGTCACATTTATCAAGTTTGAATTTTTATGCAGTGGTTTTTAGCTCTAACCATAAAAAATTATCTTCCTTATTAATAATAAAGAGGACCTATTTTCAGGCTGATTCTCTTCGAGCAGAAGTATGAATCAACCAAGTTGAATTCCTATAAAAACTTGATAATGCCATCTATTTTTAATGCAGTTTTACATCGCACTTCGGGCGGATTCGAGTTTGTTGTCATCAACTGGAATTACTTTAAGGACATAATGTTGTAGAGTTTATAAAGATCTAAAAATAAACATATCTGTATTAATAAGATAAGAAAGGATGAATAGAGTAAACGAATGTTTGTTTTTATTACAGTTCTATCTGACGGACCAAGGCTGAAAAAAACCATTGAGTACATGTTAACCTAAAGTTCAGCTGAAGCGACTCAGATTTTTTCTCTCCCTTTTGATCATCTGGCAGTTTACTGAGTCCTGGCTGTACCTGTTTTGTTTTATAACTCCCAGAAAAACCAAGCAGCAACGTGAGCCGCGTCACATCTTCACCTCAGTGTGACTGCTCGAATTACACTCTACCTGACTCCAAAGACAGATTTCTGTCAGCAGGCAAGTTCTCATGTTTGCCTTTAATATTAGGTTTCATTTTAGGAAAATATCAGTTGAACTGTTTCACTTTCTTTGATCACCACTTTCTTAGAGATTATGGCGAAAAAGTCAAGATAAAAAAGCTGATCTAAGAGTAGATGATGTGCACCTTATTCATCAGCAGCGTTTTGGGCTTTAAAAGATTTATTTGAACTGTTCATTTTCTTGGCATTGGTGTGCATGAGTTTGAATTTATTGTGATCCCTGATCTATGGGTCAAAATTATAGAAACAGACTCAGAAATATACACACCCTACTAATGTTCGGAGAAATGTTTGTTATTAAGCTGTAGAGATGTCACACACTTTTCTGTCATAACTGTGGTTGGATATTTCATCCGTGTTCTTGGCAGAATCAGTAAGTTTCATTTAAACTGATTCATTTCCAGGCACAAACCTGACTTTAGAGCATTGTCTACTCATTTTCATTTGGGTTGAGGTGGAGTTTGAGTTAGCCTGCTGTACTGACTCAAAAACCAGATTGGATCTAACTTTTACCTGCATTGGAGTTAATTTAAGGTAAAGTTGAAAAATTTGGCGGCAGTCCTTCTTCATTGGGAGGGGGTTGGTCATGTGGTATTTGTTTGGTCATGTGTCAGTGATAATGATGCAGTGCAGGATTGTGGGGTGTTTAACTGAAGCAAAGAAGCAATGTTAGGTGTCAAAATGCTAGGGAAATATAAATAAAGCAAATAATATTGGTAGATATTAGTTATTAGCCATAACAGCAATACTAACATCACATATTGATATCAATTTAGATTTTCATAGCAACACATCCCTAGTTGTATGTATATATTTTAACCTGCTTGTACAATTTTGACCATAATTGGATTAAAGAAAATCAGCAATAAATTCAGTTTGGCGCCTTTTGTGTTTGTTAAAAATCTCTAATGTTTTTTGTTGTGTAGTAATTTCACGACACAGAAAAAGAACAGATGGACTGCATCACCAAATTAATAAAATTAATACAGACTCATGTGTCTTTGTGTTTATGTCAAAATATGATTTCTAAGTTTGTATTTATGAGATCTGGCTGTTAGTCAGAGTTTCAGGGTCCTTTAGCTTTAAACTGCAAGGCCAAAGCAGCATGTACCCTGCAGTCTGCACTATATGAACAGTCACACTAGTCCTGCTGTGTTTAAGAACTGCAATTGGCTCTGACTGTGTACTGATTGTCTGTCTCTGATTGGCTCCCCAGTGATATGAAGAGTGTGACTTCAGGGCCCTGCGCTCAGTCTTCTGTCTCCCTGCCTCCTTGGTTTTACCACTTCATGGTGTTGGTGCACTTAATTGATGTGCAAATTATAATGGTATGAATATTGTGGCACATCTGCACCAAGTAATATTACAAAGAAATGAAAACATTCAAACAGTACTTGCTTCAAGCTGTATCGTGTGATTATGTTGCTTCACAACAAAGGATATAAATAAATAAATAAATAAATAAATAAATAATGCAGAAGAGCTGATGTCAGCAACTCAAGTCAAGTCAGATCAAATTTATTTGTGTAGCACATTTCACCAGCAAGGCAGTTCAAAGTGCTTTACATTGTACAACTCAGATTTAATCACTGCCTCAGTTCGCATTTTCCTTGGACATCTCTGCCCGGACTGGATGTAGAGCATCCATTCTGGGCAAAGAAACAATTCCGTCCCCAGTTCGCATCTTCTTCTTAAGGCACAGATTTATTTTTATACAGAATACCATGGGCACTTGACACAGGAAGCTCCTGATCATGTTTCTGCATTTCACCGTCCAAATTTTCATGGCAATGTTAATGTTGCAAGGTAACCTAGCAACAGCTGTGTGTCTGTGCAGCTGTTTTAAAGGATGCAGTGGAAAGTAAACGATAGAAGGAAAAGCAGGAGGTGGATAGTGAAAGAGTGAAATGTGGGTTGGGAGATACGGGAGCTGTGGTCATTAGTGAGAATACGACTATGAAAAGCAAACGGCCTGTGAGGCGACAGAATCTGACTAATTACTCCGAAGAGAGTTCCCCCTCTCCCTGATAGATTCAGTGTGTTGTAGTTGGCTATCCTCCAATGAGTCTGACCTTCGCTTCAGGACAATGGCGTCCCTCTACATCCAATCAATGTGGATTTTATATTTGTTGAATTTTGCAGTTCTATCTGTGTTTGCCAAGCTGCTAAAATCATAGTCTTAAAACTGGAGGTGTGTGATACTGCATGTTTTGGTGACAATCTGACAGCAAGTAAATACAGCGCCTATATCGCCGATACCAATACTGATACCAATACTGATACCAATATTACTTTTCAAGTTTGATATATCATCAAACTTCAGACCTTTAGGTGTTTTTGTGATTTTTCCCTTAAATTATTTTGTTCCAACCTAGGACAGAATTTGGACAAAGTTTATAGGTTTCAACAAAATACTTTAAGAACGTATTAACATGATTTATATGATTTATGTTCCTAAATAAACAAAGTGCAAAAAATTATCATTCTAAAGTCAATTGAAGCAAAATAATTTTTTGAAGTACAGTCTAGAAACTACAATACAATAAAACAAAATTTAAGCGGGAATCTGAAACTAAAGTATCGATCCGATCCTGATACCAACTTGGTATTGATATTGTCGATATTTTGGATCCACGCACCTCTACTTAAAACCGTATCTGTAAAACCTCAATATACCTTCATACCAGTAAGAGGTCCATGCATTGTAAATCTCAGTGTTAACGTAACAACAGCCATCTTTTCTGTCCCGTTAGCCAATGCTGCTTGTATCTCCTCTGTTCTCCCACTCAGGTCAGCATTTCAGAAAGACATTTCACATTTTATAGACTCTGAGGTCAAATTCATCTCCTTTCATTACTCTTATTATTTAATTCCCCCAGCACATTTATCTGATTCATTGTGGCCTTCTGTTAGATATACTCATTTATAAAAAAAAACTCCATTTTGTTTGAGCTGCAGTACCTCAGATGTAATGAATATATCTTGCAGATGATATAAGCAAGGCTATAACCAAGGCCAATGAGAACCATAACCGGATTCTTTTTCTTTCAACTTTATCAAATAGATTTTTTTTTTCCTTCAGAAACATGTGGACTGATGGATTACACTCGTAATGTTACTGCCAGGTTTTTTGCTTAAAGGTTTCTTTTATTGTTTAGTAGCAAAGATGTACTGCTGTAAAAAAGCCTGGGGGAGGTTGAAAAACATGTGAGAGACAATCATAAAGTTTGCCCACTGTGATGATGTGGCTCTTTTTTAATTTTATGTGGGTATGGAGGTTCTAGTTGGTGTTTTGTGCCGGTAAACCAGAGGATACAGAGGAAAAAGTACATATTAGTCGCTCAGGAAGAATATCAAGCTGCTTTTAGCAGGCATCGGGGCTTCAAATAGCTCAGTGTTAATGAACTGCCTAATTTCAGCTCCAAGAGACCCAATTAAAAAGTCTCAAATAAGAGGGTAATATTTTCCCTCAGAATGATTTTTTTTTTTTTTTTTTTTTTTTTTTTTTTTTTTTTTTTTTTTTTAACATAATCCTCTGTTCTGTTTTTGTGAGATTTCTGATGCCTGTTAATGAGGGGGCATGCAGTGATCACAAAGTAACAACTTCTGAAGAGATATTCCTCTACAACAGTCTTAGCAGTGGTAACCTGACATGATGATTAATATGCAACTCCTTTCCTATTTCTGCAAAGATTTAAACCCACAGCTTGAATTCATAGAAAAAATCAACTTGATAATGAGCAAAACATAAAAACTCCTGAAGATTGAAAAAATCAATATACCTATTGCACTCTCCACAAACCCTGGTATTGATGTGTAAACAACCATAAAATAAAATAAAATAAAATTGTAATGTAGTAACAAAATCTCACAGAAAAAAAAATAAAAAGAAGTCTGGGGTATGAGCACCACAACTTTGCTTAATGTCATGCTAATCACTGATGAGGATTGGGTGAGAGAGAAAATAACTCTCTCTAGCTTACTAATAGAGAACTGCAGCAAAGTGTTTGATCTCAGGGTCACAAAGTCTTTTGTCCTATCATGAGTTTAATAAATGCCACTGGAACATTAACTGCAACTGTGTGGTTGGGTCAGTGGGACTAATATCGAACTTTTCAGCAACAAAAAAGGTTTGAAGAAGGAAAAATTATGTGGGAAAATCCCTAATGTTTGATAAGGTGGAGGATGTGTGATGGTGTGAACCTGATTGTTATTCAAAGATCCTCAAAACCTTGTATAAAGGTAAATAAAAGAAGATTTTATGTAAGAAAATCTAGTAGGTTATGCCAGATTACTGAAAATCAGTCATCACTGACTTTCAGAAGGACACCAATCCAACCCACATGGTGAAATCAACAGAAAAATGATTCACCAAGGAGCAAAATCGACTTTATTCTGTTGCCTTCACAGTGGAACTTAGATTCCATTGAAAAGCTGTGGGCTGAGCTGCAGAGGGGGGAGCATAAGAGAGGACCCAGGACTCTGGCGATACTGCAGAGAGATTCCCTCTCTGTGTATGTTCCAACCTTGTGAAATGTTATAAAAGACTAATAGCTGTCCTTTTTCCACAAGTATTGACAACAGAGGTACTAGTCATTATGGTACATGTGATTTCAGTTAGCCTGCATGGTAGTGCAACCACTGTTGCCTTACAGCCTCTCTATCAATGATTGCTGGAAGGCACCAGCCCCTATCTACATGGATGGGCAGGTAAAGACAACGAAGGTTCAGGTAAATGTTTTTCCCCACTGACTAAATGTTCTTAAGTTCAAATTTTTACATTTGTTAAAGTGGGATTATATGCTGCTATGATAACAGATGATTTTACTTTAAGGCTTTTTGCACATCTTTGCCAGGGGTGACAAACTTGTGGAGGGCACTGTACACCCTGTTTAACCTATTGTATTTTATGCTGTCTCTCTGAGTTTCTAGTTTTCTGGCTCCTGGTGTTTCTAAAACATTTTTTTCCAGTGAAACAGTTGTGTCTATTTTCATGTTTTATGACTATCATTTGCTAACTGAAAGCCTCCCATCAGGGAACGAGTAATAAAATAATGAGGAATCAGCCACCAGTAATGAAGGGAAGTGTAGGAGGCACTGGCACCAGAGAGCCTGCTGAATTTTTTAAAGACTTTATAATTACACTCTCCATCTCCGGACTCTGCAGTCGTATAATTGTATTCCCATCTCTCTTTGCTCATCATTTAACTTTGCTCAGTTAAAGTCTGCAGTGTATTGTCACTGTGTGTGTACCTGCTCATTTCTTTAGTGTGTCTCTACCACACATAAGAAACATTTAACCTTTAACCTGTGGAAGACATCTGCTCTGCCTGTTTCACTCTGCAGAAGTTCAGTTTTAATCAACTTCAGTTGCAAGAGGTGAAGCAATCCGGTTATGAAGATACCAAGAAACATGCTGACCAGTTCCATCTGCTGGATCAGGCAGGTACAACATTATCACAACAACTTGTCAAGAGGTTCCAAAACTCAAAATCAGGTTGTTTTTAATAATTCCAAACATTCAACAACTCATGATGGGCAAATCTCTTTAATTAAACTTAGTTACAACTATTTAAAAAACAGTAGAAATAGCACTTTATATTTAGTTTGTTTGTGAGCCTGAGGATTACAACTTCTTGACATTCAAGTGTAACAATAACTTTTAAAAAAACTTTCACTTACACATGAATAATTTAAAGAGTTTTCATGCCTCAGTTAATAAGAGCCTTATTTTTTACATACAAGTATAAACAAGAAACATGGACTGGATGTTAGATGCACCAAGACATTACCACAAGACAACAATCTAAAACTTGCAGGTAGCCAGAGACAGTTTGAAAACATAGTAAAAGGCCATGATAAATGACACTGATTGTCTTCAATGAGCTCCCTAATACTGGACCACATGAGATTTGTTTTATTTATTTGGTATTTTATGTTTTTTAACCCAGTAACCCCCTCTTTCACCTAAAATGTGTCAGATTATATAGTTAACATGTAATTTTCAATAATTCAATATAAAAACCCCAGCTCTATTAGGGTTAGTAATTTAAAGTTTCTGTAACATTCTAAAAATCTACCTGTCAGCTGGCTATAACTATTTTATTAGCAGTGAAAAAGTATCATATGTTTCATATGAAATTTGTTATAGCAGACTACGGCTAAAAGCAAGATGAAAAAGGTACAACTCCAAGTAAACAGGACAAATCTGAACACTGCTGAGTATTTCTGAAAAACAAGGATAATTAGAGGTGAAAGAGGAAGAAGAAGCAGCTTGGATTCTATGTGCGTAAGCCATTGAAAGAGGCTTTTATACGGAGGTATGTAATGGGTGTGGGAGTGGTCTTTTTCCCAAAGAATGATTATTTCACAATTACAATCAAAAACATACTCTACTCTAAAATAGGAAGTCTTCATAACTTATATTCCTTTAACCAAGAAACATATTCAGAATAGAGCAGCACAATATTAGAAAATCTTGCAGTGGTGATAACATTGGTAAATTTTGCAATGATGATGTCAGTTATGGCATCTTCGCTCATTTTCTTTTTCAGTCCTTCCCCCACACTGTGACCTTCAGCATTTTGGGCACTGTAATTTGTGTCTGGTGTGAGCCTCCGCTGCCTTGAGACTTTGTCCAACTGGTGAAATATTACATTAGCATGGAAAATGCAAGTTCATGACACCTGGAATATATTAGCTAACAGTTATTGCACTCCATACAGTCTTTTGCAGGATGAACATTGCACACACTGATATTTCAATGACGATGTAGTTTCAATACATTGTGCAGCATTAATTCAGAACAATTAAAGAAAAAAATTGTTGGACACTCTTTTTTGCTACAACAATAGTGGCTACCTGGGTTTCACAAAGCTGCAATGATGTTCTAAGAAAACTCAGTCTAAAACAAGGTGTAACCTTAATTATTTTAAAGGCATGCGTAGCGCCATCCACAAGAGTATAAAAAGCAAACTCTGCTAGGGATCTTTGCAGAGGAAGCTGTTTGTTGAGGTGATTGTTTTCCTTGTGGTTCCTATTTATTGTATCCTACTTCATATTCCCATTGTTTTGCTTTTTGTAAACTATTAATGTTTGTTATTAAAGCATCACGTTTCACTGTGTTCAAGGCTCTTACCAATGGCTGATGGTTAAGCCTCAGGTGATAGCACCTGAGGAATAAAGTGTGAAATGGGTCCGGATTGACTTGAGATTTGGTGTGAAGCCAGGTCATAATCTGGACTTTGGGTAACTTTAACTTAGGTTGTTACAATATCTCTGCAGAGAGGGGCAACAGTAACATACCAACCTCACTGTGTGAGAGTCATTTTAATATTTCCCTCAGGACTTTTACATTTTAGATTTAAGAAATCCCAATGAAACTCATCACCCGTGTGTTTTGTGGGGACCAGTCTCATATTGGTCCCACATGAATGGGTAAATGAGTATTTTTAATTTACAGTTTTACACCCAAATGGACAGTCAGACAGTCCTCAGTCATGCATACACATAGATCAGATCATCATAACTCAAATAAACATTATATGGACAGTGAAAGCTACTTCCATCACCACCTCCCCTCTCAGTGTCACTGCTCTCAGTCTAATCACAGGCTGCAATCAGCAGGATGTGTACTGGAGGTGCACACATCCAACACTCAGAAACTCTGAGGCCAGCCTGTGCCAACCCCAGCATGAGATTGAGCCTTCATCTATACCAGATGAAAAGCATGATAATGAACATAATTTCCCCTCTCAGTTCTGCTTTGCTCAGCTCGCTCCCAGCAGTTACCTACCAGAGGTCCTTTTGCCTTGTTTTTCTGCTCTACCTCGGCCATTACATCTTTTCACTTTGTTGTGGCTTTCTCAGACTGACCGGGCAGTGCAATTACTGCTGGAGATGGGTGCAGACAATCCCAGCTACTACAGTGATTCGCTCAAAGCCTGCCTGCTACACCACCATCACCTTCATGCCCCCCTGAAAGGCTACAAAACTAGTGGGACTAATATCATCACTAATGCCAAGCCTGCAGATAGTTTTATATAATGCAGCAACATTCTTGTTTGTAAACTTAAAAATACAATGGCATAAAGTGTCAGTACTAGCAATATATGCAATTAAGTGTTGTGTCTTGATGGGAATTTGGACCCAATTCCTCTTACTCGTGCATTTTTTTCTGTATTGCAGAGGGAATTCCATAGTTTGTGTGTTTGCCTAAGGAAACCACTGATGCCTGTTGCCACTTGCAGACCTACAGGGCGTGAAAGTGAGCTATGGATTTATGAGTTCAAATCTGAAGATGCCAAAGCGCTTTACATTACAATCAGTCATTCACCCATTCATACTCGTATTCACACACTGATGGTGGTAAGCTAGAGTGAAGCCATCTCTGCCCTGGGGCAGACTGACAGAAGTGAGGCTGCCATTCAGTTGCTGCCACTGGACACTCTGACCACCACCAGCAGGTGGAATCCTTCCAGGTCTGCATGAATGTGGAATCTATTCATCCATCCATCCATCCATCCATCCATCCATCCATCCATCCATTCAAATTTTTGTTTGCTTGTTTTCCAATTTGTAAGAGCCAAAAATGTCATTTTGTAACATTGTTAATTTTTGTCGATGATTGTTGTATACCTGTTGTACAGTTAGATTTTTCCTTAACAGTAAGCTCTTCTTTTAGTATGTTTTTGTGTGAAATCGCCCTCTAGTGGAAGTTCTTGGAAATTATAAGAAAGGTGCTGTGTGACGGGACATCAAAAAGAAAGAAAATGTGAAGTAATTAGTTTGGTTCCACAGTTTTTTGCGTTTTATGTGGAATGCCATGCAAGATTGAAGAATTGTTTGGTATCTGGTCAAAAAGAAAAGTAAAGTTCATCATTCATCTGACTTTGTGTGGATTATTGTAAGTCCTTCCTTGAATTGATGTTTTTACGATGTGAAGCACTTCGAAATGCCTTGCTGCTGAAATGTGCTATACAAATACACTTGACTTGGCTTGTCTTGAATTCATCAAGAACAGGTGCACAAGAGCATATTGTGGAACCGAAATGTGCCAACTAAAAACCAAGCTAATGAAAGTAAACTAGAAGAAACTACATTCTTTGAACAATATAGTTCAAAGAATTTAAATATAGTGTCTTTAACCTCAATGTATAAAGCAGCCATTACACAATTAAAACCTGATGACAGATATAGGAATACCTGTTAAAATACCTTAATGGGACTAAGAACATTGGTCTGGAAAAGTATGAAACTTTGACATGAAATATACAGGAACTCAAGGTGTAACAAAATCTGATCGTACAATTTTAGTAATAGATTCAAAGACAGTATAACAGGGTACACTTCACAACGAAAGTACAATTTAATATGGAAAAATTGAGTAGAAAAGGTAAACTAAAGACAATCTATGAAAACACAAAAACTGATAATAAACAGAAATCATTACTATTACTAGAGGAATTTTAATTCTTTATTGAATATATTACTAAAAATATTGAGCTTGGCTGTTGCGGTACTGCGCCATCTACTGGTAGAAAAGAGAAGGGAAAATGCCTAATGTGGTGGCTAATTCAGTTAGTTTTGACATTGTGTTAACCAGCTTTATAATATTGTGCATATGTTTTGTTTTTAACATTTATACTTTACATCATGTTGAATAACAGTAAATTATGTTAAAAGAACACCTGTTGCTTATCGATTGTGTATCAATCACACATTTTGATAAAGTTTTTAAAAAACAAATACATCTATTACATAGCCTAGGTATGCTAGTCACCAGCATCTCCAATGCTAATGCCAGCAGAAGAAGTAACCAATCCAGTGGGTGACCAGCCTAGGCATGTTAGTCGCCTAGCAGCCTCTCCAATGGCAAGTGAGCAGTCTCCTCCTCATTTGCCAGCGCCAGCCGCTCAGTTACCGGTGCCAGCCTGTCATTAATCAGATCTGTAGCTGGCTTCGGAATGGGTGTAGCCTCCTGAGACAAGTAAGTAGCTACCTCTGGGTACGCTATAACCTTAATTTTGGCACAGATACTGCACCATAGCCAGAGAGCTGAGGCTCCGTGCTTTCTGGCAATACATGATTCATGTAGTATATCATGGTAATTTCAAAAATTGCCACTTCAACAGCACATGACAGAAGGGTGAAAGGTCGAGGTGAGCAAGAGGATTAGGAAAGTGACAGATCGATATGTTTTTTTGCGACTATCAAGAGTATTTCTGCGTGTTTCTGCTTGTGTTTGCGTGTACCTGAGTGTGCCTGAGTTTTTGTATTTTTATCCTTTTGAACTACTGAAACTTTCTTATTGTGTACTATAATCATTAACCAAATGTTGTAAGCTCAAGTTGAAATACTCCTGGGAAAAGGTACCAAAGCTCAGAGACTTAAGAGCTTTTCCTGACAATTTTACAGCCATAACAAAATATGATTTTATATGATTTCAGCCTCGGTAGAAAAACAGGTTTTTATCTTTTATCTTTTTATCTTTTTCTGTTTTTATCTGTAAAAATTTTAAGCCCATGTATCACTTAGTTTCCGTTTCCCAATAAATCCCAATAAATGAATTCAAGTTTGGTGACAATATGGAAGAGATGTTGGGATATTAATATTTTAATAAACCGCATTATTAAACACTTATCAGTTAATAATCACAACACTGAGGTCTGCTTGAATGTTGCCAAAAAATATATCCATTATCAGGGTCATTACATTCTAATCATCATCAAGGGAATGTTTATTTACTGTTTTTATGAAGACCTGTGATGATAAGGTGCAGTCGGTGTATTTTAGAATCCAGGGCTCTCAAACTGTGACTTGTTAAATGTATAATCATTCTGTGATACTCATCACAGCCACAAAAGCTCGTTGCATAGTTGCACCCTGCTTTACGTGTTGAACAGAACCTGATGTTGCAACGATTTCTGTATTCATGTCATGATACCAGGTGTTAACTTTCAGTGTTTTTGTGTTTCATGGTATTTGTCTTCTTCTCTGTTACAGTAAAACCATAGGCAGTGTCACTATGGTAACCAATGTCGATTTTAGCAGACTTCACACAGCCCAACTAAAAGGCATCCAAGGACTCATACAACCCACTATACAATTAGCTGTCTTGTAGCTTATGCTGTTTATCGTCCCCAACGCTGTCATTATGAAACCAACATCTACTTCCTCTTATTCATCAGACACCATGTCTAATAATGTTCATTGCTTTTCTATATATCTACAGCAAAACTTTTCTGTTAAAAATGTAAGCATGTCTTTAACTGTACAATTTTGATGATGATAAATCATTTTGTTACTACTGAATATTTTTCAAACTGTGATTCTGAAGCTTTATGGTATGGAAAAGAACATGCATGTGGTATTGTTGGGAATAAATTCAAAAATGGACGTTTTTAGTGATTTTTAGGCAAACTACAGATCTTAACACAAGAGGGCGCTTTTGTTTCTTGCAAGATCTGGAGACCTACAGTGCTTCCACTGTGCTTGTACAAACAGGTTTTGTTAAAGGCCTGCTTTTTTTTCAGGCTGTTTTTTTTAATACTGACCCAGACAGGCTGCATTTTGATGTTCATTCTCTTATCAAACAGTCTTTGAACTGAATTAGTCACTGCATGAGACTCTTTTGCAGTAATTCACTCCTTTTCCAACAACAGCTGGCCTCAGCTCACTGCTAGGGTCTAAATGTTTTCAACTCTTTCATCACCTCAGACTTATACTTTGATCGCTAGTCTGCTTCTCTTCCTCGCCTTGTATAAAAACTCATCACAAAAAGAAGAAAAACAGTGTGGGACACACAGACCTCACAAATGACTTGCTTATGCTCATTTAATGACCTGGTGAATAACCACCAGAGAGATGTTACAGCCATATTATCAGTATGCATCCTGGGCCTCACGACATTTCTGCGCATAGACTTCTCCAAAACAAACCACCAAAATTATACTTCCTTTTTCCAACATACTGTTTCTTTTCTATGTTTCTTTCAACCCATGACAGATGGCAGACTTATGTGTTTACTGCACCATCTCTACTGATTTCCTGCAAGACTTGTTTCCATCTGCTGCTTGGCTTTCTCCTTGGTGCTCGTATGTGCTTTTCCTGAAATCAGTTTCAAAGCAGAGTCAAAAAAGTCAAAAATATGTGTGTTAAGAGCCAAAGCGGTGAGGAGCACTTACATTTATTGGCAACTCTGTAAAAGTGTGTAAAAAGCCTCAGAAAATTCCTTTTGCCTTCCAGGAGCATAATCTCACAGTCAAAACTGAATAGCTGTTCTAAAGAAATACATCAATGACATACTTTTTGGCACCCTTCCGAATGAGTTTATAGAAATCACTTAAGTTTTTTCCTATAACATTTGACAGTGTTGGAGCACACAGAGAAACAGATATTTGACCAATCCTCTTTGCGTAATCTGTCTGGATTTTCTGTACTCCTGGCTTGTCTCTGATGCTCTCTTCTTTACAGCACACACCTTCTATAGTATTTAGCTCTGGGGACTGAGATGGCCACAGAAGAAACAGGTGAACCATTCCTATATCAGTCTGACCCTGTGTTTCAGACCATTATCATGCTGAAAAAAACAACGACAACTGATTCTCAGTTTTCTGGAATTCTGTCCTGGCATTTTTAAGAGTTCATGATGCCATGCACTTCAACAAGGTTTCATGGGTCTATAGAAAAAAAAAAAAAAAAAAAACAGGGCCACAGTATTACACATCTCCACCATGCTCAGTAGTGGGCATGAGGTACTTTTCCCACATATTTATTCTTAGTTTCAAGTCAAACCAACCAGGAGTGTTTGTTGGTGAAAAGCTCACTCTTGGTCCAACAGACTAAAACACAGTTCCAGTTAAGACTACAGAAAATTTAGCAAACTCTACATGTTTACCTTAGTGATACCCTAGTAAAAACCAGCTCTCTGTTCTACGCTTTGCTTCATCCAGAGGGTCTGTACCCTCAGCTATTAAGAAACGATTGCTTGCTGGAGACGTGGACTCTGTTGAAGTTCTAAATGATTGGATCAGATTTTACCCAATGTGATGTATGTAATGCACCAGGTCGATCGTGAAGGAAGCTACGTTATGAAGCTTACCAGAAATTGCATGCACTGTAAACAACCATCTCTAGCTTCTTTTGGATTCAGCCTAGCCACTTCCTTTGCTATTAATGAAGCCAACTGGAAAATTTGACTTTTGCCGCACCCCATGGAGAGTAGGGCCACAACACAAATGTCTTAAATATTCCTCTTGCTCCGACTTTAATTGCTCAATATTTGGAAGCGTGGCCAACACAGACTGAATGGCTTCATTCACTTCCTCCACTGCCAATGCTAAACAACAACCACAGGCAGACTACAATTTAAAAACATCTCAAAAAATCGACATTATCGTTTGCAACTCCTTCTGTTCGCTGATTGGCCAGGATGACATGCATCCTGAGAAATCGAGGTCAATGGGACAAATCCCAGACAGAGCACTGAAGAGTGATGAGAATCAAGCAGAACTGCATAGGAAGTCAATAGTCAGACTACTTTAGGGTTGGAGCAACAGAAAATATTTGTTTCTCTAGCATCACCCCCACATACTGGTTGCTATGTCGATAGCATTTAATATATATTTTATCATAGAGGCTTGCTGACTCTAAGATGCATCCCTTTGCTGCACTCCTTCAGCTCCCTTATGGGAGGTGTTCTGGGGTTTTATGGTTATCAGTGAGGTGTTTTCTTCACTGAGCTGCAGCGTTCAACACCGGGGGGACAAAGCCCAGCAGAATGGTGCTTGTTCACAGAACTCATCAGAGAGTGGTATTACCAATCCCCTAGTGGATCTTTGATACATTACTTCCCTTCCAACCCTTCCTTGCTTCTCACTGTGTTTTTTCACTTTTGTCATAAACTCCTTGAGAAAAATTCCCTAACAAGCAGCAGCAACAACCCACGGTAATACTCTTTCCTGTATTACCCTCTGTTCTCTATGGATACCCCTTTGCAGTGCCTTTTCCTTGGAAAATCTAAGAATACAAACTTTTCAGCTCACCTGGCATGTCTTTCTATCCTCCTATGCTCAGGTAATCACAGCTCACCCTCTCTCCGGAAAAGTAACTCACTTATCCAAACAGACCATCAACAGCCTCGGATTTTGGTCATATCCTCATATCCTGACAGTATGAGACAGATAATCTGTGAAAAAAAACAAACTTCTTTGCTTCTTCCTGTGGTCCTGCTGCCATCTGCAGAAATACAATGTAAACAATGTGCTGCTCACACCCTTCCCCTTGCTTTCTACTGCATTAAAGCTCCTTCCTCACAGTAGAGCCTGCCATGAATGTGTAGGCTAGTCACCATGGCCACCGATGATGGTGGATAAACAGTTTCCCTGTGATGTTAGCTTGTTTCTCAGCCATTAGCGCAGCTGCAGGCAACTGGAAATCTTGAGCTTGTAGGAGGTGTGCGGAGGAGGATGTAAGCAGCACATGCACAAGCGTAACTGACAGTGCTAAGACACTCTACCTGGCTCTGATTGGTTGTTTCTGACTGGGAGCGGTGTATTGCTGCAGATGGCAGTAGGACCACAGGGAGGAGGCAGAGGAGCTTAATTGCTTCACAGATTATCTGTCTCATATTATACTGTCAGGACATAGTGACAGTTTTAACAAATGTGTGAAAAAATATGTTTATAAAAGCTTCCTACTGCAGCTTTAATATGAATGTGTTTGTACAACGAAGGGAACTCTAATAAACCCACTAAAACACTGAAATGTCAGTATAAATTGTAAGCTTCTTCCTATCAATGTCCACTTAGACCTTGAAGCAGAATTTGCCTGAAAATGTTTTTTGATTTTAAAGTGCATTCATCAAAACATTGTTACAGCCAGTCTGAGACATGTTATAGCACTCAGTTTAAGAGAGGGTTTTAAGGCATCAGTCTACTAAGACCATGTTGGACAGGAACAATATATCACTATCAAGTAGGCTCTCCAGCTCTCTGCATTTAACTGATAGCAGTGTTCGACCCCTTCTCCTTCAAACATTTTGACAGAGTTGCTCACTGAGAAAATTCTCACTCTCCATCAAACTAACAGCTCCACAGCATTCCAGCTGGAGTAACAGATCGATCTCTCTGGCTTGACTTTTTTCCTTGCCTTGTTCCTGAAGGAGTGGAAGGAGAAGGTAGTGTATCGGGTGATAACCCCTCTCCATCACTCTGACATGATGAACAGAGATGCAGCCCACTGGAGTGGTCGCCCCCAGCTAGGAGGAGGCGGAGGGAAATGAAGAGCAGAGTCTCTAAAGGCATTAAGGACAGCGGGATAGATAAAGGGTCAGAGTGAATAACGGAGGTGTAGATTGGTTATCTGTTTGACCAGGTTTGATAGTTTTTTTTTTTTTTTGTCTTATAATCTTTTACCCTTCATCATGATATCACTTATAGTGTGGCACCATCTTGTTATCAGGATATCCAGGAACCCATAGATTTGTGTATATATGGCTTATCATAAATTAGCATGACTGTATGCTGACTCTGTGACCCAGAGATGCACAGACAGGGATTTTTTATTTTTTTAAATTTAACCTTTATTTCACCTGGATAAAATCCCATTAAGATTAAAAACCTCTTTTTCAAGGGAGTCCTGGCCACGAGGCAACAACAAATACAACACAAAAAGTTACACCATTAAAAGAAAATGACAAGCTATAAAAAAAAAAACAAACAAAAAACAGGTACATGTCAGGTACAGGTACAGATACATTTATTAATAAAAAATGCCAACAAAAAACTTTAATGTGTGTTTGGCTAAAATAATCAAGGCCAGTAGAGCCAGTGTTGTTAAAGTTAAGATTATTCATCTGCTTGTCCCCTTTGTTTTAGTATTGTTTTTGTTGTAGTTTTTTTAGAGAAACTCCTGAGCAGAGAGAAGAGACTTAAGTGTTCAGATACCACCTGATCTAAAAAGGTCATGACAGGCACAAACAGACACACACACACACACACACACACACACACACACACACACACACACACACACACACACACACATATATTGAACATATTTAAATGTGCTCTTAACAAAGGGACACGCAGAACAACAAACTGCACAGTCTTGTAATGTTATTTTACTTCAGCTTTAGGAAACTCTGGCATCCCTGTATATTAAAGAGAAAATGTTACTTCATTTTTTCATCATTTATTTTATATCTTACAACTTTAGTAATAAACTGTGACTGACCAAGCAATTACAAACAGATACATATTGGGCTAGTGGTAACTAAACAAGAAAGTTGCTTAGAGTACTTGCTAATGATGAGCTACTAATTAATAAAAATGTATTATACAATATTCAATTTTAATAATAATATTTTAAAATTATTTTAAAAAACAGTGCAGGTAAAAAAGAAACAAAATCAATTCAGGAGCACAACCTTTTTTGAAGAACGTTACAAAATCCTTTATACTATCAACACAATGAATCTGCAGTTGAAATACAAGAAAGCTGCAGTTTCACTTAAAGGGACCAATTATCTTTCATTTGCAAAATTAACACACAGAACCACATTCAAAGCTTTATTTTATTGTGAAAACAAAACCAATTTAGCTGAAAAAGAAACTGTCTCAGAGCGTGACTCCTCCCCTTTTGGTCAGATTTTAAAAGCTAGACTGGCTCGTCACAGGAAGCAGACACATTATCAATGTTTATGCTGTCTGTTTGCAGAGCATCAGATATCTTGCAACAACAGAGTGATTTCAAAAGCTTGTCTATGGCTCCTTTTCTGATAAAGAAGTACATGGTCAAGTCCGCAATAGGATTCATATTAAGAAACACAAACGCTACACCTTGGAAAATATGGTGATTTCTTGCTTTTTCCTCCAGGGACCAGATGATGCTGGGAATGAACAACAGAGTGTAAATAAGCATCACCACAACCAGAATTGCTACAATTCTTCGTTTTTCATCAGCAGGGACACTGCGAGCTGTTGACAAGGCTTTGATGGTCCCAACCAAAAAGAAGACGAAGAGGAGGATGGGGAGGAGGTGGAAGACTGCAAAAATAGTTTCTACGAGCTGAAAATTAACATTTAAACATAAAGGGATGATGTAAATAAAAGGCACCATCCAGACCACAGCACAGACCAACATGAAGTTCTTGATGTTCCTCTTATGTCTGTACAACAGCGGCTTAGCAATGACCAAATATCTGTAATAAAAGAGAAACTGTCTTTGAAAAAAGCAGATTTACACCCAATAAAATGACTGGACACAGCGTTGAAATATACATCAATAAATATTCCTGAAGTTACCTTTCCAGGGAGATACAGACCATGAATCCAACGCTGACCATCTCTCCAAACATGTAGATGTAATAGCTGATCTCATGAAACTTGCCTACCTTCCTAGATGTCATGCAGCACAGTTGAATCAGATCAGAAATGTGAAGGTTGATGATGTAGATTGAGGCGATGTGACCTTTTCGTATCTGCAGAGGAACATCGCGAATCTCTGACTTTCATTACAATGCAATTATTACCTTGGTGAAAGAGAGGCTATGTTGGATTTGCAGCTTCTGGACAGCTAAAACAATAAAGATCAATCTTTTAATTTTTTATTAGTTTTAATGAACAATTACACTTTGACTTAGTTGCTACAAATGCTCATTTTTAATTTACTCAGATCAGTATCATATACAAAATAGTTCTGATGGGACATCCCTAATTTTAACTCATAACTTTCATTGATAGACTAATTTCATCTTGACATATAAAGTATTCTACGTTAAATAAAGTTTAACATTAATATATTTCATGGTGATTTTTATTACATATACATATGCCTCATTATTTATTAAATTGTTTATTAGACATTTATTACAGGAAGGTCTCAATGCCTCTGACTCACCAGACAAATAAATGCAACAACTGCCACAAGAGTCAACGGGAGACCAGTGCAAATGATGATTAATTCCAGTATATCCAGGACTGAGAGAAAACTAGCGCTAGATCCAGCGCTGTAACCAGCAGAGCTGTTCTTGATGCTGTTAAAGTCACTGCTGTGGCTGAAGTTGGTTTTGTTGATGTGGAACTCCTCCATTCCTTCGTTGATAACCTGCAGATGGATATGAGATCATGGTGAGCATGAACAAGTTCACCTTGTTAGAGCCATTTCTGCTCAGTAAAGAACTAAATACTCCAGGATGTACACTCATAAAAATCACTCATTGGATGAACTCAATGAAATTTTGGGCATGTTTACCATCCAATAAATTTGTGCTTCTACAACTGAAGTAAACTAAATAAATTCAATGTAATCTTCATGCCATGGTGCTATGAAAACATTATCTATTGATCAAATATAAAGTATTTGAGTTTGACAGACTGAATTTTCTCCAATGCAACTTAAAGGGGGGGTGGGGGTTGGGGTATAAAAAAAAAAAATCAACTTTTTTGACTTTTTTATATCATGATACAATGTCATCCCCTCATCCCAAACATATGCAGAGTGTTGCTTTGACTCATTCATTCATGTTTGAAGAATCCTTGAATTTCCCGTAGCAGCCGTGGCTGTTTGATATTTTTCCAACAATTTTCAGTAAGGATGGTTTTGATCATTTTTTGTTACCACCTTGTTTGAATATTTTAATGAGGAAAAAAAGCTAAAACCTTTTTGAATGTCAAACTTACACAAATGATTTTCCTTAGAATACTATAAATATATTTTTCAAAACTGTACAGTCTCAGTCCTTAACTATTGCAAAGTTTTGAACATGTTATCATGAAATGTCAAAATATATTAAAAAGGCATCCTAAATTATTTAATAAAAATGCAATTGCAAGAGCTGCAACATTCTTCCGATTTACAATACAGTTTGTAAATTTTGAAACATGCATTTTTATTTTATATAAATATATTTGTATTACCTGTAAAAGTTTAGAACACTTAGATAAAGGGTCCCTTCATCTGCACTTTCTTCATCTGACATCTACATCTACAAGATGCTTATGTATGTTTTTTGCTTCTGACAAACTTTCAACTTCTTCAAAAGTTTAAAAGAGAAGTGTGAAATTATGCAATGATGACAACTATATTCTCAAAATTCCACAGAGTCAACCTGAAATGTTGAAATGCTGCACTGACCAACCTTACTGTGCATTTCTTGAATTGAGATTTTCTTGTTTTTGATGTGAAGTTTTTAATTTTCTGTGTGGGTTTTGTTAGTCTAGTTTTATTCTATTAGTTTTAAAAATGATTAATTAGAGATTCTGCAGAGTCCATTAATACCTAATTACTCGATTTGTATTGTAATTGTATAAAGGACTTTTTTAGGCCTTTAAATCATTAGGAATCAGTCTGATGTGTAACCTACCATTAGCCTATAACAACTGCGAAAGGCTTCAGTCCATTGTAAAAATGAAACTTGCTCCAGTCACTGCATGTAAAACAACCTAGAAGTATTGCATATGGCCCCTCAGGTCATGTCTTTGATCTGAACTTTGAGTCTGCACCTCAACGCTATTCTTTATGCCCAAAAGAGGCAAAACAGGAACATAACCAAGGATGTGCTTTTTAAGCCACATGTTTTCCTACGTCCAACTCCTTTTACTGGATAGGGAACAAACTGGTCACAGTTGGGCAGAATATATTTGAAGTGTTTTAAAAGCAATTAAGTCCAAAATATTCACAACCCTGGCAGTTTCAGGTAGGCAGCTGTAAGTACTCTTTTGGTTTGCCAGCATGATTCTTCTGATTGGAAGTAATGTTAACATGACAAGAGTGGCCAACATAAGTCTGCCTTGAGATTCAGAGAGGTTGCTAAATGCAGAGGAAATATAACAAGTACACTTTTTTGTTTTTTTAGTATCTCAAATTTATTGGACAGTGACACCTGAAGAGAACCGACAGGAACAGAGATCACTGCATTGTGTTTAAATACACATAGGAACAGTTGTAGGATTCACTGCCTTTTCCAGGACATGGAGAGTAATTGCTCAAGGATATTGTTTCATGAAATATTATTTATAATTTCTAACAAAAGTTTGTTTTATGGTGTTTTCACACAACAATTTTAATGTCTCGAAGGAATGTTTTTGGTGTTAATTTTCTGAGTTAGCTGCTAAATTTGCTCTGATGCTTTTGAAAAGAGCCTCAAAGGCTCCTCATGGATGAGGCCTGGAGATGTGAGCAGTCAGTCTCCTTATGTCACCTCAGTGGCCTCAGCGTTATATCAGGGAGTCTGACAGTCAGTGACAAAATATACTTTTCATTTGTGTTCAGATGAGAATGGAAATGTTCAGGAAAAATACGTAGATTTTTTCACAAAAGTTTTCTTTTAAATTTGCTACGATGTTTTCCTGTCTACTCCATTTACTCTGATGCTAAATGCCCTCAGGAGTCAGTCCATTCAAAAATTGAAAGCGTATGGTGCAAGTACAAAACTACCAACAGTGGAGAAGAATCTGCAACACCATAACATTACTGTCCTCAATCAACATGCTTGAATAATCACAACAGGCTGAAGACTCAGCTAGAAAGATTAAAAATCTAAATCCAGAAGCACACTGCAGTGAACCATCAGCTATCTATGCACTGAAAGAGAGATTATGGTAACTGAAATCATTAATCAGGGAGAACAGAAAGACCATTAGAAAACAGAAAACTCTCTGGGCTTGAGAAAACTGGAAAGATAGCAGAAAAAAAACATAGGGTGGAATCAAGTGATTTTCAATAATGAAAACCCATTTTTGTGAATTTCAATGACTTTGTCTCTTGTGCTATAATTTGTTTATTTTTCATAGTATTGGATAAGTTTAAAATATTTTACCTGAATAAAATTGGATTGAATAATTCACAATTCTAATGAGTAGTGTGTGTGTGTTACATTATGGAGTGGTGATAGGTCTCTCCATCTGAATGCAAATGCCCTACAAGCCCTAAGCAGCTTTAGAAGTAATTTACACCTGAAAATATGAGTCAAAGTAAATCAAGAATAGCTGCACAGTTATCACATCTAAGAGCAAACTTTTAGTACATGTGTAAAAGTAAAACATCAAAGAAGGTTTTTCTAATGTCAGCGCTATTGTAGTTGCTACCATTCATGATTTCTTTGTGATAAAACAAAGTAAATTTAACATTTTTGGAGCCCCACCTAAATTTTTCTCTAAACAGTGCAAAACATTATAAAAATCCTTGTCAAAACACAAAAAATAGCTTAGACTTTTGAATGTACATCTTGACTAAAACTTTAGCAAATTAGGACTTAATCAGTTGAAGCGTGGTTGTTCCACATAAGTTTTAGAATAGAATAGCAATAGAATAAAAGAGAAATATCCTTTATTGTCCCATGATGGGGAAATTTCTGTGCAACTGCAGCAAAGTGGCAGTTCTATGCAATAAGAGAAAACAGACTCACACACAGAATATAAAATATATATTTAAAAACAGAATAAAAAATAAAAAAATACTATAAAGTGAGATAAAATTTCAACATGAATACTGTGTAGTTGTAAAAAATACTCCAGTTTAGAGGAATGTGAAACTGAGTTGGTTAATTAAAAATGTCCAACACGTGCATGTCTCTGAGGAGAGATGTGAGTGTCATTTTGGCACAGTTCAGCCAAAAGTGTCCAAACTGTGCCAAATGTGTTTTTTTTTACCTCATAAAAGAGAATCTGGTCAAATAATAGGGCTAATTTCCGTTTCAGGACTCTTTCTGCAGATGACATACCATTTGGTCATGAAATTTATCCTGTTTGTCATCAAAATGTACCACTGTGCACAGCATAAAATCAATCAAACGTAAAGGAAAAATAAAATAAACTTCATAAAGAAATTATTTTAAAAAACTTTATTTAACTGTACAAAAATAATTTTCAGTGAAAAACTATACAGCTTTCATCATCCTCCTCCAAACCGAGGCTACTATTGGAAGAATCTTCCAGCTCAATATCACTTCACCAAATTTCTTCCAAATTGGTCATTTTTCCTCTTCTGTACAAATATAAATGATGTATTTTCTTATGAAAACCCATCACTGAAATGATCCGATCAAAGACGAAGGAAGCGCCGTAGGTCGCGTTGCGTAATGAGCAGAGGAATGGGTAACGCTGAATCATAAGCTCCATTATGCCTGGAAATTACAACACCGGGTATGGTGTTGCTAAGACAAGCTTTACATAACTGAAAAAGTGAGTTTCTGTTGTATCACGTTATATTGGACATTGTGGGTTAGAGCAAACAGATGTGTGTTATGCAGAATGTTATTTCTAAAAGTCTGGCATCTCTAAACGATCTTGAAATCTCATCAGGTGAGATTAAATAGCTGTAAAACCCTAAGTTTCTGTTTCAAGCATTTTTAGGGGATTGTTTTGGAATTATTAAAACTTTCTCTTGCCTTCAACTTAGAAAAAAAAAAATCAATGTTTCATGTTATGTAAACACCTGCCTCTGCTGCACTCATATATGTGTCCATCAAGTTTAAGGGGCTCTTTAAAGTTCCTTGTTTTTTTAATATTTCTTTTGAGTATGTCATGTGTCCTTGTGTGTTGGTTCATGTGGTGCAGTTTCTGCACTTTTTACTGTTTTTGCTCAGTGAGAAGTGTCCCATCTACCGTGTGTGCTGATGAGACACTTCTGAGCATTGATGCGATGATCTGTTGGTTTGTTAATTCACAGCTCCTGAGGATCCATCAGGCTCCCCCATCTATGTCAACACATCCCTGCTGCCTGAACATCCTCACCCTGTGTTTGTTGTTGTGTCATTTCAATTATATGAAAAATAAAATCAATCAACATAGAACTCAAAAGTACTACACATTGGAATGTATTAGTATAGTAAAGGCTGAATAGTATGAGTTGATTCTTAGGATGATAGAAAAAGGATATTGTAACTTTTCTTCTGCTCATTATGTTCTTTTTAGACATCTTCAGAGCCTCCTTCATGTAGGCGCCAGGCGTTTCTCACTAATGTATGCAGCCCATCAAAATCAGGGGTTGCTTTTAGAAGCTTTGTCTTCTGTACTGTTTGTGGTGAACAAGTGTTACGGGCCTGTTGTCATATTGTTGGACAATATCAAATCTTCCTATCCTCTTTGTCTTCAACCTCTTTACATCTTCCAGGTTGCATTTGAGTGTGTGGATCTAGAACTCCTCACCCTATCTGTTGAAGACAGGGTGCGGGTGGAAGGGTATGCACGTCTTCTTCTCTTTTCAATGCGAAGTAAACTTCGTCTACATTCTCATAATTCTATGATGTTCTCTATGAGCAACTACTGGTCCACATTCCAGACAATTATTATTAGCATTATGAATCTTTTTTCTGTCCACATACAGCTGTTTGGAAACTGAACTTGAAGTACAACTTAGAACAAAAGTACAACTTAGTTGCAATAAATAATGAAAGTCTTCCTGAATCATTCCTGGTGATGAGTGAAGATATGAGAAATATAGGATCCCCATGGGAATACTACATGTCTCACAGGTCTAAGTTGCACAGGCTAGTTTTGCTACCACTCTGATCCACTAGTGCCAAATTAAAACATGAACATGATGAGTTCAATGAGAAACATGCTGGTGGTGTGTGGTCAGGGATGGCTACCATGTTTTTCCAGGTTTAACTACGGTGTAGATAAAAAAAAAAGTACATACAAAAAAAAAGAACAAATAAGTGTTTCAGTTATTTGAGATCTAATATTTTATTATAATACAACTGCTGTATTCTCTCTGATGGCGTGTGTGTCATATTCCAGTTTGACCTGCAGATGGAGCCAGAGTATAAATGCATTTTCATCCATTTTTTTCTTTAACCTGTGTTCTAAAATTAAAGGTTTTGACTCTCAGAGACAAAATTCATGGTAAACGTTGCTGAAATAATATAGTTATGTATATTGTCGACACCTTCAACAAATTTCATGCCATAACATCTGAACTGAAAATGAGGATTGCAGTTGAGTTGATATTCTTTGCTTTTTGGCAGAATTATCATAAACTTAACAGCAAAACCAGAAATCATCACAGCAAGAAGAAAATGATAATACCTAGATGGACTGGCAAAACACCTCAATAATAGCATACTAATAAACAATGCTGAAGCTTCTTCTTTTTTAGAAAAGGACAGCTTATTTTCTCTCCCAGATTTGATTTTGGTCTAACTCAAAGCTCTAAATTTATATTCAGAAAATCTTGCGAATGTGCTCTACTTCAGCTTTAAACTGTTTCCTTACTAAGATTTGATAGTTGTTTTTTGTTACATATCTTAGTTTAAAAAACACCAATTATAAATCCATTGAAAAACACAAAAAATGTACTAGCAAAACTCAATATACCCACCTATATTCTTGAATGCATCCATTATACACACAAATTCAATAACACGCACTTCTACCACACAAACACACACATACTACGTCTTACCATCTTCATAAGGACTTCACACTGATTTCCATTCATTTTTCTTTCATTTATAGCCTAATCCTGACCCATACCCAAAACACAGCACCCCTTCTTATGAAGCCTGAGCTTTGGCCCCATAGGCCTCATATTTAGCTGTGGCTTGTTATACTAAAGCTATGACCTCACATTTGTAACTTCTTGGGTCAAAGAAAGCCCAGTGTTGCTGTAGAGATCCAGTAATGTTTCACTGTCTTTCCTCTTTAAGCTATTTTAGTTGTATGAACTGCTGGGTGAATCTTACATGGAGTAACACATAGGAAGAAAGTGTACACAAGATTGTTTGATATCAAATCTTTATATTTTTTTTCAGACTGCACATATCTGTTCTGTGGTTTCTATCAAATGTCTGCCTCCTTCAGAAGTTGAAAAAAAGCTGTAAATGATGCAATCAACTCATGTGAAGCCCTGCAAAATGTGGTGATATCTTAAAGGCAAAAATGATCACACCCACTATATTAGAGTTTATGAGAGCGCATCTGACCACAGTATTCCCTCAAATCCCAGTATCTCCCAAAGCATTAAAAATTCTCCATTGGTCTCAAACAGCCAGCTAAAAAAAAAAATGCTGTTTATTGTTGCACATACTTAAAGTCACGTAAAAATACAAAAAAAATGGTTTCAGGCAATGAGGAATGAATGTTGATATAGAAAAAAAAATAAATCGTAACGCAGCATGTTACTGTTACACTTTTAAAGCAGCAAAGCTGCAGAGACAATGCAGACAGACCATAAAACTGTTGAGTAAATAGAAAAAAAATTGTCTTGCTGTTTATAGTATCAATATATAGCATCTATTCACAACAAATATCGCCTCGAGGCACTTTACAAAAAAATCATTTCAATTCAATCACACATACATTTTAATTGATCCTTGTTATCAAAGAGTACAGTAAGCACAATTAATTATTCAAAGTAGTTCAATAATAAATATATTAAAGAGTACATGGTTATATATAGCATCTGGTAGCAGAAAATAAATTATGGCGGGCAGGAAAAGGAAGGTGTATATGAGCAGAACAACAACAACAGAAACAATTCTTCGTTTTTCATCAGTAGGGATACTGTGAGCTTCAGACATAGCTTTAATAGTCCCAGCCACAAAAAAGATGAACAAGGGAAGAGGGAGGAGAAGAAAAACACCCAGGGTGGTAGAAATCATGTTAATAGCAGAAGTGACAGAAAAACTATAATAAAAAGACAAGGAAGCGACCAGACTGCAACACAGGCCACTGCAGTTATGTTCGTCTTCCACTGGGATCTGGACTACATTGGCTTGATGATGAACAGATACCTGGAACTGCATTAATACAGTGCCAGTTTACACCAAATGTTATCTGAAGACAAATCTGAACAAGTCACATGAAAATATAAAGGAGAATCATAATATCATATCAATTTAAATTCATACCAAGCAAACACAATCATGTAGACCAGAGGTGTCAGACTCCAGTCCTCAAGGACCAGTGTTCCTGCTCCAACGCAGCTGATTCAAATGACTTAATTAGCTCCTGTTATCACGTTCTCCAGGAAGGTTCTCCAAGGTGTCCTGAAACAGGGAAACATCAAAAACATGCAGGATACAGGCCCTTGAGGACTGAATTTGGACAACACTGAATTGTACACAGGGTGAATATAGACTAAAGTTGTGTTTGGAGGATGTCAGATTTACAACAATGCAAGGATCTTAGACAAAAAACCAACACAGTGGAATACAGATTGGTACCCTTCCAGGGAGACGCACACCATAAATCCAACACTGGCCATCAAGCAAACAATGAAAGGGTAAATGGCGAAATAGATGATAAACCCATTTACTTTCACCGCAATTATGCAGCGCAGCAGGATGAGATCAGAAATCAGAAGGTTGATGACATAGACTTGAGAAAATAATAATTGACAAAGTTCATTACAACTCCCTTTCAGGACACTGCGTGGAAACAACTGGCGCACCGATGTGGTAATAGGGAAAAACATTTTTATTCTTCATCTAATCTAATGGTTTCCTACAATTTTTGTTATACATGCATATATTTTACACATCATCAAAATAATTCAGACAAGTAAAATGACATCCTGGGCAATGTTTTGGAAGTATTTTTATTTTTTATGTGTTTATACGCATGCGGTCATTTTTTTTCCAGAAACCTGTATACTTGCTCTCAGCAGTGGTGTCTCGTGAGCTGTTTGCTGGGCAGTACAGAGATGGGAAAAAGGTAAACTGACAGAAGCTGTTGTTTTTTAATCTGACTATTTCAAACCAATAATAAATTTCACAGAAAAAAATTCCAACAGATGAAGATGTCTGCTGAAGACGTTTCTGTGTCTTTAAACTTTTAGGCCACTGGATGTGTCTGATATGTGTTTTGGTAAACACCAGTTATATCATTGGATGATTAAATATTTAATTTTCTTTGACCACGTAAAACATTTTAGATCGTCACAGAAGCTCCTTGTTCTCATGGATCCACAGGGAAGCAACACTGACTCTCATTGTTACCATGGTTATGAAAGCTGAGACTCAAACTGTGTTGGATTTGATACTGAAAGACTTCATATTATTCTAATGTTGAACAACAGAAACTTCCTAATAGCACCAGGATACAGTGATGGTAGTGAATGGATGATCAAGGCTCTAGAGCATGGTCATCAGCAAGACTCCTACACAGGTGGAGTTCTTGTTTTGAAGTTGGTTTCAAATATTTCTTAAGTAATGTTTTATGATCAGAAGTTTGTGACTAAAGCTGAGCAAAGATGAGGATAAATATCCAGTGTGATCTTAATCCAGCTAATTCTTGGTTGGAGCCATTTACCACATACTGATCAGAATAAAGTAACAGATGTTAAATGTGCTTCTTGATGTTGTTGAAAAGAAAATGATCCACTGATTTTGTCTCTTTTTAAGTGAATAGCAATATTTGCGCTGCAGTTTTCCATCAATGTTTCTGACACTATTTGAGAGGATTTCTTTTCATATTTGGTTTCCTGTCTTACTCCAGAGATTTCTTTAACATCTCTGAGTCTGGTTCCCAAAATAACTAAAGAGCCTCCATTTAGGCTGATTATGCTTTCATGTTCATGCAACCAAATTCTTCCATCAGTCAAGGATGTTGGAATACTTGGTAAATTTAATGTTTATAGTAAAGGAATTTGACAACAACAGTATATTATTAGGGTTGGGGGGTTAAGGTGTGTTTTTTTAATATGCTGACAACTACAGTTTGTTTTTGTTTTGTTTTTTTATGAAGGATTACTGTTATTAATAAATAGACATGGCCTAAGCATACAACAGACCCATCTAAACTGGAATGATCTTGTTTGGCATCTTGTTCTTACATCTAGGGCTGCTTACACCTCAAAAAAATATTTTTCCTTCAGAATAAAACTGAATTAGATGACCAAAAAGTTAAAAAAATATTAAACTGAAACAAAAAAATTAAAGAAAATGGCATGTCCCTTCAAACAATTTGAACTTTATCTGGACGTAGTTTCGTCTTAGACTGGAGGTTTACTGCTGGTTCTCAGTGTCCGTTAAAGTAAACTAGGAGGCAGAACCTTTAGTTATCAAGCTCCTCTCCCCCATAACCAACTCCCAGTTTGTCTGTTTTTTTAAGATGTCCAGGCTTTCCTTTATGAAAAGCTGACTTGAGCTATTTCTTTGATTATGCTGCTTTGGGTTTGGGCTACCACAGCATATACTCTGCTGTCTTTACTCTGTATAATTGTGTTTTTGAAATAAATACTTTCATAAACTCTCAAGCTCTGATGTTGGTTTCTTTCTGTTAGAAAGGAATTGTTTTTTTCCACTGTCGCCACATACCAACTCAGATGAACTCCTGCCAAGTCTGCCACTCAGTTCAGCTACAGACTGAACTGAGTGGCAGATCCCTCAACTAATCCCTGTTTAAACTTGGGATTAGTTGACACATCAAATCTGACTTTATTGTATCATAGTTGGAATAATTGATATTTCTATTAATATACAATCATTATTATCCCTGTACTTAAAACATAATTATAGCTTCTATAGCTGGTGTACTGTACCATACATAAAACAGACAGCAACTTTTATTGATGCTTTATTTAATACACAGATGTATATTTTTTGCAGTAGTACTTTAAAAACAACTTATGCATTATAATTTCAATAAAGAGATTAAAAGCTGCATGGCTGAAACTTAAACAAATGTTTTGCATATAAAAAAGTATACATGCATATACAGAAAATGGTGATTTGAAAATTGTGAATTGTCATTTAATTTCCTCTATCTGGTTTTAAAGTGATCATGAGAATGAAGTTTTATTTTTTTATGACAAGAAGAACATTAGGTTTACAGAAAATTTACCAGAATTGTAGATAGCATAATGTTTTTTATTCTGTTTCAAAGGAATACCAAGCAGAATGTTTGCTTTATATGCAAAGTCTCACATACTGAAGCAAAGCTTAGACTGTGTGGGTGCATTGAGCAGACGTGTTTTCAACAGCTGTGCTGCTTGCTTCCTGATTGCCAGACATTTCACAATAACAGCATGATTTCAGAAGTTTGTCCATCGCATTTTTCCTAATGCAAAAGTACATGGTCAAGTCTGCCAGAGGATTTAAATAAAAACAAATGCAAGCCAAACTGTCGAAAATCTGGTAATATCTTACATCTTCCACAATGCACCAAATACTGTTAGGAAGAAACAGCAGTATGTGAATAAGCAGCACCACAACCAGAATTGTTACTATCCTTTGTTTTTCCTCAGCAGGGACACTGCGAGCTGCAGACAGAGCTTTGATCGTCCTAATGAGGGAGAAAATTAATATGGGGAGGGGGAAGAGAAGGAAGACAGCACAGACGATCTCTCCAACCCGATGATAAACGTCAAAATAAAAAGGGAGAACACCAGCAAGTGCTAACGTCTATACCACGGCACAGACCATCAGAGATGTTTTGATGTTTCTCCTGAATCTGTACCACAGCGGCTTGGCAATGACCAAATACCTGAAATGAAAGAAACTCACTGTGGTTTCTACTCAGAACACAGAATCAACTACAGAAGTAAATTCACATGTGTATAAAGGGAGTTACCTCTCCAGGGAGATGCACACCATGAATCCAGCACTGACCATTACAGAAAAAATGTAGCTGTACTCAATGATGTCATGCAACTCGCCTGCCTTCCAAGCAGTCAGGCAGTAGAGTTGAATGAGGTCAGAAATGAGAAGGTTGATGATATAGACTGGAGCACAGTGATCTTTTGGGATCTGCAGGGAAACACTGGAAATGATAAAGCAGCCTTAAACATGTCCTGAAATATAACTTGTTGCTTGTTCCAAATGCAACCATATCAACAAGAAAAATGGAACAGATGTGTAAAAATGCCCCATTTTAGATTTGTTTTGACAAAAACTATACATTTCCTAAGTGTTAATCTGTACTTTGAAAACAAAATATGCATCTCATTGAGCAGCTACTCCATAAGTACATATTCAAATGCATGCACCAGTTCTAATACTCCCATCACACAATTGTACGTCTGCCTTGCCTTTTAATGGGAATGGAGCGACATGGCTTGAAGTACATAACTAGCTAACATTGCCTTTCAACCGATCTGATCTCAGGTTAAAACAGGCTATCACATATTTTTGGCAAGTCAAAAAACTCTGCTGCATGAGCATTGCAAATTAGAGATCAGACTTATTCCATACAAGGGTGCCAATGCTGCAACATTTATATTAATAGCTATGCAAAGGCCAAAGCAAGGACCTGTTGATGATGTTACGTTACATAGACATCTGCCAAATGCTTGGAGTGGCTAAGATGGGAGGGGTGTTAAACATATTTACAGTTATATTCAATAAATTAGAATATTACTCAAAAGTTCATTTATTTCAGTAACTCAGTTCACTCAGTTTTTCTGTTAATTATAATGATTTTCTGCTTACAGCACATAAAAACACGACATTGAAGATTGGAATATTACATCAGACCAAAACAACACATTTTTAATACAGAAATGTGGGCTAATGAAAAGTATGTTTAATACCTGCTTAAAGGTTATTTTCAAAAGGTATTTTTGATCTGACAAAGAGGCCTCATCTGACAGCCTTTTCTGGTCTACTGAATACGACTGTACTTATATTCAATCTATAATTCAAAATATTCAAAATATTATACATTTTTAAAATTATTATATATTATAGGAATTATATTAAATGAAAGGAATACTGGTATGGGGAATTAGAAGAACTGTGTGTTGAGCATTGCCGTTTTTACTGAAGATTGTCATGGTGAAAAAATATTTACTCGGTTCTAATTCAGTTGTACACCCTTGATCCCAACACACCCATGTATTTTATAGAAGTGATAGAATTTGGTTTTTCAGAGAAAGCACTTTATTTTGTCCAATTTAGACCTAAAGTATCTTTAGATACAGCGACACACAGCAAGATAGGAAAAGGGTGTGAATCTTAGTGTATGTACCTGACAACAAACTGCACAGATCACCACCAGCATCAAAGGAAATCCTGTGCAAATAATTATTAATTCCACCAAATGCATGACTGGGTCAATATCAAAGTCATATTGACTGTTGCTGGTGATGTTGAAGTCATTGGTGTAATTGAAAGTGGTGTCATCCTTGTCCTAAAAGCATAAACACATGTGTAATTAAAGCTAAATACATTTATTCATGTACTCATTGTTAACTGAATGAAAATACAGTTCACTTATAAATATTTTGTTGCATCCATGAAACAAGATGTTTTAGGACAAGAATCACAAAATATATCCCGCTTAAAATTAATCTAATCATTTAAGGTGGATAGTTTGGCTTAAAAAAATCACAATTCCATGTGACTGCATTAAAATGAAAAATATTTGTACAGAATATGTGTATCTTTATATATATATATATATATATATATATATATATATATATATATATATATATATATATATATATATATATATATATATACTGCATTATTGTGGCTTTAGGCTTTAAAAAAGTTACATATGCCCATTCTTTAGGTGGTTATCTCTACTAATATCAATATGAACTGATTTTACCTCAAACAGCTGCAACACTTTACGGTACAAAGCCGAGGTGCGTAGATTTTGTCTTCTTCTCGTCCAGATCCACAAAATCCAAATTTCAATGAAGATCCAAAGCTTGAAACCTGGGAGCTAATCATCTACAACTACTTTAAGGAAGTTAAAAAGACCTGAACTATTGAGATAAAATCATGAAATATTTTTTGTTCATGAGTCATTGTCATATAGAAACCTGATATATTCAAATTCAGAACTTTTCAGGAAATGAAAACAACTTCTTGCTTCTTAATGCAAATAAGCCCAGTGCAGTCAAAGCCACAAGCTGTTCACTATTTATTCTGCTATTTCTAAATGGAAGCGTGCACAGATGTGCATGGTGATCAGGAGAGCACATTTTTGGAAGAAAACAAAATGATGAAAGATGGAAACACTCAGGTTTTCTAATGGTGAAGAAAAAAAATATCTTCAAGAAAAAAAAGAAATCTTTCAATTCTCCTTTCAATAGCTACTCATCTAAACGTGACTGAATTTGGACATGGTAGTTATTTACAGAAGTGTTAAAAACACAAACACATTGGACATGAGCTATAAGAATAATCATCATCTACAGTAAATCTCTGAGATTGTTTCAGTAAATTATACCTCCAGACCAAAGCAAAATGTTCAGCTGTTTTGCACTTTATCTTAAAAAGTCAAGTTTGATTGATTCTTTTGTTTCTCAGTCTTTTCATAAAAAAGAGTTCTCCAGTTGCTCTTTCTCAAGCCTTTCACTGATTGCATTGTATCAGAGAAGGTTTCTCTTGCTTTGTGACTAGGTATTGATGCACCTTCACAGCTGATGGCACTACAGCCTCACCTTTCCCATGTCGATCATCTGGTTGTTTTTGTTCAAAAGTTCACGCCTCTTGAGCTTCACTCACGCAAAGTCCTACCTGCAGCAGTCATTAGGTGAGAGATGGTGTTCACCCTGGACAGGTCACCAGTCTGTCACAGGAACGGATAAACTCATTTTTCAAAATATATTTTGTTAATATAAAAAACAGTACTATTGTGACTAAAATTACTGTTGCCATCTTGTTGATAATTAATTAATATTTATAAAATTTTTATTTCAGTGTTAAATATCTGCACACCTCTCTCTTGTGTTTTTTTGTTTTATGTCTATATGTAATTATAATTAGTTGCATCATGCCTACTGTTGTTTTACCTTTATAATGAGGTATAGTTACAAATAAAGTCTTCAAAAAAAGGGGAAAACAGACTCTCAGTTGATGTCATTACCTAGCCTCTGTATTCATAGGCTGTCAAAACACGTTTGCAGTTCTATCTGCGATCAGTTTATAGTATCTGGCTGAGTCCAGAATCGGCTCAAAGTATTCAAGCACGTTTGTTTGACTGTGAATGAGATTGTGTAAGGTTAGTTTCTCTTTCACTCTTACAGAATCCAGCCTTCAGTCCATCTCAAACCTCAGTGAGCATTTAGTGCCAATTCGTTCCTGCCCCCTGAAAGACGGTGGCTCAGGTGGCTGGAGCTTCCCCTGTAACCGATGGGCTGCTGGTTCAAACACCTGTTCTGTCTGTCTCAGGCATTGTGTCCTTGGGCAAGACACTTCACCCGCTGCCCCGGGGCAGCTATGGCTACTATGTAGTAGGTTACCACCATCAGAGTGTGAATGCGTGCGTGAACAGGAGAATGACTGAATGTAGAGTAAAGCGCTTAGAAGTCCTCTGGACTAGATAAATGCTATACAAGAACAGACCATTTCAGCATGTAAATAGTATGTGACATGTAATATGCTAAGCAAACTTACAAGTATACTTACAATATTATAACAATTAAACTATTAAAACTGCAAAAATGTTAAAAAAAAATTGTTTCCTCCACAGGGTCTCTGGGCTTTCCCTAGCAATTTTCTCATTGTTACCACAATGATTTTATTGCTTAGGGGCTCTTTTCATATTTTTTTTTAATTAGTAGTGCTTGTATTAACCCAATAGTGTCCAAAGTTGGTCTTCAAGGGCCAGTATCCTTCATGTTTTAATTGAATCAGCTGTGTTGAAGAAGAGACACATTTAAACCGAGCAGGACACCAGACCTTCGTCACATAGAGTGTAATTGTTCTTCTGACCACTAGAGGGCTGTATATTGTATCTAATATCTATTTGAAAGCATTGGATCCCTGTAAGAAAGTTCAAATTTAAAACCACTTTCTGGATTTCCACCGGTCATGTAAGTGTTTGATTCTGAAGCAGATAATCCAGGGACAAGAGAACTGATGTAAATGTACAACATATAACCTGTATTTCTTCTTTCTCAGGCTGGTTGTTCTCAGAAATATTGGAAAGGAGGAGAATTGATTACATAATTGAGTTGATGTGCAATGCAATGGAGATTACAGATAATTCAATAACTAGATAAATGAATTCTTGACTTCATCACATTGTTTTATCATTACAGTTCAACTGGAAAGTATGCAATTTGATTGCATTAACAGTGTACTTCTCTATATAAATTGAACCTGCTTGTTTTGCAAAGTGCCTTAAAACAATTAATATAAATAATCTGAGTGGAACGGATACAAAAAAACTGAGCTGAAAACAATATAGGCTTCAACAGAGGCCTCAGGGCTTTAGTATCTGATGTAACATTACACTTGGTGGCTTTTTGCTCTTTTTTCCCCCTCATTCATATTTTTTATTGTATAAGTTTGTAATATTAAAACTATACCAGATTTCCAAAAAGATTTATTTTACATACCTACACAAAGGAGAACATTTAAAGGCAAGGTCACCAAAGATACGGATGTTTGTGCTGTAGATGTTTGATAAATGAGGGCCAACTTGGGTCACATAGCTGCAGAAATGACGCAGTAAAGCACAAGTTGCCATAAATGTTGTTTCCTTGTTTACACGTAAGATCAAAATAAATGATTTCCTCTTTCCGTTGAGGCCTTTAAAGATTTCTGAGAAGATAGTTAGCACAAGAAGCCTCACCACAAGGAAAAGATTTTAAAAACAGATATCTCAAAAGTTTCTCAACAGTGTACATAGTTAAGATACAAAGACATGTTAGAAAATCGTTCAACATTTGCCTACACAATTTAAATCAAACTGCTGCATTGTAATTCTGGTCTTCTGGTGCTACTTTTCCTGAAGCAGAAAAATGTTTTTTGCTGAATGTCATGTAAATTTACAAAATATTCTTTAAAGATTTTATCCCATTTGCTGAAGAACCCCAAAGGAAAAATACAGCAAAATGTTTGTTCAGAAGATGCTCCCACACCAGCATCACAAATTAAAAATTATACTAACATGAAGATGGAATGTTGTCAGTATTCATGGCGTAGCTCTGCTGATAGTCAGATATGCAACACAATAAGGTTAAAAGCCTGTCTATGACACTCTTCCTCAGTAAAATATATATAAGAGAGTCTGCAAGAGGATTAATACAAACACTAACATTTGCAAAGATCTCAAAAGTTTGGCTTTCTCTACTTTCTTTTACCAACAGAATAATAATAAAAGGCACGAAGAGCAATGAGTAGAAAATCAGCACAAAAACTAAAACTGTAACAATCCGTCGTTTTTCATCTGCAGGAACACTGCGAGCTGCAGACAGAGCTTTAATGGTCCCATACAGGGTGAAGATGAAGATAGGCATAGGGAGAAGGAGATAAGAGGCGAAGACGACATCTGCAGTCTCAAAACTATCATAAAAACTTAGCATGAAGGGAAGAGGAAGAGGAAGAGACCAGACTGTGACACAGACCACCAAAGTTATCTTCACGTTTCTTTTGAATCTGTACCACAGAGGCTTGGCGATGACCAAATACCTGCAATAATAGATACATTCAAATAGTTTTCTGGGAGTTTCGTTTATATAGAATAATGGTATGAGACACAGTAACACATATATTAAAATAGAGATAGTTACCTTTCCAGGGAGATGCACACCATGAATCCAACGCTGGCCAATAGTCCAAAAATGTGGGCAGAAGCAGCTATAATATCAGGCCCTTTGGTTATCAATGCTATTCTGCTGCCCAGCTGAATGAGGTCAGAAATGAGAAGATTGATGATGTAGACTGGAGTAGCATGATCATTTTTCACCTGCAGGAAAGCATTTGTATAAACAATTAAAGCAGCAGCAATAGTGTTCTGAAAGAGCTGCAGACTCATTTGTTCATCTAGAAGTATGCCTTACAACTGAGCTGTAGGATAACTAAACATTTACAGGTAAATGATAAAATCATATCACACAAGTAAAAATAAGTCTTTTAGTCTCACCAATGAAAAAGCTGCAAATATGGCGCCCAGAGTTAAAGGGAGTTCAATGCAAATGATGATCCAATTCACCACATCTATAAAGTCAATGTCATCGGCGATGCTGCTACCATCAGGGTAGCTGAAGTTCATGTTGCTGTAATTGTAGTTTTTGTCCCATGAGGTGTTGTTGATGTTGGAATCTTCCATCACTCAATGGGAAATCTAACAGAGATTTAAGAGATGTTGATGCACAAACATAAGTAACAACAATTTATTATCCTCCCTACGTTCAGTAAAGCATAAGCACAGTCAATCAACACGCATCAAGCTACCAGCCTTCAGTTCTGTTCAGGTAGTTTACACAGGGCGAGTTCAAAACAACTATATTCTTAAGACTACAAAGAAAAATAGATCAATTTAAAGATTAATTGTAGAAAAAATATATACTAAATAAAATCCATACCAATACATTAAAAAAGTATGGTTAAAAAGCTGCCTTAAGTTTCCATCATACTGGTCCCACATTTAAAAGTCCTTCTCAGTAAAAGTGAAGCTGTTAACAAGGAAAAACAACAAAATCAAATGGGAAATATGTAAAAAAATTATTGACTGTGGTGGAAATATTAGATTCATTGTTATGTCTGTAATTTTATGTTTAGCTAAGAAGACTTTCCCCAGTTGCTGGTCACATAGTATTCATAACATTTAGAAGATGAAAATCAAATTTTCCAGAATAAACTGAGGGACTTTCATAACTCACTTTGCATATGAATTTTCAGCACCCGTGGTACTGATTTTAAAAAATATATTTAATTCAAAAAACAACATATTGCAAACTTTCTCTCCATTGAAATTTACATCTTGCTGAGATAATTATCCAACTGCAACCTTTAGCATACTAACAGTTACTACCAGTATTATATATATAATAATTACAAAACATACAAAATTTATATATATATATATATATATATATATATATATATATATATATATATATATATATATATATATATATATCTTTCTTTTTACCTTTAAAAGTTTCAGTCTGGTTCCCACAGAAATAAGTTTGATCTGTCTTCATGGTAACTGTTCGTCTCTCACTCAAAGTGAGTCAGAAGATGCAGTGACAGATTATCTGCATCTGTTCTGAGGAAGTTAAAAAACTGTGCATGCACATGATTATGAAAACAGCATCAGTGGTTTCTTAAGACATTACTTGAAAAAATGTGTCCAAAGTTCTTATTCTGTTCAACATATTTCATGGGGCCATGGAAAAGTATTTGCCCCCTTACGAATTTCTTCTACTTCTGCATTTTTTTTTGTCACATTTAAATGTTTTAGATCATCACACAAAATTTAATATTGAAGCAGTTTTTAAATGGATGAACTTACTTTTCCTGCACCTATTGAGTAAAAGGTTTTCACAAACGTCACATAATATGAGCACACCTGCAAAGAGAGAAAAAGTGAGAGCAATTGTGAATGACAGGAGACTTTTAGTTAATAAGTTTCCAGGGCCAAGCGGCTGCAATAAGCCTTACATCATCGAATGCGTCGCAAAGCGTCAAGTGTAGTGGTGTAAAAAAAAAACAAAAGACACTGCTGGACACTAGAGCAGCGGGGATGTGTTTTCTGGAGTGATGGATCACGCCTCTAAGAGCCGATGGCTTGTTGTGAACCAGAAGAGCCGACTCCCGTCTAGAGAGAGCTGGCTCCCCAGTTTTTTTTATTTTCAGTTCTCACCTCTCAGCGGCCCTGTCCTTCTCACAGCAGAACTTTGTTTTGATTGGTTGCATGGTGGATTTGTGGCCGCTCACATGTGGGAATATGGGATCATACCATGATGTGAAAACAGAAAGGGGGACAGAGGCGACAGTCGGGTGAAGAATCTGTCCATCCCTTCAGTCAGTCAGACAGTGGCGAGGAGAAGGTTGCTTCGCAAAAACCCATAAATATAAATGACACCCGTAAATGAAGCAACATCTGGCTGCAGTTTAAAAATATAATGAAATATGTAATATAATAATTAATTAACAATATTCAGTAGATTTGTTTGCAGCATTTGTTCATTTGTTTTTGTGTTAGATAAAAATGTAACATTGGATTAAAATATTACAAAAAAGTGTGACTGCCTGCTTTTGTAACGGAGCAAGTACATAAAGTTAGGTTAGGCAAGTGAGGTTTTTCATTAAAACGCTAAATGCAAAATGATTTATTTACACACGTTCTTGTCTTGTGCCATATTATGTTTGTCTTCAAGCAACAATAAATGTTATGAACTGAACTAAGACATGATACAGAGGTCAGCACTTTGTATACAAACAAGCCGACCAATGCAGGTACAGGCTCCACCTAACAGTTACTGTATATGTGCAAACAAACGGAGTTTAAAAATGGAATTTATTGTAAGGGTGCAGTTTTTTTGTACATCTCCATAATTTTAATGTAACTGATGCTGACCCAAATGCAATACTGCCGTAATCAAATACAGAACGTATTTAACCTGTAAATATTGATTTCAATGTTTTCCTCTCAGCTCCCCTCTCACTCCCCACCAGATGCCTCACTACATTTAAAACTCTCTTTATCCGTTACTCTTTGACCCCTCTTCCAGGTTGCTCCATCATCAGCCAATAGTTAGGTTGTTGTTGTTATGTTGTTGTACAGTATTTTAAGATCTTGTTTTATGTGGCCCTTTTTAACTTTGCTCCTCCAAGAAAGTCTCAAAAAATGGTCAAGCTAAGTTTTCTGGCTTTCAGCAAATGGAAATAATTTTGCTGATTTTAGCTGACCTAAAACCAGAGAAGTTCGGTCTCACTGCTGAACTTCAGGCAGTGAGAAAAAAAGTGTGTCTTGACATTCAGTGTATGAAAGTATCTGGTTTCAACTGAATATACATCGTGTTTGTGCACACACACACACACACACACACACACACACACACACACACACACACACACATATCACATACATACATATATATATATATATATATATATATATATATATATATATATATATATATATATATATATGTGTGTGTGTGTGTGTGTGTGTGTGTGTGTGTGTGTGTGTGTGTGTGTGTGTGCGTGCGTGTGTGTGCGTGCGTGCGCGCACACTCAATGAAACCATCATTGTATCACTAGTCTGCAACATAGTGAATTCATGATTTTATGAGGATGATGGAGAAATCATTTTTGGATGTCAGCTTTTTGAAACGTGAATGAACAAATGATAATGTGACTATAGTCCTAAATAACAGAAGCAGTCTGTTTTATTCTTATTTGTTCTATCTAAACATTGTGGATGATTTTCTCTTCCTCTTTGCTTTGAGAAGCAAACAACGATGTCAGTCTTGCAATGCTCACTGTGAGCTCGGGTTCCTCGCTGTTCTTCCTGCAACAAGTCAGGAATGCAAACAGCTTGTCAAAGACCCATATCTTAAGGTGCTGCTGACGTGGATGTTTTCCATCACTCTGGAGAAAACCAGATATAGGAGACACAGAAATACAAGTGTGGTTTACCTAATTATCTGCTAATAGTTTTAAGTAAGTAGCGTTTTAGACATCTGAACATATTTTACAGAAAAAGATGGATTCTGTAAAACATCCCGGTCTTTGAAGCATAATTACTATTACCAGCAGTCCTGAAATTCCCAAAACAACAATGGGAACAATTTTCTAAGAAAATACTTCATTATTTGTTGAATAAATCCCATCCTAATCTCTGTGGTAAATGACTTACCTTTGAGTTACCCAAAATTAGTCCTGTTCCTGCAGTTGCAGAGGTGCTTTCTGAATCCACTCCAATTCTCCTCTAACTGGCATGAAGCTGTTTTCTGGTGTCAAATTCAGTTTTTAATGTGCAACACTTAGATGGAGATTATTAAATGAAACCAATCACTTTCTAGCTTTCTGATATAAGTTACTCTTTAGTACATTGGTTTTGTTGCATCCTTGAGAAATCAATTAATTGGGAAATCTAATGAATAATAAATGTTGCTTAAAGCCAGATGTTTTTAATACTGTCACAATTTGATTCCTTTAAATTTTTATCATCAACGAATCATAAAATGTAAAGTCCAGTGAATAAAATTGACTTTCTTGTTGCACAGCTGCTGTTTTGCTTGTTGATATTTTTGATGGACTGCTCTTGTTACAGTGATGAGCCCAAAATAATGGGTAGTAATTTGATTGTAATAATCTTCTAAAATTAGTTTTAATTACAAAGTAATACACTGTAACTTACTACATACTTGGTAGTTACATTGTATTTATGGACCTGTAAAAGAAAAGGTTTCCTATACCTCAATGTGACGTAATAGCGGAGACTCTGATAGACACACTTAGATGAATAAAAAGAGGATTTTATTATGAACAAGCCCATGTTGCTGACAGGTGCACACAACCTGGGGGAAACCAGTGCCAATCAAGAGTTTCCCAGAGGTTCCCAAAGAGCTCGTCACTGTGTCTCTTTTTAAGTTAAAACTTCCCATATTTGACATTATTATGTTTAACCATTATTGAAATACACTGAATCTTCAAGTAGCGGTCTCCACCAGTACACATGCCCGTATTTGGAGGCCTCCTGTGCTGGACTGTGAACATATTCTGCAATCATACTTTTTCTTCTGGGTCACCATAAGCATAAAGGATTTTAGCTTAGATATGTTACTGAGAAATTGATATATCATAATCAGACACCACACTGTTTGATACCTGTGGATGCTCACCATCCCAAAGTTCCATTCAACATCCCTTTTAAAGGAGAACTGAAACACACACATGCACAACTTGTTTGCATGAAATGCAAACGGGTTGCACATACTGACAACAACAAGTGAATGTGAGAAAACATACCACAGCTGAATAACTCAGAATTACAACAGCCATTTCTACAACCGCTTCAAGTCTAGCGAGTGTACATGTAGTAATGTGCTTTTCAATATATATGTTTATCACCTGTCACATGTGGAAAAAAATACATATTTAAATGTACTTGATTATACCAGTAATTATGATTTCAGGCCCAATTACCATAGTAAATCAATACTTCCCATTGCTGTAGGTCACAGTGATATTGTCAACAGTTCTACAATTGCCATACTTGCAGGGAAAACATAAGTGTATAAAACCTGTAAAAAGATCAGGAAAAAAATAATGAGTTGACACTTGAACAATTCACGTTAAGAGAAAATTTCTGAAGATATAAAGGTAAATAAAGAAATAATTGACCAAAAAGAAACAAAAATGAACTAAAACTCTGAAACAAGTACTCAGGGTACTCAGTGAACAAAGCAGTGAGTCTTCAGCAACTATTTGCTTACATTTAGTTTTTAGTAGATATTTTTCCAACAAAAGTGTTATTAATGAGACATGTTTTTTTAAAAATGCAATAAAAAAAAAAATCTGTATCTATTGCTAATCAATCCAAAAAGCAGGTACAGCAAGCTAATCGTTGTGGACGTTCTTTTGCATCAGCCCAGATATTAAAACTTAAACAGTCTCAATATTTGTTGCAGTCCTCCTTTCATAATCCGTGCTCCTCATCTCCTTATTGTTAGATATTTTACAAGAAAACAGTGAAGCCAGCAACTTATCCAGGATGCTTTTCCGAATGAACAAATACAAAGTTGTGTCTGCAAGAGGACTAAGACAACCACAAACAAAAGCCACAGCATCAAGAATAAAGAAGAATTCACTCTGCAATATTCTAATCTCATACAGGAGCCAAATGATGATGGGCAGATAAAGCAGAGTGTAAATAAGCAACACCGCAACCTGAATGGCTGCCAGTCGTCGTTTTTCATCTGCAGGGACACTGAACGCTCCAGAGAGGGCTTTAATGGTCCCAACCAAGAAGAAGATGAAAAAGGGAAAGGGAAGGAGCAGGAAAACCATGTAGAAGATGACACCTGCCTTACCCTCACCTATCAGATGAACAAGAAAAAGAAAAAGAAGAGGAAGAGCCCAGACCACAACGCAGACCATCACAGATGTCTTGATGTTTCTCCTGAATCTGTACCACAGTGGCTTGGCAACGACCAGATACCTGGAATAACAGATATAACAGTTTAGTCTTGGGAGATGATCAACAACAGACTAATGTGATGATGTGAGACTGAAGAGAGGCAAACATAGAAACATACCTTTCCAAGGAAATACATATCATGAATCCAACACTGACCAACAGACCATAATATACAATGTTGAAGGAGATGCGTCCGGTTTCACTTTTCCTAGTTAAGTCTAATGGAATTCTACAACAGAGCTGAATGAGATCAGAGACGAGAAGGTTGATGACATAGACCAGAGCACCCTGATCCTTTTTCACCTGCGAGAAAGACAACAGAGAAAAAATAATTAATGACACAAGAATATTCTTGACATGTAGAATGTTGCCTGTTCCACACAATCCAGTTATTTCTAGGGACAAGACAGACTCACACCTGAGATGAGAGAGACCCACTATTGAAAGAGCAGGCTCACAGTCAAATAGCACATTCATTGTAAATAAAGAGGTTAAAGTTATACTGTACTCACCTGTGAAAAAACTGCAATCATCACTATAAGAGTTAAAGGAATTCCAATGCCAATGGTGATCCAATTCACCCAGTTTAAGATTTGTCTAAGCAAAGGAATATGACTGATATCTCTGTGGTCAGAATGAGTCTTGCTGAAGTTGAGGCTCATGTTGCTGTAATTGAACGTGTTTTTCCACGATGTGTCATTGAAGTTAAACTCTTCCATCCTTCAGTGCTGAACAAGGATTTTGATGATAGGAGTAACTGTAAACAGAAGTGATGATGTGTAAATCATATCCATAATCAGATTTTACATATTGTTCTTCGGGTTTTCTTTAACTGGGTCCAATCAATTAGTATTGATCTTTCCAACCTGAGAAAGCCAAACATGGCCTTTCAGTGTTTTACAGTTCTGCTACTCTGTATCGACTAATAGCCATCCTTCAATTTAGGTTCCCTTCTGAATTATCTTGGAAAAACAAACATTTTATTCAAACAATTTTAACTTCAGTGTGAGACAGCAGTTTATATATTCATTACATTTTATTCGGACGATTTGCAGTTTGTTGCATATACACTGATGCATCAGGCTCAGGGGTAAAGGTTACTTTTTACCCAGGAACCACTGCAGGGAGGCTCCTTTAACACACAGGATGAAAAGGATTCTTGTGTTGCATATTTTCATTTTTAATTTGTTATTGGCATAATTTATTTCACTCTGTCTGTATATTAGGTAAGAGAGTTAATAAAGTTCAATTCAACCAAATTCACAACAAATGTTGTCTCAAGGCACTTTACAATCAAGTAATTTCAGTTCAGTCACACATACATTCCAATTAATCCTAGTTATCAAACAGTGCATTAATTTCAGTTAATAATTAAAATTAGTTTAAAAAGTTTCTATTTAAGGAAACAGCGGATTGCATTGAGTCATTGACTTGCAGCATCCACTCCTCCTGGACAAGTATGCAGCGACAGGAGACAATTGTTTGCATCGTGTTGTTGACTTTACAGCAGTCCCTCAAACTGAACATGTATATAGCGATAGTGGAGAGGAAAAGCTCCCTTTTAACAGGGAGTAACCTCCAGCAGAACCAGAACCTGACTCAGTACAAGCGACCATCTGCCATGACCAACTGGGGATTTTGAGAAGACAGAGCAGACACACAAAAAAGAAACAGCAGAACTATTATAGGAGTACTTTCTATGTTAATGAAAAGTAAAAAGTTTATAGCAGGAGAGGGAGAACATTTAGTTGTTGGCAGCATTTTCTCAGCTGATGCCCTCCTACAGAAAGGTATCACAGCCAAACAGAACACCTTTGGAATAATTTCCAGATGCTTGAAAGCACCACATTCATCTGTTCAAACAATTATACACCAGTATAGATATGATGGAAATGTCCAACCATCATACTCCTCAGGAAAGAGACAGGTTCTGTCCCAGGGATGAACAGATTTTGGTCCAAAATCTGCAGATTGACCCCAGAACAAAAGCCAAATACCTTGTGAAGATGAAACATGTCTGGTACTGAAATGGGCTGAAAGGCCACTCAGTGAGGAAGAAGCCTTTACTTCAAAAGAAACATAAAGAGTCAGATTGCAGTTTGCAAATGCACACAGGGACAACGACCTTCACTTCTGGAGACATGTCCTGTGATCTGATTAAACAAAAGTGGAACTGTTTGACCATAATGACCAATGTTACATTTGGAGGAAATAGGGGGATGTTTGTACCATCCTAATTGTACGGGCGTGGCAGCATCATGGTGTGGGGCTGTTTGCTGCAAGAGGAAGTGCACTTCATAAAATTTATGGCATCATGAGGAAAAAACATTATGTAGATATATTGAGGCAACATCTAAAGACTATTTGAAAGACGAATTTTTGGCCAAGCTTTAACTTGACAATAACCCTCAGTATACAACTAAAGTAGTTATAAAGTGGCTTAAGGACAACAAAATGAATGCGCTGGTGTGGCCATCACAAAGCCCTCAGCTCTCAGTCCTATAGAGAAGCTGTGGGTAGATGTGAAAATGCGGGTGAAAGCGAAGCAGCCTACAAACTTGACTCAGTTTCACCAGTTGTGTCAGGGGGAATGGGTCAGAACTCCAGCAAACTATTGTGAGAAGGTCGTGGAGGGAAACCCACAAGATTTGACCCAAGTCATGCAGTTTAAAAGTCACTCAATCATAACCTGAATCAGATCCAAGAGCCAGTTATAAAAGGGGAGATAAGCTGTTTAATGAATGTGATCTGTGGAACCGAGATGGCTGCTGGCTTCCCAGTCTGGTTAAAACACAATTGTCCCTGATACTGATGTAACTTCTGAATTTGAAGAAAGTTAAAAAAAAAAAAAAAAATCTCTAAAAAATGTTCTCACTTTGTCTTCTGAAATTTAGTAAATAGAAATAATTTTGGAAATTCGAACAGACCTAAAACAAGAAAAGTTTGGTCTGATTTAACTTCAGAGAGTGAGAAAAAAGGGCACTTGTCTTTTTATTCAGTGTATGTAAATATATGGCTTCAACTGTATGTAGTGAAACAACCCAGAGGAGCACAAGGGAGGAAAAGTCATTCCCAAGGAAATATAACTTATTTTACCAAAAAAAGGAAAAGAAACAATGTATAGATATGTAAAATTCTGCTCAGCATAGACAGTTTAAGATGGCAGCATCAATTTATTTTTTAGTTAGTGTTTTATTTTGATATCATAGAATATCTAGCCTACTCACCTGGATTCATTTGATCCTGAGATGCTGTGAACCTTGTATTAAAACAGTTTAGCCCTGTGTCAGAATATCAATCATTTCCCAGGGATTATTATCACTTTTGGCATCAAAGGGTTTCTTGTAAAGACAGGACTACAAAGATGAAGCTGTTACTGATCCGAACACAGTAACAGTTTCTGAAAATAATTCAAAAACTAATGTTAATACAGAAGAGATATTTTATAGCAATAAGCTACTTCTTGTTGAATAAAGAAAGGAGTGAAAAGAGAAAAAAATAAAGAGATGAAGAATATTAAACACTCTGCTAACATGAAAGAGACGAGGGTAATATTCCATCTTTTAAGAGTTGTGATAGAATCATCAAGAAAACTCTGGTCAATAAATCACTCGAAATTCAGGTACATTGGTTTGGGATTATAAAATGTGCTTTTCCTTGATTATTATTATTATTATTATTATTATTATTATTATTATTATTAAAAAGGGTTCAACAGCTGTGCAACAATGAACATATCAGTTAATTAGGGCATCTACCAAACAGCAGAATCATTTGCTTTCTGATTTCTGTCTCCTAAGCATTCTTACCATCACATCAACAGCAGAACAACAAACTCTAAATGATAAACAATATTACTTGAATGATTATTCTAATAAGAGTATAATTTACCTTTTGTTTGCCCAAATTTGTTCAGATTTCTCCAGCCAAAGAGTTACTTTCCAGAGCGCTGACAACTATCTAACTGCTCAGATGAAATAGAAACTGCTGTTCTGCTATCAAATCAAGCTTTTTTTCTGTAGCACTTAGGAGTTTTGGTTAGAAGAAAGTCATTGCTTTAAAGCTTTGAAATGCATGTTAATGCAATTAATGCATTGGCTTTAATGCTTTATAAAAGCAAAAAATAATAATAATAATAATGAGGAAATCTCATGAATAAATGATGCTTCCTGGAGGATAATGGTTTGTTTAATATTTTCACCCATTCATTCCCTTTTTCCTTTTCATGGTAAAGTTTTATTATTCTATATCAGTTCATTATATATATATATATATATATATATATATATATATATATATATATATATATATATATATATATATATATATATATATATATATATATATTCATTTATCATCTGAGGATCTTTCTTTAAAGATGTGGATTGATGCAACAAAGGTGCCTTCAAGTAACATAGTATTTTTACAAAACGTGTTTTTTCCAGTTGTTATTTTATTTCAGTTAGTATTTCTCAAAGTTGGTGAAGAATCTGGTTTTGAGACTGGTCTCAAGTACTACAGCACTGACATTTAGTCCTTTTTCAGTGGTGTAATTTAAATTTACTACCAGAAAATATCTTTTGAACAAAATCCATTCAGTCATTCATTCTATTCAATACGTTGCCATAAATAAGGCATCCATTCAGCCATCTATTGGCTATGTCCTCTAACCCATGCAGGGTTGTGTTGGTTGGTACACCCTGGACAGGTCACTTGTTCAGTCAAGAGCTTTTTACATCGCCAATTGATTTTTTTGAGAAAGAACAAAAACAAAAAACAATCTTCATATAGATCTGTGCACTTTGATTTAACAACTGGAAGTTTTGATTTTTCCCATTTTGAAAAAAAAGGCCTATCCAACTGCAACACTCTACACACCTTCAAAAGCAAGCGATAAATAAGCAGTGAATAGGTACAAATAATATGTAAAAATGTTCAGTGAGAAATCAGAAGAAAGTTTGCTGCAGTTCTCTCAGTCAAGAATGTTTTCAAGTCCTCCATCAGGCCAGAAGTGAAGAAAAGTCTAAGCTGCTGAAATGCTTGCATCTTAGAAAGTATTTAAGTCCTTGAAGTTGGGAGGGGCTGAGCACTTCAGATAATAAAAGTGGTAACCTCTCAGTGAAGGGAGTTACAGGGGAGGGGTACAGCAGCTCACACAACAAGGTATCTATCACCAAGATGTCTCTAGAAAGTGAGAAAGCATTACCCATCACATTTACAATAATTATGCTTGGTAAAATAAAATCTGTTATCATTATCAGTGTTTGACAAAATTAGGTACAACGCATGTACAGTGTATGTCTCTGTATATGTGTCTGCCTTATGTATTGTTTCTCACGTCTTATCTATTGTGAGAAATTGTATGACTATATGAAATAAAAAAATCTGAGACAAGGATCTTTGTAAGCTTTCTGAACAATATCACTGTCACTGGACGATCTTTTCTGTGCCATTTTATGTATTTGTCTTCAAGAAAACAGATGAATCGAATCAGAGATGATGCAAAAGTCAACTCCTTGCAAGGCAGTTTTCATAAACGAATTCAATGAAAAACAAGCAGATCATTATAGATACAGGATCCACTTAACAGTTTTCGGTGCAATCAAACAGGGTTAAAAATGAATTTGTTGTAATAGCTCTTTTGACATTTCCCTTTTTGTTTGTTTCATAGCTTAGTGTACACAAGATGAACAAGGAGATACTTAGCAGTTAGGCATGGAAAGATGTATAATATGGTTTACCTCAAGGATCAGTAAATAAAAAAATGGAAACCACATGTCAGAATGACCTAAAAGCTCAGTTTATTAAGTAAAAACTAACAGCAAGAATACAAATATGAACTCTGCCAAGTTGGAAGCAGTGGAGAGATTTTAAGAAGGAGGCAGAGTGCCCTGAGCTGCTGCTCAGCCCAAACTTCCATTCAGTATCAATCATTAAGCAGAATTAAAGCACACACTGTCATGATCCTGGGCTGGCTCAGTGTTTAGGTTTCTCCTGTGTTTGCTTTGTGATTATTTCATTCATTATTTATGCACAGCTTAGAGCTCATTTATTAGTTGTTTTCAGCTTAGTTTATTCTTGCTTTTCATGAGATCAGTGTTTCACCTTAGTTATAGCTTACATTCTCCTCAGCTTCCTTTCATTAGTCGTTAGTTCATCAGTTTCCTTCCTTTAGCCTCCCTGCCTGGTTTCCTCTCACAGCTGCACCTTCTTCCCGAGTCAGTCACCTGTCTCTTATCAAGTATTTAAGCTCCTCATTCTCTGTCAGTCATTGCTGGATTCTCCTGTTTATTCCTGTGTTCTGCCATCGTGTCCAGTTGCTTCATGTTTCCTCCTGGTCCCCTCTCCATGCTTATTTATCACTTCCTTGTCCTCTTTTCCTCAGCGATCATCTCTGAGTTTCTTTGTATTCATTTCCGTGAAAGACTCTTAATTACATTTTGACACATGCGTGCACAAACACAACTTGAAAAACTTGTTTACATGAAGTTATGTACATACTGAAAATAAAAACTGCACGTAAGAAAACATACCACAGTTAAATAACCCAGAATTACAACAGCCAACAAGTGTTCACCTTTAAATCCAGAGAGTGTATATGTCGTTATATACATATCAGTATGTATATATGGCAAAGCTGTGAGAACAGGACATGTGAAAAAAAATATAATACATGGTCTTTCAATGCAAGTGATTATATCAGGAAATATGATTTCAGACCAAATTGCAATAACGTAGTAATATTTCTGCTTCCTGAAAGTCATTGTAGGTATACTGTCAGCAGTTCTACGATAACATTTCCATAGAGTTACAGGTAAAAGATAACAAATAAAAAAATAGTGGTTGACACTTAAACCAATTCATGTTAAGAAAGACTTTCTGAAGATATAAGCTAAATAAAGAAATGATGACCATCAGAAACAATGAACTGAAAGACTGAAACAAAACTGCTCAGTGATCAGCTCCTGAAGACAGTCTGCTTCATTCACTGATTGCTTGCATTTTGTTTTTAGTAGATATTTTGCCAACAAAAGTGTGAATTGTGAAATGTTTTAGAAAAAAAACAATTCTTAAAAATCCATCTCTCTTGCTAATCAACCCAAAAAGCAGATACAACAAAGTCATTTTTATGGATGCTGGTTTGCATCAACCCGAGCCGAAACAGTCTCAGTATTTGTTGCAGTCCTCCTTTCATAATCCGTGTTCCTCATCTCATTATTGTTAGATATTTTACAAGAACACAGTGAAGCCAGCAACTTATCCAGTGTTGTTCATTTGGAAAAGGATGCTTTTCCGAATGAACAAATACAAAGTTGTGTCTGCAAGAGGACTAAGACAACCACAAACAAGAGACACAACATAAGGAATAAAGAAGAATTCACTCTGCAATATTCCAATCTCACACAGGAGCCAAATGATGATGGGCAGATAAAGCAGAGTGTAAATAAGCAGCGATGCCACCTGAATGTCTGCCAGTTGTCGTTTTTCATCTGCAGGGACACTGAGCGCTCCAGAGAGGGCTTTAATGGTCCCAACCAAGAAGAAGATGAAAAAGGGAAAGGGAAGGAGCAGAAAGACTATGGAGAAGATGAACCCTATAACAGAATTACCAACCAGATAAAAAAAAAAAAAGAAAAGGAAGAGAAAGAGCCCAGACCACAACGCAGACCACCACAGATGTCTTGATGTTTCTCCTGAATCTGTACCACAGTGGCTTGGCAACGACCAGATACCTGGAATAACAGATATAACAGTTTAGTCTTGGGAGATGATCAACAACAGACTAATGTGATGATGTGAGACTGAAGAGAGGCAAACATAGAAACATACCTTTCCAAGGAAATACATATCATGAATCCAACACTGACCAACAGACCATAATATACAATGTTGAAGGAGATGCGTCCGGTTTCACTTTTCCTAGTTAAGTCTAATGGAATTCTACAACAGAGCTGAATGAGATCAGAGACGAGAAGGTTGATGACATAGACCGGAGCACCCTGATCCTTTTTCACCTGCGAGAAAGACAACAGAGAAAAAATAATTAATGACACAAGAATATTCTTGACATGTAGAATGTTGCCTGTTCCACACAATCCAGTTATTTCTAGGGACAAGACAGACTCACACCTGAGATGAGAGAGACCCACTATTGAAAGAGCAGGCTCACAGTCAAATAGCACATTCATTGTAAATAAAGAGGTTAAAGTTATACTGTACTCACCTGTGAAAAAACTGCAATCATCACTATAAGAGTTAAAGGAATTCCAATGCCAATGGTGATCTAGTTTGCCCAGTTTAAGATTTGGAGACCCAAAGTAATGTGACTGTTATCAGCATAATTATAATAATTCCTGTTGAAGTCATTGCTCATGTTGCTGTAATTGAAAGTGTTTTTCGATGACGTGTGGTTGAAGTTCAACTCTTCCATCCTTCGTGTTGAACCAGGAATTTGACGACAGGGGTACCTGTAAACACAAGTATGGAAGCAAATGTGTCTCAATTTTCAAATTAAAATGGATTAATAGAAATGCTTTTTCATTTTCAAAATAAAGCAGCATTTTTTGACTCATAAACAAAAGTAAAAATAAATCATCCATCCAAACTGCATTTTCATTTTCTTCTCCAAAACTGCTCAATTTGTAAATTAATTAAAATGATAAAATGTTTAATATTTAATTTTCAAAATATGTCCCTGTAAAAAGTGACCAAAATTCATTTTGAAATGTCAAGTTTGAAAATTAAAATGTATTAGCAGAAATGCTTTTTCATTTCAAAGTCATAGCTGTATATTTGACTCATAAATGAAATTGCTAATAGATCATCCAAACTGCGTTTTCATTTTCGTCTCCAAGACTGCTTGTTATGCGACACAACTACATAGAAAACTAAGAGGAAACTGCTTTTTTGTTTTCATGCTTGCCCCCGCAAAAAGTGTTCCATAAATCAATTCAAATTTGCAATTCCAAGAGGCGCAGGAGAGTGACGTCAGTGGCAACTCTTCCTCTTCTGTGCTGGAGTGCATTCCACGTCACCGCCATATTGGATGGGTCTCTCTTCACCTATCCTATCCCTGTATTTTGTGGAGCCTGCGGTTGCAATAATCAGCGCCATATTGAATGTAAATCATGTGGGATTACCTTTCACAAGTAAGTTTAAACAAAATTTTTGTTTATTTGACCATTTATAATTTTATCTCCTCATTGCTGACTTGGCAGATTTCCAAGTAACACAGACTAAAGGAGGCAATGCAAAGTTTCAATAAGAAGGGGGCGGGGGTGGGGGGGTTGTTGCCACAAAGTCGTTTTAAGCTCTGCAGTGAACATCTCAAGCCAGAGGACTTTGACGGGATGGGTCAGATCATCAGCCTTAGAGATGACGTGATCCCATCTGTCTTCAGATTCCCATCTCATCTCCAAAGGGTGGGTGTGTGTTTTTTATTTATTTAATTTTTTAATGTTCATGCAAACAGAGATTTCTATGATTTATATGAAAAACAAAAGTTAATATCACACCTTGCTAAACCTGTTTTTATCTTTTTGCATGTTTAGCAATTAGTGATGTATCGTGTATTACAATAAACTGGGGGATACTAAAACCTTTTCAAGTTGCTTTTAAGACTCATATGTTTTGTATTTTAACCTGTAGCAAAAAGGAACACAGAAACTTCAATGAAAGCTGAAGACCAGTGGTCCTTTCCAAGCATTTCCCTGGAAGCAAACCTTCACCCAATGATGTATCTGATGTGTCCCAAACAGCTGTGAGCATCACGGCTCTGGTCATAATACAATTGGTTCCTTGCTTTCTGCAACTATTTTTAGAAATACACAAATACTGTTTAAATGTAAAAAAAAATGAATAAGTGAACACATATACACCCCCTATCACTGACACACACACCCTTTCTCTCTTTCTCATGCTCACAGTGCTTGCAGTGATATTACAGGTATGAAGTTAAGATCATGTGCCTGCACATATGCAGCGTTATGCATCAAACAACTCAGAGTGGTATGATGGAAACGTCACTGAAAACATTTGCGTCCTTTCCCCTCGGACCACTCCTATGCATTGCCCCGTTCACATGAGGCCAGACTCAGTGAAGCTTTGGGTGGAGTGGAGAGTCTAGACAGCAGAAGCTGAATGAAAAGCCCCAAGAACAGAGAGCAAGGAGAAGCATAAAGATTCTTCTGGATGATCTGAAGAGAAAGAACCTTATAAATAAGGAGCTGAAAGAAAGGCTTGACTTCCACTCAGGTAAAAGGAAGTGATCACACAACTTTTAATACATTGTTGTGGGAAAAATATGATTTGCCAAGCACTATTAGGTGAAAATCACTCAGTCAGGTTTATTTAAAACCATGTGCATGATATGAGAGCCACAAGATCTAAAACTCACGAACAGGTCAGATTAAAGCTCCAAGTACATTCTGCATGGACTGAGTGGCTTGGAGTTGGCTCTGCCCACAGGCAGACAACATAACAATGTTTCATCAGGGATAAGGGATCCAAAACAAGGGAGAGACAGTCTGGTTTCCATGCAGTAAAAGGGAAGCAACATCCAACCTTGTGTGTGGAACCCAAACAGGTTCGTTTAGTGAGAATTCATAAGCACTTAGAATAAAGACATAACATCACATGACCAGCAGATTAATATAGTCTTACTGTTAACTTTTAATAACATTTTCCATCACAATATGTTATGTTTAAACTCCTTGTAAGACTGTATAAAGGTATTGTTTCTAGGAAACTAACTAGTTTTATATTATCTGAATTTCAGATCCTCAGACAGCCTTCTTTTCAAAGCGGGACCATGAATAAACAGAGGACCAGAGAGTCGGCCCTCACACTGCACCTCCATGGTCCCAAAGCCTTCAGATACCTGAGGGATTCTCTGCGTCTCCCCTTCCCACATCCACATACATTGTGAAGGTTTAGTTCATGTTTGTGGTTAAAATACGTAAAACAGTTCAACTTATATTCAACGTTGTACAACAAACAGAACTGATGTGCAAGTTTTGAGCTTCTATGTTCTATTTTCACTAGTTTTGAATGTCTTTGAAAACAGAACAGTCTTAGAAAAAATAAAGAAAGAAAAGTGTCCAAAATAGGGTTCAAGGGTTATCCACAGACTGGATATCAGTCCCACCCACCGATATTTAATCCGTGGGACAGACCAGTTATCCACTGTGTGTGGACAGACTGGTTATCGGTACCATCTGGGTGGGCGAATTCTAATACAAACTATTTTTTTATACCTATGCATCCCTAGTTTACAGTATGTTTTGATGCAATAGACCTCTTCAGACACCAGTGCATATCTTTATAGCCTGCCTGTGGGGAAAATAGATAGTTTCCTCACTTACTCTCAGAAGATGTGTCTTTTATGGCTCTGACTGTCCAAATTAAACATCTCTGTAATCTATGTGTGCAAATGGTTTTTTTTGTTTGTTTTTTTAGGAGGCTGGAATAAAAATCCCTCTGAAGGGGCGGCTCCAGGGCATTTCCCCCATCTGATGGTCCATTGAGGTGTCTCACCAAGTGGGTCTGGCAACGTGGCAGCACAAGATGAGACTGTGTTCCTATCAGCTGCAGACATCCACTCTGCTTTAATGGAGGAGGAAGCGCTTCCGTCCCCACCACAGTTACCTGCCCACCTGCTTTAGTGATCTTGAGGACAATGCCCTGGTCTACATTTCAGGAAGAATGCTTGGGACTGGCTTATGGACTAGAACGGTTTTATAGTTATGCGTATGGACTTTCATCTTTCCATTAGAAACTGATGAGTCAAGTGAAGGTGGTGAGGACTCTCAGACGACTCCTGCAGCTGAAACACACTGTGACACGGACATTACTAGAGACAATCCACCTGTGCTAAGAAGACCTACCAGAGTTGTGAAGAAACCTGAAAGACTAAACTTATGAGTGTTCTGAAAAAAGAAAAAAAAGGAAAAAGTAAATAGATGTATTAAAATGTTTCAAGTATGTTTGTGATTTTGCATGTATGTATGTTAACTATTCTGAAAAGCTTAAGGTGGCTTTATTGTAGCTACACTGTATTGCTCTATCTGCTGCATGTGCAGGATGTTAGTGTTGTGACAGGAGTCTTTATGTAACATTCTCACTTTAAAGAAAGGGGGGTGTGATGATTGAATGCATTATACTGGTGTCCACTCGGTGGCGATTCCGAGTCTATGTGAATGCATAAATGTGATCTGTAGACGATAGAGTAAAAGACGTGAGATACCTGTAAGAGTTCTGAACACACCCTTGAGCAGAGCTACCTTAATAAAAGTGTCTGAGTAATATATGATGACTGGTTTTTATTAAACATAACAGACGGGAGTCAAACTTGGGACAGTCGCGTTGAGGTCTGTAGCCTCTGTATATTGGGCACCCGCTCTAACCACTGCACTACACAACGCTCCTTTTCGACTTTTTATTTTTTTTTTATTTATTATTTTTTTTATAAATAATTCACTCAGTAGCCACTTCATTAGATGCACCTTGTTAGTTTTGGTTTGGATCCTCTTTTGTTTTTAGAATTCAGTACAGTGTATAGACAAGTGAAAACTTCAAACAACTCAAAACCTTCCAATAAACATTTCTGACTTTTAAACAAACAAACAAACAAAAGAAAAAAAATCAGTTAATGTGAATATTTTCTGGATGCACTGTACAGATCCTTCCTTTTTCTCCCACAGATGGTAAAACTAAAGATGGCAGTGTTGCTTTCCTACAGACTTTATAAACTGGTATTGCTGTGTTCAATTCATTGAAAAAAAATCACAGTAATGTAAAAATCTTTCTGTGTGTTTTATGTAACCACACTCATTGTTTAGAAACTGAAGGTAACCTCCTGCTAAACATCCAGTTTAGCCACATTATATTGACAGAACTGAATGTGTTTGATTGTAAGGAGAAATCAGAAATCACTTAAAAATCACTAAAATGAAAACACTGATGAATTCAGCAACTGCTTTGATTTGTTTTTCAGCAATGAGGAAGACCAGTTAGTTCTGATAAAAATCTGAGTGGATATCAACAGCTTTTACACATAAAAGTTTCAGGACATTTTATTTGCAGAAGAAATGTGTTCAAACACTGTTAGATTTTTTTTTCTTTACACTAAATAAACACTAAAATAGAAATAAAGTCTTTTCTTTCCTGTTTTGATCATTTTTATATTTATAGAAATAAATATAAATTGCTTACCGTTGAAAGCTGAAAGGCCACTTCGAGATGATTTCTCTCCACTTGTGTTTGAAGGTTTGCTCACTGCTTTGACAGTCTGCAGAATTTACCTCCAAACGCAGCAACTTGCAGTTTGTTTCCACTGATATGCATATGCACACCCATATGCATATGCATATGCATCTCATGCACGCTACCTTCCTATTTCAATACTAAGGTTGCTTTTATGCTTCTTCCTTCTTTGGAACAGTCAGTTTTCACTGTTAGTTTTGAATGTGACTTCAATGAAAGGTTTGCACATATTCATATTTGCAAACAACACAAAAATTCCATATGTTCAAATGTCACCCTTTCAGTTTTTAATTTTATGATTTGGAATTATAACAGACCTTTTCTCCTTAGCAACTCACCAAAACAAGAGCTGCAAAATGTTGCTTTTTTTTTTTTTTTTTTTTTTTTTTTTTTTTGCAGTAAATCTTCTGAGAATTCAGACTTTATCCTTTTCTTTACAGAAATGACTGCAAAGGAGTAAATGAATCTGTAGCCTTAAAAAAAAATATACAAAATGACCTTGGACATACTTATGCACATATAGTTGCAAACAATTCAATATTCTGAGAAAGAAGGTTGTAAAAAATCTTCAGGTCGCAGGAGACTAAATAATCTTTTATGTGTTTTTAAGATTGTCCAGACTCAATGCTTTTGTGAATGTGAACATTTCAGAAATTTCTGTCTATAACCAAATAAGAAAAGACTTAATAAACAAGACATTTCCATCTGTCTTTGTAATAGATGAAATCACTGGTCACTTTAACATGTTCAGTTGTTTGGTATCAAAGTATTAGTCGTGGACTCTTATAATTACCTGGGGAGTAAACTGGACTTGAGTCACAACAGAAACTGCTGAGCAAGCTATGGTCTTTTCAAGTGCAGGGGGTGGCCCTCATGAACCTTTTGACACTTTTGAGGTATCATCCATCTTCTATGTCTGTTGGAGTAGCAGCTTATCTACAGCTGAGAGGAAGCAGTTTGAAGAGCTCATCAGGAAGGTCAGCTCTGTGCTCGGATGCCCCCGTGACCCAGTGCAGATGGGAGGAGACTGAAGAACTTGAGTAAAAATAACATCATTCTTGACAACGTCTCCCACCCCCATTCATGAAGCTGTTGCAGAACTGGAGAGCTCCTTCAGGGACAGACTGCTGCATTCTCAGTGCATCCCAAGGAGTGTTATCACACATTAGGAGCCACACATTCCTCCCAGCAGTTGTTGGACCTGATAAAATCACTTCTCTCAACAAACTCAATGTTTTTACCTTCCTGCTGTTATTGTACAGTTTTTCTATATTGCTGTAAGTAGTCTGCTGTTTTTATGCAAATAAATACAATTGTAGATACATATCCTGTAATGTTTTTAGTATCCTACTCACTTGCACATTCTTTTGAATTTGAGTATGCTGTTTTTAAGAACTTCACAGTATCTTTACTTATGTTGCAAAGTTGCACTCATCATACATTCTCCTATTTCTTATATATATATATATATATATATATATATATATATATATATATATATATTAGCTTTGTGTGACTCTGCATGCTTCCATTTGTCTCTCACTTTGCTGCTGGCACACCTGAGGGCTAGTGAAGGATATTTCTACTAACCACTCCGTCACATACATTATCACTGGTTGATGCATTACATGTCCATTAACCCCTTATACAACATACCTAGTTCAGTAAAAAGAGCCAAACGTTATTGAAGGGGAAGCTGCCAAGAATGGGAATGGCTGCATTTGACCTCCGAGCCCATTAACCTTCCTGCCATACCAGACAGAGCAAGTTGTTTTATGAAGGCAATGAAAAACTATTTAAGTTTTCTTGGCACCAGCTCAAACAGACCCCTCAGGTTTCCTATTAGAGTAAACTCATCAGGTTTATGGGCATGGATCTGCAAAGGGGACTGGTAAAAGAGTGACACCATTTGACCACAGGGCTAAATTTGGGTTTTTGGACAAGTGTCAGAAACTCTAGCTGTGGCCAAAGTTTTTGAGACTGAGAATTTATTTATTGATCTTTTTCCTTTGATGTGTCGTTGAGGTCTTTGAATTATCTTGTGCATGAATGGTACTACATCGATAAACGTTTATTGTCTGTGTTACCGAGCTAACAATTCACAGTGTCCTAAATTCTTCTTGTGCTTTTTTCCCTTTGCAAACGTGTCTTAAAACAACAGTCGAACATTATATCATGACCTCTATCATCTTCACTATTTTACTACTCTTAATAGGTATATCTTTGTTTGTTTTTAACTTATTTGCATGCCGATTCAGAATTTGCCTAAAACTATGACAAAAATAGACAAACATGAAGCTGCAGGAATGATCCTCATCCTTATTGAACATTTGTGGACTCTGTCTGGAAGGGAGCCGCTCCAAGACAGCTACAAATTCAAATGAATATATAAAGACATACACAGTATGACATTTTACAACAAGAAAGACAAATAAAATATGAGTCATAATTTATTCTGGAGCTTGTGACCAACTGGTGTTCAAAGGTTAAATGTCTGTTCATCCTCACATCACTGATTAAATGAAATCTGCAACAACTAGAAATATAACTTTAAGAGCCGAACAATAATCCCAATCAAAAATGAAAACTGGTTTTGGAATGAATAAACTAGGATAGTATCTGGCTGGCCAAAATAGTGGTCACATGTCCAAGCAAAATTATGCCAGATGCTTGATGGTTACAAACAGAATGGTTAGGGTGCAAACTGTTGAAGGACATATAACCAGATATTGTGTATAGCTGAGTCAGGTTGAACAATTGTTACTTTGTTAAAAACGAATGGAGGAAATCAAGGATAAATTCAAATGTACACACCTAATTCTCCAAATCATTTTCATATGTTTATCTTCCCACAAAGTAGCAAATGTGATGATGGGAAATTTCCTTATATCTGTTTTTTCCCATGACATAATCTGACTTTCAATGGTTTGCAGCTTTTGCATAGTTTGGATTTCAAGGAAACTTCTATAGCGAAACCAAAGATTGAAAGCACCTTTGAATTAAAGATCATATAAAGTCAGTAAGGCGCACAAACAGTTAAATAACTCTCTGAGCATTTTGAGTTTGTGGTCAATAGTGGCATAAAAGTACAGATCAAATGAAATTCATTAATTAAAATTAATTGCACTCCTCAGAGAAAAACTTGTCTGTAATATCGCAACACAGAAATTAGCGTAATTTGTTTCAGTTCAGAAAATTCCCTTTTTTCCCCTTTAGGAATTGAACCAAAAACAGATGTGTGTTATTGAAAATCTTTTTTTTCCGGACTTGTTAGTCGAGTCTTGTTAGGTAAACATCAGCTAAACAAATTCTGTTGCTTGAAGAAATCTCAAAAAATTAAGGAAGCTGTATTGAAACAGAATGCCTTTCAGACCATTAGTAGACTATTAAGTTTCATTAATAGCATGATCCAAATGGACAAAGTATAGTCATTCAGTTTCAACTGAACATCATCTATGTTGAGTAAAACAGGTTTTTTTTTTTGGTGTTTTTTGCTGGATGATCTGTCTGTTGAACAATGCTTCTCCCACTTGTTTCCATTCTCAAAGCTTGTCTTTATTTGGTTTTCTTGTAAAAAAAAAAAAAAAAAAAAAAAAAAAAAAAAAGAAAGAAAGAAAGAAAGAAAGGTGGCTCCAGCAATGTGCAGGTTTAGCCATCCACCAGATCTACTAGGTTATTTTACCTGTCATGTTCACTGGAATAGTTGTCTCTTCCCTGCTTGTTCATTATTCATCTTTGAGATATCGAACATTTTGTCATGGGTTTAGGTATATTTCTGACCCACATGCATGAACACTCGCAGAAGTCAAAGTTTGAAAAGTTTTAATTTTAATTTACATGAGTTGAGTGTGTATATATATATATATATATATATATATATATATATATATATATATATATATATATATATATATATATATATATAGCACAGAGGCACAGAGGCACTCATCCTGGCTGCACAGGAACAGGCCCTAAACACCAGAGCAATAGAGGCTCAGATCTACCACACCAGACAAGATCCAAGGTGTAGATTGTGCAAGGAGGCCCCTGAGACAGTCCAACACATAACAGCAGCGTGCAAGATGCTGGCAGGGAAAGCGTACATGGAACGTCATAACCAAGTGGCGGGCATAGTGTACAGAAACATCTGTGCAGGATATGGACTGGAAGCCCCGAGATCAAAGTGGGGCACACCCCCAAAGGTGGTGGAGAATGACCGAGCTAAGATCCTGTGGGACTTCCAGATCCAGACAGACAAAATGGTAATGGCGAACCAACCGGACATCGTGGTGGTGGATAAACAACAGAGGAAAGCCGTTGTGGTGGATGTAGCAATACCAAGCGATTGCAACATCAGGAAAAAGGAACACGAGAAACTGGAGAAATACCAGGGCCTCAGAGAGGAACTGGAGAAGGCCTGGAAGGTGAAGACCACAGTGGTGCCTGTGGTCATCGGGGCCCTCGGGGCAGTCACCCCCAAACTGGAGCAGTGGCTAAAACAGATCCCAGGAACAACATCAGACATCTCAGTCCAGAAATGCGCAGTTCTCGGCACAGCCAAGATACTACGCAGAACCCTCAAGCTCCCAGGCCTCTGGTAGAGGACCCGAGCTCAGAGGTTGAGAAAGACCACCCGTGGAGGGTGAGAAGGGAAATTTTATATATATATATATATATATATATATATATATATATATATATATATATAAAATTAACATTAAAGGCCAATTTCTCAAGTTCTTGTCAGGCTCCACTGTGGGGGAGGAGCTGTTGAGGGAGGGCTGTGGTGTAGTAGAGAGTAAGTGGGAGGGATCTGTAAGTTGTGCTTGTTTAAATTTTCAGGCTAAGTCCACGGTTTTCTCAGAACTCTCTCTGTTAATCACAGAACAGCCAGCGCTTCAGGACAGCCAGCGGCCGCCGCACAGAACCGGTTTTGGTTTTTTTGTTTGGTTGTTTTTTACCCTGCGAATCTGCTGTTTCAAACTCCAGTCTGCTTGGTGGTAATAATGTGTCTTTAAGTTGGATGCCAGACTGCAGCCACGTGCTCACCAGCTATTTGAAAAGAAGAAGGAGAAGTAATAGTAACGATGAGTTTAGTAGAAGAACTTAAGTGAAAGAAATCTGGATATAGCTGCAGAAAATGCAAAGAAAAGAGCAGGGCTGGAAAAAAAGGGCGACATTTGGAGGCTGAAACAACCAGTTAACCAAAATATTCAGCAGCAAAGCCAGCAGCAGCATCACGGCACAAGTTTACATCAGTAACAGAAACATCCAGGAAATGATTGAAGAGGAGAGTGTGAGCCAGTTTATGCAGCCTCAGCAAAGTAGGCTGCCTGTGATGATGAAGTACAGAAAGATAAGCAGGAACTTTAACAGACAGATACAGGGTGAGTAAATATGGACAGGGAGAAAGAGAGTTACTTGCTGTCTGATGTTTTCTATACTCTGTTTAAAAATTATATTAAATAAAATTAAAAAATGAAATAAACATTATAGTAGATTATAGCACAGTGGTAGGAATACAGATTCCATTTAAACATTTTGGTGTGAAATGTGACAAGCATCAATAAGCAGATAGATAGATAGATAGTAATTCTATGTATCTATATCTATCTATATCTATCTATCTATCTATCTATCTATCTATCTATATATATATATATATATATATATATATATATATATATATATAGAGTTAGTTTCGAAGACTTAAAACATAAGTTACATTTGTGGTGGTATATTTTCATTATTTGTGTAGTGATGTACTTGCTGATGTAAATTATTCAAGGAGATTTTTAGGCAATAGTCATGTTAAGATTGCATTGTAAAGATGATACAGTATGCTATTATAATCAGTGGAATACATAAAGCAATTTTTTTTTCAAAAGTCCATTCCATCAGTTCTTTAATGAAGTTGAGCCTTATCCTTACAGTATTTTATGGGCCCCAAGTTAGACAGTAACAGCCTAGAGCAGGGGTGGGCAATCCCAGTCCTCGAGGGCCGGTGTCCTGCAACTTTTAGATGTGTCTCTGCTTCAACACACCTGAGTGAAATAATGAGGTCATTAGCAGGACTCTGAAAACTTGACTGCACTGAGGAGGTGATTCAGCCATTTGAGTCAGGTGTGTTGGACCAGGGTGACGTCTAAGAGTCGCAGGACACCGGGCCTCAAGGACTGGGATTGCCCACCCCTGGCCTAGAGGGATGTTTTTCTAACCCCCCCTTAACAGTACAGCGAGTCTTTAAACACAAAGATGGCACAGACAGAAAGTGGCTCACATACCATACATTGAAAAACCATACATTGTATTGTGCAGTATGTTTAGCATTTACCAAACCCACTGTAAGTAATCCCCTCATGAGTGGAATGCAGGACTGGCATTATATGCATTCATCAGCATTGGTGCAATTGCCGTAATTTTAATGGTGTATTGTATTGAGTCATGATTAAAGTATTTGATACCCGCTGACAACTTTCCACATACCAATTGTTGCAGGCCGGATACGTCAAAGTCCAGGGCTGTTTTACATTCATGAATTGTGTTTTGTTTAAGACTCATCAACCCTCAGAAACAGCCATAAGAAACCGACTGGTGTGGAGGCACTTCTGAATCTCCCTACATATTAAACAGTGTCAGTACTTGGAGAGATCATGTTGTCATTTTCCATGCTGCTCATCTCCTGATTGTTAGACATTTTGCAGAAACACAATGAAGTCAAAACTTTGTCCAGAAGGCTTTTCCGAATCAGCAAATACAAAACCGTGTCTGCCAGAGGACTACAATAAATACAAACAGAAACCACAGTCTGAAAAATCAAACTGTCTTCTACCAGGGACCAAATTATGATGGGCAAGAAAAGTATTTTGTAAATAAGCAGCACCGCAACCAGAATTGCTACAATTCTTATTTTTTCATCAGCAGGAACACTGTGAGCTCCAGACAGAGCTTTAATGGTCCCAACCAAGAAGAAAATGAACAAAGGAAAGGGGAAGAGGAAGAGAAATGTCAAAATGTAAGCATATATCTGGATGTATGGATTGAAAAGAATAGCGAGCAGAAAAGGAAGAGCAAGGACCCAGACCACAATGCAGACCACAACAGATGTTTGGCTGTTTCTCCTGAATTTGTACCACACTGCTTTGGCGATGACCAAATACCTGTAATAAAACATCCACTCATTTAGTATTTAGAGACAGATGCAGAACAGACTAATGGTGTGAGACAGAAATGTAGAATACAGAGAAACATCATCACCTTTCTACTGAGATACACATCATGAATCCCACACTGGCTAATATTGCCCAGGTACAGAAGAAACCAGGGATGACATCATGTACAGATAAACTCATTGCAATTCTGCTGCAGAGCTGAATGAGATCAGAAATGAGAAGGTTGATGACGTAGACTGGAGCTCCCTGATCCTTTTTTAGCTGCAGGACAGAAAACAGGAAAGTGTCAAACAGGAATGTATGAAACATTTGGGTTGCTGTTGATAGGACTCACTCCTGAGCTGAGGGAGAAACAATATTTAAAGGGAATACCATGAAGTCAAATAACAAATTCATTAAATTCCACTGCATTCACTTGTACAAAAACTGCAGGTATGAGCACCAGAGTCAAAGGAAGTCCAATCCCAATGGTGATCCAATTCATCCAGACTAAGAAGGACTCAGCATCAAATCCACTGTGATCCCCAGAGTTCGAATCAGTGTTGTTGATATTCTCGCTGTAGTTGAAGCTCATGTTGCTGTAAAGGTTTTCCCATGACGTCCAGTTAATGTGGAAAGCTTCCATTTGTCAGTGTGAAAACTGATTTTTGAAGACAAGGTAACTGTAAACATGAGCAATGATGGTTTGATTTCATTTAAGCATTGTTCAGTTAAAGTTCTTTCGAATAGAATAGAAATAGTCTTTATTGTCCCACAATGGGGGACATTTCTGTGCAACATTTCTGTGTGACAGTGACAGGCAATAACTGCAAACAGACTCACACAAAGATAGAACATAAAATATATATAAATAGAGAATAAAGAATAAAAATACTGTACAGTAAAGGCATGATTTCAACATAAATACAGTGTAGTTATAAAAAAACACCAGTCCAGAGAAATGTGCAACTGAGTAGGTTAATTTAAAAATGTACAAAATGTGCATGTCTCTCTGATAATTATAATGCAGACTATTTACAATTAGTGACAATAAAAAATAGTGCAACAGTAAAGTCGTACAGATACCAGCAGGGATGGTAACACTTATTGAGTTTGTTGGAAGCAGTGATGGTTATAGAGTCGTACAGCTGCTGGGAGGAAGGATCTCCTATAACGCTCCTTAGTGCACCTAGGATGCAACAGTCTGTCACTGAAGGAGCTCTCCAGCTCAGCAACAGCTTCGTGCATGGAGGGGGATACATTGTCCATCAGTCCCTCTGTCTCCCACCACATCCTAGCACAGAGCTGGCCTTCCTGATGATCTTATCTAACCGCTTTCTCTCAGCTATAGATAAGCTGCTGCTTCAACATACAACGCCATAAAAGACGGCTGATGCTACGACAGAGTCAAAGAAAGTCTTCAGGTGCGCCCTCTGCACTCCAAAAGACCTCAACCTCGTCAGCAGTTAAAGTCTGTTCTGACCCTTGTTGAAGGGGGCAGATTGTGGCTGAAGGTGGCACATGAAAGCACACAACTGTATCCACACTCATTACTAACCATTATTATGTAATCAGTATTAATTATAAAATAATTTAAAAAACAAACATTAGTTTGCTAAATACATGTGAGCCTGTCAGAAATATGAACCACCTCATCTATTTTGCACTGAAATTTACATTTGTTTTCCCATTTCCTGCTGTAATCGCTTCATTAATTACCTAAGATCAATCAAAAAAGTGCAAAAAACAAACTTTTTCATCACACTTTAACTGCTGTGACATTTAGTCCTTTACAGTGGTGTATTTTTAATTTACCACCGAATATCTTTTGAACAAAATCTATTTAGCCATTCACTCTGTTCAATATGTCACCCTAAATAAAGCATCCATTCATACATCTATTGGGTATCCCCTCTTATCTATGCAGGGATGTACTAGTAGGAAGACAGGCAGTGGATACACTGGACAGGTCGCCAATACATCAAAGGGAATCATGGAGAAACTCAGGACAAATAGTCATGCATACACAAATTCATACTCAGGAGGATTAAGAGACCCATTAACCAAACAGTCAAGTTTTTGGTCTGCTGGAGTACCCAGAGAGAACCCACATATGCACAGGGAAAACATGCAGACCCCATGCAGAAAGACTCCAGGCAGATATACAAACCAGGACCTTGAGGGCAGCCTAAATAAAGTAATAATATCAAATTCAAATCAAATGAAACCTTGAAGCTTAAAGCAAAGCCAGAGCTCAAAATAAGGAAGGAAATAAAAGTCAACTGTTCCACTTTTTCTCTTCCTGAGACACTTAGACATATTTTTCAGAGATCTGAAACTTCCCTAGTAGTTGACGATTGCTCATCAATAAGTAGTCATGAAAGCTCTTACAGGTCATATGCTCAAAGTTGTATTGGGTGTACGTTATCCCCAGTAGACATGTTAGACATTTATCTACAGAGTCCACTGGATTTGGATTAGTGACAAAAAAGTTGTTCACTATTTTCATGTGCAGTAGATCTGAATGAAAATCCACACTTTTGGACTATTCAAAACATTTGAAATCTCCATCTCTGTTCACCCTATCAATAAATGTCCTTAAACTAATTAAAGCATGTTGCCATTTCCTTTTTGCAAAGTGCTTAATACAGTCTGTCAGTCCATTCTTGTACCTCACGCAGATCCATCCAAATGGATGTATGATACATGCCCTGCACTTGTGCATTGAAATGGTCACACATTTGCCCAAAGCTGTAATTTAGCCTTTGTGTCAAAAAAAAATCTCTCTGGAATCATCTTCAAAAACTTCTTAATTTATGGTGGTGTCCTATGTAACGTGAACAATGATAGCTGGATACATCTGGAGCAGTTTCTCATCATTGTGTCCTGCTGTAAGAGAGAAGACCTCTGCCATCAATTCAACAAACTCTAGAGTCTCTGTTAGCAGCGCAACGCAGTCTCAGATAAGCAGAAAACAATGGTCATGCAGTACAAAAAGACAGAAAACACAATAAATTTCAGCCTGTAATATTTCAACTTTAAAAATATGAATCATCTGCTCTCAGGATCTTGTTTTCTAAGCACAGTTACCGTCATCTCAACAGCAAAACAACAAATGTCAAAGACAACACTTAAATATGCAATATTATAACCAACAATAATCTTATGAATGTATAATTTACCTTTTGTTTGCCCAAAGTTAGTTAGATTCATGCAGCCACAGAGATTCTTTAAGACGTTCTGACATTCATCTAACTGGTCAGCTGGACAGGGAACTACTGTTCTGAGATCAAATCCAGTTTTGTTTCTGTGTCCATTTTTTGGAACTGATTTGAAGAAACTGATCACTCTGAATAACTGAGGGTAAATTATCTCTTAATATGATGGTTTTAATGCTTTCCTTAGAAATAAACTGTTTAGGAGGAAATCTTATGAATAAATAATGTGAACTAAAGCCTAATGGGTTGTGGTTGATGATGAAGATCATTGCAAGTTGGATGTAATTCTTCAAAGACTGAATAAAACCTGTTTTGAGAGTCCGTAAAGAGAACTGGGAGTTTTTCCAAGCAATCCGTGTAACTCTTGGGAAATGTAATGATGCCAACAGGCCATACACTGTACCATCAAAGTAAAAACATAAACTAAAAACGTCAGCCAACTGAGAATAGTTTTTGTGATTGTTTAACTGTGATGGATGCTTCATTCCCAACTTGGTGGCTCTACTGAAACCATTGCATGATCTGTTACACTAACGCAAAATGGAAGTGGAATAACAGCTGTCAGGAGGCTTATAAAAAGGCCAAAGACATGCTGACTGCGTCAGAGGGTTTGACTCACTTCAATTCACCTTTACCTGCCATGGTTCTCAGAGTGCTTCCCCACTTATGTAGCAGAGCTACTAATGTGAGTCTTCCAGACTAGAATAGAGGATGATTGTGTTGAGAAGATGAAAAAGATGAATCCAACTTTGCACAACTGGGATGTGAAGCTCTGTGTTGTGTTTGGAGTGAGAAAATTCCATCAATACTTTTTATGGGAGGAAGTTTATTCTCCTGACTGACCCTGAACGTCTCACAACAAATTTGGGACAATACTCTGGAATTCCATCTTTTGCTACTTCCCAACTTCACAGATGAGTATTGTTGTTGTTTGTGAATTCCTATTGCATCAACTATCACAAGATTCCCACTTTAAAGCAGATGGTTTATCCAGATTACCACTCCCTGTCTCGGTATCAAAGCTTGTGGACATTTTCTATTTTCAGAAGGTGTAGAAAGTACCACTCTCTTCTGTACAAGTGAGAAGGAAGACTAGAAAGGACCCTGTGTCTTTACGGTTATGGACATTAATGGTTAGAGGGCATCATGCAGCTGCTCTACATCTGATTAGTTTCAGACAGCAGCTTATGCCTTCATTTGATCCCATTTATTGATCAAACTCATCATCAACAAGAGATCAAAAGCTTATCCTGCCTAGGGTCATATAGGATTGAATTGAGCTGAACCAGTCCTCACTGCCTGACTGTTCTCTGTCTTGTTGAATTTATTAAAGCTAAACTCAAGAATAAATACATGGGTAAGGTTTTACTTACGCCTGCAGGTTCTCATCATTGTTATGTGATTGTGTAAGTTTAGAACAATAGGATTAACAGAGCAGGGGTAATATTTTGCTGTTATATGCTCTGTTATTCAGGTATATTTACTATTAGATTACCATGGGAACCACAAACTGTGTTCACAACTAATCTAAAAAAACACACCATATTACCCGTGTGATGAGGGGTAATCATCTGCAGTTTTATAGGTGTATGATTTACATGTTGCCTCCGCAGGAAGGTAAGTTTTCTAGAGTCACAAAGAGACTTTTTTTTTACTGTTCTGCTGGACTAGAAATTATTGTTCTTATGTCAAAATCAGTCTTCATTGAGTAGCCTTTTGTTGGAGCTGGTTAGACCATGTAGATTTTTCTGGAGCTTTTTAATGGCATCCAACCACTGACGCATTATTTTTTGTTGGGATATCAGCTAATGGGAAGATCTAATGAATAAACTATGTTCCTCCAAGCTAAATTAATTTTTTTTAAAGCATTCCCTTTATTTTCATTTTTGCATTATGGAAGTTTTAAAAAGGCAAAATATCTTTCTGTGTATTTTTTTTTATTGTCTCTCCATCTTTGTTGAAGGCTCTGATTGCAACATTACAGTAAAAAAGAATCTCCAAGGGGATGACAAGAATCAGGCTGTAGTTGTTTTTATCTGCATCTTTCCTGGCAGATGAAATTCAGTAACATGGAAATCATTAATTCACTCAAATGTATTCTATAGCACTGAATTGCAAAAAATGTCACCTTGGAGCATCTTACACACCTCTGGCACATATCCAGGTACCTCAATTTTAGCTAAAATTACATTCCAGTCACTTAAACTGGTTCAAATTCCTCACAGTCCATATTCATTCATGGTCTTCTTCCTCTAATACTGAACTGAATGAGTCCACATTTGTGCTGGACTTCTTGTTTTGGATTTTGGATTTCAGTAAGTTTTGTTTTAATAAATCTCTACATTTTTGTATCCATCTCTGACTCATTCCTTGCCTGCATTTAAGTCCTCCAATTGTTACACAAGCTTTACAAAAAGCTTTCATGCCCAGACAGGACTGAACAAAAAAATGAGTGTAAACTAGTTAAAGTCCAAGAAAAATTTGAACTGAACTTTTCTTTGAAACTTGTTTTTATTACTGGCTAGCCACACAGAGGAGTACTTAGATGCATGTGGTGGAGCATTGTCCTGCATAAAAATCATTGTCCTTTTGAAAGATGCAGACTTCTTCCTGGCCCACTGCTTGAATAAAGTATCTTCTAAAACCTGGGAGTAGGTTTGAGATCTTGGTCATGTGTTTTGGGTTGTTGCCCCAGTCTGAGGTCAAGATGCTCTGGAGCAGGTTTTCATCCAGGATGTCTCTGTACATTGCTGCATTCATCTTTCCCTCTATCCTGACTTGTCTGCCAGTTCCTGCAGCTACAAAACATCCCCAGAGTATGATGCTGCCACCTCCATGCTTTACTCACTGTAGGGATGGTATGGACCTGGTGATTAGCTGTGCCTGGTTTCCTGTGACTTTCACACCAAAGAGTTCAATCTTTGTTTCATCAGACCAGAGAATCTTGTTTCTCATAGTCTGAGAGTCCTTCAGCCGCCTTTTGGAAAACTCCGGACAAGCTGCCATGTGCCTTTTATTACGGAGTGGCCCGATTAGTGGATTACTGCAGAGGTGGTTGTCCTTCTGGAAGGTTCTCCTCTCTCCACAGACGAACGCTGGAGCTCTGATAGAGTGACCATCAGGTTCTTGGTCATCGCCCTGCTCTGTGGGGCCTTACCTAGACAGGTGCGTGCCTTGCTAAAGCTTGTCCAGATCAACTGACTTTACCACAGGTGGACTCCATTTAAGTTGTAGAAACATCTCAAGGATGATCAAAACATCTCAGTTTTAAACTTCATGACAAAGACTGTGAATACTTTTGCCAATGTGATTTATTGGGTTTCTATTAATAATTCAACAAACATCTCAAAAACTGTTTTCCACATTGTCATAATGGGGTATTTGTGTGTTGAATTTTTAGAGATTAGATTAGATTAAGATTAGAGATATTAATTCAATACAATTTGGAAAAAGGCTGGAAGATAACAAAATGTGGAACAAGTGAAGCACTGTGAATACTTTCTGGATGCACTGTATACTCCTCTTTTTCTCCTGAAGATGGTAAACCTGAAAATAGCAGCAATGCCTTCCTAAAGACTTTTTAAACTGTTGTGTTCTGATATATACACAGGGCTTGTTTTTAAAAGATAATCAACCAGTCTCATAAACCCAGATAAAACTCATATTTCAAACACTGTTTCTACCTGATTTGTGACAGACTGATTTATAAACTGCGTGTACCGCAGGGCCAGGCAGACACCACTCACTGTGTTTCTAATCCAAAACTGACTGTAATCTTGTCTTTTTGTCAGTTCTCTTGAGCAATGGGTTACAGACAAAATACAGGCCAGATAAAAAAGTACTATCCACAACAAGTATTTCTAACCTTAAACTGTAACTGTCTGCAGTCAAAAGTTCAGAGTAAAATGCAGTTAAATCCAATGAGTTTGTTAAAATGTGGAGTGAACTCTGTGAATAAATCAAGAGCATCCCAAAAAAGCCAGACTGCCTCACTGTCATTTTATTGGCTGTAACTGCTAATAGGAAGAGTTTCCGCTTTAAGCTTCCATGAGTTCAAAGAAAATTCACAAAACAGAAAGGTCAGAGTTGCAGCTTTAAGCCACACAGGGAGGTAGCTTGAACTCAAGCGAAGGATGCAAACAGGAGAAGACAATACTTGTACAAGATCCACTACATCTGAGCATAAAAAAAAACAATTTTGAAAAAAAACCAAAAAAACAGATGCATATTTATAAGCATTCTTGAGTAAAAGGCAGTCTTGGTTTTTAGCAGTTTAGTATCCAATACTGGAAACAAGGAATTCTACTGTATATGCTTGTTTTGCATGGAAACTTTTTTGATAGTTTTGTTTGAAAGGTACATGAGATTGACTCACATACATTTTTCATTATTACATTAAATTGTAAATATCAAAAATTTTGTGATACTAAGAACTAAAACTTAATAAAATGATCTATTTTTGTAAAGAGCTGTTTAATGGTTTTCATTTATATTTTAAATCATACATCTGTTAAATGTATATGGATTGCGATGAAGCTTGTATTCATTACTAGTCAATGTGAAAAAAATTCAAAAAATTACAATAATGTAAAAAAATCTTCCTGTGTGTTTTGTGTAACCACACTTAGTTTAGAAACTGAAAGTAACTTCCATGAAAAGGTCCAGTTTAGCCATATTATATTGTCAGAACTAAATGAGTTTGATTATTAGAAGAAATTAGGTAATTTAGGCATTGCTCCCCTAAAAATCCCTAAAATGAAAATACTGATGAATTTAACAACTGATTTTGTTCAGGATTTGGTTTTGAGCAATGAGAAATAGCAGTTAGTTCCAAGTGGATATCAAAAAGCTGATACAGGACATTTTATTTGGAAAAGAAATAGTGTGCATACACTGTTGTAGATCTCAGTTTGAATTTTTGCTTTACACCAAAAAAAACCTAAAATACAAATAAATAGTCTTTCATTCCTCGTTTTGTTCTTTTTTTATATTTACAGAAATAAATTCAAGTCATTTACCATTGAAAGCTGAAAGGGCACTTCTAGATGATTTCTCTCCACTTGTATTTGAAGGTTTGCTCACGCCATTAACGGTCTGCAGAATTTCTCCCAGTTACAACACCTTACAGTTTGTTTCCACTTTTAAGCATATGCACACCCATCTCATGCACGCTACCTTCCTATTTGAATACTAAGGTTGCTTTTATGCTTCTTCCTTCTTTGGAACAGTCAGTTTTCACTGTTAGTTTTGAATGTGACTTCAATGAAAGTTTTGCATATATTAATATTCATAAAAAACACAAATGTCAAACATTCAAATGTCACCTTGTCAGTTTTTTTATTTTATGGTGTGGAATTATAACAGACCATACCCTTTTCTGCTGGGCAACCCACCAGAAACAAGAGCTGCAAAATGCTTTTTTTCTTTGTTGCAAAAAGTCTTCTGAAAATTCAGACTTTATCCTTTTCTTGACAGACATGACTGCAAAAGAGTGAGAAAGCATCTGTAGCTCTCAAAAAAAAAAAAAAAAAAAAAAAAAAAAAAAAGCATAAAAATGACCTTGGACATGTTTATGTACATTCAGCTGCAAACAATTCAATATTCTGAGAAGGAAGGTTATAAAAATCTTCAGGTCGCAGAAGAGTAAACTAAATAATCTTTGTATTTCACAGACTGTGTTCTTGAGTTTGACCAGACTCAATGTTTCTGTACACGTTTAAAAGATTTCATAAATTTCTGTCAATAACCAAACAATAAAAAAAAAACTAAAAACAAAACATTTCCATCATCCTGCCCATTATTCTCATTTTAATATTAAACATAACTCTCATTACTTTTAGATAATCTCTCTTTGCAACAGATAAGATCACTGGTCACTTTAACATGTTCAGTTGTTTGATATCAAAGTATTAGTCGTGGACTCTTATAATTACCTGGGTAGTAAACTGGACTTGAGTCACAACAGTAACTGTTTTCTAAGTTTCTTAGAAAAATGATTCTAAAAATACATTCTGGCAAAAACTGCAATTTGTGCATTTCATGTTTTCAGCTCTTGTTTTCACGTTTTTGGTCTCACAGTGATGCATTAGACCAATGTGCTTTATTTCCTGAGAATTTGTTGAGAATTTAGCAAAAAGGGCAAATAGGTACTGAAAATGTATCTGAAAGATGAAAGCTGTGTATGGTTTTGCCAAAAGAATAAATTACTCAATAAATATGTTGACATTTGTAAGTATTCTATTAATGGAGTTAGGGTTAAGTGTTTTCCAATTGTGGTAAACTATGTAATAAATATATGAATACATAAATAAATAAATGCCTGGCATGGGATTATTTTTCTCCAATACATACTGTAAGGTCACTTACATTAATTTATTATTTTGGTCGACATACATTTTTCCTGATCTTTAGCAAGAAAACCTAGACTATACTTTCTTCTAACTGTAATTGCTTTTGTGTAAATTAGACAGTAATGAAGAAATCCAGACAGCTAAATGTTTTTAGGCATGCCACATCAATCTGTGAGCTATTAATGGAAATATATTGATTTCTCACATAGAGAAGTGAACATGAAAGTAAGAAATGTGTTTGTTATGATGACAAATTTAGGTTGTATAAAATTGTGAATGTCTAAGGCAGGACTGCATAATTCCAGTCCTGGAGATCTATTATGTGATATTAGATACTCTCCTCCAACACACCTGAATCAAATAAATGGCTATTTACCAGGCCTCTGCAGAGCTGAGTCACTGCTGATTGGGGAATTCAGCCATTTGATTCAGGTGTTGGAGAAGGAAGGCTTCAAAACATTGCAATGGACTGGAGTTGGACACCCCAGGTGTAAGGTTCTCAGTTTTTTCCAAACACTGTCCAAACAACCAAAAAGTATTTGACATGAACAAGCATACATTATTTTTATCTTGTATTATGTAGAAGTTGAGCTCCCATATCTATCACAGTTAAATGACTCAAATAACTAAAAACATATATAATATAGCATGCTTGACCATCCACATAATGTTGTCCTTTGGAGTTTCTCTGGTAATTAATTATTTTAGACAGTTTTTTTCTTATGTGTTGATCTGTAATCAACAAATGCCATGATGTTGATATGCCAATGAGGTCCAGACATGATGTCCACTGGTGTTTTGATTTTGAAATCCAAAGTCATTGTAAATTTACCTCTCAAAGTCAATACAGCTGCATTTAAACAACTCTATAGCTATGGATTTACAGAAATTATAAGCAGTTCAAGAAACGTACCTTATAAATATTTGATGTTAGGCTTCTGCGTTCACTTACTCTGCAACATAAAAGTTACCGGCAACAACATTTATTTGGTTGTTAATGAAAAACAAATAAACTGGACAGACCTGTTTTACATGTATACCGTTCCATATGATTTGTTTAAGGATCAAATATTCCCTGTTCCTCTCAGACAGCCTTTTATCCAGTTCCTCCTTCGTCTCCTGACGTCAGCTGTAACTATAGATCACATTATGTCAGGTTTATTAAAAGCATTCAACAGGTAAGTCAAGTCAAGTTTATTTGTATAGCACATTTCAGCAGCAAGGCAGTTCAAAGTGTTTTACATCATAAAAACATTAATCAAGTATACAGCAGAATCATTAAAACATCAAAATCATTCAGCAAAATCATCAAAATTATCTGGCAAATACACATGAAAATCATCAAAATCATCAGCAAAAACATTGATCAGTCATTCACTTACTTTATTTAATTGATTTACACTAAAACTTCTCAAACTTCTTACCTGGATTTGTTTGCAGATTGATGGTCCAGACTACCAATCAAAGGCAGCTCTTAACAGGTGGGTCTTCAGCCTTGATTTAGAGGAATTTAGTGTTTTGGCTGTTTTGTAGTTTTCTGGAAGTTTGTTCCAGATTAGTGGGGCATAAAAACTGAAAGCTGCTTCTCCATGTTTGGTTCTAGTTCTGGGGATGCAGAGCAGACCAGAACCAAAAGACCTGAGTGGTCTGGAAGGTTGATACAATGACAACAGGTCTTTAATGTATTTTGGTGCTAAGCCGTTCACTGATTTATAAACTACCAGAAATATTTTAAAGTCTATTCTCTGAGCTCCAGGGAGCCAGTGGAAGGACTTTAGAACAAGGGTGATGTATTCTGTCTTCCTGGTCTTAGTGAGAACACAAGCAGCAGCGTTTTGGATCAGCTGCAGCTATCTGAAAGATTTTTTTAGGCAGACCTGTGAAGACACTGTTGCAGTAATCAATGCTACTAAAGATAAACACATGGATGAGTTTCTCTAGATCTTGTTGAGACATTAGTCCTTTAATCCTGGAAATGTTCTTCAGGTGATAGAAGGCCAACTTTGTAACTGCCTTTATGTGTCTCTGAAGGTTCAGGTCCGAGTCCATCACTACCCCCAGATTTTGGGCCTGATCACTAGTGTCTTGGTGTAATAACTGAAGCTGCGCGCTGACTCTAGAGCGTTCCTCTTTAGGTCCAAAGACAGTGATTTCAGTTTTGTTTTTGTTCGGCTGGAGAAAGTTTTGGCACATCCACGCACTGAGTTGTTTGAAGCATCTGTTTAGTGCTTGGATGGGTTCAGAGTCACCTGGTGACATTGTAATATATAGCTGTGTATCATCTGTAGTTATGGTAACTAATCTTATTACTTGTTATAATCTGAGCTAGTGGGAGCATGTAGATATTAAATAAGAGGGGTCCCAGGGTGAACCTTAGGGTACTCCGCATCTGATTTTTGTCCGCTCTGATGAGAAGTTGCCTGTTGACACAAAGAAATCCCTGTTGTTTAGGCAGGATTCGAACGAATTAAGTACCGTACCAGAGAGTCCGACCCAGCTCTCCAGTCGCTTCAATAACATATCGTGGTCAACAGTGTCAAATGCTGCACTGAGGTCCAACAGAACCAGCACTGTGGTTCTTCCACAGTCTATATTTGTGAAGATATCGTTAAACACTTTGACAAGGGCAGTCTCAGTGCTGTGGTGAACACGGAAACCGGACTGAAACACGTCAAAGCGGTTTGTCATTGTTAAAAAGCTATTTAACTGTTGAAACACAGCTTCTTCAGTAATTTTGCTGATGAATGAAAGGTTAGCGATTGCCCTGTAATTCTGCAATAGTGATTTATCTAAATTGTTCTTTTTTAACAGTGGCTTGATAACTGCTGTTTTCAGAGCCTGGGGAAAAACACCTGATGTCAAATGAAGTGTGCCAAGTTTAAAAATACCAGCACTTCCATTTGTTACTGCATCTAATGATGCCTTTTTTTCTTTTTTGTTTTACAGCTGTCTAGATCTACTGTTCATCATTTTTATAAATCAGTTGATGAGCACTGTTTGTGTTGATTGTACCTGTGTTTAATTCAATCTCTTGGCCTAACATAATTCTTTCTGGATTGTATTCCTGCTTTCTTATCATCTCTGCTGAATGTGGCAGTACTCAGATGAACTTTTCAGATTATGAATCAGAATCTCTGACATGTAACGCAAAGGCATTCTTGAGTTTGTATATTAAGACACAGACCTCACCCTGGATGAACTCAAAATCATAAAAAGGTAATATACTATAAACTATAATTTGTAGTTCATTATAGATAACATAACACATATCCTGAAAAGAATACACAGTCCTTATCAATCACAGCATTTGTGGATGTTTTTGGACAGTAATATCAAGGTAGAGTAAATCACTCTTTATGTGTATTTAGGTCATGCTTATATTTTTGATCCAATGCCCTCTCGATTGAAACCTTTTTTCACTATAAAATTGGGTCTAATAGTTTTGCTCTTTGCTTTGGCAGGAAAAGAACAACTAGAAAAGCCTAAACTGTCTTCATGGATGGAGCTTTTGTTTTATTGACACCTAGTTTGTTGTTACCTATTGTGCTGATCATGGTACATATTACAAGAAGATTAGGCCAAAATCTGTTCTGAGAAACTTTTACTTAAGAGAATATACATCGTTGATCCTGCGATATGATCAGAAGTCACAACAAATCTAGCTTTAATGATTATAAATTCCTCAACATTTATGATGGGGAAAATGTGTTTGCTTTGATCAGCATGGGTGACATTGATCTTAAACCATACATGGGAGCGGATTGAACAAATGTCTAAGTTGATGGTATATTTTTAAGGGGGAAACTGTAAAAACCTCCATCTCTAAATGGAAAACCTGTGTCTAGAAAGACAAGTGTAAATGTAAGCCATGTTGGTTGGCTCTCCACATTATCCACTCCGAAGTTATTCATGTCTGTTTGCAATTTTCCGCAGGAAAAGGGAAATATTCAAAGAAAAATTACAGCATTGATTTTTCTGTAAAACAGAATCTAACTTCATAATCAAACTGTGTTGCTCCAGGTTTTTTGTCGTACAAGATGCATTTGTTGGGTTTATTTTATCTTAAGTAAAAGAATAATAAATATGTCATCTATCATCCTATTATTTTTATTTATATAAATACCAATGGTTTGCATGTACTCTTTGCATATCCTGACATATTTACCAGTCAAGCTCAAAGATCAATATGGATGCGTTTCCTACTCCTGTTTGAGTTTTTATCTTAGGAGATATTTATAGTCTGTGGCGACAACATGTCACTGTTCCTACACTTTCTACAGTGTAGAACTCTATATTAATAGTTTGCTTTTCCATGATTTACATTTTTTCCAAACATTATGCAAACAATTTTGACTTCTTCCATTTCAGTGTTCTACTGGGGTCCTCTATGGGGCCCTGTGGCACCTTAGACTACTTTAGCTATAGCGTTGTTTCAGCAAAACTTTAAAGCAGTGGTCTCAAACTGCAGTCCCTGAGGGCCAGTGTACTACAACTTTTAGATGTGTCCCTTGTCCTCCACACTGGAACTCTACAGAGCTCTGCTAATGAGCTCATACTGGAGCCAGATGTGCTGAAGCAGAGAGACATCTTAACGTTGCAGAACACCGGCCCTTGAGGACCGGAGTTTGAGACCACTGCTTTAAAGAAAAAACTTTTTGAGGACTGCAAAATTTTATTTTTAAGTTTATTTTTTAGTGTGACTGCAGTGTGTTCTTTGCCCACTAGATGTCAGTATAATGCTATAACATAATTCCAATGTGTGTAGATCTGATGAATAGAAGAAAGATGAAGAGCTGAAGTTCAGACATTTTATATGATGTGTGTTTTAGAAACAAAGGCCCCCAGGAGAGTCATCCTCGATCTTCTTGAATGAGGTCAAAGAGTCATGTCCCCTGTACTGAAGAAAGATAGTAGAAAATGAGGCAGTCCCCTCCTGCTGGAAGCAGAGGAGAGCTGTCCATTACCCCCTCGACAAAGAGAGGAACTTGAGAGCAAAGTGGTGGCAGTGATCGTCTTGGTTAAGGTTCCCTGAGACAAGGCACAGGAAATGGTAAGACATGTAACTACACAACAAAATAAACATCATTTGAGTAATTGTGAGTTTTACTATGTTTCAAAAATTACAGAGATTCCTAAGTTAATTTTGTATAGTTAAACCATTAGTTGCTCTTTCCATGGAAAAACAAAACTTCTCATATTACTTCAAAACATCATTATATTGCTGAGAAGTAAAACTTGATGTTACTGCAAATTTGTCGTTTTACAACCACAGGCTTAACATGATGTCATGAGGCCTGTTGTATTAAGCAACATGATGCACAATGTCACCATCTAGTGGCCAAACACTAAAACGGTTGAAACTCACTTGATTACAAAAAAAAACGATTATTCACAAATTTACAAAAAGAAATCATTTTGAAATGATTTAGACCTTGTTTTGAGTCAAGTTTAGTTGTACAGACCCAATGAATAAATTAGAATATTACTGAAAGGTCCATTTATTTCTCTAAATGAAAGCCATTGTATCGATTCAATACACAGATGGATGTTTGAAAGCTTTTATTTCTGTAAAATATGATTTTCCACTTACAGTTAATGAAAACATGCAGTTCAAGATTAGAATATTACATCAGACCATTAAAAAAAAAAAAAAAAAAAAAAAAAAATTTTAATACAGAAATGTGGGCTTAATGAAAAGTATGTTTAATACCTGCTTAAAGGCTGGGTTTTTTAAATGGTAATTTTAATCAGAAAAATGGGCCTCATATGAACATATATTCTCATATAATGAATGACAGTATAGCACATTTCAGCAACAAGGCAGTTCAAAGTGCTTTACATGCTAAAAACACAACCAATTATGAAAACAATTATGAAACAACAAAAAATACAAATACATTTGGTCAAATGTCATCATCAAAAACAAAACAAGAATAATCAACATGAAATATACATTTAAAATATTAATCTATTTTCCTGTTATTATTCAAAGGCAACTCCCTCTTGCCTCACCACACTGATGCGCCGAAGGTGCAAAGACAACCACATCAGCTCCAGTAGAAGATAATGTGCAAACATGAAAGACTGAATTTAATTTTAGTACTGCTAAATGCATATGTACTCTTTCAGTGTATTTCTCCAACTTTATAAAGTGTCAATTAAACTTCGCAATGAACCACTAATAGGCAGCAATGTAACTTATTTTCAATTAGCAATGAAAGAGAGCAGGCTGCAGACAAGTTGTACAAATCATTTACTCGAGTATTAGTAATGTATTAGTCAAGTCAAGTCTAGTTTATTTGTATAGCAGATTTCAGCAGCAAGGCAGTTCAAAGTGCCTCATCATAAAAAACATCAATCAAGTATACAGCAAATCATCAAAATCATCAAGCAAATACACATGAAAATTATCGAGCAAATATCAATGCATCAAAATCATAAGGATCAGACAAATAATCATCAAGCAAATATAGTCAATGTTCTTCTTACTACTAATCAAAGCCAGCTCTGAACATGTGGTTTTTTTAGCCTTGATTTAAAAGAACTCTGTGTTTCGGCTGTTTTGCAGTTTTCTGGATCAAGATGCACATGTGAAGGAAAGGATTTTTATGTTTGGATATTATAGGCAAATATTTTTGGGGAAATGAGCAAAGTCCATGGTTTTGCCAAAATTTAAGATGTGTAAAAAGTCTTAAAAATATGTAATTCTCAGTTTCTGGGAGTGTAGCAATAGGGAACTGCAACGTATACTTAAGAGACGTTTTCAGTCAAAGAGACTGAAACCTGAGATACATCATGAAACTGAAAACCATCAAATTAAATGACATTTTATTATAAACAGGTTAAATACATAAAATAGCTTTGGGAGAAGTATTTATCTGAAATGTTAAAAGGTCTGGAATACGTCAGATAGAAATGTTCTCTGTAACTGATGTCACTCTCTGATCATTTTTTGTCTGTCTGTTTTTGAAAGTACATCTCTGTTGATTAGCTTAGTAAAACAGATATTATTACAAAACATTCTTTTACAGACAACACAGCTGAAACTTTTAATCAAATATACTCCTCTACCTCACTTCCATGCTGTAAACTAGTAGATGAACTGGTATATAACTATCTCCATGGATAAATGCTCCACTTGTAAGAAACAAAAGAAGCCTTTGTAAGAGGGTTGAATGTAAATGGGGTAAAACTTGATTTCATGTTTATTATGAAATCTGCAAAGAGATGCTGTGAAGCTATCAGTCATCACTAAAACATGCAAGGGACATTTTTTTTTTTGTTGCAGAAATCATAAAACATCAACAGTGTCTAGTTTGCCATGGTTGAAAGACCCTCCTTTGATTTTACCACCTGAACATCACTCTACCAGGGCCTGCAATGAATTTGTCAGCTTTTTTTTTTTTTTTTTTTTTTTTTTTTTTTTTTTTTTTAAACACAGAAAATTAAAAAAATTAGATGGTTAATCTGCACATCCACACCAACAATAATGATGCGATGCCCAAACATAACAAATGCAAAGAAAATGACTGAATTTCATCAACTCAATCTTGAAAACTTAGAAGAAAGTTTGAAACAATTCAGCTCGTCCTCCTGCTGTCTTGATTTCCTACCTACAACCTTCCTTAAGAAAGTTCTGCCTGTCATTGCATCTGATCTCATTCAAATAGTAAACTCATCTCTCTCATCAGGTGTTTTCCCCCAAGCCTTAAAAGCAGCAGTTATCAAACCACTAAAAAAAAAAAAAAAGAATAATGTAGATGAATCTCTATTGCAGAATTACAGGCCAATCTTTAACCTTCCATTCATCAGCAAAATTATTGAAAAAGCTGTGTTTCAACAGTTAAATAGCTTCCTAACAATGACAAACTGCTTTGATGTTTTTCAATCCGGTTTCCATGTTCACCACAGCAGTGAGACTGCCCTCAAAGTATTCAGTGACATCTGCATAAATACACTGTGGAAGAACCATAGTGTTGGTTCTGTTGGACCTCAGCAACAGCGACTGAAGCAACTGGAGAGCGGGGTCAGACTCTCTGGTACGGCACTTAATTTGAATCCTACCTAAACAACAGGGATTTCTTTGTGTCAATAGGCAACTACTCATCGGAGGAGACAAAAGTCACATGTGGAGTACCCCAAGGTTCAATCCTGGGACCCCCCTATTTAATATCTACACGCTCCCACTAGCTCAGATTATAGCAAGTAATAAAATTAGCTACAACAACTACGCGGATGATACACAGCTCTACATTACGATGTCACCAGGTGACTATGGACCCATCCAAGCACTGAACAGATGCGTAGAACAAATCAATGTGTGGATGTGCTAATGTGCTGGATGACTAATCTGGAACAAACTTCCAAAAAACTGCAAAACAGCAGCTGACACACTGAGTTCCTTTAAATCAAGGCACTTGTTTAAAGCTGCCTTTGATTAGTAGTGAGTAGAACACTGATCAATATTTTTTAATTAGATCTGCTTGATGATTTTTATGATTTTGATGCATTAATATTTGCTTGATGATTGTGATGTATATTTGCGTGATGATTTTAATGATTTTGATATACATTTGCTTGATGATTTAGATTATTTTGCTGTTTACTTGCTTGATGAGTTTGATGCATACTTGATTTATGTTTTTATAATGTAAAGCACTTTGAACTGCCTTGCTGCTTAAATATGCTATACAAAAAACCTTGACTTGACCACTCTGATAACGGGGAAGAGCTGACTTTTACACGTTTGCAGTCGACCCGCAGATCGCAATCATCTTGCTAGGCACCTCTGCTGTACATTAACAGTTTAAGTGCTACAATAACATTCCTGACAACATGCAGTTAACATAAAAACGAAGTGCAGCACAAGGAATTTGTTCTCATTGTGTCCTATAAAAGGTATACAGGCTGTAATTTTATTGAGATAAATTATTGACTGTGGCAAAAACAAAAAACAAAAAAAAAAAAAAAAACCCAGTTATCCAGAAATGACAATACGTCTCGTTGTGATCTGATCATTCTTTTCTGATGGAGGTTTTCTAAGGATTTGCTCCCCAATATCAACAAGCTCCTTGAGAAAAGGATGCCTTCTCTGACATTTTTCTTGTTTCAGGCCTCAGCTAAAAAGTAAGGCAGACTCAGAGTTTATTCAAATAATCCTGCTACCAAGCAGCAGTATGTTCCAGTAGTAACTTGACTCAGGGTAAAGGCTATCTAGCTTTCTGAAACCAAATACCTAGGGTACGCACATACTTACCCCAGAAGTTATTCTGAGTTTCTATTAACCCTGCTTTCTGAAATGAGCCCCTGTTTTGAAACCGAAAACCCTGAGCATCACAGAGTCGAGTAGGTCTACTCAGAGTATATGCGTTCTACTCAGAGTATATGCGTTCTACTCAGAGCTTGTTAACCTTGCTTTCTTAAGTGGGGCCTTGTTCTTCTCATACAGCTCTGCTTTTATCTGACAGGACGTCTGTCCTGTGAGGTTAAACAAATAAACTAAAAACTGCCAAAGTGCACCACAAAGCCTAATTTACAACTAAAAGCTGTGTGAAGAAACAATAGCATCATTACCATTAAAAACACATTAGATAAATGTTCAGAAGACAGACTGGCCTTTAGATGAGTGCTGAGAAAAACCCTTCAGTCAGATGAACCACAGGAACCAGTGAAGCTGTCTGAGGTGTGACGACTTAAACCCACATCGGTTTGACTCATCATGCAACAAGACTAACAAACCAGCAATGGAAAAAAGATTAAAAAATAAAAAAACAGAACCCCCTCACCCCCTTTGAGTTTATTTCCATGATCACATATAAAAAGTTAGGGAGGAGCTCTCTGACTCATTTTCATTATGTTTGTGGTGGCAACAACTTTTGGGTGGATTATGCTGAAGATTCAACTGGTTACAGTCTCAAGTTACTTCAACTGAAATGTATCATGTGGCATAGAGGAAGGTGAAGCAACAGTATTTGGAGGGTGCAGTAAATTCAAGTTTTTTTCAAGATTAAAAACACAAGCTTACAGTAGCTGCCACTGAAGTAACTCAGAAAACAAAACACACATAACAGTGTAAAGTAAAATGTGCAGACTTACTTTAGGATACAGTGTGATGTGACTGTGTGAATAAATTAAGTCTAAACTAAAATCAATTCTTTATTTTTCTGTAAAATTAAATCATATATTTAAAGAAGCCAATATATAAGTGTATTGTAATGTACAGTGGTGTGAAAAAGTCTTTGCCCCCTTCCTGGTTTCCTATAGTTTTGAATGTCTGTCACACGTAAGTGTGTCAGAACATCAAAGCAATTTATATGCTAGTCAAAGACAACATGCATGCAAACACAAAACCCATTATCAAAATAAAGTTTGTTTATTAAAAAGGGAGCACCAGAAACTGCTTCACGGAGCTCAGAAATATTTTTTGCACCATTTGTCGCGCTGAATGTGGAGCAAAACGTTATGTGTGTTGTGAGTAGCACGTATGCCCATTTAGCAGGTAGTGCTGCCGAAATCAGTATCACAAACCAAAAAAAACCACCAAGGGGTCCAGTGTTGTTTAAAATTTCTGGCTGTACTTCAGACATGCAGCACATATTAAATCGCCAAAACAATCCACCAACTCCTAAAGATGCATGAATTAAAGCTGCCTGTGCTAAATGTTGTTTTACTGTTTATTTAACAGAACGGAGAGGCCTCTTAGAACCGCAAATAGGGTGATACATTGCTCTAAATGTACTGGACTGAGTGGAGCAAAAAATTTTAAAGCAGGAATTTTATATTTAGTGACTTGTAGACTCAGCTTCAGACTCAGGGAATGGTTAAAGGGCGATTCCACTTAAATTTTTCACTACCTACCTTTAACATCTTTAACCTGCTCTAGTTTAAAAATAATAAAAAAAAAAAAAAAAAAAAAAAAAAAAAAAAACTGTGTGAAGATGGCAACACAGGTGTTTGAATTAGTTTTGCTGTAAATGTACTGGACTGAGTGGAGCAAAAAATTTAGAGCAGGGATTTTATATGTAGTGACTTGTAGAATGGAATCTGTGTACCTGTACAGAAGAATCTGAAGGTGTAACAGTAGTTTTGTGTCTGTGAGTGATTAAGAAATATTCACAAGTTATTTTTTCCCAACACAGGTATGTGGATTTGTTTTGCAAGAGTTGTTTTAGATCATTTGGAACAAAACTGCAAGTATATGATTTTTTTTAAAGTGTAACTCAAAGAATCCAATTTGTGGTGTGTTCTTAAGAGTTTGAAGGTGTAACTGTTGTTTTGTATTTGTGAAAGACTGAAGAAAACAAAACAAAAAAATCTAAAATTACAAAGTTGCTATAGGATTTCTCTCTTCGACTTCAACTTCACAGTTTCAATGCACAAATACTTTTGCAGCAAAAATACCCCCATAAAAAGGTTTGGTTACATAAAGTTGCAGAAGCCACAAAATACAAGCTGTTAGAATTTGCATTGCTCATTTTTTGTATATCCTGTTTCTGCAGCTCTCTGGAGATTTCTGCAAATTTTTGGGAAACTAAACAGCAGATTTGCTTCACCACAACCCAGAGATGTTTGTTTTTTTTTCAGTTGAAAAAGATAGCTCACCCTATTAAGATGAGGAAAACGAATGGCATATGAAAAATTTTTTTTTTTTTTTTTTTTTTCAAAACATAAAATAGGAATGTTTGCAAAATGTATCTCCTACAACTTCAAGTCATCCCACCTCGGGGAGGGGTTGGAGTCATTATGGTCCAGGGTTTCCCCCAGAAAACTTGCTAAGCCCTAGCACGCTGGTAGATGCGCGAGGGCAGTCCACCAGTGCCCACCACCCTTTTTGTCCTAAAAAATTATTTTAAAAAATGACAGGAAATTTGAAAATATGAACAAGTAATTATGTTATTGGAAGACATTATTGACAATACTTAAAACACCAACAATAGTTTTTTAAAAGGCAAACAATAAAATACAATTAAAATAAATATACATTTTTTGCACTTCAACAACAACCATTACAACAAGCTATGTAATGCTGGTCACATTTAAAAGTAAGATCAATTGTGTGAAAAGATACATTCCCTCACTTATAGTCATGCTTGTCGAGGCGTGTTGAGCACGCAGGCAAGCTTCAATACCGAGCAGGCGGTGTGGCTTTTACACTTGGTGCGGTATTCTCCAAAAATGAGCCCTTCTTCGTGCAATCACCGTTACTGGTGTATAAAAAAATATATATATATATTTTAAATAAATAAATAAACACGTGATACTTTGCCCAGCGAGAGGGGGGGGGGAGTAAGCAAACCCACCAGGCTCATAATACAGAGGGAGACACCTTGTGGTTGTCTTGGATCTTTTTTTTTAAATGTAAAGCACTCTCAAGTCTGAATGTTTTTGTTCTACATATTGAAGATTTTAAAGAAATCCCACTGATTTTTAGTGTCTGCTTTGTTACAGTTGGATATACTGTATGTGGTTCAGAATAAATTGGATTACATTAAAAGTAAAACTGGTTTAATCCACAGCTGGATGAAACTAATCTTACTATTTTCAGCATTTTCCAAAGATAGAATCTTTCTCATGTGAAACTATTTATCTGACACTTTTTAACTTTTGTGCCTGGCTAAATTGTAGCCATTGAAGATTTAATTAAAGAATACAAAAACACAGGAATCCAGAGAAAAAAAAAAACATGAATCCAGGGAGCAAATGAGGAGCGCAACAAGGATGCACTTGGTCAAGGCACCGGAGAAACACAGGGCGCTCAATGGGTCACTAACAGGGAACTCACAGGCAGAATAATGGGAGGAACCCACCAGGAGTGAGAGAACGATAGGAGCTTAAATACTGGGGAAGTGACCTGGAACAATGGCTGGGGCTAATTGACTAAATGACTGCAGGTGTGGGGAATTAGCTTGAGGGGAGCTGAGGAGAGAGAGAGAGAATGGCAACAGGGGGCGAGGGAGAGCATCAGGGAAGCAAGGGAAAGAATCTAAACATAACAGAGAATAACTAGACATAAGGAAATAACTAAGAAAAGACTGAAATAAACAAAACAACAAGGAATAACAAACATAACCTAAAAATAACTGAATACTCAACTAAGCACTGGACAAACAATAAATAAACTAGGATGTGGGTAAATAATAAATCAATATGGAGAAATAACACAAGCAAAAGACCAGAAGAAACAGATCATGACAATTCTGAGATATAAAAGCAGAAGCAATTGTATGAAAGTCTATTTAAAAAGTGTCTGAGATACAGAAGCTGGGACAACTCTGTGAAGCAAGCAAGTAGTCGTTTTTTCAGTTGTTGGGTTTTAATTTTCCAAGGTAAATAAAAGGATCATTTAAAAGCGATTTTTTTTTTATTGTTTTTTTTTTTTTTGCAAGTAATCAACAACAATAGTTTAAGAAAGTAAGCTGTGAAGATATTTATGCATCAGTTGCACCTAAACTGCTGTCGTGCACAAAGCTGATGTGTTGTCATTATCAGCACTGCTGATCTCCTGATTCTTAGACATTTTACAGCAACACAATGAAGCCAAAAGCTTGTCAAATGCACTTTTCCTCAGCAAAATATACATAACTGAGTCTGCTAGAGGACTGAGACAAACACAAATTGAAGCCACAAGCTGAAAAATTGCATTTGTTTGGTCTTCTTTGAACAGTAAAACTATTATGATGGGCAGGAAAAGCAGAACATATGTAAGCAACACCGCAACCAGAATTGAAACAATTCGACGTTTTTCATCAGCAGGGACACTGCGAGCTTCAGACAGAGCTTTAATGGTCCAAACCAGGAAGAAGATGAACAAGGGAAGAGGGAGCAGGAGAGGCACAGACAAGATGGAGTCATCCATCTCTAGGAAAAGAATGGTCAGGATAAAAAGAAGAGAAAGGATCCAGACAGCGACACAGATCAACACAGATGTCTTGATGTTTCTTCTAAATCTGTACCACAGCGGCTTGGCAATGATCAGATACCTGGAATAAAAGAGACATGCTGTCAGACATTACTGATGTAATAGTGTCAGAAAGAAACAACAACAATACACATGAATACAGACAGTTACCTTTCCAGGGAGACACACACCATGAATCCAACACTGGCTATCAAGCCAAAATCGAAGACATAGAAAGGGAAATCATTAGGATCATCGAACTTCATTGCAATTCTGCAGCAGAGCTGGATGAGATCAGAAATCAGAAGGTTGAGGATGTAAACTGGAGCACCATGATCTTTCTTCACCTGCAGGGGGAATAAAATGGAAAGTGAATAAAGGCAGAACATTTCTTCCCAACTTTCTGTAACTATTAGATGAGACATGATTGTTCCACAAATATAAAAAACATTTTCTTATTTCTTGTTGAAACAACCAGACTTACACACAGGCTAAAACCAACAATCATAAAAAAATTAATACACCATGTAAAACATTTAGCTACATCTAAGTTATTATGTACTCACTGTTAATAAAACAGCAAACATGGCCACCAGAGTTAAAGGAAGCCCAATGCAAAGAATGATCCAATCCACCGTAATAAATAAATTGATGTATTCATCATTGTTAATGTCATCGGCGTTGTTTGATGTATTTTTGTTCCATGAGGTGTTGCTGACTTGGGAATCTTCCATTCTTCAATGTCAAACCTGCATAGATAGATAGATAGATAGATAGATAGATAGATAGATAGATAGATAGATAGATAGATAGATAGATCGATAGATCGATCTGTTCCCATAAGGCATTTGGTTTGCAGCATTGTCAGTAGGCATTGACAATGACATTGAGCATGGTATTAACAGCCAAGAAGAGTGATCGCTCAGCGATTTATGGTATCTTTTTACTGTTTAATGATTTAATTGCTTGTGGTATGAAAGCAAATTTTGTCATGTTTCTTGAGAATAGAGGAAGGCAGCACATTCACCCTGAAGGAAGCAGCTCAAATGAGGAACTTAAAGTTTAACTAACCCCCCTGTGAAACCATAACCCCACCCCAGACAAATTTTGAAAAGTTCCAGCAAAGTGGGCAGAGCCAAGAGACACTGACAGGCAAGGCCGAGTGTGAGGATGAGTGGAGGGGGTGAGTGGGGCTGTGGTCAGGACGAAAGAAGCACTGTTGCCAGCTTATAAACTTTGTCACTATATTTAGCCACTTTGTATAAATTTAAAAAACCCCAACAAATGACAAATCTAGCAACTTTTTTCTGTGTTGTTAAAGACTTTTATGGCAGCAACACTCAGCAAAATAATGTGGAACGGAACAAATTCACACGAAAATGTCAAAATTTGCACAGAACCATAAAGATAGAACCCCTAAATAATCTATTTAGACAATTTATTAGCAAAAAAGTTGATTTAGGGATTAGTTACGCTTTAAGGGGTGTGTATTGTCTGCTATGACCTTGTTTGCCTTCCTCATAACTCTGTCCATGTATATTTTCTCCATTTTCGGCAAAGTGGTTCCTAACAGTTTGCTGGCTGTGGTCACTATACTTCTGAAGAATTTCTTCTGATCCTCTGTAGCATTGCCAAATCAGCAATTATTACAAAACTCTCAATAAAAACAGAATAAAATATTAAAAGCATAAGAGACCCCTGTTTATTTAAAAAGTACAGTTTCTGCTGAACCTTGGCGCTTATAAAGTCATGGGTCCCACTTTAGGTAAAAGTCCAGAACCATGTCCAGGTACTTGTAGCACGAAAGAATGTTGGGGAGAATGACTGAAGCTTCCTGAAGTCGATAGTTATTTCTTTTGCTTTTGTTCTGTTCAGAATTACTTTAGATTTTTTGCACTAATTGATGAAGAAGTCCAGGACTGGTCCATGCTCTTCTTCCTTGGTGTTTAAAAAACTTACCAGGGCTGTGTCGTCAGCATATGTAATTAAATGTCTGTTTGGGAAAGTACTTCTGCAGAAGTTTGTGAACAGAATGAATAACAATGAAGATAAAACATCAATGAGGATGATGAATTATAGAGACATGATTTTTCTCTTTGATTTGTTCATAAAAGTGTTATAGGGAAAATACAAAGGACGACTGGTTTGTAAAAAATCTTGAGTATATATATATTTCTGTAGTGTTTTGACAAAAACCCTTAAAATTTATACTAAAATTTTTAATAAAACAGGTTTACTTAATCGCCACATTCTTAATTATAGACTCTAATTCTTGGGGGGGAAATGAGTGGAAAATGATCCATATCTAAGTCTGTGCACAGTTTCTACTGAAATCTCTTGGCACACAACATAAATTTTATGTATTTGTTTAAGAGGTAGCGTTAAATAACACTTGGAATATCTTTTTCAACTACATATTAGATTAAATATGCTGAATTCATTTGTACATTCAAAGAAAAATTGTATTCACCTTTTAAAGTTTAAAAGACCTGAAATGGTTCTTTTTAGCCAGTTATCCTTCTCGTCTTAAAAGTCTGCAGCCTGTGCAGACTGTATATATTCGTGTTAAATGGGCTCAGAGATGATAAGACCATTATCTTTACGATCAGGAAAGAAGCATCCTCTAAGATCAAACGGTTTCAGTTTTCTAAACCACAGTTCTCATGCATCAACTTGTTTCAGCTCAGTTCAGTTCATTTATATAATGCCAATTAAAAGCAAATATCCTCTCAAGGTACTTTCCAAAAAACAACAACAGCATTTTACCTTTAAACACTTGTTTTACCTTTCTGATTTACATCCAGCAGATTAAGACATACATTGGGACACTGGTATAAGCAAGCAGCACCCCAACTGCAACTCTAATTTTATTGAACTTTAAAGATGCATATCTGAGGGAAGCATTTCACTTTAACATAGATGCACATCATGCAACAGGGACAAGGATGAGGATGCTGGGCGGACGCATGGCGTTTCCTCTTTCAAAGATGTGTTGGGCTGTGGATCACAGAGACTCGGCTGGGCTCTGAGGGGGTCTCTTTCTGTTTGACTCACAGCAGCTTTCTCACCAACCACACACCTACTCACTTACAAAGGCCTGTTGCTGGCCAAAATTAGATCAGAAATAAGCTTAATAAGAAGCTTGATGATGTAGACTGGAGAGATCTTTTTTCACTTGCAGGAAAATACAAACATGCTCAGAGCTGTAGCTTCATTATGATCTGACAAACACCCATAGTCAGGATGGCTCATTGAAGTAAATCTCTTTCATTATATACTCACCAGGGAATAAACTGTGAAGATGGCTATTACAGTCAAAGGAATGCCAATGTCAGCAACAATCAGCTGCCCCACATGTGTATATACGGTAGCACTTAAGTTGTGATTGAGCATGTTGGATTCCTGAGAGCTCTCGTGGTAAATCTAACTTTTGTCCAATGATGAACTTTTTGAAACCTGTTTCTGGAGAAAACCCATTGGCAAATAATCATGTTATAATCAATCTTCTAAGGAGGAGGGCAAGCAGCATTTTCATGGGCATTACAAAGCCAGCAAACTCGCTGTTGTAAGTTGTAAGTTTGAGGTAAACGCATGGCTCATTAACATCTCCAATACATCACTCAACCCATGCTGGTAATGGACCGTTGGAAAAAAAAGATACTTTGGAGATGACAACATCCACCATAAAGATACCAGTGGAAAAAAAACAATGCCAGCACTAATTATATGATAGGAGGCATTCATGTCTGCAGGAATATTTTTCAGTTTATCAGAGTTAGTTGCAGAACTTTTATTGTTTTAGAACACTATTACGATGCATAGAATGCCACTGGCAGGCAGATCTAGGTCTGCACCATCTGGGGCTGCACTGCTGTGGCTGTGACGTGATGAGGCGGAGAGCAGCGCTGCTCCCGCGCTGACGAACTGTATCTAGCAGCTGTAACACCCAGAATAAAATGATTATTTACGAAATAAATTATTGTCTAATATGTTATATTCATTGTTCTGCTTATTTGAGGGAATCGCAAGCCATTCCCCAGCCAGCTGAGAAATCTTGCAGCGTGTATTTAGGCATCATTTAATTCCAAAAGAGCTCAGGGTTCACAGACTCCATAAGAAAGGCTATTTGATTCTTGATTCTCTTCAACGGGTCTCTGCAATGAACGGGAGGACTTGATTCTCAGATAGTGAGAGCTGTTCATTGTTTTTTACGACTTAGCTTCCTTATAATGCTCTGCACAGCTATTATTGTTTTTACTGAATTTAAAATGATTTAATTGACAAATAAATACAATTCATATCAATGGATAATTTTTTTTAGATTCAATGGTGCAGAAGAGGATTTTTGTTCCTGCCAAAGCAACTCAAGTCTATTTTTCTTTTATTATGCTTCTAAATTACAAATAGCCCTAAAATGTTATTAATGCACATAACACTTGTAGTAAAGAACTACTTGGGTATTTGACATTTATATGTTTTTTAAATTTGTTGATTATGAAAATACATCATTTTTTTTCTACAAGAACATACTGTGGTTGTATCTTGCAATTTTTGAATGAATATTAATTTTACCTCATACAGATGAATCTGCTGCTTTAAGAAAATAAAGCATTTGGATGATTTTATTTAATAACATCCCAGAAAAGTTTCAGATGACCTTTTGGCTAAATTCCTTAATATGGACTAAGAATCTGCTGCTCTGCTAAGAATGTGCAGCAATAACATTGTGGTTGCAGTGTTATTGCTGCACATTTGACCAAGTAAATAGCAAACGTTATCAAACCAAAAAAACTAAAAATATAACAACTACAGCTTATTGTCATGATATGTGGTTGTGATGTTGGTGGACCCAAATGCAGAGAGCCAGAGGCCGCGAGTAGATTGAGTAATTTATTGAAAATTGAAGAACAAAAACTTTCAAAAACCACAGGGAACGCAGGGAGCCAGGGCTGAACAAAAACATCAGGAATACAGGAGTAAAAGACTGGAGGGTTTAACAGGGAAGTAACAGGAGGAACCAGCGAGGAGTGACTGAGAACGAGTTGTATAAATACTGAGGAGCTTGATTACTTCACAAGGAACAAATGGCTGATTAGAAACGAGTTGCTGGTGTGAGGGGAGAGAACAGAAGGCAGACTGAGGAGAGAGAGAGAGAGAGAGAGAGAGAGAGAGAGAATGGCAACAGGGGTTGAAGGAGAGCAAACATGGGAACTAGGAAAATTCATCTGACAGTAACAAAGTATAACTAGACACAGTAATCAAAACTAGAATCAAATATTCAAACTTCAAAACAACCCAAACCAACCCAGGACCTGATGCTTTTCTGTTTATGTTGTACTCACACTCCATGAAGAAATTTATTTTTTAATAAAAAGTGTCGAATGTTTCAAGTTTTTTATTACCTACTTAAGTTATTTAAATTGTTTTTTAGTAGTTGGTTTGTTAAAAACGATCACATTTCAAATTTTTGCAGATATTTGACATCAGTTCTTCTGATACAACATTTATTTGACAGGAAGTCTGTCCTGTGAGGTTAAATAAATAAAAAACTGCCAAAATGTACCAGAAAGCCTAATTTGCAAGTAGAAAGCAAGCTGGGTAAAGAAGTTGTATTATTAATAATATTAGCATTAAAAGCACATCAGATAAATGTTTAGAAGACAAACTGGCCTTTAGATGAGTGAAAAGAGTAAATCCAGTCCAGAGGTGTACCGCCCCTTTAAAGGCCACACCTGGAACACACTGCTTTCTCATTTGAGACGACTGGAAAGTCAAATGAAATCAGCCAAGATATCAGGAAGAGAACTGTGGAGTCTGGTGCATCATTGACAACAATTTCCAGATGCTTGAAGGTGCAGCATTCATCTTTTTAAATAAATATATCCAAGCATAGACATGATGGGAACGTCCAACTATCATGCTGCTCAGGAAGGAGATGGGTTCCAGAGATGAATGTATTTTGGTCTGATGTGCAGATTGAGCTCAAAGCAAAAGCCAAAAACCTTGTGAAGATGCTGCTGAAGCTGGTGAGACGGTGTCATTTTCCACAGGGAAACGTGGAAAATACACACACACACACACACACACACACACACACACACACACACACACACACACACACACACACACACAAATGCTGTGGGCAAGGGAAAAGCTGAAGTCAACTTCCTTGTTCGTGCACACAAACCTGACTGACTGAGCTGACTGATATTTTTGGAAACCAGTCTCACTCCCCAGATGTGGCAGACTTCACCTACATTGTCATTTACTGTGTGATTTCAGGTTCACACTTTCATTGCACGGCGTGGCTTTTATTGCTGGGAGGTATTACTCAGTCTTTTGTAAACTAATTGTAAATGAAATTGTATGTATTATTTTGGTAGAGCAGTCTCTGGTTCAAACTTATTTGTATTTGCAGGCTGGGTGTGCCTTACAAATACTGTACTGTCGGTACCCAAACTGTCTCTTTGATAAACACCTGACATGCACACTTGCACTAATCCAAACGTGTCTTTCTCTTTTGTAAAAACACTGTATATATATACTTATTTACAAAACATATTTTTTTATTTCCCTCTATATATTTATAATGTATTTGAAATAAATTAATAAAGCTGAATATTCTTATTGTGCTTTTATCTTTTATTTGTATTTTGTTAATTTGCCATTTTCTCTCTTGTACTGGTTGCAGATGTTTTTGTACAGGCCCATATTGCCATTGGTCATGCAAAATAAAGAGAACTTTTTTTCTTCATTGTGTGTTTCTGCACAGTACAACTGTCTGGTCATGAGTGTCGTGTGAGACAAGCCATTTTCTCAGGCTATAGATAATATGACACAAAAACAATGTGTCTACTGACAGATTAACAGTCCTGTAAGCTCACAGACGACCATCCCTCCACTACTTTTGCTGCAACCTGGTTACAACAGGTACATTAACAGTACACCTGTATTTATGCTTGCATTTGTCAAATATGATCAACAATAATGGATTTAATAAATTACAAATGATGCGGCAGGTAATGCCTGATTACTCTTGAAAGACCTCGTGTGTCTTTATGTCTTGCCTTTGTTCAATCACTTTCTTGTCACCACACTTAATTTAACCAATTCCTGTTATCCTGACATGTTTACCAAAAGAAAGTTGTTTCAAGCTGTTTTATACCTGCTTTTTAGCACTACTTTTTGTTTCAGAGAATGATAAAAGAAGAACACAAGATTGGTACCAAAAGTCTTTTTAAATTTTCCATATTAATTGACATAATTCTTGTGTTTGTCAATGTTTTTAAGCTGGTTTAATGTAAAACTAGCCCCAATAATATTCAATATGTAAAGGTATTGTGAAAACAAATGTCATTTTTCTGTGGTTTTGGGGCTATAATCTGATCTGCTGGGCTCTGATGAGGCCGTGTGAACGTTAAGAGTTGGTATCAAAGCTCTGCTCATCGGCGTCAGCTTTGTTTCTTTGCTCAAAAACGGACGAATCAGAGAACAGTGTATCTTTCTGCGTAATTCATATTCACTAAATAGAGCACAGCATCAAACAATTTAACATTAATGCAAGTTTTCTTGTTCTCAATGCCATTTTATGTCTAATGGGAGCAATTACTCTTATCATACTAAGAAATCTACAGAAGAAACACAGTTATCGTGAAAAGGATAATTTATAATCTATTTCTGCTCAATTTAACTTTTATATACACTTTCATATGTTCCTAAAACTTCTGTAAATTAAAGGCTTACATAAATCATTCCTAAAGAGAGACCGAGCCACAGGCCCAGTGTCACAGTCAAAATAAAATCTTATTTTAGTAATAGTTTTAAAATAACTGTAGTTTTCCTAAAAGCAAGGTTTTTATAAAAGAAACTGCATTTGACAGAAACATCAAACATGTTTTGACTCATAAACGATTTACATATTTTAAACTGTACACATGAAACAAAGATGAGTATAAAGGTCACAACCCCTTATTAGTAAATGTAAAATAACATATTTTTGACATCATTGTTCAAAAGGTGAAAGGTTGATTTGGTCATAAATACCATTTTCACTTGCAGGTTAGACACATTTGAGTTTGATGTGGAAGAACCCGACTTAAATTATATATATATATATATATATATATATATATATATATATATATATATATATATATATATATATATATATATATATATATATATACACACTCTGCCAACATGAAAGAGACGAGGGTAATATTCCATCTTTTAAGAGTTGTGATAGAATCATCAAGAAAACTCTGGTCAATAAATCACTCGAAATTCAGGTACATTGGTTTGGGATTATAAAATGTGCTTTTCCTTGATTATTATTATTATTATTATTATTATTATTATTATTAAAAAGGGTTCAACAGCTGTGCAACAATGAACACATCAGTTAATTAGGGCATCTACCAAACAGCAGAATCATTTGCTTTCTGATTTCTGTCTCCTAAGCATTCTTACCATCACATCAACAGCAGAACAACAAACTCTAAATGATAAACAATATTACTTGAATGATTATTCTAATAAGAGTATAATTTACCTTTTGTTTGCCCAAATTTGTTCAGATTTCTCCAGCCAAAGAGTTACTTTCCAGAGCGCTGACAACTATCTAACTGCTCAGATGAAATGGAAACTGCTGTTCTGCTATCAAATCAAGCTTTTTTTCTGTAGCACTTAGGAGTTTTGGTTAGAAGAAAGTCATTGCTTTAAAGCTTTGAAATGCATGTTAATGCAATTAATGCATTGGCTTTAATGCTTTATAAAAGCAAAAAAAAAAAATATTGAGGAAATCTCATGAATAAATGATGCTTCCTGGAGGATAATGGTTTGTTTAATATTTTCACCCATTCATTCCCTTTTTCCTTTTCATGGTAGAGTTTTATTATTCTATATCAATTCATTATATATATATATATATATATATATATATATATATATATATATATATATATATATATATATATATATATATATATATATTCATTTATTTTTCTCAAGGTGAAAGGTTGATTTGGTCATAAATACCATTTTCACTTGCAGGTTGCTTTTCTGAAATATCAGATGCCTGTTGCTTATTTGCAAAGATTTAATGTGCTTGTCTTTAGTCTTGATTTTATTATTCAAGGACTATTCTCTACTTCTGTCTGCCCCTGAGATGCTGACCACGTGCTTGTTGTTGTTATTGTTGTAATGCTGTTTCTCTGCTGCTGCACATTATTTGTCTTTCTGCAACAACACAGAAAAGCCAGCAGTTTGTCAAAGAGCCATTTCTTTATAAGAATATATAGAAGTAAGTCTGTCAGAGGATTTAGCTGAATTAAAGTGCAAGATACACTGATAATGTTTCTGTATGTGAGATAGTTGAAATCCCACCACCACCATCCCCCCCATAGCAAGAACTCTCCAATAATACGGGGCAAGAATGTCAGTGTATAAGCGAACAGCACCATCATCAAAACAGCCGTAATTTGTCGTCTTTCACCAGATGGGACATTATGGGATGCAGACAGGGCTTTAAGAGTTCGCACAAGGAAGAATATTAACAGGGGAAGGGGAAGGGCCAGGAGGGCTCCTAGCCAGGATCCATTATTCAAACCAATATAAATAGAAAGGATCCAGCTCACAACACTGACTGATGCAGAAACCTTGAGTTTTCGCTGGAATCTGTACCAAAACGGCCAGGCAATAAGCAAATATCTGTAATTTAAAAGAAAAAATATTGAACAAAGGACGTTTTATAGATATAAAGAAAAATATTATTTGAATGTGACATAAGGGCCAAATAAAACTAAAACAGATTTACCTTTCCATGGCAATGAAGGTCATGAAGAAAACACTGGCCATCACACCACAGTTGTAGACATAATAAATGACTGAATAAGTTATGAAATAGCCCTTTGACCTTGCCACTTGCATAATCATACAGCAAATCTGAATGATGTCCGAAATGAGAAGGTTGATGATGAAGACTGGAATGACACGATCACTTCGGACCTGCAGAAAATGAGGGTAAAGTAAAAATAAATAAAGTAAAATAAAAAAAAAACAAACAAATCAGTAAAACAGGTAACAAATATGTTCCTGTCTATTCATTAATTTTTGCTTTTACCATCATTTTCACATTCACACATTTGAGTTTGGTGTGGAAGAACCTGACTAATCGACACAGTCATATAAACTGAGCTATTTACCTTCATAAAAAAAAGAATTCTAGGCTAAAATCATGCTTAAGTCAGCCAAAAGGCAAAGGTTACGCATGTTTAGTTTCAGGGACCTAATAAACATTTAATAGACATCAAATACACAGATATACAGAAGTTCCACCTCTACCTAACATTGATGCTGCAGGAGAAACGGTGCTGTTGAAGTCAATAAGGACTTTTTCTAAAGTTTTTTCTTGCGAAATTAGACGTTAGACTCCAAGCATTTTAACTAAAACAAGAAAAGTTTGGATAAATAGATGTTTCATTCTTTTTGTTAAATGCCAAATACATAGAATATACTTTCCAACATTTCTAAGAATAGCATTCTATGTTGCTTTATTAATGTATTTTCCTTTGGGGTTTTTTGTACACACCTGGGAATAGAGGCAGTAGATGGCCAGGGGTGCTAAAGGAAGCCAGGTGTAGATGATTATTAAAGTTAACAGTTGTACTTTTCCTCCATAATGCCAGCAGAAAGGTTCACCTGAATACAGCTCCCAGTCTTGATGGAATGTATTGTTGGAAGAGTTATTGTGGTTGAAGCTGTTATTGCTGTTATTATGGTTTTGGATGAAAGATGTATTGATGTAGACGTAATCCATCTCTACGACAGAACCTGTCAATGAGAACAGTAATGATGACCAAGCAGTGCAACACAACACAGGACTTTAAATATCAATAATTCTCTTTCAGGTATTTCAAAATTACTGAAATTGACATAAAAGGCACACAGTTTGTGTAAGCTAATAAGCTCCCACAAGCTGTGTGCCTTGACAACATACCTTTGACTAATTCCACTCTAACAAGGTTGATATTTTAGCAACACAAAATCTTTACTTAGTAATATTTTAGTTTCTTCTGAGAGATGTTGATGCACCAAATATATCCAAACACTGCTAGAAGCAGTTTTATATTCATTACATGTTGAATAACGATAATAATTAAAAGTCCTAAATCATTCTTCTCAGTCATTTAAAAGAATATTTCAGACATAGAATCATATTAAATTCAGTTTTACCTTAAAAGATGAATTATTAAACCTTAGCAATTTCTTCAAAGCTGCATTGGAAGTTGTGTTCTCTGCATTACCAAAGTCTATTTATACTTAATGTAAGACATGCAAATGTTTTCTGAATGATAAACACAGATGTCTTTTGGACACACCTGCTTTTGGTTTGTCCCAAATGGGCATTGCTTCAAGTAACGCCAGTCTCCTGATCCTTCTTTCCTAAATGTTTTTTTTCTTATTTGATAATGAAATCAAAATTGACCATTGTGTTAAGGGTAGTCCAGCTTCCAAAGGTCAGGGTTACTGTTAATGTGTGTAATGTCTGCACAATCTAGATTTGATAAATGCACACATACGGATGTTGAAAGGGTTTTGTAACTTTGATTTGAACATATTTTGACCTCCAGTTACACATTAAAACAACCATATTATGCAAACTGACAATCTGAGTTAAACATTGTATTTATGCTGACCACAACTCTATTCATTGTGTGATATAATCATATACCAAATTTCCTATTTTGTATGCTCCATGGGAAGACTTATGGCTGGACAGGCAATTTTTCAGAACCGCTATCTTTAATAGATGACACTGAACTTTTTGACACTGTTTTGGGTAATTATCTTATTGTTTGTCTTTAAAAATGTATATAATCATGAATGGTCATAAAGGCTACATATCTATCTATCTATAGATCTGTTCCCCTGACATCCCACGTTACAGGGTCCTGGAGACTCATATTGATCCACCAAACAAGAACATATCAGGACCCCCTGCTGTTTGCTTATTGCTAAGGAGTTGGAGCTAAATTCATCCTTATTCCAAACGGTTTAACAAACTCACTGCCAGCTGGACAAAGCCGGCAGCACAGTGTGGATTTTGTTGTTTAATTTCTCCATTGGATGTAATACAACTTATCCTGATTTTCCATATCAGAAACTCCATGAGACACAGGTGGAAGCTTCAACAATCACCTCGATCAATGACTACCTGACAAATAGATTACAGTTTGTGAGGCCAAAGGGTCGTGTATCAAGTCAGGTGGTCAGCAGCACAGGAGCACCACAGGGGACTGTACTCTCGCCATTTCTTTTCATTTTGTACACCTTGAACTTCCAGGACAAGACAGCGCCCTGTCATGTGCAGAAATACTTATGTGACTCTGCAGCCGTCAGCAAGAAGGGACAGAACAGACTGTACTTCATGAGGAAGCTTAGGTTTGAGAGCAAATGCTGCAAACTCTGCTGTTGGGGAGAGTGCCATCCCTTCAGCCCCACAAGTTGATGAAGACAGCTGGCTTTGTGTAGAATAGAATAGAATAGAATAGAATAGAATAGAATTATCCTTTATTGTCCCTCAGCGGGAAAATGCAGTTGTACTAGCAAAGTGGCAGGAAAATGGAAACATGCAGAATGACACAAAGGTAAAAACATGAAAACAAAAAAATTAAGAATAAGAGACTGTAGGGTTTGGAAACAAATACAGTATTAAAAAAATACTGTACAGTTCCTAAAAAATGCCTACTTTGATTTAAGTAACTGATTAGGATCATTTTCAAAATGTACACATGATACGCATTTATTTTTGTTCATAAAATAACAAACTGCAAGAAATGGAAAAACTTTTTTAGAATAAGGAGTATACAACTAATTCACTGGAGTACCTATTAATAATTCTATGTATTACTTATTTTTTTCATTTTTCCTGCCCATATGAACAGCCATGTTGGTAAACATTACTTTAACAGAGCATACATTAATATTTTTGAGCAGTAAAATATCTGAAAATAAAACAGTAGTTCAATACTACACAAAAAATACTTTATTTATCCCCAAGAGGAAATTACAATTCCAGTACAACCCATTCAGGACAAACAAACAGACAACATGACATAAGACATGGGGAGACACACACCAAATAGCTATTTGCCAACCGCCGATAAACTCAAGAAGAAGACATAGACTTCACAGCCAAATGTTTTATATGTGACACCGAGCTGATATAGCGCGCTGCTCCAAGCAGGCAGTGGAGAGGACACGCAGCACCACGGCCACTCTCTGCGACCAACTGACAGGTGCGCATTGGGTGCTTGGTGCCAAGGACATGGGGCGAGGTGCTCAACTAGCTCATGAGACTTGTGACTATCCAGTGCCCGTCTTGTGGGAAATGCAGGCAGTAGTATGCTCGACTTTGAAATCTCAAACATCGCCAGGACAGTGCACACGACTGTTGAAATTGCTGCTCACCATGGCCCGAACCCTCTGGCCAGGGGATCTCGTCGATTCACAGTGTTTTCCAGTTTGATAATGAATAGGGGAAAAAATTAATTGCAATACATTGATAAATCTATATTTTTACCGACCCCGAGGCTTCTCTGATTAATTTTGTCCTTGCCTTGCCTGTCAGTTAAGGAAGACATCCAGTATATTTTAAATGTCAGCTTTCTTTTATGCGACATCAGAAAATACTAAAATAATGCTATTTATATCTTCCTTCTCTCCATTGTCATTTTCAGGATTCACATTTGGGCTTTTATCAGGTACCGTGCAAAACATTTTGGTTTTAAATATAATTCCAATTCAGTTCATGAAAATTCTTTGTTGTGTTAAAGCAGCAGATTAAATGATTTACATTAGAACAATACATTTATTTTGAGGAACAAAGAGCAGAAGTTGCTTCAGGTTATCCTGATCATATCATAACACCATGTCATGTAAACTGGAGAAGCTTGGCTGAAGGACTGGCATTGTATTTCAGTTTAAACAAAGAACAGTCTGTAAGTAAAGAGCAGAAAACAAATCAATTCTCAGAATCTGATTATATCTGTTCCCACGTTTGTTTTATGACAGGGCATGTAAACAAATGGAAAAGAGTACGCAAAGGCCAAAGAAATACTGAAAACACAAAAACATGGTGCCATAAATGATCTGGAAGCTTCTCTAAACAAGAAAGCCATCTAAAAATTCAGAGAACTTCATTCACTTTCAGTGGCAACATAATTCAACAGTTATGTAATTTTAAATATTAATGCACACAGCAGGATTATGATTTAAAGTGAAAAGATCCATTGAGACCAAGATACAACGGATCTGATTCGGAAAATCGGATCAGATTATATATGCAGCAAATAGAACACGTTAAAATTTATGGGCTCTTGCAGACCGCTAGTAAATCCCTGCGACTGTGTCTACGACTGTCTGACCAAAATAGACCTCAGGTCTATGCAGCATTTTGATGGGAATGTCATGAGTGAGACAGGAAGTGAGACATGATGGCAAAGTAAAAAAAAAAATCTGCTTTGGGGGAAAATACAATCTAAAATCTTTTAGCGTGTTTGTCAACTGGAGGAACACAGTTGGTGAGAACGGTAGACCAGTACACAGTATCTAGGAGTAGTATAGGACAGGCCCTTGTATTAATATACAAGGGCCTGAACACATATGTACACAACACTTTTCAGAAATTAAAAAAATGTAAAAACATCATGTATGTTTTTCCTTCCATTTCCCATTTATGCTACACGATTGTGTTGGACGATTGTGTAAAATCCCAGGAAAATACAGTGAAGTTTGGTTTGTGGATAGGATGTGACAAAATATGAAAATATGAATGTTGTATGAAGACTTTTGCAAGCGACAGTGTTTCACATTTAATTTTGTCAGTTATTCTCAAATGTTTATTGATCTAAACTAAAAGAAGAATAACAGTTCAAGTTTGGTATAACTGAAAGCTTATACTTCGTTTTATTCCAGTATTTAAACGTCAACTTTGTGTTGTAAGATATCAGAAAATGCATAAATGAAATAAAAATATTAAAACAATGTTAATTTTTAGCTTGCCACCATCATTGTGTGAGTGTGTGCGTGAATGGGTGAATGTAGTGTAAAGTGCATTGAGGTCCTCTGGACTTTATGAAGCGCTATAAACGCAGGCCATTTACCATTTATCTGTACTTTCCTTCTTTCCGTGTTCATTTGTATGATTCACATTTAGATTTTTATCAGGTACCATGCAAAATATTGTGGCTATAACATTCAAATTTGATACAGCAGAATAAATAATTTACATAAGAAAAATAAATTTAACTGGAGCAACAAAGAACAAAGGTTGCTTCAGATAATACTGATTAAATCAGGACACCGTGTCACCGGTGTGGTGAAGTTTGGCTGCAGGACTCGTATTGTCCTTTATTACTATATTATATCAGTTATTTCAGTTTAATCAAAGAACAGTCTGTATGTAAAGAGCAGCAAAAATCAATTCTCAAACACTCCATATAGCTGCTCCCAAATGTTTAAGGGTCAGAGATGTATACAAATGCAGAATACATGAAGACTTAAAAAGACTCAAAACACAGAAACGTGACCCCAGAAAACTGCTCAAAGCTTGACTGATCAAGAAGGCCTTCAGGAAGTGTTGCTTTCAAACCTTGAAGTCTCCAACGGAGGTAGTCCCAGAGCTGAAAAAAGAGGAGCATCTCTTTGTGGCCAGACCACAAAGTGATTCTGTGAAGAGCCCTGAAGAAACAGCTTTTTTGAAGAGATGCTTCTTGAACTGATCAGTTACAACAGGAAGCAAAGAAAATGGTTTTGCTAATTTACAAATCGGTTGTCAATCAGGGGAGGACTGGAAATAAAAAGCAGTCCTTGACAGTCCCCTGCATATCCCTGAATATCCACATGCAGCCACCAACAGAGGTTTTCCTGTTTTCAGTCTTTTTACGATATAAAATGTGCAACCAGTCAGAAATAAGTCCCTTCACACACCCTGCGTATGTCGAATCTTTCATGCCCATCTATTCTTTGATAAACATACTTCCAGTCCTTCATGTCACCCATTAAGCGGCTAGTTTACTGTGATCTCTACAGTATATGATTCCTCTCACAATACGTGAGCCTTTGATGCCATATTCAAGCTACTGTCACACTGTTACCCATTTCTCCATGCTTGCCAATTAATGAGAATGAAACTGCTATTTTCATGCTGTGTCATGAGCAGGTTGGTTACTTTTCTGTGACATAACAAAATTTCTTTCTTTGTGGGTTTGTTTTTTTATTTTTAGGGCCAGCTGACCATCTGAAAATAAAAATTTGTGTTCTTTCGATGCCACCTAGTGGTTAGACAATTATCAACAAAATTCTTCTTCCTATGACATTTAAATGAAAGGTAGATATACGAGTGTGAGAGGAGTTTTACAAATAAGCCTTGTCTGTGGAAATATAGTTTTCTGGTTTCACTGAGAGTGTTAAATAAAGGAATTTAAAATATTGTAACACAAAACGTGATCTTAAGAATTTCTTATATTTTGTTATCACTGGTGATGTATAATCCACCTGTATAAACAAGTAACGAAATATAATCTGTGGTGTTGATCATTCTTTACACAGTGCCACTTGTTTAAGTAAAAGATTAACCTGGACTTTTTTGATGTCTTTAATATCATCATGTTACACCGTTTTTTAAACTATTACAGCTAAAAAATAACAAAACTATCAACAATCAATAGTATCATTTGGATTTCAATCCTTGACCTGTAGGTCACATATCAGTTCCACTGATCATCATTACAGATATATAACGGAGAACAGAGTGAGAAATAAGCAGCTCGTTGATGAGAAACCACTTCATACTAATTTTCTGTTATGTCCTCATCCTCCATCGCCTTGTTGGAGTCAAGATTTAAACGAACTCATCACCGAAATGATCACACAGACAAAAGGTCTTATGTTTACGCTTTACTAAACCCGGTTGAAGTAGGGTAAAAAAAAGAACGTACAAACCTTTAGAAATAATGCAGAGCAGCAAACAATGCAACATTTAAATATGCAATACATTTGTTCAGGTGATGATAATAACCTCATGGCTGTGAAAGTTTGTAAAACTAAATGCTACCTCCTTTCAAATAAATAAATTATTCTTAATCAGCAGAAATATCAATTGCATATTTGGTTACAGTGTTCAAAGACCAACTCGAAGTTGAAAAGGTTGCAGTATAACTGAAACAAAACCATGTTTTCTACCCCCTGCCTTGTCTGCTGTTTGTGACATCATCATTCAACACTGTCGTAAAGCAGTAGTACCTAATTCAGCCACTAGAAGCCAACTAAATTAACTGTCTGCCAGAATAAAACAGTGAAATAGTTATAAACTGACATGAAACAGTTTATTTTCTCTACACATACATTTGGTTAAACACCCAACTATTTTTGATCTCCATAAACGAACACACATTTCTGCTGAAATTAATTGGCTACAGAATCAAGGTAAAATGTAATGACATTGTCTATAATTTCTAACATGTTCAGGTATTTATTTTCAAATTAGCTTGACTCAATGGAATTGACATGTTGATTTAAAAACCACTAAACAACAGAATATTTTTCACCATTGTCTTATACAAACCTAGTTAAAATGTACAAGCTGGCCTTTAACTCTGCCCCTGACTTCACCTGTCTGCCCTACAGTTCAACAGATGGTTTATGATCATAATCTCCTGCATGATTTTCCTTTCTGCAGCAGAAGAGAAACACCAGCAGCTGGTCAACGAGCTATTCACACATGAAGATAAACAGAATCAAGTCCATTAAAGGGCTGAAGAGAAACAAGGTAAAAATGATTTCTGTCATTTCAGGGGGATGGATATATGTATAAATAAAGTAAATAAGCGTAGGCAGGATTGCCACCATGTAATTAAGCATTATTATAACAAAGATTCCCATAATTCTGTGTTTCTCTGCAACTGGCAAAGATGTGACATTAGGTAAGTATATAACACCACTAACCAGACATATGAGGAAAACTGGAGCAGACAGAAGGCCAAATATCACAAACAGATAATACAGCTTAAAGATGATGACAATTGGGACAAGGACAATACAGAACAACCAGACTGAGAAGCAGATAATCACTAAACCTTTGGTTTGTCTGATGAAGTTCTGCTTTGGCCAGCTGATTAGCAATAACCTGCAACAACAGGCAATAATACAACTTCAACACCACAGCATCTGTAAAACAGACTTAAAATGTATTATAAGTCAAATGTAATATTGTTGTTAAATTGTGTACATTGGTACCTTTCTACAGCAAAGCACATCCTGAAGCAAAGACTGGTCACTGCACCAAAGTTGTACGTTCTGAAATAATGCGTGATGATAAGCAGGTTTTCCTGCACAGGATCCATGGTTGCTTTCATCAGGATCAGAGTGAGAATTTGCATGAGATTGCAGATGAGGAGGTTCACGTAGTAAGTGACAGGAATGCGATCCAGTCGCACCTGCAGAAATCAGTTATCAAAAGTCAAACTGTTATTAACAAAGATGGGAAAACCTCTAGCATTATGAAACAAAGGAAAAGAAATAATGATCAAAATTATTATACCAGATGTGCTGCCTCTGTTTAAGTGAAAGAGGGAAATATTTTTTAATATGTTCAAAAAAAAAAAAAAAAACAAAAAAAAAAAAAAAAAAAAAAAAAGAGTTTAGTTTCATTTGTTTATGCAAAGATGTCATTTACCTACCATACAACACAAAACGACGATGAGGAAAGTGAAACGAAGGCAGATCCAGAAATTCAGCAAAATCATCACATTGAGATAATCTGGAAACCCCATTTCTGTTCAGTTTGTGCTATAAAACTCACTCTGCCCTGTTATTTAGAGACAAGAAGTATGTTTCACAAACTGCTCCATTATGGTCATAATTTTGAAGATGAGAATGATAAAACAGAGGAACGAAGAAGTTAAGACTTCACATGAGAAAAAAATATAACTGAAGCTGAGGAAAACAACACACTGGGATCTGGAACCAACGTATAACACTAGAGTTGAGACAGAGATAATGGCCAAAATAAATAGCAGGGCTGAATGCAACATTTTTATATGAATACATTCATTGAACCCACATACCACAACACAAGAATTTATTTATAAAGCACTTTAAAATCCAGAGCAAGTGCTGTGCAATAAAACATCAAAGCAAAACACACAATATCAACCGTTTAGTAATCCTACTGCATTTTTACAAAAATGACATCACAACTTGGTGATTGGTTCTATGCATAATGTTTTGCATATAGTACTTTTTTCAAGATTGAAAAGACACAGCTGACACTAAACTTTTATTTCTGCCCAACCGTCCTGTCAGTTTTTTTAAAATAAGTTTGATAATAGTATTTAGCAACCAGGAAAACTGGTTCCTTCATGTACCCATTTTCTGTACCCAGTTAGCCGAGCCACAGTTACTGGGCAAGAAGCAGGGTACACCCTGGACATGTCACCAGTCCATCACAGAAACGGTTCTTTCTCTTGTAAATAAGGAGCTTAGTTGATGATAAAGAGACCAAAGTGTGCAGAGAAAATATCCCTATCATTATAACACCAGCAACATAAATCATTACTACAAGGCAGAATGGATTCCTGCTTTCATGTTGTTCATGTCAGGTTCTGATTTTTGCTGTGAATATCACATCTGAAATCAAAACTCATCATACCAGGCAACCCTTTTCAAATCTGTTGCTGCATAATGTTAGTGGGCCTAAGAGAAGTGGAGCCTAAGGCTACGTTCACACAGGAGGTCTTGATGCTCAGTTCCAATTTTTTTTTCTGTTTTTTTGCTGAAACCCAATTTATTTTTTATATGGTCGTTCAGTCTACTGAAAGATGTGACTGTAGTCAGACTTCTGTGTGAACGGTTTACGACCCCAAAGCGAGGTGCATGCGCAGAAGAGAACGTAGACGTTACACAGCAGAGCACTGTTCAGTGAAGTAATAACAGACGCTGCCGTCCATGGGTTGATTTTAAAGTGTTGAGCAATAGGAGCCAACACGATCACAAGATCATCACAGGACGAAAGAAGCTAACAGCACAACTAATAGCAACAGCCTTTTTGTGGAGCATTAACTGCAACTTCTGCAGAGAACTCTGGATGTGTAAGCAGACCAGGAGTGGTGGGATTAGAATGTGATGCACTTCACTCACACAGACTTCTTTCATAATTATAATTTTCAGCCAGTGTTTACATTTGTATTTCCAACATCTGGCTTCTTATGGTGCAGAATTATGACACGTCTCACGTCAATGACATGAAAGTCATATGAAATGCAACATGACCGTATCCGATTTAGTACCATATATGGAAGTGGAACAAATTGGATTTTTTTTTTTTTAGGTGGGTGAAAAGTTCAGAATTGGGCTGTTCAGAAAAAGTTAGATATGGGTTGCATATGGGTCACATTTACCTGCTGTGCGAACGTAGCCTTAGTTTCCTATTCTTGGTTGAAGCTTATTAAAACCCCAGTAAATCTGTTGTTGCTGAAGGACTCAGACCAACCTATCTGGCACCAACAGCAAACTACCTTCAATGCCCCTGAATCCCATTTCTTCCCTGTTCAAGTCATCTTTACCACGTCTCGCTTTAAGCTTTTGCACTGAGCTCCGGATAAGTAGTAGACTGGTTTGGTGTTTGTGTTAATAAGCAACAGGTGTTCCTAATAAAGTGGCCAATGAGTGCATATTGATTACAGAACTGCAGACATACTTGACTTTGTTTTATCTGAAACATTTAAGCTCAAGCTGAAGGTGTGTTCTGACTTTTTTACTCATAAAGCTTATGGTAGCATCACATCAGCTCAACATTAAGGTTTTCATGGAAGACATTACTTAAATGAAACAAGTCACTAATACATCTCCTTAAAGCCTTCTGTTACATCTGCATTGATATGCATTTCATTGTAAAGTGCATCAAGTATTTCTAAATAAATTTACTTACAGCTTCTTTACTCAGTATGCCTTCCACTTCTGCTCAGCTGTATCAATAGATAAATAGGAAGAGTCAGTATCTCAACAGAAATAACAAAAAGGAAGCCGTGGTTTTGCTCATAAGTTACTGGGCCTTACAGTCATACACTCCAAAGCACACAAAGTACAACTAGTCTTATTTTAGACATCAGGCCTTTTGGTTTTGGCTGCTCTCAACCAGCATGACTTCAAAACTAAAACTAGTTTGTGATTGTATTTTTTGATGCACAAAAAAACTGCATCTCGTACAAAAGTTAAAAAATGCAATTCTTCTCCTGACAACAACTGGAGCATGCAGAAAATGGAAAGATACATTACTTGGAAAGCTTTCACACCTTTTTTTCTGCACTCTGAAGTGGTCCCCTTTGGACTATCCATGCCTTGTTCCCACCAGTGAAGTCTTTTTTACAGGTGATGAGATTTTGTATGCTACAGCATCAGATGTACAGAAAGGAGACAGAATTCCCAGTTTCCCTCAGCCAGTCCCTCTGCCGTTGAGTGTTTTGGGAGTTTCAGCTGCTGACTGGCTCCAGTGTGATATTTGGCAGTATGAAGAACCCGACAGCATCCAGGAATAGCTTCTGGTAGCAGCTTTTTTCTCCTGCCATAAAAGCTAGTGTATATTGTGAATACTCTATACTCTGTGCCATAGAGGGATTTTTTAAAGTAATGTTAATAAATAAACATTTTATTGTCGTATCCTCAGAGTGGCATGCTGTTTGTTTTGGGTTCTGCTTTCTCCTCCTCCTCCTCCTCTTCACAGGGTGTGATTGGCAGGTGCAGCTCCCAGGTGGCACCAATTAACCTCATCAAGGAGCAGTATTTAGAGGACTGGATTTCCTGAGATGGATCCAGGTGGTTAACTATGGTTAGTGGTATGGGTGTGCCTGCTGAGCAGCTTTATATTACGCTCCTGAAACTTACCAGTGATTCGCTTCCTCCTGACAGATGACCTCTCTGAAGGTTCCTCCCAGCGTGTTAAGTTCTTAACTTCTATGTTGACTTGGCAACTCCCAGGATTGCTTTCCTGGTGGCTTGTTCTTGTCCTCCTTGATGCTCACCTGTGGAGCTTCTCTGACTCAGCTGCCCATCCACTCTCCAACGGTATCTCCTCTCCTACAACAGACCAGACCACAAACCACCATCTCACCCAACAAACAGCCAACCGCCTATTCTGGGGCTACTCCGTGCTCCCTCTTGGTCACGACTCCTTCTCTGAAAATAAGAACCCGACCTCCATCTCTGTTTAGAACTGTCTTTGGCAACCTTTCAATCATCTCTCCCTGTCTTCTAGTACAGACCTGTTCCTGGCTTGGTGTATTCCCTCCAACAGACCCAAGAAGCTCTTTTCTTGATTCAATAAACCATTTCAAACTTTTCATTCCTGTGTCTGTAATTGTTGCTTGCACCACAGGCACCTTGGAAAAACCTTGACAATTATATAAACTACAGGGGTGACATTTTCTTTGAAACATGTTCCTGTGTTTATGTGGGAGTTGGATTTAGGTGTTTCATAGGGTTTGGGTAGAACAACCTGGTGAACATTATCTTCCTCTGTCACTTTGGCCTGGGGTTTCTCACATTTACATTCCTGGTGATTTAATTAAATAAAAGGAATGAAATAGTAAAATAAGAAGCTCAGAAATGAAATGAGCAGAGCTTCCGCAACAGGCTGCCACTCACTGGGGGAACTGGAAGAAAACTGCAACTGGTAAAGCCCTGAGGTCCAATAGTTTTGCAATATAGTGTCTGTTGGTGTTAGCCAGATGTCCTTGTTGTGTACACAACTGGTGCAAAGAGTGTTCAACAGGGACCAGAGGAGAGAACATGTTTCTCCTGTTATATCATGTGCAGTGTTATTTCAATGCTTTATTTTCAAATTCTGTTCTGACTTTTGGTACTGGAAACAAATGGACTACTGGGAATGAAGACTGTAAGTTCTTGATTATTTTCCCATGAATGCCGGTCTGAAGACAGAAGTTAATTTGGTAAGAACATTACCAAATAAGGATGTTTCCACAAAGGTGCTTTGAAGTGAGTTAAGCTGTTGATGATCTTTAAGGCTTCTGATTGGCTGCTTTATGGCTTGGTTATTACTCATTAATAATAGATGAAAATGTTTAATACATGATTCTGTTGTATCAATCAGAGTCTGTGTTTTTATTGTGGAGAAGAAAATAAAAAATGCATTCTGTAACACATCAGTGGGAACTATTCTAGAATTGTAGTTTTAAGGATGCTCTGTCCATAATGGGTAGCTGACTGTGGCTCTTATCCAGGACAATAGGGCTGATTATGTGACCTACTGTCCTAAAATTACATTTAGGAGGTGCAGTATAGGTCACCTTTTATATGAAACAGCTGAACACTTGAGTACTCTTAAACCAAATTTGAACTTTTTACCAGTTTGAGTCTGTAACCATGTATTCCATCTCAAAAGACAATTTTAGCAAGTTCAAGGTTTAAGAACCAGGCAACCTTAAAAAACTGTGGTGACTAATTCTTTCTTATAAGAATTTTGGAATTTAAATTGAGGGGTATTTAAGCAATCCAAAAAGTAGCCTAAAATCACCTCTGAAAGTTAATGCATATTTAGATTGACAAACTTCTTCTGGTTCTATCTTTTCTGTGGCAGTTTGCTCATTACCTCAGTTTCCATCCCTGGCAGTGCTGAATTTGCAAAGATAAACTTCACAGCCCAAACCTGATTGAGGTCTGACTGTTACACTTGTAGAGTACTTTTTATTTTGTTAAATAGGACACTTGATCAACTATGCAATGCAGGTACAATAAAGTAATTTCTGTTTGTGACATTTTTTTTGAGCAGCTCTGACTCTTTGAATCGATATTTACCGCAATATTTTATTCACGAACCTGGTGGCCTGCACTAGAAAACTGATGGTGTGCTGTGTGCTCTCATTGGGTCTTTCAGCAGGACGACGATCCAAATCGGAAATGGATCACAGAGCACACAAGTTGTCTTCATGGCACAACACCATGTGAGGGTAAAATTTATTTAGCTACAGTGTACACAGATTACAAAGGTTTCGCACACATCCGCATACACATATATCAAAGTGCTTCAAGATTCTAGAATTGTGTTCGAAATGTAATTGGAGTTAAACAAAAATACATGTTTTTCAACTTTAGTCATTAAAAACATCTAAAAACTCACAGTCTCCAAAGAATTTAAGAAGAAAAATATCTACAACTTCCTGATCGTTTTAGCCAATCTATTAACTAGACATCATCTATGTGAGCACTTTTGTAAAAGCGGGATCTTTGTTGTTGATCTGAAACTCAGACATTTGTTCTGGAACAAAGGCAAAGTTAAATGACCTCAGTTATGATCTTTGAGGAGCCACGGTTTCTGAAAATCAATCAGGGAAGAATTCTAAAACCACTGGCAAATCATTTGAAGTCCCTTATTCTACTGAGATAAAAATTATCCACAAATAAAAACAGCTGAAATCTTGTAAAGCAGAGGTCGTCAGCTCCAGTCCTCGAGGGCTGGTGTCCTATAACTTTTAGATGTCGTTGCTTCAACACACCTGAGTCAAATAATGAGGTCATTAGCAGGACTTCACTTCATACTGACGAGGCGATTCAGTCGTTTGATGCAGGTGTGTTCGACCGGGACACATCTAAAAGTTGCAAACGCCGACTAAATTTGAAGACTCCTGTTCTAAGGAATTGACATCTGAAGACATTCACTACAAGGGAGCACTGGACAACAAAGAAAGATAAATCCAAGACCTCCCAGACTCTGTAGGCCTCATAAATGCTTAGCTTCTTTTTTGGACTTTATGAGTAAAATAAATATTTGCAAACCTCAATGAACTGAAGCATCATTGTCACAAATAATGGGTGAAAATTCCCTCAAAGTGCTTTTAGAGACTGATTAAATCTGTTGCTTAGTAAAATCAGTTTCCCATGAAAGTGGTTTTAGAATCTGTTCAATTGCAAAGTGTACTAAGTTTTACCAAGACTGTTTGTGAGCTTAGCACCAACATTCAATCTGTAAATCACAGAACTCGTAAGCTTAGCGCACAAACTCTAAAAGTTTTGCTGTGCCTATAATGCAACAAATGAAACTTAATACAGTCTGATGCATAGACTGATCAATACTTCTTAATCGAAAAAAGAAAGTTTCTTGACTCCTTGTTTAATCCTCAGCCCAAACCCAAAAGGTCCCTTTGGCAGAGAAAAGGGAGCTTAAACTTTAGATTCTCACTGCTGGAGGTTTGCTGAGCATTAAGGTGTTAAATAAAACTTCTACTTAAAGTTTAATTTGTTCTTTAATGAATCATGGTTTTGATGCATTCATGATTCATAATTTTGACATTTTATTCAGCAACTTGAGCAATTTTTAACTGTCTGATAATCTATTATTGATTTTGAACTATTTCAATAAAATCCAACTGTTCTTTTTCTTAAAAACACCTGCATTTCTAGACTATACAGGCTGGAAACAGTCAATATGTTTACATTCAACTTTTTTTTTTTTTTTTTTTTTTTTTTTTTTTAATTCAGGAAGTGACCTGTTGTTGTCATACAGGGCTAACCTTCTGTATTTGATCTAAACAATGTAAAATGGATATACATATTTTGTTAAAGAGACTGATTACTGTTACATTACTATTAGTGGAGCGGTTAATACAATATTTTTCTTTTATATCAGATTTTATTCATTTGCTTGGTCTTTTATCTTTATCTATGGACTCATCTGTCTGAGCTGCAGTCAAATAGATAATCTTCTGCCATCATCTATTGCAGGGGTTTCCATTTTGCAGCAGCAGAGACACGCCAGCAGCTTGTCAATGGGTCCTTCACGCATGAAAACAAACAGAAACAGATCCATGAAAGGACTGAGGAGAAACAAGGTCATAAAAAACTGTGTTTTAGGACGGTAATAAAAAGGATATTGAGTAGAAATTAAGAAACTAACTGATGGGACAATTGTTACAGAATAATTAACCAGCAACAGAACAAAACTTCCCAGGATTCTCCGTTTTTTTTCAGTAGATACTGATGTGGCTCTAGGCAGAGATATGACGCTCCCAAGTGGACAGAGGATGAAGACAGGGGAAAGGATGAGAGCAAAAACAGAGATGACTGAGATCTGACCAAAAAATATCAGAAGAGGAAAAAGCAACATGCAGAACACCCAGACCAAAACACAGATCAATACAGAAACTTTAGTTTGTCTGATGAATTGCAGCTGTGGCCAAGAGATGAAAAAACACCTGCAACACAAAACCGAGGAACTCAGTCAGAGGAACTGACAGATGGCCTGTGTTAATGATTTTAATTTGCATGTATACTAAAAGATGAGTTGGTACCTCTCCAGAGCAATGACCATCCTGAAGTTGAGACTGACCATTGCAACGCCACCGTAGATTATGAGACATGTGAAATTTAGTTCACGTTCAAATTTTGACACAACGGTAAAAATCAGGGTGATGAGCTGGACTACATTGGCAATGAGGAGGCTGATGTAGTAGATGACAGGAATGTTGTCTAAACGTACCTGCAGGAAACATTAAACAAGTCCCATTATTACTGTAATAAATACAGTTTGTGCTAAATTCACAGATCCATCAGGTTCAGAAAGGGGGAAATTAGTGGTTACTAAGCAACAATTTAATCATCATGCAAATACTTTTGTGTTCTACTTCAGGTAATAAATGGAAAATATTTTCTAAAAAAATTTTATAACCAGAAATAAGAGATTTCATGGATGTCATGAAAGTATTTGCTAGCAAAGCACCGCTTCATTGTTGGACGGTTTTCCAAATGTTGAAATCTTTTTTTCCTCCAAACAACGTTGGCAAGAATTGATAAAGTTTTCTAAAATACAGTCAGTCTTAATTCTTTGTTGATTATTTAGATAATTTAATTGATTTTGAATGTAGTTCATGAATCTCGTAATTTAATAATAATAATAATAATAATAATAATAATAATAATAATGCTGACTGATTAATTAATGATTTAATTAATATTAAATAATGTTATTGAAAAGGTACAAAAGTGAGATTAAAATAAAATTCTGATCCTGTACCTAAAGCCGTTCATGTAATGCCTTATAAACATTATAGAAATTAACCCTTTTTTTCACAACTCCACTTTGATCTTCAGAGTAAGGTGGAAAGTTTTCATCAGTATTTTTATTTTAACACTGATGACATTCTGTCCTGATAGAGAGAAGAACTTAAACGTAGCAAAGTTTAAACATGAAGCCAAGCTGCCTCCGTTCCAAATGTTGTCATGACAACATCAATGGTCTAGCAACAAGCCGTTTATTCATTTAGTGAGTGATTCTAAGGTAGACAGAGATGCAACACAAATAACTTTAGTGACAGAAAGAACACATTAAGTAATTCTGTAAATGTCTCACCATGAAACACAAACCGATGGCCAGTAAAGTGAATGGAAAACAGACACGGACGTCCATCCAAATCATCACATTAAGAAAATCTTGAAATTCCATTTCTTGGTGCCTTGTTTTGATTTACTTCAGATAAAATTCTGTTGTCAAAAATATAAACATTTTATGGAAGCATTTTATTTGCTTATTGGCATGATATCATTAAAAATAAAACAATATTTTATTATTATTATAATGTTAGAACCGTTGAAAGAAAATGACATTTTTCAATCTGATCTGTAAAACTGGTTGCTGTTTGAGCTTTGTTGTACAAACCTGAACTAACTAAGACACAATAAACTTTATTGTTAAATGTCAAATGTTTCTAAAGAGAAGAAAAGATGAGCAAAACAAATTCCAAACAATCAAAATGACTTGCATTAGATACAGTTTTTACATAAAGAAGTGTTTTTCTTGCTTCTTCTGTCGCACCACATTTATAGGTCATTCACACGATTCTATTGAATATAAATATTTTAATAAATTGTTGCAGTGAAATCATCTAATATATTTTTTTTAACTGTCAGAAGATATTGATCAAAACAGAATTAAGTGTTGGCATAATGTGTGACAATCATATTTTTGACATTAATTAATAATTAGTTTACTTACAGTGGTGTTACCCAGGATGCCTCTCTGCTCAACAGTCCAGCCTCTAAAATCAGCGAACTTACAGTATTGATATATTGATATGGTGTTTTATGAATGCTATATTAGAAATGTTGAAAAGACATTACTCCGACAGCACCGAAATGTTATCTGTACTAAAACATTCACACAGTTGTACATTGGACTACATGAGTTTTTTTTTCTTCTTCTTCTGTACTGTGAAGTGGTTGTCTTCACTGCCTTCAGAGCCCCAGTGTGGTAAGACTGGTGGCAGGAAGTAGAGATAGTGATCAAAATGCAGCAGGAAACACTGAAGGAAATTCTGCATCTGTACATATTAAAAAGTTGCATTTTCATTACAGTTCATTTGTGTATGAAGCCCTAATGTCCAATAATGTCAATAATGCCTTTAATAAAGCTTGAATCACTGAATACACACACACACACACACACACACACACACACACACACACACATATATATATATATATATATATATATATATATATATATATATATATATATATATATATAATATACACACACATCAATGAATTGTGCTTTCCTGACTGAAAAGCATTACTTTATGCCTCATTTTAGCAATTAGTTCATGTTAATGTGTATTTAAAGGCCTGACTTTAAATTCTGAAAAAAAAAAAAGTCTATTCTGAAGTCTCATAAAGCCCTCCAGGGTCACGACCCCCATGCTGAAGACGTCTACAATACACAGTTTCTTGCCGTTAGTCAGTTGTCCTTTTTGTGTGCACAGTTGGTGCAAAGAGTGTTTAAAAAGCACACAGAGGAGGGAGCACATTTCTTCTTTCATATGTTCACTGCGCTGGATTCTTCTCCATTTTATATATATGTGTATGTTTTAAATCTCCAAGCAGTCTTCCTGCACACAAGCTCTCTGGCCAACTCCTCCTGTACTACCCTGCTCACTTTTTTGTATCAGCTGGATAGCAGTGGCTGGATGAGGCGAGGACACTACAAACACTCAGGGGAAGGGGCATTTCCCATAATAACTCCAAATTGTAGAGCACATTGTCATTCCAAGGTCTGTTCACCCACTATGTTAAAATCTGCTTTTAATTTGTCGCCTGCTTTGTTTTGACTCAGTGAAAGATGTTATTATTGTCAGGTCCTGCTTCTTTTGGACTCTTGCTTTTGTTATTTTTTGGTATTGATTTCCTATTTTCCCCAGTCTAGTTTATCCCTTTGGTTTTTCCAGTTCTTAGTTTGATCAGTCTTGCTTTTGTTGTTGCTTTGGTTCAGTCTTTTCTTAGTTATTCTAGTTATCTCCATGTGTCTGGTTATCCTCTGTTTCTGTTCGATTCATTTTCCTTGCTCCCCTGTTTACTCTCCCTCGCCCCCTGCAGCCAATCTCTCTCTCTCTCTCTCTCTCTCTCTCTCCTCAGTCTCCCCTCCAGCTGATTCCCCAGACCTGCAGTCATTCAGTCAGTCAGCCCGAGCCGTTGTTCTTGCATTCACTCCTGGGTTTCCTTGCCTTATTTCTTCCCTGTTGTTCCCCACCATTTTCCTTTATGGATTTATGTTTTGGTTTTGCTCTGGCTTCCTGTGTTCTCCAGTGTTTTTAAAAGTTTTTGGCATTTTTTTTAATTAAATCTTCAAAATCTACATTTACATTTGGGTCCACAACTTCTACAAACCACGACAACTGTATACAGATTTTATTCATTTTCTCATCGTTTTTTCTTGGTATTACTCCAAATATTTTAAAATGATCATTACATTTATTAGTGTTTTATTCAGTGAAATCTCTTTGGTCAGTGCTTCATTTTTTATGAATGTATTATGAGAATTAAAGTTACCTTGGCTTGGTGTACCCCCTCATCCTCTTCCCCTGATCACACCAGTAATTTCAAAACTGTTGGCACATACAACTGGCATGCATGTTAGACACTCAAAATGTTAAGACTTTTTTTTTTGTTTGTTTTTTGTTGCCAGGGTGTCTATCATTTCTACTGATCAATTTCAAGATTTGAAATCTTTAAATATTCCCCTTTTAATATCATTACTAAAACATGTGTTGTATGCAACAAGTACTTTATCATTATATAGAAGCATCAATGCATTTTAGCCACATAATGTGTGAGCCAGAAGTTTAGTTCCTTCTACCTTCGTAATTATTTTTTCTCTGTACCTTCAGAGCTTCTCTGTGTCAAGATGAGAGACAGGAAGCAGAAATTATTAAAATGCAACAAGAACAAGTTATTTTGTCTCACAAAACAGTTACTTTATATCATATTAATATTTTGCTGTTTCAGATGAAGAAAGCATAAAAAAACTTTAACACTTTTTGTTTTTACCATGTTTATTACTCAAGATGCTCATGATTTACAACATTTTTTCCTTTATGACAAAAACAAATCAGAGAAACTCAACCAGAGCAGAAACAAAGCACTTAACAACCACCATGTTCTACATGTAGCACTTCAAAAAGGTAAAGGGGCAATCTTATAGTTGTTGGATGAAAGCAAAATGTTTCACAAAGTGTCAATGTTTATTGTTTTCATGTAATCTAGTTCCTCCCCTTACTCGTCCACCTCCTCTTCCTTTTTACCTGCCATTCTTAAAATGATCCTTTTTTTAATTAATTACAAGACTCCAAATCTCTATCTGATCAGATGAATATGATTTGACTCTATACTTTTGCATATAAATTGGATCCATTTGTTTTTTTTAAATAGTAAGTTTACTCCATTTATAGTTTTCGTCCCTTTTTGCTCTCACTTTATGTATTTCCAGCGAGCTCATCTGAGCTGCACTCAAACTGATGATCTGCTGAGATCAGATCCTTCACTGACTTCCTTCCTGCAGCTGCACAGACACGCCTGAAGCTTATCAATGAGTCCTTTGCACATGAAGACAAACAAGATCAAATCCATACATGGACCAAGGAGAAACAACGTCAAAAAAGTATCAGCAATTTGAAAATAATAACGATTAAAATCTCCTAAATGAATATAATGAATAACTGCTGGAAATATTGAGACAGTGTAATTAACCAGCAATACAAGAAACATTCCCATAGTTCTGTCTTTTTCTTCAGCTGACACTGACATGTTTGTGTTCATCGATTTCAGGGTCCAAAGCAGACACACGATGAACACAGGAGCAGGAAGGAGCGCAAAAATTAGGAACAACAATCCCCGTACAAACTTTAAAAAAAGAGGGCTCAAACCAAAACTAAGCACCCAGACCAGAACACAGACCGTCACCAAGCCTTGGGTTTGTGTCACTTGGTATGATGATGGGCAGGAGATGAAAAAACACCTGCAACACAGAAAAGATTGTAAAAATCAGAAAGAAGCCCTGAATCTAAGGGGGTTTACAAATGCCACTCCAGTACCTTTCCAGAGCTATGACCATCCTGAAGTAAAGACTGGCCAATACACAGCAGGCATAGATGTGGACAGAGACTAGATGTTTCCAGTAGTAATCTGGAAGTCGAGGCAGAGCAATGAGAATGCTGAGCTGAATGAGATTAGAAAGGAGAAGGTTCATGTAGTAGGAGACAGGAGCACGATCCAGTTGCACCTGCAGAAAATATAAGGACTTATTCAAAACATGACATTTACTAAACGTGTTCATGTGTCTTTAATAATTATTTCATATCAGAAACCAAGTGGGTTTTACGTACCAGGCACCACAAAGCGATAAGCAGGAAGGTAAAAGGGAGGCAGACACGGATGTTGATCCAAATGATCACACTGAGAGAATCTGAAAACTCCATTTTCTGCAGCTTCTGAGAAGAAAACTGTTTGAGTTGCATGATGTTAACTGATATAAAATTAAACTCTCACAACTGTTAGATCTGAATAGACATACAGAATACATAAAAACTTATACATCATCAACCGACTTTGGTTTAATGTTATCACTTCAAGTTTTACTGTCTGCAATTCTGCGCAGAATTAAGTTTCAGAAGAAATATTCTCTTTAGTTCATTAGCCAATATCAAATCTAATTTTCAGCTCAGAATTTTAAATAACTTTTAATATATAGTCATAAATTTAATGTCTGCCTGCTCTTATTTTTCTGTCACTTCATGTTTTTGATCAGAACTTTCAAACCCTAAATCTTTCCCATGGTAATCCTCATTAGCAATAACTTGGTGTTTTATCTCGTAACTCAGATACATGCAGCAGACCATCTGTTTTCAACTGCTGGGTGTTTTCATTTCTTACTATTTTGACAGATTTAAACTCTAGAATCAGTTACTAGTATTCACTGAAAGAAACTCCATAATTATGAGCCTGTTTACTTACGAGGAAGTTATCTCAAGATGATTTCCAGTCTGTCAACGCAGTGTTTCGAAAGTCCGATACATGGATGTTTTCAAATGATGTATGCAATGAGGAAATAGTGTTAAACCTCCCCCCTCACACTGTCTCACACACACATCCTCCTCGATAAATAACAAAAACAAAGAATCCAGAGCAGCACATATTCTCTTTGATTAATTAGGTTTTGGTTTTATTTATTGTTTTCACGTTTGTTTTCAAAGGGCGAAACCTAAGCTCTGCAAATAACCATTTCTAGCCTGCGGAGCCATAAACCACTTCATGTATGGTAGTATTGAAACTTAATGCACTCATTGTACATTGAAACATATTTTCCCTACATTTGAATTGATTTCCACTTCAGTGTAGAAGCAGAGGCAGGAGGTTTAGATGATAACCATGCAACAACAACAACAACAACAACAACAGCAACAAACCAAAAAAAGGAGAAGAGAGGAATGGAAAACCAATTACTACCAAATGCCAACAAGTGTACAGATTACAGTAGGTCATGAATATGGGAAAGAGCAAAATAGTCTGGATTCATGTATGCCACAAATACACCTATAATCTGCTGCTGCCGTTTCCTTCGGTGATTTCCATCCTGCAGCTGCAGAAATACACCAGCAGTTTGCTAATGCCGTCTTTACACAGAAAAACTGGGGAGAAACAAGCTCAAGGAGACATTTTGTTTGAGATAAGAGAAACCAAAATAATAAGTTTCAGGAAGGATCATTAATATGTAAACAATCAGTAAGAAAACTAAGCTTCCCATGATTCCATGTTTTTCTACAGCAGACACAGAGATGGCTGCAGGCAGGGATTTGATGGTGCGAGTGAGGCAGAGGATGAATGCAGGAGCAGGGATGAGAAGGAAAAGTATGAAGAATAGAAACTGTCTAAAAATCATAAAAACAGGAAAAAGAACAACAGAAAACATCCAGACTAAAACACAGAGCATCACAGATGCTTTAGTTTGTCTGAAGTGCCGCCGCGGCCAGGAAACGAGAAAATACCTGAAACCAGAGACAGTCAGTAGCTGTTTACATCCCGTCTTATGTTTATCTAAACACACTGAAAGATGCGTCAGCACCTTTCCAGGCAACGATTGCTCTGAAACAAAGACTGGCATATGCACCACAGCCGAAGACAATAAGACTGACTGGGTGGAAGCGGTATTCATTTCTTTTCACCATTAAAGCAACTGCAGCACTAAGCTGGACCAGGTTGGCGACCAGAAGGTTGATGTAGAAGGCGAGAGGAACGCCATCTAATCGCACCTGCAGGGACATCGGTTCAGCGTAGCATTCATGTGATTGTATGCCATATGGCATACTTCTGATGTTTACGTCCGGCACAGCACAAAGTGAGGACGATTAAAGCGAAGGGGAGGCACACACAGATGTTGAGCCGCATCACCGTGTCGACAGCTTCGGGCTCCATTTCTTGTTGTTCTGTGATGTAAATTTTCCTTTCAGAAAGAGTCCTTATAAAAGTACAGAAAGAGGAAAGAGAAGCAAAGTGGTATGAAAAAATTAATCCATAAATCTAAAACGTGTTAAAAATAATTTCAAAAACACGAAGCATCCATTCAGCATGAACTGAGTCAATAAAGTTAAACAAAGCTGACTGGGAAGATTAAAATGCTAGGGAAAAAAATTATTTGAAATAAAAATTATATACTCTACTACAATAACTTTTCAATTAAATAAGCTACAATAATTTCCCTTTGGGATCAATAAAGTATTTTTGAATTTGAATCAAGGCCCATGAAATATTTCTTTAGTTTTGTAGCTGAAGCATCTTGAAAAGATTTTGTTTGTTGCAATCCTAATTTCAAGATGCGTGACTTATCCATATAATAGCCTACACCTACAATGACTTCTAGTTTATGTTGATATGAAGTTTGTGGGGCTTTATTCACTTTTTTGAATTCATTATATTCAATATTAATTGTACATTCCATTAAATCTGGACACAAGTCAAGGCTGTCTTTAAAATCGAATGCTTTGGCAACTTTATTGGTTTGAAAAATGCTTGTTCAGAAATGTTGCAGCATCAGATCCAAACAGATGTTACTCCCAGCTGTTACTCAGGATGTATTTCACTGTCAACACTCCTGTTCTTAAAATGAGGCTTTGATGAAAACTGACCTGTAACAACAAAACAGCATAAATTAACCACTTGCCTACAGTATTTGATTGATGCAAGGTGTGTTTAAAGATTGCAGATTGTTCCTTTAAACTCAACCTTTTCTCCACAGGACTGGTTTCAATAAGATAAACCATCTGCCACATAATTTTAATACTCAGCTTAAGTCGAAATGAGGAAAAGCAGCCTGAACACAAATTTTCACCCACTTAAACATGCTGGCATGAATGTGCTCTGCACTGAGAAGTGGTTTTCTCTCTAACTCCCTCACCTCAGTGTGGTGAGGTGAGTGACAGGAAGTCGAGTTAAACATCAAAGTGCAAAGAAAATATTTTGAGAACTTAATAAAAACAAACATTTGTTCTTATCTTGAAGTTAATGTGTCTTTACCATTACATTAGGATTCATTTTTATGTAATTTAAACTACAGCAGCCTAGTTTGTAAAACACAACCTATGTTAATGAGTAGGTGACATGCAGTTTTTATGTCCTAAACCACGATGGGAAAAGTAGATTTGTTTATTTGCAGATTTTAAAATTCATGCTTTTTAACAAAGAGCAAATGTAATGTCTTCAAAAAAGTGAAAAATAAATGCAGACAGAAAGAGGCGTCACATGGAGGTCAAGCAAGAAATAGATAACTGAACCTGACTGCACTGGACCGGCATGACGTTTAATCAGACTGAAACTGGTCTTGTGTATTTAGACTGAACTAAAATGCATTCAGAACTATTTCATAAAAATAGACTGCAGCTAATTTTAATCTGAAGTTGATCTCATTTAATCTATAGAGCCTTAAGATACTTTCTGTTGTTCAGGAATGACTAAAATAATATTAATTCTGAAATAAATAAATAGAATAAATCACAAACTGGAAAAAAACACTGTATTGATGACTGCAGTTAAGTATTCTCCTAACACAGTTAGATTTTGCATATTAAAAAGTTAACGTTAAAATATTAGCACAACTTACACAAAAGTAAAACATCTTAAAAACATTACAAACAGAATTAAAAAAGGCTTAAAAATGATTGTTAAAGCTTAAAATAGATTAAGGTTCCATATACTAAATAATAATGTCTCCTGCCTTAACAAACTGAGTAGATTATATTTCACAACAATAATTTTAGTCAAAACAAAAAGCCACAAAGTTAGAAATTTATTTACAATTCATCAGCTTGTTGTTACACTGCTTGTTGCATCAATAAAATGTTATTTTTCTTTTAAGGCACAAAAAATGGGCACTATATAAAAGTCTTAAAATACAGAAGCAAAACTGAAAAATCAAAAAGTAAATAAAGTAATAGAATGACTAATCTGTGTTTTAAGGAGTCCACAAAGTGGCTTAAAGAAGGGACAGCCACTGAAAAACTCACTACGAACAGCTCAATACCAAAGATTTACAAGACGTAAAATTAATAAATTGAAATATTTAATAAAATACATTTGGGTGAAGATAAAACAAATACATTTGTTTGAAAAGTGAGAAAGTATACGATTCTGAAATATAATATATTTCAACCTGGAGAGACTCACTCAGAGACAAAGAGACAATTAGAGAGTTTTATTTGACTTCGAATAAACTTCTTTGGCACTCGGACCCCAGCAGAAGTCGTGCGTGTTGAGATTCGCCACAAGCTTGAATGACTAGATGGGGCAAGGATGAGGGTCTTCTTCCAACCGGGACCCAGACCTGGTGGCAGAGAGAAGGTCGGAGAAAGGGAGCCTGAGGGGATGAGGGTGGAGACGGGGCGGAGGTGGGATGAAGCTTGGCTGGCAAGCAGGAGGAACCATGGACTGCAAGCCTTGTATCTGGAATCTTGGACGCTGATGGGCAGTGGTGGAGGTGTGGACCCAGCGATGGATGATGCAGGTAAGCTGGAGAGAGTCTAAACGGTTGAATTGGTGCCAACGCTTCATTTCCCAAACAAGATGACAAAGCAGTGAAAAGGTTTAAATCCCCTCTAGTGGCCGAGCATCCTTTGGTTAAAATACATCACAATTATAAAAATCATACATTTTCTAAGACTGCTTTCCTGTACACAATAAATGTACTAAAATTAAAAATGAGATTTTTCTCAAACATTCATAGTGAGATTCTCTAACTGCTATAATATATTGAGCTACTTTACATATTTTAAAACAGTTTTAGTGGGGGTGGGTGCTGTTGGACTTTGTTGCAAAATATATATAGTTAAAGAAGTGGTGCCTTTGGTGCTCTGTGGTATAGAAAGCGCAATTCAACCTCTGGATTTTTTAAATCAATGTTAAAGTAAATTTTTCACATACTTTAAAATTTTTACCTGAAAAAAATTTGCATTTTTTTTTTTTTTTTGTTGTTGTTGTTTTAGAGCTCATCCCTATATTTCTCCTTTACTTTAACGTCATTTGATTCATCTATAAAAGCTCAGCTGCTGTGCTTTAATCAAACCGATGAGCTGCTGCTGTCATTTACTGCAGGTGTTTCCTTCCTGCTGCAGCAGAGAAACATCAGCAGCTTTATGAAAGGCCCTTTGGACATAAAAACAAACAGAATCAAGTCAATCACAGGACTGTGAAGACTCAAGGTAACAATGATCCTTGTGATCATTGTCCTTATTTCAAATGAATAAAAACGTAAATATATAAAATATACACCTGTTGGAAAAATAATCACTGTGTGATGAATCAGCAACAGAACTAAAATTCCTATATTTCTGCATTTTTCTTTAATGGGCATCGAGGTTGCTGTACACAGTGACTTAAGAGTTGCAGCAAGAAGGATGGTGGACACGAGAGTAAATAAGAACAAAAAACAGATCTGGGGTAATCCGTCATAAAGGGCTGCCAAAAGGAAGATGAGTACACCAGAAAAAATCCAGCCAAAAACACTGATGGTCACAAAACCTTCACACTGTCTCATGAAATGACACTGCTGCTGGGACATGTAAAGGAACCTGAAACAGAAGAGAAAATGACAACCTTTCATCACTACACACATATGTATTACCCATACTGTACTGCATGTTTCATATTAATAAATCAGATTCATTACAGTCTAAACAGCCTGAATTATGTGTTGGTACCTTTCCACAGCAATGATCATCCTGAAGTGAAAACTGGCTATTCCAGTAGTGCTGTAGTGAACAAAATATCCAGCCAAGTGTTCGGGAAAATATCTCATCTCTGGCACTGTAATGATCAGTATGATGATCTGGATCAGATTGGAAAGAAGGAGATTCACGTAGTACGTAGCTGGAATGTGATCCAAGCGCACCTGTAGGAAACACCGCTGTTAATGGCTTCGCACACATAAAAGCAGCAATGCTTTGTCCAATAAACCCTTGTGGTGGCTGAAGGATGCAGCTCCATGTGCTTGCACACACAAAACCCGAATCAAAATATTTATATTTACTTCACTATGTGTTTACTATATTTCGAGGCCTAATTAAACAAGGTAAACTGTTCCTGTTAGAGGGTACATGACAAACCTTTGCACTTTGTGGATGATTTTAAAATGTAGCTCCGATTGACAAATGAACATTGGATACATACTGTAACATTTAGTCAATTCATAATTTCTTTATGTGCTGATTGTTTTATTAAATAGTATACCTAAACAAATGTCGCTCCTGATAAAGATTTGGAGAAAACCTTTAATCCAGCTTTGTGTTTCAGTGTATTAGTATAACTTTATGCTACATAACTTGCTCCAGTTCTCTGACACTGAAATTTGGAGATATTTGACATTCCAAAATCATCCTCCTCACTGGGGTGTCAAGATAAAGTTGGGTCCTTGTCCAGCCTTGCTTGCACGCGCTCCCCTCTGACTCTCCTGCTTCTTGTGCATGCAGAACATTAAACTTCACAAAAAGTAAATGAAATTATGTGCATGCAGACAGATCCTTTTCATCCAATCAAAATATCTCTTGTAAATACTTAATTCAGACTCAGAATCAGCTTTATTCCCCAACTTTGTGGCACAAACAAGGAATCTGACTTCAGTCCTGCTTTGCTCTCAATAAATACATTTAAAATATAAATAGAAAAAAGGCAAAATAAAGAAAATGATTTTTTTTTCTTTCTACAAGAAAGAAAAATCTTAATTTTTTAAATCCATTTTCATCCAACATGGTCACCTAACATTATTTATGAATTAAATACAGTGCATCACAAAAGTATTTACACCACTTGAATCTTTTCACTTTGCAAACGCAAACTTCAATGTACTTTATTATGAATTAATATGATAGATCAGTGACAGGAAAGGATGTATTATTTAAAATGTTTTACAAATATAAATCTGAAAAGTGTGGCATGCAAAGTCAATACCTTCATCTTCAGTTGTAGCTGCAAGTTTGTGGTATACATTTCCTCACTTTGCACAGGCAGAGACTGTAATATTTAACTGTTCTTATTTGCAAAATAGCTGCTGTCAGATTGAATGGACAGCAACTGAGAATGTCAGTTTTAGGTCTTACTACAGAACGTAAATAACATTTAGGTCTGGGCTTTAACTAGGTCATTCCAACATAAATATGATTTGATTAAACCATCCATTGTAGCTCTGGCTTGTTGGGGGTCATTGTTTTTTGGATGAATTTCTGACCAGTTGTTTAGACTCTAACAGGTTTTCATTCAGGATTTTCCTGTACTTGGCTCAGTTTACCTTTCCTTCCATTCTAACCAGCTTCCCTGTCCCTATTCAAAAGCCTCCCTGCAGCACGAAGCTGCAACCAAGATACTTTACAGAATGGATGGCCTGCGAAGGGTGTTGTGCAGTGTTTGGTCTGACCTGCCTGGAGCGCCAACTCTTCCATATAACCATTTTGTAAATCATGGAGCTTCTGGCGAAATCTAGAGCTTAAAGTTTCTCTACAAATGTATTATTGGTCTTTAAAGCCATTTAACCATGTGCCAGAGATACTGAAACACTTGCATGGCATTACCTTCATTATGTTTAGTTCTAACAATCATGTCTCAGTATGTGGAAAGCACAATAGAGAACCACAAAGTTGTGTTTGGTCTCTTTTCTTTGTTGTAATAATAATAAATATGGGAACAGTAAACCTAAGATATTGTATTTCATCAACATCATAAGTTTTAGCAACAAAGCTAATTTTAAAGAGAAAAAAAAACATCCATAATACTCATCAGTTTATATTTCAACATAAGAAAGACTGAGAAGAACATGTTTGTTGAGAGACAAGGACCCCTTCATTTTGGGTAAGGATCATTTTATGCAGGTAAACATCATTAAAAAAATCAACTTTGACCAATACTACAATGTGGATGTAATAACATGTAGTCAAATATGATTGAGGTTGAAATGTACTTACTGTAAAACACAGAGCGATGACCACAAAGGTGAAAGGTAAACACACATGAATGTTGATCCATATCATCATATCTAGATACCCTGGGGACATTTGAAAGTCCTCTTCTGGGTAGTTAATTCCTAGCCTTGGAAAGACCATCTCTTCTTCACTTGCTGCAAGGTTAATTGATTTTAGACACCCCCCTGTGATGTGGTGAAAACATCTTATTTTAAAATTCTGCTCTTTTATCAACACAAAGCTAATAAACTGGTCAAACTGGTCCAAAGCTACTAGTCTCTTGGGACCAATCTATGTTACAGTAAAAATGAATTGGCAGAAAAACAGCACTGCTGAATGACTAAAATCTGTCACTTTTTGAAAAAGAAGACAGCAAAACATTTAAATACTTTTGCGTTTTGTACGTTATTTTATCCTGAGTTTAAAACTGAAAGTGTTTCCAACCAGCTCAAAAATTTCTGTTACTGAAGACTTTATATCAGCTTCACTTTTCAGATGCTCCATAAATCTAATTAAATCACTAATAATCTTTGTTGTAAAAAATGCAAAAATAAAATTATGATCTTCTGACTATTGCTGCATTTCTTTCTTGAAAGAATGGAAACATTGTTATTAATAACTTCAGAGTAATCTTTCTGTTATGATGTAATAATGAGGCATTTTACTCACGACTGTGTTACTCAGCCTTCCAGCTCAACGCAGTGGTTGTTTAAATCAGTAGATTAAGTCCTCAGAGGTTTTCATACTAAGGCTTAAATGAGGAAACCAGTAAGTTATAGAGTAATCACCCCACCTACTCATGCAAACACAGAATAAAAAGCATTTCTATTCTGTATTGAAAAGTGAGAGGATCATTTTTTTATTTCTTTGTTTATTAACGTACTTAATTTCAGCAGATGTAAGAACCCAGGACCCAGCACTACCAACTCCTCCCACTGTGCAGACCAGGGCCCCCACAAATCCCTGGTAGCAAGACCGCACAGCACCAAGCAAGAGGGACTCGACGGAGCTCCCGACACACCGGGCAGGCACCAACCTCCAGCGGCAGCAGGAGCTCAGAAGGACCGTGGTACGGAGGACACATTACCACCCCACCTGGTGAGCTTTCTCCTGGGAGGTTAGCGGGATCACCAGAGCTCTGCATAGCCCCCAAGTCCCCAGGAGCCATAGGCCACATGACCCCAGGCAGGGACCGAGCATGCACACAAACACCACCGCACTTAGGGGGAAATCAGTCAGTGCCCATCAGAAAACACAAGCACTTACTTGACCTTGTTTTGTCTCAGTTATTTTATTGACTTGATTCTGTTTTCTTGTTTTTTATTCATGTGGAGAAGTTTCAGGACAAGCTACTAACGTGTCTGATTGTAGCTCTGTCATGTTATTATGTATCTACATGAGTAGTTGCTGTATCGTCAGTGATTAAAAAGGTGATAAAAGTGGCATGGTTTTAACACCAATCTATTAATAGTAGAAAAACAAGTATGAGAGTGCTGATGTGGCAACTAAACGTTCCACACAGTTCTACTCCAACCATATAAATTTCTTCTGCACCATGAAGTGGTTCTCTCTCTGCTTTCAGAGCTTCGCTGTGGTGAGGTGAACGGCAGGAACTTTAGATAAGAGAAAACTGAAACCATAAAACATGTTAAAAGAGCATACACTTATCTTCAGGTTAATGAGGCACCTTTAGCTTTACATCTCAAATATTCATGTATAAATGTTTCTGCTTTGTAAAATGTTTCCATTTGTGGTCCAAACCAATGTCTGAGGTTTGCCCTTTCTACAAGAGCTATGCTTTTTTTCTACCTCATTTCGACATGTCCTTTCTGGACTGTGGAGCCTGTCAAAACAAACTTCTCAGCCACCCTGGAGGCATCCCCAGGTCTCGGACACATGAGAGCTAAATCCGCTCATTGGTTAATATACTGAAAATTTTTGTCTGAATGTCTGACAGCACATTTCAATTTTTTTTTAAAACAGATGATCTTATTTATTGCTTTCCTAAGCAATTTCGCTACCACGACATCTGCCTCGCTCGCTCACAGAGCGTCGAGCTGATACTGCAGGAGGCTTAAGGCACTCTTAGGCACTCGCAGATTTCTCTGTGTGTGAGTCTCTCCAGGTCGAAATGTGTTATGGTCTTTTATACAAATTTTACTTAGTAGTAATATATTTGTTTGTTTTCGTTTGCTTTATTTATTTCTCTTGTCATTATTTGTCTTTTAACTCCAACCTGCCAGTGGGACTAGAGATGGAAATTAGCCACTTGGCTACAATCACATATATTTACATGCAAATGTTCATTAACATGTATTGTCCCATTTTTTAAATAACTTGAACATAATTAAATAAATTTTACTGTTAAAATGTAACAAAGCTAAACTAAATTGTTTTTGTTGTTAATAATTTTTGTTACTGGTTCGACAGCCGGTGACCGTTTGATGTGTTTATGATGTTTTTATGTTTTCATGATGAAAAGCACTTTGAACTGCCTTGTTGCTGAAATGTGCTATACAAATAAACTTGTCTTGACTTTATTTAAATTAACGAGGTAATCTGAAGCAAATGAATAGAAAAAGAATAAACAAATTAGTGAAGACAATGCAATTAATTTTACATTTTAACATATTTTTTTATTTTAATAGAAGTTTGTGAAGTGCACACTGTTGCCTTGCAACAAGAAGGTCCTTGGCTCAAATCCGAGCCTGGGGTCTTTCTGCGTAGAGCATGCATGTTTTCCCTGTGCATACATGTCCTCACAGGGTACTCTGGCTTCCTCCCACAGTCCAAAAACATGATTAGGATGATTGATTACTTTAAGCTGGTACTGAGAGAGAGTGTGTGCATGATTGTTTGTCCAATGTGTCCCTGTGTTGCCCTGTAATAAAGTCACAACCTGTCCAGGCTGTACCCTGACTCTTGCCTAATGACTGCTGGAGACAGGCACCAGCCGAGCTTTAAAAAGCTAAAGAAACCCATCTGAGTGCATTGGGTCACTGAATTTGCAGCAATTCCTTTAACTGTGCATGCCTTTAGTGAAGGTGGAAAGGAAAACTTCTCTTTAACATGAAGAAACCTTCAGTTGAACCAGAACCTAATTCAGTCTCAGCAGCCATCTCACACAACCGGTGGTGGGTTTGAGAAGACAGAGCATGCATAAAAAAGCAAAGAAGCACTGATTTAGGAGTGCTTTCTATGTTACAGAAAAATACATTGTTTATGACAGCACTACGTACTTCAGTTTCTTTAGTCACAGCAATAACTTCTGTTGCTTTGCCTTGGAGACAGGGTTAAACAATGAAAGACAAGGTCAAGTGTATCACTTCTCTAAGAGAACCTGAAGTTATTGGCAGGTATTTCACACGAGAGGATCCAAATAGCTAAGAGATCTGCCGCTCATCTTACTTTTAGATAGAAATTCTAGGAACCACCATTACATCAGCAGTCTGAATGAAGAGCTTTCTTTAAACTATATAGACCCATCAGATCTCTGATAAGTGATGGGGCTGATTAATAAGGGTTTTGATGTAAGAAGGTGAATTTTAACTTGTGGCCTGGACTAAACAAGGAGGCAATGAAGGGAAGCTGAAAAAAAGAAGAGATATGATTTCACATCAAAGCTCTCATCATAGCATTTTGGATAAGCAAAATGCATTTAACAGAATTTTTTTTGGACTTCCTGATTGTAAAAAAGTGCAGTTGTCCAACATCGAAGTAACAAATGCATGGAGTTCTTTTTTAGCTCCCTGTGGGACATGATGTCTTGTTTTGACTGTAAGTCAGAGTTTCTGCAGCTCAACACACAACTGTAGCACCATACAAAATGAAACAGATAGACATCCTTACAGTGAAGCATTGTTGCAACAAAACAAATTGAAAAAAAAAAAATACCAAACACACATTTCCTTACTATTTGTGCTAAGTTTAGATACAATTATAAGTATATTGATATAAACTGGTAACACTTGTGTACTAGGTGGTGTATGAAAGATCTGATAACTGAAGTAATGCAGAGTCATGTTTACAGCAGTTATATGATCTGCTGGTGTGGCGTCTCTGCTGCCGCAGTGTGCACGCTGCGGCAGCAGAGACGCAATGACAGCTTTGAAATGAAGCCTTTACATATAAAAACAAACAGAATCAAGTCCATGAAAGGACTGTGGAGAAACAAGATCAGTGAGCTGTTATATTTTATGTATGATCCATGGAAATATGAATTAATATAACAAAAACTCAGGGGGAGAATCATGAATATGTGAACCACCAGCAACAGAACTAAGGCCGCCACGATTCTATGTTTTTCTTCAGCAGAAAGGGAAGTGGCTGCAGGCAGGAATTTTGGGATTCGAATGAGACAGAAGATGAACACGGGGGTAAGGATAAGGGGAAATAGCACAAAGAATACATGTTGTGAAAAAATCATCAAAAGAGGAAAAAGAACAATCGTAAACAGCCAGATCAAAACACAGAACATCATGTAACCTTTGGTTTGTCTGATGAAGTGCAGCTCTGGCCAGGAGACGAGAAGATACCTGAAACACAAGACAGAAATATCGTTTAGACTGATGAGCAGAAACATGTTACCCTGACTGATGTAAGATCAGGAACATACAAATACAAACACAATGAAAGATGTGTCGGTACCTTTCCAGAGCAATGATCGTCCTGAAGCAAAGACTGGCAAGCGCTGCGCAACCGAGGACAATGAAACAGACTGGATTTACATTCACCATTAAAGCAACCAAACCACCAAAGTGGATAAGGTTGGAAACAAGAAGGTTCATGTAGAAGGTAACAGGAACACCATCCAATCTCATCTGTACAAAACATTGGGTAGAATAAACATGGATGTTAATAAACGCTACATGACATAAATAAGTCAGTCATGAGTCTATGAACTGAGAGGCAGAAGTTATCAGTTACTATTAGCGTCATGGAAACATGTTTAGAGTCTTTACTCCATCCCGTTGAGCTATATGAGATTAAAATATTTCGAAATCATCGCACGTGAGAAAATAGTCATGTTGACCTAATAAAGACATTGACTAAAATGTGCAATACAAATAAACTTGACTTGATTTTCTCTTTTCTGGAATGGACTCTGCTCCTGCAGCACGTAGGGAAAATAATTTTCTATACGTTTGATTAAATTGTGTCTGAAACAGTATCAGGAAAGAGAAACTACAGTGATGTTCCAAAAGTAACCTGTGTTCATACTACTATTATTATTATTACCACAAATACTAGTAGTACTAATACTGTTTTTACTAATTAACTTGTTTTTGGACTCTTTAAAGCACTTTCTGATTTTATCTTTGAAAGGTGCGATGTAAAGTTTACTTAATTAATTATACTTATACTAACAATACTGATAATAATCATTTTTCTCTTTTATGCTAGGTTAGGAGTCAAACATAAAATCATAACAGTATTTACTTACCACGCAGCCCAGAGCAAAGACTATTAAAGTGAATGGAAGGCAGACACGGATGTTAATTAAAATCATCATGTAAATATAATCCGAAGAATCCATTTCTTGTTCTATGATGTAATTGTTCAACGGAGATAAAGTCCTGTGGAAACAAAATATTAAATAGTCTACAACGCACATCCTACACATGATGTAACAAAAACTATGAGGGATCCCAACTACAGTGTAATTTAAAGCCAAGCTGTATTTAATAAGCACTTGATTCTTCAAATACTTTTTCAACACAAGAGAAATACCTTAAATGAATAAAATTAATCAGTTTTTCTACATTATCTCTTTTTGTGTGTATATGCCAGATATGCAAATTTACTCTATTTTTTGAATAATTTCATCAGTAAAATCAATATTATATAGTTTGCATTAAAACAGTTGAATGCCTTGTTGTGTACTTTGGATATTTGTTATAATCTTGAATACCAAAAATTGAATATCATTAAATTCTCTTGTAATGAGTATGTTAGTCAAAAACAAAAGTTTCCTCTTTATTTTTAAAATTTTGCTCTAAGACAGCAATAATACATAGTTTGTAGGAAAACTATTTAATAGGTTGTTGTGTACTTTAGCTATTTAGCTTGAACCACAAAAATTAAATTAGAAAACATTATTCTACTAACTTCAGCAGAATATGTTTGAATGCAATTTTCAGTCATTTTACTCACAGCTGAGTTATTCGGGATGTCTTCCAGCCCAGTACTGTGGGTTTAGAAATCAATTAGTTACGCAGGATATTTTTTAGCATAATTATGCTGTAAGGGAATATTTTACTTTCTGTGTCATCTCCTCGGTAACAAACATCTGCACAGAAAGAGAGAATTCTCAGTTATCAAACACAAAGCATTTTAAGCTAGCTCGTGCATTTCTGATGTTAAAGTTTCATAACTTTATTCCAAACTCACTCAATTCTATACCTGATTTATTCAATTGAACCACGAATATTTTTGTATCCAAAATTTTAAAACCAACCTTACATAACACTGAAGAGAGACAGTCCAAGTGTGAAATCAGCCTAAAACCCACGGTTTGTAACATACCTTCACTTTAATTGATTCTGCTTTAGGAAGTGGTTTGCTCTCGAGTTTCCGCTCGTCAGAGTGGTACGGTGAGAAAGTTGATGTAAAGATCAAAATGTAAACATAAAAAAATGCCAGAAATGATGACAAGTCTTTTTATTCTTTTAATGATTTCTTTATAGTGTGAAAGCATGGATTCTTATCTTTTTGTGTTTTTACATCACACGAGCTCTTGCTAATATTGATTTAACAATATTATGAGCTTAATTTATATCAATATCCAGAAATCTAATTTTGACTGTTTTAATCAGGATAAAAATACTTTAATGTTTATTTGTATTTATACAGTTTTACAGTAAAGTTTGTTTTATTTCTTGTGTAGTGGTCTGAGATGAGTTTTGTTGTTCATGAAAACTGAAAAAAAACATTATAGGAATAAAAAAAAGAGTAAATAACAAGCTGAAGATAACTTTATTATTGACTGCAGTGAAATTGCCACTAAAGACAATCCAATGCTCAAACATGAAAGAAAACAATAGTCCATTATATGACATAAAATCACAAAAATATTACAAAAATATCAAACATGATCCTAATCAACTCATATTTAATCTTGCATAATTGTAGCTGACCTTTTAACTGCAATGCTGCATTAACAATGCTGAAAGGAACATTTATTTAAGTTCAAAAACTGAAAGCACCATGTAAATCAAATTGAATGTCTTTATTCATATCAACAACTTTTTAAGCACATGAATATGTTTACAAAGATGATGTAGCATCAAAAAATCTCAAACAAAAGAGGAGAAAAATATAACTCAAACATATTCAAATTCACAAAACAGACAAATCCTCAACAAAACAGCAAGATTTACCTCCAAGTACATGTTTAACATCATATTGTATAAATTTACTCTAAAGTAAAAACAAATAAGCCAAAAATGTTAATAACTACCAAATGAAAATTAAAACTAAACAATGAAATTATGAAAGGCTCCACACTATTCAAAACCTGTTAAAACTTAAATAACGAATTGATTTCTTCTGTCAAAACTATATTCTGCTGAATTTCCCAAGCAGAAAGTCTCTCTTGTGTCCAGGGTTTGGATTTTTGGGCATTTGTGACTCTTGTGACTGTCAGCTTCTTCATCAACAAAACTATAATATCTAATACTATCTGGAGACTATAGTGTCTTTGGTGTGTGTTTTCACTTGGTGTGTTTTTGTATTTATTGAATATTTGTATTAATAGTAATATTTATACTTGGTCCTCTTTCCTTAGTCTCTGCCTCCGAGCTCATCTACCTGTTCTGTAATCAAACAGCTGATCCGTTGCTGTCGTTCACTGCAGGGTTCCTCTTCCTGCAGCAGCAGCAGAGATGCATCAGCAGCCTGAGAAAAGGTCCTTTGGACATGAAACCCAACAGCAGGAAATCCAGTAAAGGGCAATGCAGACTCAAGGTAAAAAATATATTTATGGTCGAAAAAAACAAATTTTGACTGATGAAAAAAGCAGTCATGGGGAGAATGAAAATAATGTAATTAACCAGCAAAAGAACTAATGCTCCAACAACTCTGTATTTTTCATCAGCCAGCTCTGAGGTGGCGATGCAGAGTGAATTGAGGGTTATAGCTAGACAGATGATGAACATGATGGCAGTGAAGAGCACAAAAGGTATTCTGGTAATAGATACTGAAATAGAAAAAATAGTGATACAAAGAATCCAGGCTAAAACACAGATTGTTACAAAGCCTTTTGTTTTTCTCATGAAGTGAAACTGTGGCCAGGAGAGGAAAAGAAACCTGAAACAGAAGACACAAGAAGAAACATTAGAAACATAATATAAATTTAAAATAACACACACACACACACACACACACACACACATATATATATATATATATATATATATATATATATAAAAAAAAAAAATTCCCTTCTCACCCTCCACGGGTGGTCTTTCTCAACCTCTGAGCTCGGGTCCTCTACCAGAGGCCTGGGAGCTTGAGGGTTCTGCGTAGTATCTTGGCTGTGCCGAGAACTGCGCATTTCTGGACTGAGATGTCTGATGTTGTTCCTGGGATCTGTTTTAGCCACTGCTCCAGTTTGGGGGTGACTGCCCCGAGGGCCCCGATGACCACAGGCACCACTGTGGTCTTCACCTTCCAGGCCTTCTCCAGTTCCTCTCTGAGGCCCTGGTATTTCTCCAGTTTCTCGTGTTCCTTTTTCCTGATGTTGCAATCGCTTGGTATTGCTACATCCACCACAACGGCTTTCCTCTGTTGTTTATCCACCACCACGATGTCCGGTTGGTTCGCCATTACCATTTTGTCTGTCTGGATCTGGAAGTCCCACAGGATCTTAGCTCGGTCATTCTCCACCACCTTTGGGGGTGTGCCCCACTTTGATCTCGGGGCTTCCAGTCCATATCCTGCACAGATGTTTCTGTACACTATGCCCGCCACTTGGTTATGACGTTCCAGGTACGCTTTCCCTGCCAGCATCTTGCACCCTGCTGTTATGTGTTGGACTGTCTCAGGGGCCTCCTTGCACAATCTACACCTTGGATCTTGTCTGGTGTGGTAGATCTGAGCCTCTATTGCTCTGGTGTTTAGGGCCTGTTCCTGTGCAGCCAGGATGAGTGCCTCTGTGCTGTCCTTGAGTCCAGCTTTTTCCAGCCATTGGTAGGATTTCCTGATATCAGCCACTTCAGTTATTTGTCGGTGGTACATCCCATGTAGGGGCTTATCCTCCCATGATGGTTCCTCCAGCACCTCATCCTCTGGTCCCCATTGTTTGAGACATTCGCTGAGCACATCGTCGGTTGAGGCTTTGACCTTGATGTATTTATGGATCTTGGATGTTTCATCCTGGACAGTGGCTCGCACACTCGCTAGTCCTCTGCCTCCGTCCTTACGGCTCGCGTATAGTCTCAGGATGCTGGATTTAGGGTGGAACCCTCCATGCATGGTTAGTAGTTTCCGAGTTTTAACATCCATGGTCTTTATCTCTTCTTTTGGCCAGCTTATTATTCCTGCAGGGTATTTGATTACTGGCAAGGCATAGCTGTTTATCGCACGGATCTTGTTCTTGCCGTTGAGCTGGCTTCTCAGGACTTGCCTTACTCGTTGGAGGTATTTGGCCGTGGCTCCTTTCCTTGTGACCTCATCGAGGCTGCCATTTGCTTGTGGTATTCCCAGGTACTTGTAACTGTCCTCAATGTCTGCTATTGTTCCCTCTGGGAGTGAGACCCCTTCTGTGTGGATGACCTTCCCTCTCTGTGTAACCACCCGACCACACTTCTCTAGTCCGAATGACATCCCAATGTCAGTGCTGTAGATCCTGGTGGTGTGGATCAGTGAGTCGATGTCTCGTTTGCTCTTAGCGTACAGCTTGATGTCATCCATGTAGAGGAGGTGACTGATGGTGGCTCCGTTCTTGAGTCGGTATCCGTAGCCAGTCTTGTTGATGACTTGGCTGAGGGGGTTCAGACCTATGCAGAACAGCAGTGGGGACAGAGCGTCTCCTTGGTATATGCCACATTTGATGGACACTTGTGCAATTGGCTTGTAGTTGGCTTCAAGGGTGGTTTTCCACATCCCCATCGAGGCTGCAATGAAGGCTCTTAGAGTCCTGTTGATGTTGTACATCTCTAAGCATTCAATGATCCAAGTGTGTGGCATTGAGTCATAGGCTTTCTTGTAATCAATCCAAGCCGTGCACAGGTTGGTGTGTCGGGTTTTGCAGTCTCGGGCGACTGTTTGGTCTACCAGGAGTTGGTGTTTGGCTCCTCTGGTATTTATGCCGATGCCCTTCTGTGCTGTACTCATGTATTTATCCATGTGCCCACTTATCTTAGCTGCTATGATGCCTGACATGAGCTTCCATGTTGTAGAGAGACAGGTTATTGGCCGATAGTTGGATGGGACCGAACCCTTTGAGGGATCCTTCTGGATCAGGATTGTGCGCCCTTCAGTTAACCATTCAGGGTGAGTCCCACTTTGTAGCAGCTGGTTCATTTGAGCTGCCAGTCGCTCATGGAGGGCAGTGAGTTTCTTTAGCCAGTAGGCATGGATCATGTCAGGACCTGGTGCTGTCCAGTTTTTCATACCTGAGACTCTTTCTTGGACATCTGCCACTGTGATAGTTACTGGGGCTTGCTCAGGGAGGTTGCTGTGGTCATCTCGTAGAGAGATTAGCCACTGTGCATTGCTGTTGTGGGTCGCCTCCCTTTCCCATATGCCTTTCCAGTACTGTTGGGTCTCCAGCCTTGGTGGGTCTGCTCTGTTGTTATTACCCTGCCATTGAGAGTACACTTTAGCTGGTTGGGTGGAGAAGAGCCGGTTAATCCTCCTGGCTTCATTTTCTCTCGTGTATCTCTTTAGGCGACTGGCCAAGGCTTGGAGCCTTTGTTTGGCAGTTTCGAGCGCTTCAGGTATGGGCATCTGGCTGTACCGCTTGGGTACCGGTCTTTTGATTGCACCTCTTTGGAGCTCTGACAATTGGCTCACTTCCCTCCTTGTTACCTTGATTTTAGCCTCTAACCGTCTTTTCCATGGTGGGTATTGAATCTCATGGTTGCTCCTATAGCCGAGCATCTCAAGGATCACTGATGCTGAGTTGATATATATATATATATATATATATATATATATATATATATATATATATATATAAAACAGACATATGTGGTTTCGACTATGAAATCAGACACATGCAAGGGATGAAAGATGTGTTGGTACCTTTCTACTGCAAAGATCATCCTGAAGCAAACACTGCCAACCCCACTGCAGCAGTAGAGAAAAACAACATGAAAAATCTCAGGATAGTAATTATATCGATAATAATAATCATCAGTATAGCTCATGATCAGAATGATGAACGGGATCAGATTGGATATGAGGAGGTTTATGTAGTAGGAGACAGGAATGTGATCCAGTCGAACCTGCAGGAAACAGTCATAATGGATCACATTAATGGTGGCAGGTTTGTACAACAGGAGAAAAAAATATTTGATATAAAGTATTTAAATAGTAAATTTTTTCATTACACTGAAATGTTTTGTTTCTATTTTTTATGACCAAAAACTAATAATTAAACATAACATACAGAATCATCCTAAACTTTTCTTGCAGCTTGACTCTTGCTTAGAGAGTCCCACACACTCTCTTTCTAGCAACAGTAAGTTAAGCTAAACAAACCGAAAACATCCAAATGTCTACATAAAGCAAAGCAATCATCGTTTCTTTGTGAAAGCCTTGCTAGACTGTTATAAGAGGATTGTTATCAATAATTCATCAAACTAGAAGTGGTATACAAAGGAAAAATAATAAGACATGAAATTCTGTTTAGCATGTAAGCAATATATATACATCTTCTTCATATTTCCTGAATAGCATATGTTTTACTTCTTTTTGAACAAATCTATATGATGACATTTAACACAGATTTTTTTCAGTTTGACTTCACACACAGAAATACAACACCACTTAATAATAATGCACAAAAACCCTTTTTAACTTGCAAACACCTCTTAAATGATAATTTCCTTCCTTCAGTAATAATAAATATTGTATAGTAACAATAATGGTTGGTGTTTATACCATAAAACACAGAGGGATGACCAGAAAGGTGAGAGGAAAGCAGACATTGATGTTGATCCATTTTATCATTTTGAAATATTCTCCTGGAAAGATCATTTCTTCTTCTTTTGATGTAAACCCTGTTACCTTTGGAGAAATTCCTGTTATGAAAAAATGAAAGTTTTTAAAACCCAAATTTCCATTATAGATAAGAAGCTATAAAACATATTCATGAGAATTAGAAATACAGTATTTTATTATTTTTTATTTTGTGAAAGCCATGCTGAAAGTAACCATGTGCATCATCAGCCTCATGTTTCAGTAAAACTTAACAGTTAACAATGGCTAACATAGCTGCACAGCAAAGGCTGACTGCAATAAATGCAGTTCAGCTTTAGAATATTTAGGAGAGGAATTTCCAAAGTGCAGCGAAGGGGCCATTTGCTACCCTCGAACGATTTGGTGCAGCCCTTGACAAAAATCGGAGAATAGCATAAACTTATGCTAGAAGAATAAGTTACATAAAGTATTCTTTTACCAACTGTTTTTTTTTTTTTTTTTGCTTGGTATTTAGCTATTAGTAATTATAATACTGTTCCATATGAGCAGTGTTATAATTACTGACTTACTGAAAAGCATATTAGGCACAACAATATATTAAAGTAGGCTCCACATCATGTTGTTGTTGCTGAAAATAAACACACAAAAAAGATCTAAACAAAAAATTAGGACATTTTATGCTTTTTTGTTTTCTATTTTTAAGCAGGCACATCTACAACACTCACTGTATGTTTCACATCTGCAATAATTTACAAATCCCTTTTCAACAGAGATCAGACTATTTTGCATTAATTCTTAAAATATTGTGCGTGTGTTGTTGAACAAGCAAAAATTGCCCCCACCACCACCACCACCACCACCCACCTCCAAGCACTTTCAACTTGACATTTTTGGCCACCATGATAACTATTAGGACGCCACTGCTTTGGGGTTAATCAATCAGTTTGTTCTCGTTCAGCACATTTAGTTTTCTAAAGAAGTACTGGATTTCTTATCCTTGTGTTGTATTTTAGTACATAAATCAAATTCTATTTTTGGTATATAATTTCAAATATGACAGACATGGTACTGTTTATATAGAAACTCAGCATTTATTTTCAACCAATTTTTTAGAAAAAACACAACAAACTTTCTGATAGTGGTAGCAGCCCTTCATATTAGTTTGACATATTAAAAATGCATTTGATTCTAAATTCAACAACAGTTTATTTTTTTATTTGTTTCAAGAAAATTTTAAAAGTTATTGTTATCATTCTTAACACATTTTAAAAAAAGAAAAACTAAACCTAAAAGACTTTGTTGTTACCAAAGTCAATATGATATTTCTGTTTTGATTATTATAAGGCAGTTTACTCACGACTGTTTCTGAACCTCAGATCGGCTCTGCAGTTGTTCAAATCAGAAGTCTCACATGTGGATGTTTTCAAAGTAAGTCTGCAGGAGGTTTCTGTGGTATTTTTCAGATTACCTCCCCAAATAACAGTGATGCAACTTGTCAAATGTTCTTCACCACACCAGTTATCAGTTCTTCAGCTCTTCTTAAAGTATGTCCAAGCAACAGCTTAGTGAGACTCTGTGCATCCTCTACTCAAACTGAGACTATTGGATTATTACATTTCAATTTTAATTTGCAATTTCCTCCAAACAAAAAAAGACTCCATAAGCTGTCTAATATTTCCACCAATCACAGACTTCGAACTTTCTCATGGTCAAACAATTTGTGCTGCAGTGGGAAGCTGTTATCTTCGATGTGGTGAGGTCAGTAGCATGAAGCTAAGATGAAAATGAAAATGAATTTAAATCCACTTAAAAGGGGGCTTACATAATTTATTATGGGGATCCAGGTGTAAAACTGTTTATGCAAAAGATAGCTGACACTTTGAATATTTATTTATTTTTCCTGACATGTAGCAGGAAAAGGGCTTGTTCAACAGCACAAACTGCTAAATTCTTTATTGGTCACCTTACTGTAGGGGCAACTATTTGTTCTGACGTGTCTGATCACCTCCAGTAACAGGCAGGGCTGTGAATGACGGGGGGAACACAGTGAAGCCTAACACAGCTGCTGGTGTTTCAGATCAGCGTGTTTTCATGTTAACTGATGCCCAACATCCAGTTGCGTCGGTGGCGCATCTAACTCCTGCAGATATTGCCACGGCTTAGCTTCCCTGTTGACAAGGGAATAAAAGACTAAAAAACAGAAAGCTCATCATACTAAATAAAAGTACGAAACATAGTTTGGTTAGAATCATTGGCTCATTGGAACAAAGGACAGCTGCAGCGACGGTTAAATCATCAGGCCAGAGGGAAATTCTCATGTCATCCACCTGAGCTGTATAACTCAGCGAGTTTTCTGTCAGCTGCTTCAGGTCACAACTGAAGCACCAGATTAACTTGTAACCACTGTTAACTCAGACAGCAGGACAGTGTGAAATCTTCCCCTAACCTTGCAGTTTGCCTGGATTTATATCTGAGAGCTCGCTGACACAGTGGATGTACTTTACTTTTGGATTTCCTCATCACTGGGACTGTTTCTAAACACAAACCTACAGCTACAGTGCCTTTGGATGACACACCATTTTATTGCTATTTCAACCTGGAGAGACTCACACAAAGAGAAAGAGACAATTACAGAGTTTTATTGACTTAAAGTTCTTTGGCGCTCGGAGCCCGGCAGAAGACGAGTACACTGGGAATCACCATGAGCTTAAATGACAAAACAGGGTGAGGCTTTAGGGTTGTCCTCCCCCCCAGAGCCCGGACCTGGTGGTGGAGCAAAGGTCAGAGAAAGGGAGCCCGAAGGAGCCTGAGAGGACAAGGGTGGAGACGGGGTGGAGGTGGGATGGAGCTGGAGAACAGGTGGACCCAAGGATTGAGAGCCTTATATCCAGAATCTTGGACACTAATTGGCAGCAGCAGAGGAGTGGACCCAGTGATGGATAATACAGATAAACTGGAGAGAGTCTGCCAGGCTGAATTTACGGCAAGCCTTCATTACAAATTAATCATGATCTCTGACATATATATATATATATATATATATATATATATATATATATATATATATATATATATATATATATATATATATATATATAATAATTGTATGGTTTTATCCACAATTTTTGTGGAAAAACATCCTACAAGTGTGACAGCACTGATGTGTCAACTAAAAGTTTCACTAAGTTCTGCTCTGTGAAGTGGTTTTCTCTCTCTGTGCTCTTAGAGCTTCGCTGTGGTGAGGTGAGCGGCAGAAAGTTTAGATAATGATCAAAATAAACCAAAAAAACTGAAACCAGAATACATATTAAGAAAGTCTGCATCTGTCTTAAGTATAATGAGGCCCCATCTAGAGTTACATTCCAGACTTTTATTTTTTATTTGGTTTGTGTACATACATAAATGTTGTTTTACAGTTTTGGTCAAATGGTTCCATCTCTGTTGCACACAAACATCTCAGATTTAGTCTTTTACCAACAGGACTATTAGAGCTAAGTATTTTGACTTTAATTCAACATGAATTAGATCCCGTCTTAACAAACTTCACACCGACACTGTTGGCATGAAGGAAATAAAAGGACTAAATCCACTCGTCGGTTGTTTGTTAAAAGGTTTTATCTGGATGGTTCTCAACACAGGTCAACGTCTTTCCTAGATTAATGATCTTAGATGAATAATTGAGAAAATCCTTACAGTAATTTATAAGTCATTGTAGCTTTAAATCTTGATTATTAATGAGTCACACTTTGAATCTGAACATGTCTTTAATTCATTGGAATCATTAAATATTTTAGAAAAATAGTCATGTGTTTTTCTGTCTGTTGTTTCCGAAGCCTGTTTAAGGTCATGTGATGGACTGGTTTCAATGGTTTCAATCTTATGCCTGGAGCTGACTTCAATGCTTTACGATAGCTCCAACACTTTTTGGAAACTCACAGGGATAAATGAGGGATATTGTTCAGTCCATTTGTTATTTATAATGTGCCAGCAGGAGCTCAGAGGTGGCTTGTCTTTAGGGGTTTATGATAGAAATGTTATATAAAAGAGGCTTCAGACTTCTAATTGATACCTAAAACCAATTTTGGTACTCAATATATCTATCAAAATCAACCTAGACATCAAGGAACCATTTAGACATTGTTTAGACATATTTTCAAAGGAAAATGCTCACTGGAGACATTGGATAAAATAGCTTCTTTGTCTATACCTGGACTAAATAAAGAGAGATGAATATTTAAAGGTGAGAAATGTCTGTCAATATTTTGTCTTTAGGTTTCGATAGGAGCCAGATGAAGAATTTCTGTTTTTCTTCTGTTATGTTAGTAAGATACATTATTCCAAATTGTATGTGTTCATATTTATATGCTACTAAAATGCAGACTGTCTTTGAAAAAGACAACTTGTTAACTTATTTTTTGTTTTAATAAAGGGTCTAATATGATACATCATATGTTATAGAATCTGACTTGAAAAACAGCAGAAGGTTTCAAATGTGTAAAAACATTATTGTATTGTGCATAATTAGTTGCAGGTAAAAACATTTTTTTTTTTTACAATTTGTCAAATTTTATTAATGCAATAAAATTACAAGGAAATATAATAATAATAATAATAATAATAATAATAATAATAATAATAATAATAATAATAATAATAATAATCAGGTATGCAGTTTCTCCTGTAATCATCAATAAAAGGGAACAAAAATAATAAGTTTAAAAAGTACAACTTTTTGATATTTACTTGTAAATATGAAAAAAAAATGAATGTTTTTAATTAAAGAACGATCACATATCTTGAGTGAAAAGTCCAAAAATTGGGGAAAAAAAGTTTGCTTATGTGAAAGCTGCATGAAAACCAGTACAAAGATTTCAGTGTAAGTAAAATAGATCTATCTAAAAAGTAAAACAGAACATAAAACAAAAAAGTCTTTCTAAAACTTTAAGTGGCTGTTTTTAAAAAAAAAAAAAAAAAAAAAAAATCTTGTCTGCAGTCTGCATAATCTGCCTTTTTGCTTTTAATTCAAGATACCCTGCACTTTTTTTCTGTATTTCTCACCTGCCTGCGCTACAATCAAACTGATGATGTGCTGCCGTCAGTTCCCTCAGCGTTTCCCATCCTGCAGCAGCAGAGACGTATCAGCAGCTTGTTAATGAGTCCTTTACACATCGCAACAAACAACAGCAGGTCGAAGAAATAACCGAGGAGAAACAAGGTCAGATTGATGTCTGGTATTTTAAATAAGGATGAGTATAACCAATGATTATTGCGAAGTAAAGAGTAAATAAACCAAGAAACTATCGGTAAGACAGCCACAGTGTAATGAATGAGCAACACAACTAAAATTCCGACACTTCTACATTTTTGTTCAGCTGACACTGACATGTTTCCACATATAGATTTGAGGGTTACAGCTAAGCAGGAAAGTAACACAGGGGCAGGCAGGAGGGTAAAAATTAGGAATGATAATTCCTGATTACGCTCAATGAATAGAAAGCCAAACATAGAAAACAACCAGACCAAAACACTGACTATCACGAAACTTTTGGTTTGTGTGATGCAGCTTGATGACAGACAGGAGATGGAAAAACACCTGCAACAAAAGAAAGAAAAACACTGTAAATATAATAAATAACCATGTAACCCTGATAGTAAGGGAGTTTCAAGTATCCCATTACTATTAAAAAGGTGTATTTGTACCTCTCCAGAGCAATCATCATCCTGAAGCAAAGACTGGCCATTACACAGCAGGCAAAGATGTGGACAGAACACAAATGTCGCCAATAATAATTGTTTGGAAATTGATGTAGAGCAATGAGAATGATGAGCTGAATTAAATTAGAAAAGAGAAGGTTCATGTAGTAGGAGACAGGAACATGATCCAATGTCACCTGCAGACACATTTCCAAAAGACATAAACACACACTTAAATATGTTTTGCATTAAATTCAATGATGTGTCTAAAAGTTATTATTTTGCACCAGAAAGTTTTTTTTGTGTTTTTTTTTTTTACCAAGCAGCACAAAGTGATGAGCAGGAAAGTGAAGGGAAGACACACACGGATGTCGATCCAAATAATCAAATTAAGATAAGATGTTAAGTCCATTCCTTGGTTTCTAAGGTGATAATTATTTACTTTTGAGAACACCCTGTAAGATAAAAATTAGAATTTTCATTTCAAAAAACTCTTACTGTTTGTTATATGACAGAAGGAAACTGGAATCGAACCCACAACTTTCCTACAATGTTTGAGCTGCACTCTGGACAGATCGCCAATCCATCATAGGTCAGGTTTGATAGATTCTTTTAAATCGTTGCTGCAGTTCAGCACAGAATTAATAACTGTTTAAGAATTGAATGTGATGTTCCTTCACTATTTTATATCAAATTAAATTTTTGGCTTTTATCTGCAATAAACTGCATATGACTTATAAGTATCAATTTATCTGTAAGAAAATTAACATATCTTGTGCGTATTTTGATGATTTTTTTTCATTGATTTATTATTTAGTAGTACTTTATTCAGTGTTGCACTTCAGAAAAGGATTAAGGGTCATATATTTTGAAATATCTGCTTTCAAAATAAACTGACTTTAGAAATAAACTGAATTAGACATTTCTTCAACAAACATTGCAATTATTTAGATTTTGGAGGAAGTTTACTCACAACTATGTGCCTCAGAATGTCTTCAAGCTCAAGAATCCAGTTACTGAAATTGGTAGTTTCATGTTGCGATGTTCTTAAACACAGCTCGACCACACACACCCACACACCCCTCCCTTGTTTAGTAGAGACATCCATGAAAAGTATCACACTGTCAAACATGTTTTCTTAAAAATAAATGTGTTCTCTCTGTGCATCAGTGTGGTGAAGTGAGTGGCAGGAACTTCACTTAACTATCGCAACACCACACGCACACACACACACACACACACACACACACACACACACACACACACACACACACACACACACACACTCTGATGTGAAAGTACTGATGCTTTATTGGTCTGTTGGTTTAAGAAATCATGTGTACTGGTTAATTTGCACAGTCTTCTTTTGCAAATTGTAGGATCCTCAAAGCAGCGGTATCACGTATTTTCCATGGACAAAGTGCCATTATAGCACAATTAAGTAACTATTTTACTTCAGTTCTCATAAAAATGCTGTATATATCAAACATAACTTAAAAGAAATTTGACTTCACAGTCAAAACGCCCTGAAATTGGCCTCTTTGGGAAGCTCCAGCTCTTTCCGACACTCTGCCTTCAACAGTATAATTTAGAAAATTCATTATATATTTAAAAATTATCAAAATATTCTTAGACAGTAAAGCTTACATGTGGAATCATACTATATTCTAGTGTTCTTAGTTTCAATGGTATTTCAGTCGAAAAATATTAACCGTCATTTTATACAAGCCATAATTTTGTCATGGTGGTATTTAGTTTCTTGACCAACATGCACAGACCCTCTCAAGGAGACAAGTAAAAGTTAAAAGATTTATTTTACAAAAGTGAATAATTAAATTGCTGGTCTGGGATGGAGCTGGAAACCAGGAACCGGGAACTCAATGTACAGGTAACCTTGGAGGCGGAGTTGGTTGGAGCTGGAGATGGGAAACAGGGGCACCAAGGACCGGGGAGCACTGGAGGGCAGACAGGTAAGACACGCACAAGGAAGATGGTGATGAAGATGAGCGTGGTCACTGCCAGACGTGGAGGAGGAATCTGAGAGGTATGGTTGCTTGAAGATTTGAAGGAGGAGATCCAGAAGAGCTCAAATGCAGCAGAGGGCTAACACTCAGGCGTCAGGGGCCTGGCAGCCGGCTCTTCTTATTCTGCTGATGAGCCTGATGGTCTGCAGGCGAATGGGACTCCATGGCGCCCTCAAGTGGTTCCTAAAAGTTTAAACACCGCAAATAAAACACCACAAAGACCCACATTCCTGACAAATTTAATTCAGCTAAAAACAACAACAAAAAAATTATTAAAACTTGAGCTTGTGTACTTGAAGCTCCCCCAAAATTTTAACTGGATTTTGCTTGAGAATCCTCTGAAATTATTAAGTTGCTGGTTCACATTTTCCTACAACACTTTTTCCTTTCACTCAGCTTTCTATGATTATGCTTGGATACACTCAGTAAACAACCATCTTATTTAGCATGACCTTTTGTAGCGTACTCTCTGTGTGGAGGGAGAATGCCAATGACTGTCTTCTGGACCTCTGTGTAGTCAGCAGTCATCCCTCTGATTGTGTGGTCACTAACCCTAACTAGACATACTGTCCACATCAAAAACACAAACAGGAAAATTAGTCATATATAGAACTGTGCCTAACAGAAAATAAAATATTCTTGCTGCTATTGTAAAACTTAAGAGCAAGAGTAGCATCCATTTGCTACTAATCAAATGCACTTGGGTCTGATCATCATCTGAGTGACCAGCTCTGTTAAAACAGAACGTTTCACAGTTTGTTGCTCTGGAGCTTGTGTGCTAACACAGAGCAAGGACAGAAAGAGATCAACAATGACCTTAGAGAGACATCTTTAAGATCTGTTAAGATTCACATTTTTAAACGATGTGAAGTCAATGTGAATTCAGCCCAGCATATCAGCAAAATCATTTCATACCAGCTGTTAAGCATGTTGTTGGAGGCATGATGATTTCAGGTTGTTGTGTTTGAGTCATCCTTAAACTCCTCTGCCTACCAAAGTATTCCAATAGCTAAAGCTTTGTTTGTCTAAAAGGATCATCAACAGGACAATGATCTAAAATTGATCAGCAAATCTACCATAGAATGACTGAAAATGGAGAGAATCAAGGTGGTTCAGTCAACGTCTCGGCCTCAGTGTGATTTCAGTGGTGGTGGTAGTTATGAATCCATCTTCCTCACAGGACTGGAATTCACAAAAATGATTATCATCAAATCACTTCAAACATGTTTTACAGACAGGCCAGTGGTTGAGAACGATCCATTTATCTGTTGTAAAGCGAGGCACAGAGCAGTGACATAAACCAAATCTCTTAAAAGCGTACTAACCCATTTAAATGTACTTATTATGTGACAGTAACATAAGAGTGCTTGACAGAAACTGATGTCTGTAAACCTCAATGAACCAAAGCGATGTTGGAAGAAGGAGTTGAGCAAAAGTTTGTTTCTGACAGGAAATGAGAAAGGCTTCTGTCTGAAGATAAATGACCAATGTGATAGGAATTGAAATTTTATTTTTACAAAAACAAAATTAACTTTGTTTTGAAATGAACACGTCTCATTGTTTGACAGAATACAGTCCATCCAGGTTTCAAGCTCCATCAACTTTCAAAATACTGGCTATAGCTCACATTAGAAAGCCAACACATTCTTTAACCTTAAAAAGTATATGGGTAATGTAATCAATTTCAACAGTTAAATAGAAAAATTCCCAAATTTATTGGGAATTTAATGATTTTGTTATGATCCTAAAAACACCAGTCAGTTATCTCAGGTATTCTAATAACAACATATGGTTAAAACACACTTCTAATGAAAGTTCAGAAACAGGCCTTTTTTGTAAAACAAACACTCTTCAGATATTAACTTAAATTTCACACTTCAGTATAACATGATTCAAAATAGTTTCATACATGTGTTCTAACTTGCGCAACAATAATAATAATAATAATGATATACTACTTATACTACATTTTGGAGTCATGGAGAGTAGAAGAAGAAAGTTTAGATTTCAGTTTGAAGTGAATCAATTTAAAAACAGATCATCTTTCATTATTTATTAATTTTACTATCATCGTTGACTGTTACTGATTGTCAGATTTTTTGCCTATTAATTTTCCTGTCAGTTTTGTACTTTGTCAGCTAAGTAGTTTTATCGTTTATGCATATAGTAGGTCATAATTTAATCATTACATTTTATGTTGTTGGTATTTAAAGTACACTATAAACCTGTGAATTGTGTTGGTGACCAGCCAGAAGTAATAAATGAATAAGAGAATGAATGAAATTACTTTAATGATCTCTGCATGGACTCTACATATAAAATAAAAAAGAATATCAAAACAAAATAAATGAATTATTTAGATGAAATAAAAATTAATTTTATTCATTTTATGTTAGCGTATGGACCAGCGTTCTGTTACAAAGCTAAAACCATTCATGAAGAAACATTGTATGACATTATGAATATCATTTGCAACAGTTTAAGCCGCAGAATAAGAATACAAACAGGAACATATTAACAGTTGTGCTCAGTAATAATTTTCCAGTAGCCAGTTTCATTATGTTACACATTGCAATCTCTGATATTATTTATATATAAAGTATATTTTCATTATATTTTCATTTTAATTTCAACTTAATTTACTGAATAAAGGGTCTCATTCTCAAGATGCACTTTTACCATTTTAGCTTTATCCAAAAAAAACAAAAAAAAACAACAACAAAAAAAAATGATGAAATGTTTTAAGCATAAAGGTCAGGCTTCTGAAAAGTATGTACATCTCTATGCAGTTAATACATGGTTGGGCCTCCTCTGGCATGAATTCCTGCATCAATGCACTGTGGCATAAAGACAACCAGCCTGTGGCACAACGTAGGTGTAATGGAAGCCCTTTGATAGCTGCCTTCAGGTCATCTGTCTTGTTGGGTCTGGTGTCTCTTATTTTTCTCTTGGCAACAGCCCATAGATTTTCTATGGGGTTAAAGGTCAGGGGAGTTCGGTTGCCAATCAAGAACAGGAACACCTTGGTCACTGAAGGAGCTTTTGGTTCCTCTGGCAGTGTGAGCAGGTGCCAAGTCCTGCTGGAAAATAAAATCAGCATCTCCATACAGCTTGTCAGCAGCGGGAAGCATGAGGAGCTCTAGAACTTCCTGGTAAATGGCTGCATTGACTGTGAACTTCAAAAAACCCAGTGGACCAGAACCAGCAGATGACACGGCATCCTAAACCATCACTGACTGTGGAAACTTCACACTGGACTTCAAGCAATGTGGATTCTGTGCCTGTCCACTCTTCTTCCAGACCCCAGGACCTTGATTTCCAAATGAAATGCAAGACTTACTTTCATCTGAAAATAGGAATCTGTACCATCATTTTCTCCTTAAGCCGGGTAAGATGGCTCTGACGTTGTCTGTGGTTCAGGAGTGGGTTGATACAGGGAATGTTCCATTTGTAGCCCATGTCTAGTATTCGCCTGTATGTCTGGAATGGATTTCAAGCCTGCGGTTGTCCCTGTTGCTGGTGCGCCTCTTCCTACCACCCTTCTTCCTTCCGCTCAATTTTCTGTTAATATGCTTGGATACAGAGCTCTGTGAACAACCAGGAAAACCTTTGCAGGTTTTTTCAGTTAATTAGCTGATTAGGGTTTGACACCATGAGTTTCCAATCATGACGTTTTTACAGTATTCTAATTTACTGAGACACTGAATTTTGGCTTTTCAATATCTGTATGGAATAGTCATCAAAATTACAAGAAACAAAGGCTTGGAATATATCACTCTATGAGTGATGATTCGATATAGTATATGAGTTTCACTTTCTGAAATGACCAGCAAGAAATATTGCATTTTTCGAGCATTATTCAAATTTTTTGAGATGTACTAGTATCAAACAGAAACAAAAAATCCTAATAACTTCAACATGCATGGTGGTTTTTACAGAAGCATATTGTTATTTGGTCTCAGGATGGTTTGAATATATCTTTCCACATATTAGTCTTATTTCTGTTATTTTCTCTTATTTAGCCTATTCTTCATCTACTCTCTGTTCACATGTCCGCACAACGTTTAAGCCTAGGGTGTTGTCACTCCCTGCAAAGACTTCCTTCCCATAGCAGCAGAGATACATCAGCAGCTTGTCAATGGGGCCTTTACACAAAAAAATAAACAGAATCAGGTCCATTAGAGGACTGAGAAGAAAGAAGATCATAGATCTGTTATAGCTCATATAATATAAAAGGAAATATGAATTAATTAAACAAGAAATTATTGGGAGGATCATGATGCAGTAAGTCACCAGCAACAGAACTAAGCTTCCCACAGTTCTATATTTTTCCTCAACGGGCACCGACGTGGCTGCATGCAATGATTTGAGGGTTCGAAAGAGACAGAAGATGAATACGGGGACAGGTATGAAGGGAAGGATTATAAGGAACAGATAGACATGAATAAATAAGAACAAAGAGAAAAGGACGACACACAACACCCAGGCCAAAATACAATAAATCACATAACCCTTAAGTTTTTTAGGATGAAGCTGTGGGCTACAGATGAAAAAATGCCTGAAACACAAGAGAGAGAATAACTGAATCATTTTACAGAAACTTGTCATGTTAAATGTTTTGTACTTTGCCATAATAAATACAGAGAGTGTACCTCTCCAGAGCAATGATCATCCTGAAAAAAAGACTTAACATCCCACTACATCCAAAGACAGCGAGACCAACAGGATATCCATTATTTTTAGGATTTTCTTGTTCTTTTACTACCAAAGCAATCATAGAGATGAGGTGAATTACATCGGAGGCAAGAAGATTGATGTAGCAGGTAAGAGGAACAAGATCCAGCTGCACCTGCAAGAAACATTCATTAACATTTAGAATGATGTACAAACATGGCCGGCTGATTGGTGCAACCTGCTGCATCAGGTGATGTAAAAAAAACAGCTTTAACAGAAAGATTATTTTACATCATATTTTATCTGTAATTTAATATTTTATTATTGCAAATGTGAATATGTTTCCCAAACAGATGAAAACTCTGATTACTTTAAAAATAATAAGCAAAAGATTGCATGAAGAATGCAACATATTGTCCTATTACCATATCATAAATACATGCAGCCACAGATCAGTCAAAAACTTTCCTTCCCCACTCACAATCCATCAGGCACAGAGCCACACCCACAAAGTGACATGCAGCAGGCTTCCTCAAGGTTCATCCCAAGCAAAATTAGGTCTTGTAAATCCAGATGAGTGTTTTCTAAAGTCTGAGGGTAACAGTTTATTTTAATGAAGTTTGTTCAATATCAGCCTTAAAATGGCCCCCTTTTAAAAATGTCCCCATGTTGGACATTTAAAAAAAGTTTTACTTTAATATTTAATTCAGAAGAAAAAAATACAATTGTAACAAAGCAAAAAAAAATAAATTGAGGCAAAAAACAAATTCCCATATTAAACTATTCGCTGTAATTTCACAGGTGTTATATGGATCAAAAGATAGATTTGAATCTGTTGGAATGTTTGAGTTTCTCTGCATTGAATATTGAGTTTCAACCTAGAGAGACTCACACAAAGACAGAGCAGCGATTAGAAAGTTTTATTGACATGAATAAATAAAAGTTATTGGCACTCGGATCCCCAGCAGAAGACGAATACACTGTGAATTGCAGTGAACATGGATGGGCAGCTCAGGATTAGGGTCGTCTTCCCTCTGGGGCCCGGACACTTGTGGTAGAGTGGAGGCGGAAGGAAAGAACAAGGGTGGAGAAGGGGCGGAGGCGGGTTGTAGTTCAACAAGGGACCAGATGCAGCCATGGATGCAGATCCTTATAAGCGGAGACTTTCAAGATGATTGGCTATGACGAGGCGTGGTCTGAAACAATGGGCTGCTGCTGAGGCGCATACGAGGTGTCACGGTTTTGAGCTGTTCTCTGTTTTCCCAGCCTGCCCTGAACGCACCATCTGCCCTCATTGCACCTGTTCTGCTGCCTATAAAACTCTATTGTTTTCTCTGGTCTCCCGCCAGATCATCTGCATCCCTGACTCAACTTTCAAGCCAGCTTGATCTTGTGATTTGCCTTCTTATATGAGATTTGACCTGGGCCGTTCTTGAGCCTGCGTTAGTCTTTGCCTCATTGGCGTTTGTAAGTTGCATACTCATTTGGATTGCCTTTTGGTGCATGACCCGTGCTCTCTCTCTCTGACTAATCTTTTGGATTCTGGACATTGGCCCTGGATTGAATTCTAGGTTTGTTTGGACCTAAAATCCCCACACAACAAAAGCTTGTGCTCTGTTCTCCACCCTAACCATCACGCTGGATTTTTCTGTGCACCTAAAGAAGGTAAAACTTTGAACGTAATTCAGACTGACTGGACCCTAACCTGCTCATCTGTCCCATAGACTGGACTCCCAGGCCATCTTGAGGTTGCTGCCTGAGGGGTGTTTTTTAAAATGCTCTGTGGGCTCTTGCCCATCATCATGGTGGGGGTGTTCTGTTCTGGCATGTCATATTTGTAATTTTGCAAGGTTATACAAGAGGCCAGTGGCGTTAGCTAAGGAGGAATGGCTGCAGCTTTGTTTGCAAGCATGTTCTGTTTTACAAGCACATCAATGTTTGCCATGAATATTACTTCTCTAGTTGTATTCAAAGCGTTTCAATCCTTTTTGAGGTCAACTGCATAGCTACAGTATGAGAAATGTACTTCATACAGCTGTTCTGGTGCCAGAAGCAGTGCTATAAAAACCATCCTTGTTCATGTTGCTGACAATTTTGCTTTGACAGGGACCACCACTCGTGCAAAATCATCCTTTTAAACCTGAAAGCTGATGTACATCAATCTATCTGCATCCTTTTGTTCCTATCGCTTCACCCGCCTTGCCTGCCGGTGGTGGCCAGAGGGTCTATTGGCACCGACTGACTGGGAGCCTCACTTGTCAGACTGACTCTGCCTCAGGGCAGCTGTGACTACACTGTTGCTCGCCACCATTAGCGTGTGAATGACTGTAGCGTGAAGCGCTCAGAGGTCCACTGGACTTGATAAAGCACTATAAAAGTACAGGCCGTTACCACCAGGTTTCCTCACGGAGGGCATTACAGATGCAGAAATAATTTACAATATTTTAAATGGACATAAAAATGAAAACAAACACTTCAAGATGTTTTTTTTAATTTTTTTTTTACGTACCGCATAACACAAAGCGATGACCATTAAAGTTAAGGGAAGGCAGACACGGATGTTCATCCAAATCATGAAGTCAACATAATCTGAAGGCTCCATTCTTTCTGGTTTCTCTACTTTGTAGAAAATCCTGTCATGTGGAAATGAACATTTCAATTTCTAAACAGCATTTCTGCTTCTACATGAATTTATTTATTGGACGAATAACAGGATGTAACAATTTTCTTAAGACCTGTGGTACGTCGAAAACCAGAAGTAAAATTTTCATAAATTTAAGATGTTTCATCACATCAAACTAAAACCGATTAAAGGAAAATGTGATCATTAAACACTCAAATGAAAACTAATAAAGTTGCATATGTTTTTGCTACAATAAATCAAACTTTCTTCAATAAAATAACATTAAATTAAATTAATTTCAGCTAAACAAAATATGGCTTCAAATTTTGATGAAATAAAAAGTAAAAATGAATTTTACTCACGTCTGTTAATCAGGACGTCTTTGAGCTCAGTTCTCTGATTTTATATTTTGCAGTCTCATATTTGGAAGCCTTTAAAGTAATCCTACAGTAAGGAAAGGGTGGAACAGCAACTGATAGTAACCGCCCTCAATTTCAGTTTTATCTACAACAGTTGTGTTCTCCACAGTTCTTGTATAAAAACTTTTCATTATTGAACTTCAAGAGGTCATTTACATTTTAGTAAAACAATTTATTAGACAAACTATGTGAAAAATAAAAAGTGTGACAGGATGTAGTCAGAATCAATAAAAGTGATGGTAAAACAAAATTTCACAATCTTGCACAATAATGTCTTCTGAGATGGAAAGTGATTATCTCTGTATCCACAGTGTGACATTGGGGTGAGGTTAGGTACAGGAAGTTATTTATCATTGCAGTGGACAAGATGTTAAAAAAAAAAAAAAAAAAAAAAGTGTTAGAGATAGATAATGTCTGTGTATCACTACAGTATGTGCTACTATGTTCTGTGTTATTGCAACTATAATAACTTGGCTTTAGTTGACAGAAATATTTCATAATTTAGGAACCAGGCAGAGAGTACATACATTAATATGGAGGACCAAAACTGACATACTTAAAAATAAAAGCAGAAAATATATTAAAAAAAATTCCCTTCTCACCCTCCACGGGTGGTCTTTCTCAACCTCTGAGCTCGGGTCCTCTACCAGAGGCCTGGGAGCTTGAGGGTTCTGCGTAGTATCTTGGCTGTGCTGAGAACTGCGCATTTCTGGACTGAGATGTCTGATGTTGTTCCTGGGATCTGTTTTAGCCACTGCTCCAGCTTGGGGGTGACTGCCCCGAGGGCCCCGATGACCACAGGCACCACTGTGGTCTTCACCTTCCAGGCCTTCTCCAGTTCCTCTCTGAGGCCCTGGTATTTCTCCAGTTTCTCGTGTTCCTTTTTCCTGATGTTGCAATCGCTTGGTATTGCTACATCCACCACAACGGCTTTCCTCTGTTGTTTATCCACCACCACGATGTCCGGTTGGTTCGCCATTACCATTTTGTCTGTCTGGATCTGGAAGTCCCACAGGATCTTAGCTCGGTCATTCTCCACCACCTTTGGGGGTGTGCCCCACTTTGATCTCGGGGCTTCCAGTCCATATCCTGCACAGATGTTTCTGTACACTATGCCCGCCACTTGGTTATGACGTTCCATGTATGCTTTCCCTGCCAGCATCTTGCACCCTGCTGTTATGTGTTGGACTGTCTCAGGGGCCTCCTTGCACAATCTACACCTTGGATCTTGTCTGGTGTGGTAGATCTGAGCCTCTATTGCTCTGGTGTTTAGGGCCTGTTCCTGTGCAGCCAGGATGAGTGCCTCTGTGCTGTCCTTGAGTCCAGCTTTTTCCAGCCATTGGTAGGATTTCCTGATATCAGCCACTTCAGTTATTTGTCGGTGGTACATCCCATGTAGGGGCTTATCCTCCCATGATGGTTCCTCCAGCACCTCATCCTCTGGTCCCCATTGTTTTTTGAGACATTCGCTGAGCACATCGTCGGTTGAGGCTTTGACCTTGATGTATTTATGGATCTTGGATGTTTCATCCTGGACAGTGGCTCTCACACTCGCTAGTCCTCTGCCTCCATCCTTACGGCTCGCGTATAGTCTCAGGATGCTGGATTTAGGGTGGAACCCTCCATGCATGGTTAGTAGTTTCCGAGTTTTAACATCCATGGTCTTTATCTCTTCCTTTGGCCAGCTTATTATTCCTGCAGGGTATCTGATTACTGGCAAGGCATAGCTGTTTATCGCACGGATCTTGTTCTTGCCATTGAGCTGGCTTCTCAGGACTTGCCTTACTCGTTGGAGGTATTTGGCCGTGGCTCCTTTCCTTGTGACCTCATCGAAGCTGCCATTTGCTTGTGGTATTCCCAGGTACTTGTAACTGTCCTCAATGTCTGCTATTGTTCCCTCCGGGAGTGAGACCCCTTCTGTGTGGATGACCTTCCCTCTCTGTGTAACCATCCGACCACACTTCTCTAGTCCGAATGACATCCCAATGTCAGTGCTGTAGATCCTGGTGGTGTGGATCAGTGAGTCGATGTCTCGTTTGCTCTTAGCGTACAGCTTGATGTCATCCATGTAGAGGAGGTGACTGATGGTGGCTCCGTTCTTGAGTCGGTATCCGTAGCCAGTCTTGTTGATGACTTGGCTGAGGGGGTTCAGACCTATGCAGAACAGCAGTGGGGATAGAGAGTCTCCTTGGTATATGCCACATTTGATGGACACTTGTGCAATTGGCTTGTAGTTGGCTTCAAGGGTGGTTTTCCACATCCCCATCGAGGCTGCAATGAAGGCTCTTAGAGTCCTGTTGATGTTGTACATCTCTAAGCATTCAATGATCCAAGTGTGTGGCATTGAGTCATAGGCTTTCTTGTAATCAATCCAAGCCGTGCACAGGTTGGTGTGTCGGGTTTTGCAGTCTCGGGCGACTGTTTGGTCTACCAGGAGTTGGTGTTTGGCTCCTCTGGTATTTATGCCGATGCCCTTCTGTGCTGTACTCATGTATTTATCCATGTGCCCACTTATCTTAGCTGCTATGATGCCTGACATGAGCTTCCATGTTGTAGAGAGACAGGTTATTGGCTGATAGTTGGATGGGACCGAACCCTTTGAGGGATCCTTCTGGATCAGGATTTTGCGCCCTTCAGTTAACCATTCAGGGTGAGTCCCACTTTGTAGCAGCTGGTTCATTTGAGCTGCCAGTCGCTCATGGAGGGCAGTGAGTTTCTTTAGCCAGTAGGCATGGATCATGTCAGGACCTGGTGCTGTCCAGTTTTTCATACCTGAGACTCTTTCTTGGACATCTGCCACTGTGATAGTTACTGGGGCTTGCTCAGGGAGGTTGCTGTGGTCATCTCGCAGAGAGATTAGCCACTGTGCATTGCTGTTGTGGGTCGCCTCCCTTTCCCATATGCCTTTCCAGTACTGTTGGGTCTCCAGCCTTGGTGGGTCTGCTCTGTTGTTATTACCCTGCCATTGAGAGTACACTTTAGCTGGTTGGGTGGAGAAGAGCCGGTTAATCCTCCTGGCTTCATTTTCTCTCGTGTACCTCTTTAGGCGACTGGCCAAGGCTTGGAGCCTTTGTTTGGCAGTTTCGAGCGCTTCAGGTATGGGCATCTGGCTGTACCGCTTGGGTACCGGTCTTTTGATTGCACCTCTTTGGAGCTCTGACAATTGGCTCACTTCCCTCCTTGTTACCTTGATTTTAGCCTCTAACCGTCTTTTCCATGGTGGGTATTGAATCTCATGGTTGCTCCTATAGCCAAGCATCTCAAGGATCACTGATGCTGATGCTATATATATATATATATATATATATATATATATATATATATATATATATATATATATATATATATATATATATATAATTTTTCCTTTCTCTTATATGTGCATTTTTGTCAAGCAATGTATATATTTTGTTTTTTCCTTTTCCTTATATGTGTGTTTTCATCAAGAAATGAAATAAATGCTTCGGTTGCTAAACTGAAGCCAAAGGCGCAGGCATGCACAATCGATCTGCACATAGATCCTTCTCCTTCCTGTTTATTGACCAATAGTAGAGGAGCTGGACCAAGAAGGCAGCCGTCCTCATTTATATAATGAGGCAGAAATGCAGACGGTAAAGTAGAAAGAGGACATGAGGAAATGTAAGACAAACAAACGCTTGTATAAGGAAAAGGCAAAACTAAATATACTGTATATTTCTTGACAAAAACGCATGTATAAGCAAATGAAAAAGAAAATACATATATTTATGGTTTTATTTTTAATTATTTCAGTTTCGGTCCTCCATATGTATAAGGAAAAGGAAAAAAAATTATACATTTCTTGATGAAAACGCATATGTGAGAAAAAGGAAAAACAAAATATATATCTGCTTTTATTTTTAATTATGTCAGTTTCAGTCCTCCATACCTTAGGAGTCAGTGGTGTATTATGACAAAGTATTTGTCATTGTTGACAACAAAAATGCTCAAAATTTGATGCACAGTTTGAACTTATGCATTTAGCAAATTCAGTACCTTCAATATCATTGAAATCCAAACAAGTATGTTATGTTCATGTAAATGTTGATGACATATGTAGCATATGTAGCTCTGAGTGCTGGAGCTGAATGAGGCATATGCACCAACTGATCCTCTACTTAAAATGAAGTACAAAGTTTGCCTTCCTAGCTTTTTGCTTGTCTCTCGATCTGAATAATGTTGTTGAGTCAATAAATAAAGGATTAATTGAACTGCAACACGTACAAAAGAGGTAAGAAGTAATGAGTTTAAAATTTAGAAATGACCTAAAATATTCATTTGAAATATAGAAAAATAACCTACAGTTCCCTGTTGTCCATTTACATGGGTTTTGATATGTTTATATGGTTTATCTCTCTGACTTTTAAGATGTTTGTTACTGACAATAAAGCACTGAAGCAGAAATGTTCTCATGTATTAGGAGGAAACAGAAATGATGCAAATTTACTAAAACTGTTCTTTTGTTACTGTTGTGAGCACCACGGTTCAGTCAACAGAGAGCAGCTCTGTAAAGTTTTATTCCCTGTCATGTTTGTTGTCATTCTGTTTCTGAAAAGAAGACAGTCAATTTGTGCCAGTTTGCTACTCAGTTAAAGCTGCAGTACGTAACTTTCATGAAAAATGTGTTTTTACCATATTTATTAAAATTATCATTATGTCGTGACAGTATAATATAAGATAGGTAATCTGTGAAAAAAATCAAGCTCCTCTACCTACTCCCAGTACTAACTGCAGAAATACACCACTCAGTCAGAAGCATCCAATCAGAGCCAGGAGGAGAGTCTTAATGGTGTCAGTCACCCTCATGTAGCGCGGCCCACATACTCCCCTTTGCTCTCTGCTACGCTACAGCTGGTTCACCACAACACACCCTGCCACTAATGCTAAGGGTAGTTAGCATGGCCACCAATGATGGTGGAGTTTTTCCTGAAATGGTAAGTTGTTTCTCCTTCATTAGCACATTTAGCAGCGTGCACACGAGGGTGATTGACAGCGCTAAGCCCCTCCTCCTGGCTCTGATTGGTTGTTTTAGGTCAGAGGGGGCATTTCTTTAGATGGCAATAGCAGCTCAGGGAGGAAGTGGAGGAGCTTCATCTTTTCACAGAGTATCTGTCTCATAACAAACTGTCACGACATGGTGATATTTTAATAAATATGCAAAAAATATATTTTTGTAAAAGTTACATACTGTAGCTTTCAGTATTTGAAAGCACATTTGAAGCTGAAAAAAGAAACAATCCAAAACTTCAGGACAAAAAGTCTTTTTAAAAACTATTTTGATGTGATATCCCTGAATGCTCAGAATTTACAGTCTTAGTGGTTTTAGATACTTTGTTGTACACTTGGAAAAAAGCCACAAATAAAAAATAGATTAATTTGCAAGATTTATCTTTTATCAGGAAAGTTCAGTGCATAGTTTTAATAAATTACCATTTTGCAGTTAATTTTACTGAACTGGATGGTGCTTATTTGGAAAGGATGAATAAATTTTAAAATAGTTGACATCAATTTGACTAGATGTTGTTAATATACACGTTTAATAAACAAAGTAGAATTACTGTATTCACAAAATTATTTAAATCAAACAGTAAGTACATTTTCTATTAACAGCAATGGTAAAAAGATTTGTAACACAATCTGATTCTCAAAGGTAGAAATGTAAATATCAGGGACCAGTTTTTACAGGTAAAATAGCTAAAATATGACTGGAACCCATTAAAACTTCTCATTTGTTTACATTAGTTACCCTTATCATGATTTATATTTAACACATTAATTTGTAAATTAAAAATACATAATGCAGTTTCAAAAATAACTCTGTTTAATAAGAAAAAAGGGAGAAAAATAATAATTTTAAGTTGGAATACACAGATGTCACAAATATAGTCATCTGTTTCACTGAAAAACAGTAGGTGATAACAGTCAGGATTACACAAAGCTGTACAGAAAATAAAAGTCACACATTATTCCTGCCCCTAAAAGCACATTACTGTAAATCTATTAAATTATAAGGAAGTAATATTGTGTGGAGCTTTGTATATTATCTCAGAAGCAATGTTTGCAGTAAATTATCCCTTCACGTTGCCACCTCTCCCCATCAGTTGATCTCCATGAGCCAGAATCAAACAGATGATCTGTTGGTCTTTTTTTCTGCAGTGTTTCCTATCCTGCAGCAGCAGAAGCACATCAGCAATTTTTCAGTGAAATTTTTCCACATAAAAACAAACAGAACCAAATCCAGAAAGGGACTGAGCAGAGACAATGTCAGAAAAATAAAAAGACTTTCACCATCACAGCCAAACCATCGTGCATAAGTTACATACATAGCTGGTGTGAGGATTGTCACAGAGTAATTAACAAGCCACAGAACCAAAGTTCCCACAGTTCTACATTTTTCCTCAGCTGCTACTGAGATGGCTGTAGACAGAGATCTGATGATCCAAACAAGGCTGATGATGCAGAGGGGGAGAAAGAGAAGGGGGAAAAAGAAAAGATAAAATGTCATGTCAAAGGCAGTCATAACCCCAAAAGAAAGAACGAAAAATAGCCAGACCATAATGCATCCCACACAAAAACACTGAGTGTTTCCACTAGAGTCCAGCTGTGGAGAGGAGAATGAGGAATACCTGCAGCACATGCAGGGAAACAGAGAGAGAGAAAGAGAGTTATTTCTCTTTAGAGTCATGTTACTCTCGTAGCTGCTTTAAGTGTTTACAGTAAATGATGTGTTGGTACCTTTTCCAAGCAACAACTGTCCTGAAGATAAGACCTGCTGCCACACCACAGCAATAGGCCAGATAGCAGAAATGATTTAGCTCAGTTCCATCTCCAAATGTCACTTGAACAATAACAAAGGTGAGCTGAAGTATGTTGCACAGCAGCAGATTCATGTAGTAGTGGTCAGGGCCGTTCTTTTGCACCTGCAGGAAACATCCATTAAAACTGATGTTGTATAGACACATCAGGTCAAACATATAAGCCATGCTCATTTGTTGTAAGAAACATTTGTTTTTTTACTTTCTACAATTTTTTGTCATTAGACACACATTATTCATAACCACACATTATCCACTTTATTAGGTAAACCTTACTAGCACCAAATTAGACCCTGTTTTATCTTAAAAATAAAATGCTTCATGACATGTTCTTCATTGTGTTGAAAACTTTCTTAGGGATAATGGTCCATTTTGACATTATTATATCATGCAGTTTCTGCATGTGTCAACTGAACATCCATAGTAAGAAACACATGAATGAACATGAATATGAAGTCTACTGGAGTACAGTGAGCTCATTGCCATATTCTAGAAACCATTTTTGATTATTTGAGCTTTGTGGGATGCTGCATTATGCTGCCAGAAGAAGCCATCAGAAGATGGGTTCACTAGGGTCATTAAAATATGGACACTGTCATCTGCGATAATCAGGTAGGCTGTTGGGTTTGACAAAAAATATCGACCACACCACCAACACCAGTCTGAATCATTGACACACGGCTGGATGATCCCATATTTTCAGGTTGTTGATGCCAATTTGTGACCATATCATCTAAATGTTGCAGATGAAAAGGAGACTCTTTGTACCTTGAATAATATTTTAGTTTCCTGCTCTTAGTCTACAGGAGCTGCTCTTAGTGTGCCTTTCTGATTCAAAGTTAAAAATATACACTCAACGTTTATGATTTTGTTTTTCAGACTGTTCTTTGTAAACCTGAGAGGTGGTTGTGAGTTAAAATCCTAGTACATCAATTGATTTTATCAGGCCAGCCCATCTGGTACCAACGACCAAGGCACATTTAAAGTGACTTAAATCCCCTTTATTTCCCATTCTGATGCTCTGTTTGAACTCAGGAACTTGTCTTTTCCAGGTTTGGATGCCTAAAAATCTTGAATTGCTAACATATGATTGACTGATTGGCTTTTGTGTTACAAAGCAACAAATAAGAGTATATATAGTTAAAAGATCTTTTAGTTAGAGCAGATGTATTTACTTTTGGAATTTTTTTTTATTAAATACAATTATAATTTAATGGACTATGAAAGAGTAGATAGTGTTATTTTTTTGATACATTTTTTTAATATAAATAATTATAAATTTCATTACGATAGTAATTGAGCATCTTGAATCTGAGGGCTTGAGCACAGGTAAAATAAGGATATAAAATACATGATGCTATTAGTTTACATACCACACAAGACAAACCAAGGACCAGTAAGGTAAAGGGAAAACAGACATGAATGTTGAGCCATAAGATGTCGTCAAAGAATTGTGGAAATTCTAAATATGTTCTTTCCTGCACGTTCTGCTGCAAGAGCCTTTCCAGGTGTGAAAAGGCCATCTCTTCACCCTGTAATACAAGCAAAACTGACTTTAGTCAAAGCAAAAGTGTGGAGTGAGTGTTGAGTTTACATAATTTTATGTAAAATTGTTATCTTATAGGTATTTTGCTAACCTAAAGGTGAGATGGAAGAGAAAAGACGAGAGAACTCTGATGATATTTGGCCAGAGTTTCTATCCTGAGCTCCCATAGGCTTTCTTAAAAAAACAAAGGGAGGAGGAAGGTGCAAGGACTCCATGTATAGAAGCTATGGAACAATAAGATTTATTACCAAGTTACAGAAATTAAGTGGGTTTAGTGTGGGTGTGGTCTTATTTGCAAATTTTATTAGGAAAATGTATTGTTTTTGAAGAAACTTGAATATGAATTACAACAACATTTAATTTCCCTCTAAGTTTAATAAAGTATTTTTGAACTGAACTAAATTTAACTGGAAAGGGAACAGGGTGTAAACTCTGATGACGTTAAAATGAGAAACATGGCTTCAGGGGTAAAGGTAATTGATTATAGGAAGGTATTTAAGCAAAGTTTTTGTTGAGCACCTACAGTAAAGTTTCAACACTTTTATGGAAGAAAATAAATGGGTTTTCTTTAGGATTTTTTAATGTAATAACCTAGGAAGAAGAAGAGGAAGAGAAAATACCAGAGGGAAAAGGTGAAAAGATATATGGGATGTAAAAAGAAATGGTGGGGTTGGGATGAGAAAAAATGAAAAGAGGGGGTGTTGAACAGGATTGGGTCAAAGTATAGCAGACTAAAAGAAGAGGGAGGGGAAATGTACCACGAAAAAATATCAAGAGGCGAGCCAGCATGAGACAAGAATTTGATTAAAATAAAATATTAGGAAGGTAAATAGGGAGGGAGTCTTTCTGCAGGGAGTGTGCATGTTTTCTTTCATGCATGGATTCACTTCAGATACTCCAACTTTCTCACTGAAACTAATATGTCCATTAGGTTAATTAGTCTTTCTTCATTGCCTTTAGGAGTGAATGTGTACATGTATGATTTTTTTTCCTGTGTCTTTGTGTTGCTGTGTGATGGACTTGTGTCTTGTCCAGGGGACGCTGGATGCACCCAGTGACCAAGCCTGACTTTTAGCATCTTTGTTTACACAAATTTTGGACAGGACTTATGGGCAAAAAAGTCAAATTTTCAACATATTTCTGGGGGTAAATAAAGACAAAGACTGACTTAACCTGAAGTAACCATAAAAAGATATTCACTAATGTAAAATCTTTTGAGTGATAATTTATGTAACATCAAGATTTGACCCAATAATTTTAGTCTAAAAAAAGTTTTAGTTGTAAGTTGCATGTAAATATTTTAGATGTTTTAGTGACTTAATACTACATTTAACATTTTAATAAAATATCGATGATGAATCTCTTTATAGTAAATGCAAAAAAAGCAATTATGACCTTTCACTAGATTTTTGGTTTGACAGTATTTTTCACTGTAAACTGTGTTCACAAATTAAAAACCATGTATCGCACTTTTAGAAAGGCAGGGTACTCACGCGTATCTAACTCTGGATGTCTTCCCACACAGGACTTCAGTTGCTATAATCAGCAATCTAAGGCTTGGGTTTGTTTAAATCAACTCTGCAATGATGAAATGGCGACACTTTACAGATTATCTGCACTGCCTTCATACATGCAAAAACCCCAACACCGCAGTCTATGGTGTCAAGCATCTGTGTGTCCTATCCACAGCTCTGACGAAGACTGACGCAGCTACCTGTCAGTTCGCTACAAATTAAAATATTTAAACTGTTGTAGAAAAATAATTGTTTCATTTGCAATTTTCTGCTAGTGTTGCATGATTTTTTTTTTCCTGATCACACTTAAAATCAAGCCTTCACAGATTTCTCTGTGACTTCATTGCCTCTAGGTAGTTAAAGCACTGACATGAAGTTGCATCAAATAAAAGCTTCTGAAAAAGTAAACCCCAAAAATATGTTTTTTCAAGGCTTTTGTACATACAATTTATTTCCTTGTTTTTATTTTAACAAATTTTATGCTCCCCAAAAGCTAAAATGTACACACTTAATTTATGTTCTTAAAGGTTTTCAAGTTTTTAAACATTCTGTTGAATTTTGATATCATGAAAAAACAACCTTTCAAACAAAATAAGAAGAAGAGCAATTATGGTTGAAGTAGAACTGAAATGGCAATGGTTTTTGTGCCAATTAACTGGACAACCTTTAAAATATATATATTTTTAAATTCTCTGTTATAACTGACTTATTTTTGATCACTTATTCTAAATGTATATTAGTCATGCTCTGGTCATTAACTGTGTGTGGTACTAGCATATGGCCAATTAGAATGTGTTGCGTAAGTCCAGCCTATTGTCAAGGCCGTGCATGCCCAAGAAGATAAATATGTAATGCAGTCTGATTACTTTGCTCTTTATGTGATGTTCACACCGCATAAAAAATTCATAAATTCAAACAGAGACAAAAAAAAAACACTATAACCTGGTGTCAGCATGACCGGACTGGTAACTGGCCACACTAGTATTTTGTTTTATGTTAACCAACTGCCCCATAAAGGTCCCAGTGGTACCATACAGTGTGTACTACTACAACAAAATTGGTCTACTGACTTATGTAAGGTACATAGAGAAATCTTGTGAACACAAAAAAACTATGTACAACATAAAATGACTACCTAAATAGTGCAGCTATAAATAAATAAATAAAAATTACACTTCCATATTGCACATGGCTCAATTCAAAGAAACAAAGTATTGATTGAAGTTATAGCACTATTGTGAAAGTTGTTCCTGAGTCTATTAGTGTGTGACCTCAGCACTTTGTATCCGCGACCTGAGAACAGCAGCTCACACACCTGGTGTTCTTGGTGTGTACAGTCCCTCAGAAGCATACAGATACGGTGGTGAGCCAACGTAATGACAATGGAGCAGCGATAGAAGACTCTCTGCAGCTTCTGCCTCAGGTTGAATCTTCTGAGGATCATCACAAAGTAGAAACGTTGCTGGGCCTTCTTCACAATCACTGTAATATTAGAGCTCAGTTGGAGGTTTGCAACCACAAGGACACCTCAGGACTAAATGTTAGCCACCCCCTCCACACATTCCCCACTGATAGTAATGGGCTGCAGATTAAAATACTATCCTTCAACACTTACAACACCACAAAAATTCTACTGTTTAAAATAACTGCAGAAGTTCAACTGCATCTGACAGGAGAACATAAATGCCAAGAGGACATTTGGCACCACCAAGTTCTCTTGCGTCAGCTACAAAATTAACCCAAAAAGCACCTGAAGATGGATGACACAGAGTGGAAAGTAAAAAGAGAAAGGGTGTTTCAGTAAAACTACCAGAACAATCTGCACACACATGCTGCCCTATGTGCAATCATTACACATATATTTGCTGTAGCCACGTCTTCCACAGCAACAGATATATGATATATGTAAACATAATCACAATAATCTTTTGGTGAAATCCTGTACTGGGACTTTTTTTTTTTTTTATCCCAATGTTCAAAGAGTTGTTCTGCTGTCAGGTCTTTATTTTCAGTGCACAGCTATGAACATCATTTATCATATAAGTAACAAATAATACAAATTTTATTGCACCCTGAACATGTATTAACAACAGTTTAAAGTGTCTCATGCTGATGAATTCACACATTAATATCATTATCATATCAGTTTCCTCATCATGATGAAGTGGTTATCTATGCATCATTATGGTTAGAAAACTGAACATTTTGTTCATGATAAACTATGAAGCAACAGATAAAAATACAAATTATTACTATTTTGGTTATGATATATACCAACAAGTTTTATTCTCATGCCAGGAAAAAGGCAAAGAATACAGTGTTTACAGTGTTTCTTACAATTTTAGCTCCTATCATACAGTGTTAGAGTGAAATGACAACAGTTTTATACATTCATATATTTTAGCAAACATATACACACTGTGACAAAACTACAACCCCTATGATGCAGAGCAGTAAACAGGTCTCATCTCTAAAGTCATGTCTGTTCTGATCAGACTGATGATCTATTCCTCTCATCTCCTCCACCATCCTCTATCCAGCAGCAGCATAGATACATCAGCAACTTATCAATAATCCTTTTACACATGAAAACAAACAAGATCAAGTCCATGCAAGGACTGAGCAAAAACAAGACAAAAAAGACCTCATCCATTTTGAAGGTATTGAAATGTGCATAAATTGAGTAATTAATGATGGGTAGGATTGTCAAAATATTGTTAATCAGCAAAACAACTAAAATTCCCACAGTTCTCTGTTTTTCAGCAATGGGTACTGAGGTGGCTGCTGGCAGCAACTCCAAGGTCCCAGCAAGGCAGATGATGAAGACAGGTATACGAAAGAAAGCAATTTTTTGGGAGAGTATTCCAGTTGAAAAGCTATTGCAAGAGGCACAAAAACAAAACAAAGCACCCAGACCAACACAAACAACATTTCTAAGCCTTTCAGCATTTTTATGCAAAGCAGCTGTGGGCAGGAGATGAAAAAATACATGTAACATAGGAGAGAGAAAGACACTGTTCATATCACTGCACAAAATTCTGGAAAATGTGTTTTCAGGCATGTGCAACATGAAAACACTAAAAGATTTGTCCATACCTTTCCAGGCCAATCATCATCCTGATGCACAAGCTAGCCATCACACCCCAGCCAGAGATATGAAAACCCACAGAATCTGGTACCTCGTCATTCCCAATCAGGACTGACGTTTGCCATTGTTCCAATCAGAGTGACTTGTTGGACTACATCACAGACAAGAAGGCTGATGTAGTAGGTGACATAAACACCATTCTGTTGCATCTGCAGGAAGCATTCATTTTTCATCAAACTACTGCTACTTAAGCAGTAAACAGGGTACGTTCTAAGCTCAGTCATATATTTATCAAGGCTCCAGGTCAGTTTGCTCCTTTACATTTATACTTCCTTTTCATGCTCATACATCACTGTTTTATCTCTTCTTTCTCTTTTTAGCTATATGCAACTCTTTTCAATGATTTATGTTTTTGGCCATAGAATATGGCAATTTAATTTGTTGAATAGCTCTTTCTTGCTTGTTATAGAGCTTTTCACTTTTCTATTTAATGAGACTGAATTAAAATAATGAATAAATAAACAAATAAATGAAATAGAAAAGAGACAGAAAGACTAAAGTAAAATTACATTAACTGCTAGTATTGTAAAGATACCAGACTGTGTAAAAGTTAAGATTTTACATGTGAGTTTTTGAGTTTATTGCTCAGAGCATTGGTTCATAAAATGAAATTTAAAATGCAAAATGTACCTGCTTGATTGAATGGTAGAGCATACTCACATCTTTGTTCCTTAGAATCTCTTGCAGCAATGTGTTCTGCTTGACAAACTAAAGTCATCAATAAGGGAATTAGTCACTCCTCATATGAGTTGCCAACCATAACCGACAGCCACAAACAAATATAGAAATAAATGCAAAACCTTGTCTAAATTTTAAGGATTTCATTCTGGCTAGTTCGTGATGGTTTGGTTGCAACATACTTGAGCTCCTCATATTAAGGAACATTTTGTCTAAGGGATGGTTATTTTAGCTACGACTGGCCTCCCTATAACCTGAAACCACCTTGCCCATTCTCTTCTGATCAATGACATCCACACACCTGCCACTCACTGGATGTTTCCTCTTTTTCTGAACAACAGAGGGATGGTTGTGTGTTAAAATCCCAGTTTTAACACAATAATAAAGATCATTGTTACGTTTGAAGGAAAAGGAGGAAAGCAAGCATCAAAACTATCACAATTGTGAAGTACAGGGAGGCAGCATGATGTTGTGTGACTTTTTTTGCTACAGGAACATCTGGTGAACTTCATATAATGGAGGTGGGATTATTAGGAAAGAACTATATGTGAAAATATTAAATTGGCAAGCAATGGAACAGATGTACCATATAAAATGGCCAGTGAGTGCAAACAAAATGGCGTTTAACAAATGTCTCCTTCAGAGAGCTGTCCCTGTCCTTTGTATCAGGCTGTGTGCTCCGCTGTCTGAGCAGCGATCAGACTGACGAGCTGATGCTGTGCTTCACTACACTGCTTTTCCTTCTGCAGCAGCAGAAACATGTCATGGGCCTTTTACAGATTAAAAAAAACGTGAACTAGGTCCACTAAAAAACTAAGCAGAGAAAAGATGAACACCATCTCTATCATTGGAGGATAGCCAACTGTATAAATGAAATGAATAACTGTGGGGAGGGCTGTCATAGAGTAATGGACCAGCAATAGAACTAAAGCTCCCACAATTCTCTGTTTTTCTTCAGCAGCCACTGATGTGGCTGCAGGGAAGGATGTGAGGGCCTCAGCGAGACAGAAGATGAACAGCAGAACAGAAAACAGAGGGAAATATATTGTGAACAGATATTGGTGAGAAACTAAAAATGCAGGGATGATGAAAATAACAAACAGCCAGACTGGAACACAGATCATCACAAAACCTTTAGTTTGTCTGATGCAGAGCAGCTGTGGGAAAGATATGAACAAATACCTGGAAGACAAAACAAGGGGACAGTATAGATGGGTGTCATTTCAAGCGGCCTGAAGACATTATATCATTCACATGCAAATACAAACAAAGGAAACTTTGTTTTACCTTTCGAGCGCAATAATCATCCTGAAGCAAAGACTGCCCATTGAAGCACAGATGTAGGTATGAAAATAGATCAAATATAGACTGGATGTCCACTGCTGATCTGGTTTCATCATCACCACAATCAGGGTGATGAGTTGGATGAGATTGCTTACAAGGAGATTCATGTAGTAGGTTACAGGAACATGGTTCAAACGTACCTGCAGGAAACAATTCAAAGTCACACAGAGACCACGAATGGGCACAAACAAGTCTTCCTTCAATGATCCTTACCATTCCACCGAGACAGTTATAAGGTTACTTAAAGACAAGTGAAAACTGAACTGGAAAGGTGTTTGAGCAAGGCAGCCAACAATCCTCTCTCAGTTACACCAGTTCTATCAGAAGGCCTGAGTCAACATTTCAGCAAACTGTTATAAGAAGCTTGTAGAAGGATACTCAAATTGCGTAAGAGCTATTCTGCCTCATTTGAAGAGAGTTTTTTTTTTTTTTTTTTTTTTTAAAGTGTAACTTAGTCTCTCGTATTATTCTGTCATCTACCAAATAGAAATAATTTTGGTCACCCTTACTGATTTAAAAACAAAAAAAGATTTAGTCTTAGGAAAAACTCTGTATTACAGAGTTCAAGTCTTGGAAACATATATTTTTAGGAATTTTAAGGAACAATCAAATGATAACTTATCCAGAAAGACTAGAAAAATAACAGGAAAAAAATATTCTTTCTGTATTACTAAAAACAGGGTGATGATTGTGGACTGAATAATTGCTTCAGTTTTAACAGTTTGCTAATCACCAACCACCTCAGGGGATTGCTGTTTTTCTGTCATTTTTTTCTAAATGCCAAATAAATTATGTACACCAATGAGGTTGTTCATTCATTTGGCAATAATCTTGATACAAGAAGATGTAAAATTAAAAAAAAGCTATCTTGGTAATAAATAAATAAATAGATACAAATATGAGGTGACTATTTTAAAAACATACCATATAACACACAGCGATGACCAGGAAAGTGAAAGGAATGCAGAGTCGGACGTTAACCCTTGTGGTCAACATAAAATTTGGTACTGCCATTTCTTGTTGGTTTGTGAAGTTAGAAAGGTTCATCTTGGAGAAAATACTGTTATGTGGAAATGAAAGTCACGCGTTAAAAACTTGTGTTACTTCATAGGAGTGAATTAACATTAGCAAGTAAAGGGCAAATTAAATGAAGTTTTAATTTCAGATCTGGTCAAAAAACATAAATCTGAAAGGCAAAATTTATCTTACAAACCATAATTTAAAAAGATGGATTCATGTACAGTAGTGAGTCGAAAACTGAATAACTAACCAAAGATAAAATTCAGTAAATTCAGGTCCATTCTAAGCCAGTTTCATGACATTTTATAATTCTTCAGATTTTGGTCAGAAATTACATAGATTTACGTACTAAATGGCTGAAAACAATTGATAAAGCCCAATAACTATTAAAAGAAAGTTGGTCTAGTTGTACAGCAAATAGTTAGAAATGATGACTAATGTAAACTTTGTTCAGCTTACTTTGTAACATAAGATATTTTTTGCATTAAAAAAAAAAAATTGCTTTGGAATTTGATTGTAATAAGGGTTGACACCTTGATTTAATCTTCTTGTGTTCATTTTGTGCATCAAAAAAGAAATCAGTTACTCTGTTTTCCTATGATTATGTTTTATTTTTGGTAAATTTAACTTTACGTGTGCAACTCGTTTGATTAAGCTCACATTTTGTAATTGCTTTATAAATAAATTGAAATCAACATATTTATGACTAATCAAAAATATATTTGTGTTAAACAACTTTTTAAATATATTTATTTTTATTTTCAATTTTTTTCTGCTAATAAAAATAAAATACAACATATCCTGTCACAAATTTATGTATTATTACAGTCACCTGATCTAATTAGAAAGAAACTTTACTCACGATTCTGTTACACCAGAAGGCTTCTAGCTCGGCTTCAGTTGTTAAAATGAGAAGCTTGTTGAAAATAAGAAAAAAAACTATAGCTGGTTCTACAGCAGCCTGGATGTACAACCATCATTCATACATTCACACAGTAATTTGTTGTATGTGGTGAAGTGGTTGGGTCAGTTATCTGCAGAGCAGCGGTGTGTTCAGGTGAGAAGCAGGAAGTTGGGTTATTAATCAAAATAGAAAATGATTATAAGGAAATAAGTATATTTTATTAATACAGCACATTTTACAAATAAAATTACCAGAGTGCTTCACAAAAACAAAGCATAGACAATGAAATATTCAAGAACGGAGAACAGAGTTCAAGGAAGGAGGACATCAGCTGAGGGCCAGTCACCCGGTAAGGAGTACAGGGAGGTTAAGAAATTAGCAGAACAAAATGAGGGTTCTGCAGGTGGTTTTAGTGATTTCTACACCTTAAAGGAGAAAGCCAGCAGGCAGACATGCCTCTGTAGGTAAAATGGGTTCTGGAACGTCAAAGGGCTCAGGGGTCCCTCTTCCTCCAGACTCCTCAATATATAAAACAATGAGAGAAAAAGGTGGAGATGACTGTGTTGAATGTGCCTTAATCTGGGAAGTTTGAGTGTAAATCAGTTAAATAAAGTAAATGGATCACTGATCAATATTTTTGAACTATATCTGCTTGAAGACATTTGCTTGACGATCCCTATGATTTTAATGCATTGATATTTTCCTGATGATTTTGATGATTTTCATGTGTATTTGCTCGATGATTTTGTTATATGCTTGATGTTTTTGTGATGTGAAGCACTTTGAACTGCCTTGCTGCTGAAATGTGCTATACAAATAAACTTAATGGATGACTAAAACAAATATACAATAATATTTAAACAGATATTTAAAGAAAAAGCCTGTTTGAACAAAAATCTTTTCAGCTGATTTTTAAATATGTCGAGACACTGAGATCAACATTAAAACAAAGAAAGCTCATTCCAAGGTTGAGGTGCATCAGTGTGATTATATTAATTAACAGATGCAGCTCAGTGAAACAATCTATATTGTAATTGGTCTGATCCAGGACAAGTCTGCATCGAGACAGGCGGTGGATCAGCTGGCCCACTGGTGTGGTCAGAACTGCCTAGAACTGAACCTGCTGAAGATGGTGGAGTTAATGGTGGACTTCTGGTGGAGAACCCTCTCCCCCTCAAACAAACTAAGAATTCTGTCCACTAGACTGTTGCTTTTGCGCAAGCACAACTTTCTCAAATAAGACTGCTAATATATTTAACATGTTTATGCATATGTTTATGGTACAAGTGAAAATAAAAAAAGTGTGAGACAAGCTCAACATTCACCCTGCAACACATCAAAGTAAATGCCCAGATTTCACAACTACATACTTCTTCTGTGGGTTACAGTCGCTATCTCTGTACTCTCAGAGTTTCAGGTTGGTGAGACAAGTGGCAGGAACTTGAGTTAATGATCAATGCCTAGGGTAAAAAAACGAAGGGAGGAAACCCGCAACCACTTTTAGTGGAAGAAAACAAATCAAAAACATTTACCGTGAAATTAATGATGCACCTTTGTACAATAAAGTCAAAACCTTATTTGAAACAATTGTATGGAGCTTCTTAAGATGTTCAGCAACCTCATCAATATCATCAAAAATCATGATCTTTTTTTTTTACATCATAAGTGCGGAAAAAATGCTAACCTAACATCAATATTGCCTTTTTGATGTAATTTCTCTTTAAATTCTGTTAATATTTTTAGGTACGAAATTAATAAGACTCATTCTCCTAAAATACACTAAACCATGTGGAGGACTATATAAGAAGGTTGAATGAAAAGGATCACCTAAAACTGTAGTGTCCTTTAGGTTTTCTTTGTTTTCTACTTCAGTTTTACTTTTTTCAGCAGAAATGAGTGAAGGAACCTTCTTTTCTTACTTTTTTAGGGAAGGAAGTCATCCCATTTTTCTCTTTTCCATAACCTAGGTGTTTTGATTTTATCATCCCAAAAACTCTAAATCATAATATTTTGAGAAAAAAAACACTCTGAAAACAAATCTTTACATTAAATAGCAAAAGAAAGTAAAAATAACAATGCTGAGAATCAAGTAAGAATCAAACTTTTGACTATTACCTGTTAATTTTGTGATAGTGTGAAACAAGGCCTTCACAGTGATTATTTGTTTGGAATAAATTAGAAAGTCTAATTGAACCAATTTATGACTCTGTTATTAACTTCATTTAAAATATCTTCTTAAACATAATATTAATAAAAAAAATTGAAGTAGTAACATGTTCACAACAAGGACACAAATGCTGAAAATGAAAAAAATACTAAAAAAAATACCAGTTTTGAGCTACAGAATTGCCCCCAACTTGCTTCAGATATCGTTGAATCAAACCATAAAGAAATTTGCCGAAATGTCAAAGTTTTGAAAACCCTAGCAAAGGTGAACACATCTATTAATTGGCCACAAATGAAAATATCAGTTTTATTACTCATCTTTTACTATCAGTGAGCTGAGCTGATGTGAAACAGGATCAGACTGAAGATCTGTTGCTGTCATTTCCTGCAGTGTTTTCAATCCGGCAGTAGCAGAGACACACTAGCAGTTTATCACTGGGTCCTTTACACATGACAGTAAATTGTACAATGTCCACCAGAGGACTGAGGAGAAAAATGTCATGGAGATCTGAAATATATATTCACCAGAACAATTAAACCATGTAATGGTCAGGATGATTATCAGCATATGATTGACAAGCACTAGGTAGAAAATTGCCACGATTCTGAGTTTCTCTTCAGCAGACAAAAAAGGAGCTGCAGGCAGGGATTTCAGGGTCCCTACTAGAGAGATGAACTACACTGGAGCAAAGATCCAGACTGAAACTATGAGGCTAAATTCTTCACGAAAAACTATTAAAATAGAGACAACAACGCTGCAAAACATCCAGACTAAAACAGAGATTATCACAGAAGTGTTGGTTTGTCTGATGAAGCTCAGCTGTGGCCAAGAGATGAAAATATACCTGCAAAACAAGACAACACACTTTTAATTCCATTGCACATAACTGAAAGTAAGGAGAGAGAAATGAGGATCATAGCCAGACAATTGATGAACATGACAGCAGAGAAGAAAGCAAAAGTGCTGAAGGAAAGTTTCCAGTGAAAAATTATTGAAAGGAGAGTAAAGACAGCACAAAACACCCAGACCCAAACACAGATCATCACACGGTTTTAAGTTTGGCTGATGGAGAGCAGCTGAGGCCAGACGATGAAGATACACCTGAAACATAGAGAGACATCAGAAACTTCTAAATGTGAGAGTTAAAGACTCCCTTCAAATGTACTCTCTAACGCATTGAAGAAACACACATTTAAAAATAATATAATTACCTGTCTATGTCAATCATTATCCTGAAGCACAGACTGACCATCACACCACAGCAGAGGTAACAGCACTGAGGAAGCCTGGAGAGTTTTCATCTGTCTTTGCCAAGACGACAGGCAGAGCCACAAAATCATTTTCAAATGTACTGAAAAGTGTGTTTGAGGAATAAAACTGCATTAAATATTAACATGTGAAAAAACAGTTTAACTTGCCTAAATTACTTAATCGCACTAACTTATCACAGAAACAGCAAATCATAAAAGAAATCTAAAAAACATTGCAGAAATCCCAAACGCTATGACATCTACATTATAAATATCTACATGAGCAAATGTTTAGGACTTCTTTGTTTACTTCTTAACATGTGATCTGCCACCCATAAGATAAAAAAGATCTAGAGAATAACATGTTGCATATTTTGAGTCCAAAAATCAAAATTTTAACTTCTGCATCATAATTTTGCCTCACCCTGATAGTGATGAATTTTGAGGCATTTGACTCACCAGTGTGTGCCTCAGGATGCCTTCCAGCTCAGCACTACATTTGTTAAAATCAATTATCTCATGTTGGGGGGCAGGTTTCAATGTGAGTCTGCAGAGGAAATATTGCCACTTTATTATCTACACAAGCACACACACACACACACACACACACACACACACACACACACACACACACACACACACACACATAAATAACACAGAAACAAATATTCATTAATTCATCCCTTTATCATGCATGTTTAATCCCATAGAGGAGCAGGAGCTGATCTCCTGCAATTAACAGGTTGGACTGGCCTACATAGAAATATACAAACTACATCTAGTGCTAGTTTTCTTTTTTATTCTCGTGTTCTCACTAAGACCAGAAAGATATAGCCCATCACCCCAGTTCTAAAGTCCTTCCACTGGTTCCCTGGAGCTCAGAGAATAGACTTTAAAATACTTCTGCTAGTTTATAAATCACTGAACGGCTTCGCACCACAACACATTAAAGACCTGTTGTCGTCGTATCAACCTTCCAGACCACTCAGGGCTTCTGGTTCTGGTCTGCTCTGCATCTTCAAAACCAGAACTAAACATGGAGAAGCAGCTTTCAGCTTCTATGCTCCACTAATCTGGAACAAACTCCCAGAAAACTGCAAAACTGCTGAAACACTGAGTTCCTTTAAATTAAGGTCAAAAACCCACCTGTTTAGAGCTGCTTTTGATTAGTAGTAAGTAGAACATTGACTGTATTTGATTGATGATATTTTCCTGATGATCCTAATAATTTTGATGTATTGATATTTGCTTGATAATTTTGATAATTTTCATGTGTATTTGCTTGATGATTTTGATGATTTGCTGTATACTTGATTGATGTTTTTTATGGTATGAAGCACTTTGAACTGCCTTGCTGCTGAAATCTGCTATACAAATCAACTTGATTTGAGTTGACTTGACTTGACTAATACATGTTTTCATATCGACAGCTCTAATAAATGATTTGTACAACTTGTCTGCAGCCTGCTCTCTTTCATTGCTAATTTAAAATAAGTTACATTGCTGCCTATTAGCGGTTCATTGCTAAGTTTAATTGACACTTTATAAAGTTGGAGAAATACACTGAAAGAGTACATATGCATTTAGTATTATCTTCTTCTGGAGCTGATGTGGTTGTTTTCACACCTTCAGTGCATCATTGTGGTGAGGCAAGAGGAAGTTGAGTTTATTATCAGAATGCTACTGAAAAACGAAGCTCAGTGCCTCAGGTTCTTTTCTTTAATTTGTTGATGTTTTAAGTTATAGCTAAAATTGACAGCAGCCACAGTTTTTGGGTAGAATTGTGACCAGACTTGGTGTTGAGCTTGAATGTTTTCACTGTGGATGCATATGTTTCCTCCCATAGTTCAAAAAAATAAGTTTGGTTAGTTGGAGATTCCAATTTGCTCTCAGATATGAATCTTTCAAAATGATTGTCTGTTTTTAGATCCTTTTACAAAACCCTCAAGGTGGGATTGTTGTGCCTTTTCGCCATCTTCATATGTTATGTCAAAGGACCAACATGGCAAGGGAGGTTGAGGTCAGATCTTCTCGACTCTGTCAACTGAGGTAGTTCCAGCCCCACATCAGCTGACATATGAAAACACCTATGGAAGAAAATGTGTCTCAATTTTCAAATTAAAATGGATTAACAGAAATGCTTTTTCATTTTCAAAATAAAGCAGCATTTTTGACTCGTAAATAACATTAGAAATAAATCATCCAAATTGCATTTTCACTTTCTTTTCCAGGGCAGTTCAATTTGTAAATTAAAATAAATAAAACATTTAATTTTCAAAAGATGTCCCTCTAAAAAGTGACCAAAATGTCCAATTTGAAAATTAAAATGTTGCAGAAATACTTTTTCATTTCAAAGTCAAAGCTGCATTTTTTGACTCATAAATGAAATTGCTAATAGATCATCCAAACTGCGTTTTCATTTTCGTCTCCAAGACTGCTTGTTATGTGACACAACTACATAGAAAACTAAGAGGAAACTGCTTTTTTGTTTTCATGCTCGCCCCCGCAAAAAGTGTTCCATAAATCAATTCAAATTTGCAATTCCAAGCGGCGCAGGAGAGTGACGTCAGCAAAAGGGAAGCAACATCCAACCTTGTGTGTGGAACCCAAACAAGTTCATTTAGTGAGAATTCATAAGCACTTAGAATAAAAACATAACATCACATAACCAGCAGATTAATATAGTCTTACTGTTAACTTATAATAACATTTTCCATCACAATATGTTATGTTTAAACTCCTTGTAAGACTGTATAAAGGTATTGTTTCTAGGAAACTAACTAGTTTTATATTATCTGAATTTCAGATCCTCAGACAGCCTTCTTTTCAAAGCGGGACCATGAATAAACAGAGGACCAGAGAGTCGGCCCTCACACTGCACCTCCATGGTCCCAAAGCCTTCAGATACCTGAGGGATTCTCTGCGTCTCCCCTTCCCACATCCACATACATTGTGAAGGTTTAGTCCATGTTTGTGGTTAAAATACGTAAAACAGTTCAACTTACATTCAACGTTGTAAAACAGTTCAACTTACATTCAACGTTGTACAACAAACAGAACTGATGTGCAAGTTTTGAGCTTCTATGTTCTATTTTCACTAGTTTTGAATGTCTTTGAAAACAGAACAGTCTTAGAAAAAATAAAGAAAGAAAAGTGTCCAAAATAGGGTCCAAGGGTTATCCACAGACTGGATATCAGTCCCACCCACCGATATTTAATCCGTGGGACAGACCAGTTATCCACTGTGTGTGGACAGACTGGTTATCAGTACCATCTGGGTGGGCGAATTCTAATACAAACTATTTTTTTATACCTATGCATAGTTTACAGTATGTTTTGATGCAATAGACCTCTTCAGACACCAGTGCATATCTTTATAGCCTGCCTGTGGGGAAAATAGATAGTTTCCTCACTTACTCTCAGAAGATGTGTCTTTTATGGCTCTGACTGTCCAAATTAAACATCTCTGTAATCTATGTGTGCAAATGGTTTTTTTGTTTGTTTTTTTTAGGAGGCTGGAATAAAAATCCCTCTGAAGGGGCGGCTCCAGGGCATTTCCCCCATCTGATGGTCCATTGAGGTGTCTCACCAAGTGGGTCTGGCAATGTGGCAGCACAAGATGAGACTGTGTTCCTATCAGCTGCAGACATCCACTCTGCTTTAATGGAGGAGGAAGCGCTTCCGTCCCCACCACAGTTACCTGCCCACCTGCTTTAGTGATCTTGAGGACAATGTCCTGGTCTATATTTCAGGGTTTATTGTCAGAAAAATTGCAAAAAAAAAAAAAAAAAAAAAAAAAAAAAAAAAAAACACTGTGCTGTGAGGTGTGCTGTGTACCACCTGCTTCAGTCATGATGGGCTGGTGATCCCCTCAGAGGGAACAGTGAAGGTGGTCAGAGCAGAAATTATTGTTGTTGGTGTGTACCGAAGGCTCAGGGTTGACTGTATGAGAGAGTGAAATAAATTCAAATCAACAGTCAAACTTGTTTCTTTATTAAAATAGAAAATTTATGCACTTATTAATTAGCTACATCATAAGTCTGTCTTTGTTAGTTTATTTGTATTGAGCATTTCAGCAGCAAGGCAGTAAAACAACATATCTCAGTATAAAAACACAATTTATTCATGTGTGACAGCGTCCTGTATCATAACTACATCTCTACCGTTTCTAACAAACCAAACCATGTGAAAATTGGGTAACAATTCAGGGAGTTATGATTATTGTAGTTGGGCATAAAGATATCCTCAGTACAAATAAATGCAGTGGGAGGCACGAGAGGGACCCATCCAAGATGGCAGCTGCGCCGAACGTCAGCTCCAAAGCAGAGGAAGAGTTGCCACTGACGTCACTCTCCTGCGCCGCTTGGAATTGCGAATTCGAATTGATTTATGGAACACTTTTTGCGGGGGCGAGCATGAAAACAAAAAAGCAGTTTCCTCTTAGTTTTCTATGTAGTTGTGTCGCATAACAAGCAGTCTTGGATATGAAAATGAAAACGCAGTTTGGATGATCTATTAGCAATTTCATTTATGAGTCAAAAAATGCAGCTTTGATTTGGAAATGAAAAAGTATTTCTGCTAATACATTTTAAATTTCAAATTGGACATTTAAAATTAATTTTGGTCACTCTTTGAGGATATCTTTTGAAAATTAAATGTTAAACATAATTTTATTTATCATTTTAATTAATTTACAAATAGAGCAGACAATGAAAATGCAGTTTGGATGATTTATTTTTAATTTTATTTATGAGTTAAAAAAAATGCTGCTTTATTTTGAAAATGAAAAAGCATTTCTATTAATCCATTTTAATTTGAAAATTAAGGCACATTTTCTTCCAAAGAAACCAGCTGCAGGATCTAAAAATCTAAATAGGGCAAAGAAATTATTTTTGAGGATTAGAAACAGAAGGTGACATATTTAAATCTGAAGCACCCCCTCCCTTTTTTTATAGCTTTTATAACAGCAAAAGAACTTTAAGAAACTACAAAATCAACAAGCATTTGGCTTCATGTCACCACCTACTCCATTACTACTGACTGAGAAAAAAATAATGTCGATGGCAAAAGGCAGACTTGGGATGTGTAGACTCATTCAATATATTATAATATTATTGAAGAGCCCATTTATTTTATGAACTTTGTCACTAATTGAAACACATTGTGTAGAATAATTACACGCAGATGAATGCTTAAAAGCTTTTATTTCTGTTAATTATGATTGTTTTCCACTTCAGAGTAATGAAAACATGTAATTTAAGATTAAAATGTTACATCAGACCATTAAAAAAATGTTTAGTAATAAAAATATGCTTGATTACTGGTTAAAGGTTGTTATTTTCAAAAAGGTACTTTTAATCTGACAAGGTCTCATGTTAACGCACATTTTAGCTTGTTGAATATAAAGTTACATCCTACAAATGGTGCTTAAAACAAAAAGCTATCTCGAAAAATCACACTTTAAATTATATAAAGGCACCCAGAACAGACTATCATCCACTTTTTTAACTTTAAATATAAACTTTATAATATTCCTACAAGATACAGTTTACTACATATTACTTACAAAAGGTTAATACAGGAAAAAAAATACAGTAATTTTAACAGAAGGAACATAAATGTTAAAAAAAATGCTGCTGACCACATGATTTAAGCTGAGCTTAAAGAGTAGACTTAATAAAAAGAAAGTATTTTTACTTTGCCCAGGGTTTACACATCTGACTTGCACCACAATCACCTCTGAGCTGAATTAAGCTTTATTTTAGGTCAACAGTGAGCAACGACCTGTTACACACACAAAAAAAATAGAACCAAATCCATAAAAGGACTGAGAAGAACATGGGTAAAGACGATGTCTGTTTTGTCAGTGGAAAAGAAATATGTTTGCATTATATAAATAACTGCAGGGAACGTTGTCATTATGTAGTTAGCCAACAACAGAGCTGCAGTTCCCGCACTTCGACGTTTATCTTCAATAGCCACTTGGGATGAAGATTTTAAGGTACATATTAAGGTCCCAGCAAGAAAGAAGATGAACACTGAGGCAGAGAGGATGGCAACAATAATGATGGAGGTTCCCTTCCTAAAAGCCACTAAAACAGGGGTGAGCACAATACAAAGCAGCCAGATCGACCCACAGATCATCACAGAATTTTTAGTTTTTCTCAGAAAGAGCTGGTTTGGCCATGAGATGATAAAACACCTGCATGAGAGAGAAAACATGGCATTATTAATGCTGGGGAATGTTAAAAGGTGCATCAGAGTTTGATCCTTTTAAGGTTGGCTACTGCTAACAAAAATGCAGCAATACTTATTCCAAAGGGTCAAAGTAAAAGTAGCAGGCAGGAACTACTCGTTAAATGCACTTCTGTTGGTTTGGACCATGCTTGTGTATGTAAACCCAATGAAATAAAGGAAACAGAAATACAGTATCCTTAGAAAATAAATTGTTATACCTTGTACCATGTTGTACCCTAACAGGAAAATTAAAAGTCCCTTATAGGAAAATTTAGGAATAGACATAGAAGGGCTATAAGACCATTTCCAAAATATTTCAAGCTAGTTATATTCCAGAGACACGGATAATCCACCACTAGAAAACATTTAAGAGAACTCTAAATGGAGTTAAGGAGAAAGAAAGAGAAAGAAAGAAAGCAATGGCCAGAAAAATAACTAAAGTTAAAGGTTAAAGTGCAAGACAGGACAATTAGAAAGGAACTGCAAAATATGACTTGCTTGGAAGGCTTGGATGAAAAAGCCTCTTCTATCCCTAAAGAAAATGGCTGCATGTCACATTCCATCTGAATAAACCAAAAAAGACCTAAAACAATGGTCCTTGGACAGATGAGACCAAAGCATAGATGCTTGCCCTTAATCCCCAGCATCATAATTGTAAAAGGCCAAACAGAGCACATGAGCACCAACTCCACCACCAACTGTCATGCATGGTGGTGGAGGCAGAATAATTTCGGCTAAACAACTACTGAGAGTAGTTGCTGCCAAAAGAGGGTTTACAAGCTATTGGATTATAGGGTTTATGTTTCCACACAAATCTTCCATGTTTAGTTATTTTTTAAGAAAATAATCAGTTTCAAATATCTGGTGTACCTTTGTACACTTGATAGGTTTAAATCAGGGTGCCCAAGTCCAGTCCCTGAGATCCACCATCCTGCATGTTTCTAACAAACCTGGATCAAATGAATGGCTCATTACCAGGCCTCTGCAAAGCTAAATGAATCTTGGTGAGGGAGCTGAGCTTTCTGACTCAGATGTGTTAGAACAGGGATGTATCTAAAAGTTGCAGGGTGGTAGGTCTTGTGGGCTGAACTTGGGCACTCCTGATTTAAATGCTAGCACCTAGTAAAAAGCTGATATATCCTGTCATGCAAAAGTTGAGATTTGAAAGTATGTAATTATTTCAGATCACAGCTGTATGGTGTAACCAAGTGTAATTATCAACCCTTAGACTGCTCTGAATCAATATATTACAAATACAGAAATATGATATGAAACCATGGAAGTAAGAGCTCATCAAGAGATGTGTAAAAGGTGCAAAAGATAATCGTCTACCTTTCAAAAGCCATGATCATCCTGAAGCAGTGACTGATCACCACACTGCAGCTAAAGATAGCTGCACTGAGAACATCTAGATTGTCTCCAACACTTTTTGCTATCAACACAGGCAGAGTGATGAATTGGATCAGATTGGAGACGAGCAGGTTTATGTAGTAGGTGGCAACAACACGATCCAGATGCGTCTAAGTGAAACATTCATGAAAGATCACAATGACACTTTATTATCATTTTTATTTATAATATTATTATCATTATTATTATCATCATGTAATGATTAAGTAATTTTTTTTATTTACATACCACACAGCACAAAATGATGATCACTAAAGTAAAGGGAAGGCAGACACTGAGGCTCATCCAGATGATCACATCAAGATGTTCTTGGAAATCCATTTCTTCTTTGGTTTTGTTAGAATCCATTACGTTGATGAAGAATTAAAAATAAATATTCTCAAGCTTACATGCAAAATATTAAGCCAAACATGAAGCCAACTACTTACAACAATGTTGCTCAAGAAACCTTTCAGCTCCAGTAGGTGTCGTTAGCAGTGACTGCAATCAGGAAGTTCTTGCTCTTCATATGACACCAGCCCATCTACACAGACATGCACACAGACAAACAGCTTCCTGCATGTGACTGCAGCTTCATGTAGTTATGTGAAGTTAATATCAAGATGTTTATAACTTAATTTAGCATAAAAATATTGAGCTGTTTTTGTCATTTGTCAAATTTATATGGTTAATAAAATGAGTGTTTCTGACATTATATTTAAATAATTGAACATCTAAAATAATCCTTGTGTTTTTTTTTCTGTCTATTTTACAAAGCAAGCAGTTGAACTTTTTATTTTCATTTTTTATATCTCAGCTTTTAATGTAAATATATCAGATGTTTTACCCTGACAGTCAACCATTTCAAATTATTTTATTTTTCAGAAAACAAATAAGTGATAAATTGTAATAAATGTGATATCAGTGTGTATTTATGTCCATCAGTATGTAATTTTCTTTGTTAAACGTCAATTACTTAAGATGGCTAAAGAAAGGCTTATTACAGTTCAAGAAGAATGGAGGACAATTTAATAATTCTGATAACAGTAAATTAGAGAAAAAGTTTACAAAGAGGAACATAATTCAATAATGAAAAGCAACAAATAATTTCAGATATTTTTAAAAAATATAATTATTTTATCAAAATGCAGAAGTACTCAGATGTGTTTTCATCGATGTATCAGGTTATTTAAAACATGCAACTGAAAAAAAAAACTCTCCCAGTAGAGAGCACTCTCAAATGTTTTTATCACTTTTTGTTAAGTGCTATCAGACATCTGAATAAGGCTTTATTTGCATCCAAAGCTTGTTACACACAGAACTCTGTATTAAATGTTTTTATGAACTATTCATAGGCACACGTTTGAATAAAACAGCTTTTCCACAGACATGATCCTCCTTTACAATGAGACCGTCCATCATCTGCAAGTATGGTAACTTTGAGCATGTCTCTAAGCAGCGCTCTTCTGAAGGAAATAAATTCATGTTCCTCTGACTATGACACATTTGTTACTTTTGTTTACATTTGTTTAGTCAGTTACACTTACTGGTGTACATGGAGGAGGACAGACAGATGAAAAGAGGGGAAGCAGTAAGTGTTTACATTGACAGTATTTGCAACATATTTACAATAGGCAGATAATCCAAAATATAGAAATCAAAAGAAAGTTCAGAAATGCAACCATAAGCTCAAAAGAAATATAAAATGAAATAAAACAATGACCTAAAGGCTTCTGGCTAGTGTACGATGTTGGACATGACTTTTAAAGTTCCCATTTCAGAGTGATTTATCATTTTAAATACTGCCTCTCAATGTGCTTTTAACCTCTAACTGCACAAGTCCACCATCAATCCCCCTCGTAAATTTCCTCAGTCACTTTACATGCAGTGTTTTCCATGCTGCAGCAGCACAGATATCCCAACAATTTATCAATGGGTCCTTTACACATGAAAACAAACAGAAGCAAGTCCACAAAAGGATTCAGGAGAAAAGTATAAACTATCACTTTGAAATAAGATAGATGAGATAAAAAAGAACTAGTGATTAAAATAGACCAAACGTCTGTGGAGAGGATCATCTCGGAGTAACTGACAACAAAGAAAACCAAAACCCCAACAACTCTGTGTTTTTCCTCTGTGGACACAGAGGTGGCAGCAGGAAGGGATCTGAGGGTCCGAGCGAGACAGAAAACCATGACGGGGGCGGAGAGGATGGCCAAAGCAAAAACTACAAAAACAAAAATGGGTAAAACATACTCATAGGCACTAAGGAAAGGAACAGCTGTGAAACAAACGCTCCACACTATGAAGCAGATCAACACAGAACTTATAGGTCGTCTGATGCCCTGCCACTTTGGGGGGACGATCAGAAAATACCTGCAACAGGAGACAAACAGACATTGTTTATGTCACTGTACAGAAGGTGTCCCTGCTTTTAAACATGAAGAAGCTACTGATACCTCTCCAGAGTGATGCTGACCCGGAAGCCCAGACTGGCCATCACACTGCAGTAATACACAGCCACAGATATGAAGGGGATCTCACTTTCATCCTTTCGTGCCACCCAGACAATCATAGAGCCAAACTGGACCAGATTGGAGAACAGAAGGTTTATGTAGTTGATGACAGGAGTGTTTTCCAGTCGCACCTGCAGGAATCAATTTTTCAAAGGGAAATCATACTTATAAACATGTCACAGTCATGTATTCAAGTTGAGCTCCAAAAATAAAAAATAAAAATTTTGTACAACACCCTCAACAATTAATGGCACCCCTGGTAAAGATGTACATGAACCTTTGCAACAGTATAATCTAAAACTGAACACCTTTACAAAAAACGTTTTAATTTTACTTCTTTTAGTTAGTGCATAATGTAAATAAAACAATTAACACTCATAACTTTTAACTTAATCACAGTGTCTATGAACTTTGAGTTAGAGATCTATATCTTCCAGTTTTACTAGGATATAAATAGGATGTTAGATTTCTCTTAGCAACTCTTCAGAATGGGCAATACAAACAAATATGCTCTTCAAGTAAAGAAACAGGTGACCGACTTTCATATTATGTCAGAAAATGGGAACAAAAATGGTCTACCTGCCTCAACTGTGTCATATCTACTGTCAGGGCGATGAGTAGAAAGATTAAAACATCTGAAACTGTGAGAAGCAAAGCTTCATGAGGAAGCTTTTGTCTTTCTACCATCCGCAGGGTGCACAGGGTTAAAGGAGGTAAAAAAAAAAAAATCACTGTTGGCATCTTGGAGTCACCAAGTCTCCATAACACCCAGTTGTTTTGGAGTAATGTGACAAAAAAAGACTGCTTCACCATTATGAGGACTCTTAACAGGACACGTGTCCTCTGGTCTGATTAGACTAAACCTGGAGACAACCTTCATGATGTTACCGACTGCATTATTTTACCTCTAATTCCCATTCAGGGAAAGTCTGTGTTAGTTGCAGTCAGTTGGCAGGGAGGGTCAGTGCAAAGATCTGTTAGTGTGAGATGTAGGAAAAGACTGGAGTCTGCAAGTGTGTGAAGGGAATCAACCTGAAGCAGTCAGTTCAAGTCAAACAATCTTAAGATTGAGTATATCTGCGATAAAGACTCCAGGTAGGTCATTTGTGAACGAAAACATGAATATGTAGAAAAGCATGATCTGTAATGCTGACAGGCCTTTTTCTCTTTTAACAGCCCTTGAAACCTTTTAGAGTTCATGGTATAATAAACTATTTGAGATAACAGAAGTTAATTTTGAGCGTATGTCTCGACACACAGAAACAAAAATGTAGCTTGATATTGAAGAGATATAAAAGAATATTTATATCTACCATGCAGCACAGCCCGATGACCAGCACTGTGACAGGAAGGCAGACTCGGATATTGAGCCACATCACTAGATAAACAACGTCAGAATAATCCATCTCCTCTGTGTTGGTTTCTGAAATACGAAAATGTTACTTCAAAGATAAATGAAGTGGAAGCAGGAAAAAAAGTCAAACATGTTCCTCATGGACATAAAATTCCAGGTAAAGATATTTAAACTCAGTTGCAGAGGTTGTTTGTGGACTGAAATGAGATGGGAAATAAGTTGAAGATGTTGAACAAATTTTATCCTGAGATCTGTAGAATAAGGCTGAAAAGGAAATTTATAAAAAGAACGAAAGGAATCTGGTGAATTATAAATAGTTAAAACTGATTCAACCTGCAAACTTATCTGATTGCAACTAAGTTATTAGTAATCTAGCTTTTATTTACTATCAGTTAATAACACAAGGGCTGAGTTTACTCCAGGGTTTGCTCCCATTAGTTCATATCTTAAAAACCTCCAATAGGAGGCGCTCTGGAGGCATCCTTATCAGATGCCTGAACCACTTCAGATGGGTCCCTTGGATGCTAAGGACAAGCCTTTGGTGGAGTTTCTCACCTATCTTTAACCCAGACCCCAACATAGAGGGAGCATTCCACCCATTTCTTGCTTTAGTTATATGAAGCTAAAGAATCAGAATCCTTATTGTCATCATACAAAAAGTGCATTGGAAGAGACTGTAGTATAGTTCATTTTATTCCAGCGGCTCTTAATGTCTTCAAGAGACTCGGTCTCTTTCAGATTCATAATGCACATGTGGATTATGAATCCACATGTGAAGTCAAACTTCCTTGACTTCACATGATTTATTGATAAAAAAAAAAATAAATAAATAAAAAAAAATCAATGCTATAGCAATGCAAACTGTCAAAATAAGAATAATTGTTGATTGAAATTTGTGCTTCATGTTGAAAGAATTATTAAGTCAGATCCTTCAGGCCTACACCTATTGTTAGGTGGTATTTGGTGAATAATTTGTTTCAGTAACAACAATTTGATATTCAGTATTTTTTGATAGATGGGTGTGAAGAAAGAGCAAGGAACAAACAGGCAGGCTTAGGGAAGGAGACCAGTAAACACGTAAGGGGCCGAGGAGGAGGTATCCAGGAACCAAAGGGATAAGGCTTAACCCTAATATGAAACTCAAAAATGAACAAAGAACACAAAGTAAGAACAAACAACGTAACTAAATGTAAAGGAATGAACCGAAAAGGTAAAATCTAACTGGAATAAATAAACAAAGAAACAATCAAAATACAAACAGATGGAAACCAGAACCTAAACACTACAGAATTGTGACAGCTTTGGCTTTTAAATTTTGTGTTTACTTGTTTAAAATGTTAAAAATAAATTCAGGATCAATTTATACCCAAGCTTCCTTATGAAAAGTTAAAATAAATCATTTTTAATGGATTTTTTTCCTTATTTGTCACATTGTGTTGCAATTGGTAGGATATGTCTCATTTTGTTTCTGACTCCCACATAATCATAAACACTTCAACACAATGTAATTGACACAGTCAACTTTATATTTTCTCAAGTACAACACATAAATGTTTACTTGCCTATAGATGTCTTCCTGCTTCGTACTCCAGTCACTAAATCTTGAGTTTTGTGATTTTGGACCTAAAGGGGATCAGGTAATTAGCAGCACCAGCCCACACTGGACATGCAGCATACAACACTCATCTCAAAGGCAGTTTCACAGTCTTCTGCACCATAAAGAGTTTGCCCCTATACTTACAGAGCATCAGTGTGGTGAAACGTGTGACAGGAAGTTGAGCTGATGATCAACATGCAGCAGAAAACATTAAGCAGGAATAATCAGAACAAAATACATCTATTTTTAAATTTAAGATGTTTATTTATTTATGAAAAAGGTTTGATGCATATACCAACATTTCATTATGCTGGTAAACAACATGTAACCAACGCTAGTTTGAGAAAAAGCCATTTATGACAGTAAAGAGGCTTTGGCTCCCATTGCATAGTGTCAGATACAAACGTAAAAATAGCATCCGTTTATCTACGCCTGTGGTTTCTTCTTATCACTCATTTTCCAACTCAACAGCAACAGCTTTAGAGGCAGCATAGTTGAGTTCAAGTGGAGCATTGACTTAAATGCCAACTGCAATAAATAAAGAGCTAAATTGGTGGTAGTTGAAGATGTAGTGAGTAGTTAAGAGTTCAGATGGCTTTAAATGTTATTTAAAAACTATATTCCTTTATTTTGATATCTCTGCAAAATCTTGTAATAATCAACTACAGGAAGATATTTCAAACAAGTCCAACACGTCTCATCATGGATAAATGGCACATTCTGTAGCATAAACTAAACCAGTAAAAATTACAATCAGACCGCTTATGGTTGTTTTACAGAAAGGTTTCAAAATTATTCTTTGTTTAAAAAAGAAAAAGAAAGAAAGAAAATCAATATGAGAAATTAAATTAAATTTTAAAATAATTTTTTTGTTTTGTTTTGTTTTCCTGATGCATCATTCAATTATGGAGTTCAACTAGGTTCTGTTTACACCTACAAATAGATAGAAAAATAACTTTGAATGTCATCAGATTAACAGAAATTTTAATAATAACAGACTATGAAGATAAAATCCATTAATATTTCTTCTTACTTCAAGAAGACAGTTATTACATGTGGCAGCCAGCCGACAGGGGAGCAGCAAAGGAAGAGTGAGGAGGAGAAACTGGAGCAGTTCAAAGTAGAGGCAGATTTTGGTTTTGGTTTTGGTGTGCCACCTGAATATTTTTAGTGGGCTCATATGGCCACCCCATGAAAAAAGTCTGGAGGCACCTCTACCTCCACAGAGGACATGCTAACCAGATTGAGCAGATCCTCAAAATGCCCCTTTCACCTGCTGCATTCGATAAAGTTCAGACCTTAATCAGCTCAAGGAAATTTCACTCAGAAAATTCTTTCAGAAACCCCTTTGAGTAGTTAGATTACATGCTTATTTGTTAACATCTTAGTTAATGATTCATTATATCAGAGTGACTACTATCTTCATTCTTTATTTCCCTTTGGTCTGTTCTAGTCCTAACTCATGATGTTTTTGTTGAAAGGACCATAAAATGCAGCTGCTCTGTCTTACATGTCTCCTTGTGACTTTCATCAGTGATCATGAAGGCCACAACCTGAAACATGTTGGTCTGTTAATAAGGCCTGTGAGCTGTGATGAGTTAAGTTTATTGGTATAGCACATTTCAGCAGCAAGGCTGTTAAAAACATTAATCAAGTATACAGCAAAATCATCAGGAAAATATCAATGCATCAAAATCATAGGGATCATCAAGCAAATGTAGTTCAAAAATATCGATCAATGATCCACTTACTTTATTTAACTGATTTACACTCAAACTTCCACCGTTTTGAAAAACAAGCTTTCTTCCCAAATTAATGCACATTCAACACAGGCATCTCCACCTTTTTCTCTCGTTGTTTTATATATTAAGGAGTCTGGAGGAGGAGGGACCCCTGAGGCCTTTGACGTTCCAGAACCCATTTTACCAACAGAGCCCTCAGCTGATGTCCTCCTTCCACCAACTCTGTAATTTAATTAATTATTAGGAGATGATGGTTAATGTGAAATAAAATATTTTATTTAGAGCAGCTTCTCATCAAGATTTGTTTGCAGATTTATGGTCCAGACTACTAATCAAAGGCAACTCTAAACAGGTGGGTTTTCAGCCTTGATTTAAAGGAATTTAATGTGTCGGCTGTGATATCATCAATTACTCAAAATTCATCAGATGTATTATTTGGAGCACAAGTAGAAAAAGCTAAATCTCACTAATCACTTTCCAGCTCTATGGTCCAAACTTTGTATTGACTAACATTTTGACACCACCTGTGTCTTTATCAAAGACATGGGTGAGCACAGTAGCAGGGCAAGATAGTAATTACCAGTAATATGAAACAAGTGTACAGAATTCATTGGAAGCATAACAAAGTCATACCATAAGCCAAAAGGTCAAAACAGAATACCGGTGAAGCTTACATATGTGTTCCTTATATACACACCCAACAACTCTCTCACAGTTAAAAAAATAAAACTTTTAGTTTTTTCTGATAAATGAAAGCATATCGCTGTTTGTTGTTTTACTCACATTTTACCATCACTGACATATTTGGATCATTAAAAAACACCTAGTGTTTGACAATTAGACGTGATGTAGATTGTTTTTTTCACCATCAGAGGGAGACAAATCTCCAGCAATGACGAGTCCAGTTGGTTCCCAGTTAAAGCAGGTTCTGGTTCCGTCAGCTCTGAACAGAATCTAGATCAGCAGAGTGTTTGAGTTCACAGTGGGAGTGACGAGAAGGGTTCATATCTTCAGACATCACCAGGTGAACTGTCCTCTGACTCCCAGTCAGTCTGACCAGTAAGACCATTCTGACTAGTTACTGCAGCGAAAAACAACCAGCAGCTCTGATCTCTGTTGTGAGTTTTCCTCACCATCAGGAAACATTTTTATCAGAGCTTCTCTCCCTCATGAGGATTTTATAAAACTGCCTTTGATTTCACTGTAGACCCTCTATTTACTAGGTTCTGGTATTCTGAAAACTGACAGAATGTCTCTTTACCTTTTCTCTGTTATTAACTGCCTGACAAATAACACAAACTCACACATTCCATACAGCAGCAGGTCCAGTTAACAACAAAATTCATTTGAAGGTAGAGAAAACAAGTTCAGTTTTTCCCCTAATTAAATCCAGTCCAATTCTGCCCCAGTTCTTCCAAAGTTCTTCACTGAGCTAAACTGAATATATTGTCTTTAGTTTTCTGGATGCTGCAGATCTCTGATGATTTTCACTGTATTAAGTCAAGAAGGCTGTGAAACCAACCAGAACCTTATCTGATCTCATAACTTTCAGTGTGTTCTGGTTCTGTTTCCTTCACTGATTATAAATCTTTGTTTCCACCTTCAGAACCACTGATTAACTCAGAGAGCTGTGATGATTCTAATTGTGTGTAGCGACCACAGACTGTATATAATGGAGCTTGTATATAATGGGTTCTACAGTCTGTGGCAGAGACATGCTGACAGACAGAGACAAACTGTGTCGGACTCCATTTTTATTCATGAACTGATGAAAACCTGAATCCCAAACCCTTGTCTTTGAACCCACCTTCCAAAAGAGACACAACAGCTCTGCACATGTTTTCTTCAAACCTGCTGGCCAGGTAAGAGGACATTTAAAACCTTTGAAGTGTTAACTAGAGAACTTCAAGAAAGCGGTTTAGAAACCTCGTTTTTCTGCGTTCTTTTGTTGAGATGTGAAAAGTCTCTTGACAACTGCTTATAGATAGGTTTACTGAAGCTGGACCAGTTAATCTCCATAAACTCATGTGTAAAGAATAAATCTGTTCTGAACCTACATCAGTCCCATGTTGAATGACAGCAGAGGAACATTAAATAGCCTGCAGAGAAACCATTCAGCTCATTAAGAACAAACACTAACTTTTTGCTAATGGCTGCAGAGTCACTATTTGTCCAGGAGGGAGAGCCTAAAGAATCACATGGAGAGCCTTTAAGTGCATTTCCCCTACCAAGTTGTGCAAATTTCTGTCGATTTTCTGCTAATGTTGACAAAAACACAATTTTGAAATTGCGGTGTTTCCATTAAATATGAAATTGAATTAAACTTACACATGAATAAGATTGTTCTTAATATGTCATTAAAAATCATGCCGTGCCATGATCCTCCAACTACCTCCTGTTGTCATCTTCTTCATGGTTTACACCAGTGGCAACATCAGGTTGTTGATCATGTGTAAAAAGTGTTTCCATTGCAGTTTAGAGAAAGAAACCAATTTTGTCATAGCCAAAAACCCACTTCATCCTAGCACCAAAACTTTTTCTCAAAAAAGGAGAATTTTTTTTCGAAAAGTTTCCATAAAGCAAATCTATTTTCGTAATTTCAATTTGCACAATGTCAAGGTTAATGTAAATGCAGCTATTGTCACTGACACACACAACTTCAAGTATAAAAAAGAATTTTACCAATAAAACTAACAGGATATTTACATTTGATACACTTAAAGAGAAATCTGAATGATACGTTAATTTTATGTCAAATTTAAAAAAATCATTATTTTTAAAGACACTGACAAACTAATGATATTTTTGTTTTCCATTGATTTGTTTATTTGACAACATTCTTGACAAATGAAAAGGCTTAAGGTAAGGGCTATATGTGCTTTTCTTTTTAGTTGTAAGGCTTTATACCAGGTAAATTTACAGGAGGGGGTTATATCCAATCATCCTGAGTGGACAGAAAAAAGCTTTTCGTTTGAATCCCATCCAAAGCATTGTGTTCAGACCCAGAGAGAAGAATATTAACTGGAATATTTCATAGTTTTTTATGCCTGATGTGAACGTGTGGATGAGTTCTCTGTGCTGAATATTAACTGTTGCCGTGAAACGTGTCAAAGACTCTGTTTGTGTAGAAATGAGCAGAAGAAAGAAATTCAGCAGGTTTTATTAGAAATGTTCCTTTATTTTCCACAATGCAAACACACTGACACACTCGCAGACTGATGCCTGCTGAAGTGCTCCTGAGCTGCAGACAAACAACCTGCATCAATTCCTCCTGAAACTAAACCCCAATGGAGGGAGGTCCCAATTGTTAGTGCTGATCAATCTGATCAATAATAATAATAATAATCAATGCTGGACTCAGTGCAGCTGCTGCAGAGCTTGTTGATGGAAACTTTGAATGAAGTGAAACTTTGAATGGATTTCCTCCTGGAATCACTGGCTGATCAAACACCTGCTGACTCCTTCATTGTCCTGAACATCACATCCTTCCTGCAGGAGGTTTTCTTGCTTCTGGGTTTTTCTAGAATCACTGAAACTCATCAGGAACTCTCAACCACAGTTTCTGGAGGAACCAGCGGCCCAGAAGAAGACCGCTTCCTGCATTTCAGCTTCCGTCAGCTTCCAGGATGAAGCTGGAACGTGGTTTGTAATGAGAGAGTTTGGATCTTTGACGGATCAGAATCCTGGTTTGGTCCTGAGGAAGTCTGCAGGAAAGTCTGGATCTCGAAGGAGCAGAGATGTTCAGAGGATCTCCACTTCCAGACAGGAAATCATTGAAGGGGTTAAAACCAACGTTCCTCAAAGAAAGACTGGAAGGAATGGGCAGGTTTCTCCCTCTGCAGTGGGAAAGATTTCAGGGAGCAAAGTTCAGCTGGAGAGCAGTGATCACTGGTCTGTCAGACACGCTGCAGCAACAACCAGCAGCCATCACTGCAGTCATGGGCTAAAGTAAGTACACCCTCTTCAGGTCCTGCTCTGCTGCTGCAGCTCTGATGGAACATGTGAGCTGTGGAGCTGGAATGTTCCAGAAGCTGGAAAAGAGCAGAAATCACCGTTCCAGAGCCGTTGTTCCTGAACCAGAAGCTGCTCTGAGATCAGTTTCAGTGAAAATGTTTGTGTTGCACTAAAATCTGAAAACATGGAACTCCTGAGTTTGTTTTCAGATCCAAACCTTGATTGTTCTCCTCTGCTGCGTGTGACGTGTTCCTGACGATAAACGAGGCTGATGGGAGGAAAGAACGTCGGAGTCGCTGGTTTGAGTTCCTTCTTCAGCTTTTCTCTGGCTTCTACCTTCAGGTCGAAGCAACAGTTCTGGTTGCTGCTGGAGCTCAGGAATCGGATCCACACTTGGAGCTTTTCACTCAAACATGTTTGACATTAACACACAGAACTGTTGGAGGCTTTTTCTGTGTTTCCAGAACTGAAACGGAGCAGATCCAGATCCAGTCCCGCTGTGTTGGTGACACTGAGCCGACCTGAACGTCCCTGGATGGGAGGAGGGAAGATCTCCCAGCATTCGGTCTGAAGAAGCTCAGCTCTTCTCAGCTCTCAGAGACGTTTTCTGAATAAATCCCAGGCAGTGGAATCTGCAGCCCTGATCAGATCCCAGCATCCCATTGTTCAGGAGGCAGTGGTTTCATCTGTGTCATTGTTCCAGCTGCTGTGGTCAGAATCCAGCTGTAAAACCTGGAGGCTGAAGGTTCAGCTTCTCTCCTCCCAAACACCCCCCTCCCTCCCTGCAGCTGTGGAGAACAGCTGGAAAACAGCTGCATGTGTGAATAATGAGTGTGGAACGAGCTGCCGCCTCTCTGCTGCTTGATCTGACTCGGACTTTAAATTCAGGTGGACGATTGAAACGAAATCAGGGTTTCGACCTGGATCTTCAGAACCTCCTCAGCTGGTCCTGGTTTTAAACAGAGGCTGTCCTCACTCTGCTCAGCAGCACTGCAATAATCCTCAGTAATTATAGAGCAGCGATAGTAATAATCCACATCAGAACAATGTGAGCTCCCAGCAGCAGCAGTGTGCTGATATTAAGGACGACAGTTTAGTTTGGTTGGTTTTCTGATGATTTTCTGGTAGTTTCTGTTTTTAGTGGATTCTTGTTTCCTGGTTTTTATCTTGTTTTCATGTTTTGGTTTTGATGCCATGAATCCATAAAACCATCAGCTGATTGTTGTTTAGTGTTAAAGGATCAAAATGGTTCCAGTGCAGATTTCCATCTGGTCAGCAGCTCCTTGCAGCTGCTGACCTTTGACCTGCTGTGGAAGCAGAAAGGATGGACTTAGTTTTTCACTCAGTGCTTCAGCATTTTGGTTCTGGTTCTGTTCAGTAAACAATGACTCCATGTAATCTGTGCTGCTGTTGTATTGAGCTCATTTTAAGAGCTGCTGAGGATCAGATGATCTTTTATTCATGTCCAGATAAATGAAACCTTAGAACTGGTTCTGGTTCTGGTCACTTTTTACCATCACTGACAGATTTGGATCATTTAGAAACACTTCATCTGGGTTTAATAATCAGACATCATGCAGGTTATAGTTTTACCTTCAGAGGAAGACAAATCTCCACCAGTTAAGAGTCCAGATGGGTCCCAGTTAAAGCAGGTTCTGGTTCTATCAGAGCTGAACAGAACCTGGATCAGCAGAATACCAGCAGCAGAGTGTTTGTGTTCACACTGGGAGTCATGAGAAGGGTTCATGTCTTCAGACTTCAGCAGGTGAACTTTCCACTGACTCCCACTCAGTCTGACCAGTCAGACCAGTTTCTGCAGCAAGAAACATGCCATCATGAAACATTTTCATCATAACTTTTCTCCTTCCTCAAGAAGACTTTATTAACCTGCCTCTGATTTCTCTGCATACCTTCTACTTCCTGGTTCTGCTGCTCTGGAAAATGACTAAATGTCTCTTTATATTTTCTCTTTTATAAACTGAACCAACTACCTGACAGATAAACACAAATTCACATGTTATTTACAGCAACAGATCCAGTTCACAACAAGTAATCTGAAGGCACAGAAGACAAGTTCAGTTTGGATACATTTAAATCCAATCAAATTTAATCCATGTCCCTCATATATTTTTTTTCACTGTGTTAAACTGTATTAACTTTTTTTGTTTTCTTGATGCTGCAGATCTCTGATGGTTTTTCTTTTCCTTGGTGACGCTGCAAGATTTCATCACATTTAAAGTCCAGATGGTGCTTGTTTTTATGTGCAAGCAGGAAAAGAAACTGGGAAGTGTCTAAGTGAAGATGTTGAAGTTCTGCTCTGGAACTGACAGGAACTTTTAGCAGGACAAAGACAACTGAGAGTCAGAACCAAACCATCAGAATTCCGTCACATCTGAACACACAGACATGAAGGGCCTGGTTGGAGTCCAGATCAAGGCCCCAGAAAGGACATACATGTCCATGTGTCCCCTGGCAGAGTGGACTTTAGAGGCTGGATCCAAGAAGACATCAGAACAGAACCACAGGATAAACGGGACAAGGAAGAAAAAGGGAAGTAGAACTTTTCACTTCCCAGTTGGTTCTGTAGAAACCTGAAGACGTGTTGTTCAAGGAACTCCCCCTGCTGCTCCGCCCTCCTCCCTGTCCTGCCTCCATCAGAGGTGAAGCTTTGCCTCATTCCTGCAAGCAGCTCACATGTATCTCAGTCTGTTGTGTTTAGAATCTTCTTCTTCAACTTTTTGGACTGAAGAATCTGTAAGTTTTCTTTGTTTCCGACTTGAACTTTTTGTTTTCTGTTAATTGGGGCTATAGCGTTTTTATTTCTTGGAACAAAAAACAGTCATCGAGGCTTCTGCAGCTGCTTTAGTCTTTACAGACAAACTGGAATCTCTTCATTCCTTTAACATCTTTCCTTAGTTTCTGTTTGTTCACAAATATTTTCTCTGCTTCTTGCTTCCAAAACTTACATTTGAGTTTCAGTCAATTTTTTTCATCACTGAAATAGAACAAATACTTACACTTTTAATCAGCTGTATTCAACTCTTCCCAGCAGCTGAGATCTAATATGTCTCTGTATTTCCTGAGGGCTGTTTCACAAAACCAAGATAACGGATAAAGCCAGGATTTTCTGGCTCAATTAAGCCTGGACTCAGTTTCAAAAAAGCAGTAGCTCATCATTTACCATGGCAATTTATCCTCCAGACCAGGATAGGCTAACAGCCAGGCTTAGTTAATCCTGGTGCCTTATCTATTCAGTCAGCAGTCACACCAGTCAGAAACCAATGTGTTTTGTCTTTGATTCAATTTTCTTATCTGTCTGTTTTGGACTTTTTAAAAAATCATTCTTCAATAGCATACCTCTGATTCATTTTGACATTCAGTCAAGTACTATTATTATTTTAACATTATTATGGTTATCAGTATCAATTTTATAATTATCCATGTGGGCATTGTTACTGTTTGATTATGTTTCTGAATACCGCTGTTGTTCTAAGTTTGACAGAAAGGCCTTTAATAGACTATTTCATGTGTTGAGGGGATTAGAGAAATGACTGATAAAGAAGCAAAGGTGTTGTAATCAAGTCAGGCATGTCCCTCCCTGGTATGGCCTTTGTGAAACAGATGAAGCCAGGATAAACTGATGGTGCTATGTCAAGCCTGGCTTTATCTCTTATCCTGGATTTCAAAATCCTACTTTTTGAAACAGCCCTCTGTTCTGAAGTCCTCTGAAAACTAACCAATAATAATGAGTCTGATGCTTTGAACCCTGATGATCCTCTGCTGCTTCTTCTGTCAGCTGAAATGGTTTCACATGTTGAACTGAGTCAATGCGATGAACAGAAGCTTCAAGAGAAAATCAGCATCTGTAAATGGAAATGTTGCTCCATTACTCCATCTAGTGGACTGATATTAAAAGTGCAGCAGCTGATGGCAGCTTTGTCTGCCTCACTGCTGTCTGACTACATTCAATTGACACTGATAGAAAGCAGAGCTAATCAGAGGAGGAGCTGCTGATCTTTTTCCAGAAGTAACCATGTAAAGGATGATTAGAGTTGATGTTGATGAATGATGTGTGTTTCTTCTGCAGGCGAAGGTAGAAAGTGTGTGTGAGCTGATGTGAATTCAGCAGTATGGATCAGTGTGAGGACAGAGAGGAGGGAGCCCCTCCCTCTAAAACCACTCTGTGTGAGGAAGATGAGAGCCAGAGCAAAGCTCAAAGGTGAGATCACCATCTCTAACTGTCCACGGCCCTTTTCACAGTGTTCACACTAGATCAAGCAATAACAGATGTGTTAATGAACTTCTGCTGCCCCTCTTTGGTGCTTCATCCAGGCTGAACAGAGCACCTCAGCATGGTATCAGTGTGTTCTTCCAGACAGCAGGGTCAGTGCTGCAGAAGCAGATGAGTGACACCAGCCTGGTGGTTGGAGCTTTGGGTTCCAGCAGATCAGTTGTACACTCTATGTAGGTACTGATTGGGTATTAAATGGGGATCAGAATATCATTAAGCCTCAACAGAGAGTGAAAATTTGTCATGTACATGAACAAACTGGAATCTGTTGGACAAATCAAATTTAAACCAGCCTGGTGCTGTTACTTTGATACCTACAACATGTTCAAGCCTTTCTAATAGAAAATTGTGGTCAACCGTGTCAAAAGCAGCATTAAAATCTAACAAAACCAGAACAGACACAAGTCCATTATCTGCGGCCAAGAGAATATCATTTGTAACTTTTAGCAGAGCCGTTTCAGTGCTATGATGAGCTCTGAAACCTGACTGAAACTCTTCAAACAGGTCATTACTTTTTAGATGCTAACACACTTGATTAGCAACTGTTTTCTCAAGGGTTTTACATGAGAAACAAATATTAGATATTGCTCTGTAATTTATTAAGTCATCTTGATGGACAGCAGATTTCTTAAGGAAAGGTTTAAATACAGTGACCTTAAAAACCTGTGGTATGTGTCTGTTTAATAAAGATAGATTAATTATATTCAAAATGGGGGCACTTCATTAACATTTGACATCTTAAAAATCATCAGAACAGTTTGCTGTTCCAATGAGGTAATTAATCCAATTATTGAAGGAGTAGCAACTTATCCTACTCCCTCTTGTCCTCATTCTGATAGTTTTTACCTTTCAAAGCTATTTTTACCTTTTCAAAGCTATTTCATATACCCAGTAGGTACTCTTGTACTTTCTACCCTAACAACTGGATTACTTCAAATTTAAGGACTGAGGGATTTTTTTTTTTTTTTTTTTTTGCTTTATTTTCTCACCTACAAGCCAAACCAGAGCAAGATGCCTCTATGCAACACTGAGGACCTTGACAACCTTTCACAGAGAACTGAAGGGATAGAAATGAAGATTAATCAACTGGAGATGAATATCGAGGTCAACAAATGATTTGGAAATGAAACAACCCTATCGATGATTCAAAATAACAGAGAGACTAACAGACAGCTTGCTGTCTGTCTGTTGAGGTGTTAACCACAGAGCTTAAAACTACTTTGTGGCATCAAAAGCCTCCCTTCTTATTGAAACCTCCCATTGCCTCCTTAAGTTTGTGTTACTTGGAAATCTTCAAAATGTGATGAAAACAGCAAAAGCTAATGAGAGAGAGAGAGAGTACCAGTACCTGTTATTAGCATTTCACCAAACAAAGTCAGCTACGATGAGATAATGTTATAGTCAAATAACCCAAAACCTTTGTTTAAACTTACTTGTGAAAGGTAATTCCACATGATTTACATTCAGTATTGTGCCGGTTATTGCAACCATAGACTCCACAAAATATAGGGAAGGGTGAGGAGAGACCCATCCAATATGGCGGCAACGTGGAATGCACTCCAGCACAGCAGAGGAAGAGTTACCACTGATGTCACTCCTGCATCGTTTGGAATTGTGAATTCAAATAGATTTTTAGAAACCTTTTTGTGGGGGCCGGCATGAAAACAAAACAGCAGTTTCCTCTTAGTTTTCTTCTTAGTTGTGTCATACAATGAGCAGTCTTGAAGACGAAAATGAAAACGCAGTTTGGATAATCTATTAGCAATTTAATTTATGAGTCAAAAAATGCAACTTTGACTTTGAAATGAAAAAGTATGTTTGCTAATACATTTTATTTTTCAAATTGAACATTTAAAATTAATTTTGGTCACTTTTTGCTGGGATATCTTTTGAGAATTAAATATCACACATCCATTTCTTAGTCATTTTAATTAAATAAGAGAATAAGCAGTCTTGAAGAAGAAAATTAAAACACAGTTTGGATGATATATTAGTATCTTTATTCATGAGTCAAAAAAATGCAGCTGTGACTTTGAAATATAAAAGCATTTCTGCTAATACATTTTAATTTTCAAATTTGATATTTCAAAATGAATTTTGGCCACTTTTTACAGGGACATTTTTTGAAAATTAAATGTTAAATGTTTTATTTATCATTTTAATTAATTTACAAATTGAGCAGTCTTGGAGAAAAAAAATTAAAATGCAGTTTGGATGATTTATTTTTAACTTTATTTATCAGTCAAAAAATGCAACTTTATTTTGAAAATAAAAAAGCATTTATATTAATCTATTTTAATTTGAAAATTGAGGCACATTTGCTTCCATATTAAGTAGTTAAAAGTAAAAATAAAGTATTTGGTTAAAACAGCTACTCAAGTACTGGGTAACTGACCATAACACCTGATTTAATATTTTAAAATGATGTTCTCACACAGCCAAAAATATAAAATTATGTGCAAATTTTGGTATTTTAAAGACTAATTATATGTTTATATATTATTATACTGATTTATATTATTTATATTGACTAATACTGCTGTATATTAAATAAATTATAATTTAAGATCAACATTCTAAAAGTCAATCAAACCACAACAGTCTACAAAAAGTACAATAGGAAACTTAACCAATCACATAATGTTCCACAATGGGCCTTTAACAATATAAAACAATTTCAAAACAATAAAACAACATATCAGGATAAAATGTTGTACATAACATAAAATCTAAAAATAACTTAAAACAGACCACAATAAAATAAAACCCATCATGGTGCCATCGGCTAAAGAACAGGGACTTCTTTGTGGCAGTAGGTAACTTCTCGTTGGAGCAGACGGAAGTCACATGTGGCGTACCCCAGAGTTCAATTTCAGTACCCCTCCTATTTAATATCTACATGCTCCTGTGAGCTCATATTACAACAAGTACTAAGATTAGCTAAGCAGATGATACACTGCTCTAAATTAAGAATTAAGAAGAACATTCCAGGATTAAAAGATTAATATATCAACAAGATCTAGAGAAACTCATCCATGCATTTATTTTTAGTCACACTGATTATTTAGTCGCATTGATTACTGCAACAGAGTCGTCACAGATCTCCCCAAAAAGTGAATCAGACAACTAGGTTAAATTTGCAGGGCAAAGTGAAGGTTCTGTGGGTGGTTTTAGTGATTTCTACACCTTAAAAGGACAGACCTAGCAGGTAGACGTGCTTCTGTAAGGTAACTGCTTGAAGACATTTGCTTGATGATCCCTATGATTTTGATGTATTGATATTTTCTCAATGATTTTCATGATTTTCATGTGTATTTGCTTAATGGTTTTGATGATTTTGCTTGATGATTTTAATGTTTTTGATTATTTTGATGATTTTGCTTAATACTTAATTGATGTTTTTATGATGTGAAGCACTTTGAACTGCCTTGCTGCTGAAATGTGCTATACAAATAAACTTAACTTAACTGCAGCTGATCCCGAATGCTGCTGCTCATGTTCTCACTACGATCAGGAAAATACAGCACATCACCCCAGTTCTAAAGTCCTTCCACTAGCTCTCTATAGCTCAGAGAATAGACTTTAAAATACTTCTGTTAGATTATAAATCACTGAATGGCTTAGCACCAAAATACATTAAAGACCTGTTGTCATTATATCAACCTTCCAGCCCACTCAGGTCTTCTGGTTCAAGTCTACTCTGCATCCCCAGAACCAAACATGGAGAAGCAGCATTCAGTTTTTACACTCCACAAATCTGGAGCAAACTTCTAGAAAATTGCATAACAGCTGAAACACTGAGCTCCTTGAAATCAAGGCTAAAAACTCACCTGTTTAGAGCTGCCTTGGCTTAATAATAACTGGAACATTGATCAATTTATTTGATGTATATTTGATGATAATTAATCTCGATAATTTTGTTGATGGCATTTTACAAAATATAATGTTTATTGTTTGTGTCATAATTGGTTACTCTATTATGTTTATTGCTTGTGTCATAATTAGTTACTGTATTATGGTTTTATGATTTAAATCACTTTGAACTGCCTTGTTGCTGAAATGTGCTATACAAATAAACTTGACTTGACTTGAACAGGATGTATGGGACTTGGTTAAATTCAATTTATTTCAGTTTATTTATATAACACCAATTCAAAACAAATGTCGTCTTGAGGCACTTTATAAAAAATGCTTTCAGTTCAATCACACATACATTCCAACTGATCCTAATTATCAAACAGTACAGTAAGCACCGTTAAATTATTCAAAGTAGTTTTTAAAAAAATTCTATCTATGGAAACCCAGCAGATTGCACTGAGTTTGCAGCATTCACTCCTCCTCGACGAACACGTAGCAACCGTAGACAGTCACTTGCGTTGTGTCATTGACTTCACAGAAATCCCTCATACTGATTATGCCTGTAAGTTGAAGGTTTAGGTGAAGCTAATGTTTTTGATGCCTCAGACAGCTCAGCTAAATCAAAATGTTTCAAGCACAGATCAGGTTCTATAATTGCTTCTTATGGTGCTTTACTTATTAAAAGTACACTGATCCTAATTAAAACAGGGAGCTAATTTTCTATAACTAACCGTCTTCCTTTTCAAGAGTCTATATGACAAATAAAGGGATCAGAATAAAATTATTTAGAGCGTTACATTTGTAAACAGTTTTTCTTGTGTCTCAAAGCTCTTTATTTTACAGTCAAATACTCTTTAAAGCAAAACTCCACAGAAGGTATTTCAATGAGAGTTTTTTCTTGTCAGGATTCTTAAGGGAGTGAAACGTAAACGTCAGCCTCAGTCTGAACCAGAACCAGAACCCAGCTGCATGTCCTTCAAGAGCAACAACTCAAAGGGTCTTCCTGTTAACTTAAAACCTTTTGGACCTCTATCATCTGAGAGGTGAGCTGTATCTAACTGCTGTAACTGTGTAAACTTAGTCAGTCTGAAATGCTTTTATTCCAACATATATTTAACATGAACTCAGCTCTTTTTCCCACATTTCTTAATAAAGGATTTTTGTGGCTCTAGTGGCCTTTATTTGATAGTGGAGTGACAGGAAAGTGGGTTATGAGAGAGGTGGAAGACATTTAGCAAAGATCAACAGGCCGGGACTCGAACCTGTGACAGCCGGTATGTGGGCCACAGCAGCACCCTTTTTCCCACATTTCTATGTTCATATGTGAAGCGGTGTGTGTTGGATGTTCTCCAGAACCACAGCAGTGAAAATGGAAAGAATGGATGTTGGTGGTGGTGTCTTGGATTTTCCTACATCTGTCATGTTCTTGTTTAAATGCCTGACCCACATGTACAAATGCTCTCAGGAGACAAGAAGAAAAGTTTATTTGGTTTATTGTATAATGAAATAAATGTGAATGTGATCTTGGTCCAGGAGGGGTTTCCTGTTGCCTCACTGGGGAAGGAGAAGAGAGGTGAGCAGAGGAATGATAACAGTGAGGCTGAATGATTTCGGAAGGCTTACTGATGGATAGTGAAAGTCTAGCCAGGGGGAGGCGAGTGGAATCCAGAGTGATTCTCTGTGAGAAGGTGGGCGATAGAAGATGCTGGCAGACTGAGTCGGTGCTGCTGACGGTAATGTAGGAGGGCAGACAGGTAGCAGTGGTAGAAATTAGGAGTGTGGTGGTTGCCAGTTGTGAAATGATGATCCAGGGTCTTTATCTCTGATGGAGTAGATGTGAGTGAGGTCAAAAGCTCGAGGAGCATGAGGCTCGGAAGAAGCTTGAGGAGTTTTCTTTGAAAGGAGAAAGAGAGTGATTAGTTTCAAGGGATAACACAAGGAAAATCACCAGGAGAGTCAGCGGCTTGGTTACCATGAGATTTAAGACTCAAGTGTTGAGGGACTGGCAGCCCACTCCTCATATACATCAGGAGTTTGGCTTAATTGTTTGCAAGTGTGTGGTGGCACACCTGCCAGCTCCACCCTCCAGGATGACAGCTCCAGTCCTAAGGTGCCCTCTAGTGGAAATCTGAGAATAGAAAGAAATCACCTCACAACACAAACACCCCAGATTCCTATCAACATCATGTTTAACAGTTCTGATCTGTTTGCTTTTGGGCCTCATTGATTAGTCACCATCATTAAACACTTTTCTCTGGTTAAATTGAAATATTTAGTTTGAACTGTCCCTCACTCTGATCGGTTCTGTGTTTCATGTTGAGTTAACTGGACTGTTCAGTAAATGAACATTTATTTAAGAACCAGTAACAGAAATGCAGTTCCTTATAGTAAGCATTCAGATGTTCCCAGTTATATTAAATGACAGTGGTTTGTTACATTATTCACAGAAATTAGCTGACCTGTTCTAATGAAAACATCTTTGTATCTTCATTTCTGGAGTTTTGATGATATTCTGCTGCTTTCTGGCTCCATGTCAAACTAACAGTGGAACACATTTCCATGACCCACTGAGAAATACCTGGTAAAGTCAGTTTGATCCATCAAGACTTGGTTCCTGTGTGCATGTGTAGCGAAGTTGATTCCTTGTTGTGTCTTGTGGAAATAATAGCCAGAAAACAGCTGATGTGAAGGCACATTAAATGCTCCTGCATTAAGGTAACAGAAAATAGTAATCAGTAACATGCTCTCGCTCATCAGAGTATTCCACAGCACCTTTTTATCCATCAACAACACAATTTTCAGTGAATGGACATAGTGACTGCATCAGCAATATGTCATGCAGCATGAGAGCTGCTATCAATTTTTAACAAAGCTTACAGGTACCATAACATATTTTTTAACAATAAACAGTGATTGAACTATCACATACTATGCTTAAAATGCTCATATTAATCACAGGAAAAACTTTATACCTTCTCCCATGGAATCAAAAAGAAAAGAGACCTTCTAGTAGCATGGGGAAACATTTGGCTCACCATCATGGAATAATCTGGAAAATGTATCTGTTGAAACACTGAACTGAAACCCAAAAAAAACAACCTATGAGTTTAATGTGCTTGACAGTATGGACATTAATTCACAATTACAACTATAACAAAGCATTAAATGCAAATAAAGTACATTTTATTGCCATAATTTCAGTTTATGTACTTTATTTTGTATGATGCATATTTTTTGTGTCATTAGCATATTTATTTTGGAAATTTCTAGGTAGGAATTAATATGCTGGATGTTGGTTCTACTGGGGCACCTGAAACAGATGCACCCCCTGGTGAAGCATGAACAGCATAGCAAGTGGCAGCAGGAAAGGCCAATTTGAGTTAATAAGAGTTTAATGAATGCTTAAAATTATTTATAAGAACCTCATTTCTACCTATAAGCAAGGGTCAGCCAGCGAGGTATGTTTTATAGGTTATGTATTATTTTATGTCTTTATTTTATTCTTTGCTGTCATTGAAGTTTATGTTGTATTTTAGTTTGACAGCAGCGTAGTATTGTCAACAAGGTGGTGCTGTAACAATATCAACTGTAAGCTTCTATAACCCACAATGAAGATGACTTCATACCATAAGTAAAATAATTCTTCATTGACATTAAGCAGAGGTGGAAGTGATAATCAAAATCTCTAAACCGGAAGTTGCCCATTGTCCCAAGCTCAACTCCAATCCTTGGTTCCTTTGCTGCTTATCTTTCTGTTCTCCATTTCTCTCTACCCCCTTCCTGTTGGATAACTGTCAAATAAAGGCCACTAGTGCCGAAAGCATTCTTAAAAAAAAAACAAAAAACAAAAAACAAAAAAAAACAAGGACCAGTTCCAGGCAGAAAAGGCAATGTATTGAAAATCAGACTCAGTATTATACAATACAAATGGTGTGTCATCAAGTTTACAATGGTGGCTTTGTCCATAGTTGTTTTCCTCTCTGTTGGGCCCTATTTTTACTCAAAATGGGCTGATCGAACTGTATCTACCCGCACGCACACAACTGGAACAACACTTCTGCTGATGTCACTTAAGGTATAAGGATATAAGGATATCTGGCTTCGGACATCCAGTGCCATTCCTCCTGGGACACAAACCCACACAGGAGGTACAGATTCATGAGTGGATTATTGTTTTCCTCTAACCTGCTAAGTTGGAAATAATTTTTTTTTCTAAAACCTTCAAAGCATTATCTGAGTAGCTTTGAGATCAATCAGTTTTGGAACTGACGTTCTTGCTCTTTTTATGGCCAGAACTGAAACGCACATAACCTTTCGCTATCCAGTTCTCTCAGAAGCAGTGACAATCCAGTCCTTAAGCAAGGGATGCAACAACAGTTACAAGTGCTTTATATTTTCCAAATGTTGAAGAGTACAAGTCTCCAAATGGGTTTCCCATCCCTGAGTCCTCAGCCATTTGACTGGTGAATGTTCTTAACCCATCCAGTGCGGTCTAGTAACTGACCCTTTGGGGCTGATATTAACAATCTTTGAAAGCCAAACATGGTGCATGCCAAGTCATTTGACATGTTGATGCTAGTTGTTCAGAGAGGCTGGCTATAGTGTCCCTAGTAAGGTTGGCCAGTTTTTGATCACTGTAATGGACCTAATTTATTCTCTCCACATTTATATTGGGAGACATCCATAGAAAGATCGATTCAAAACCGTTAACTACCGAACTAGCCTAATTATATTTATCAGGTAACCCCTGTGGCACCCAAATTAAATCAAAATAAGAGGAAGAACCACAATTTTGATCAAATACCATGGAGGGAATATGTACAGTCTGCATGCCACGTATAGCATTAGGGGTAACCTTATGGCCAAGAAGCATAATGGGCACTACTAGTCAAACCATGGAACAAGTATCTCTACATTTTAGCGGAAGATAATTGTATAGGGTTCTTCCCCCACAGTACCAAAAGAGATTTGTTTTGGCCACTTGCAGTTGTAAAGAATTTGACCAGGAAGTGACATCGATTGGGTTATTACACCATGAAGTGGTCATAGACCCTATGGGGAGTTTTCTTTTCCTGGAGAGAAATTTACACTCATCTTCCTTTGGAATAAAGTGGGAGGAATAGTAAAGATATCAGCTACTGGAAAAAGCTAATAGTGAAGCAGTGCTCACCTGTGGGTGGGGTGGGGTGTTCACATCCAAGCTTGCAACACGACACAAGAAAGTTGAAAAATGTTTGTTACTGTCAAATTAAACTAAAACCACTCAGCAGGGGTTTCATTGACTGACCAATAAGCTGAGATTTGGATACATACTGCAGTCTGCAACCACTTTCAGCACTGAGGAACACATCATCTTAGCTGTATCTGATCTTCCTGTGCTATATGACACTTCACACAGTAATTATAGAAATATACATTACATATGTCACAGCCAAACCTTAGCGATTTGATAAAATCAGATCCAATCATTTCAAACTTCAACAGAGTCCAAGCCTCCAGCAAGCAATAATTTCTCAATAGCTGAGTATCCAGACACTCTGTACGAAGCAAAGCATAGAACAAGGGGCTGGTTTTTAACAGGCTAAAGGGTGACAGTGGCAACGGTGGTAGGAGTTCGTCCTGTAACCGGTTTGAACCCCTGCTGAACCCCTGCTCTGTCTGTCTCAGTCATTGTGCTTTGGCAAGACACTTCAAACACCTCACCTGCAGTTGATGGTCACTGGTGGCCCGGTGGCACCGGGGAGGTTTCTAATATATATATATATATATCTCAAGAATATCATGGAAAAAGCCGTAATCCTCCACTTGACTTGTGAAAGCAAATCTGTCGGGCCTTACCTTGACACTCAGACAGCAATTCTGAATGTGACACAGCCGGACAGGACACATTTACAAAAAACAAAAATGAAAAAAAAGTTTAAGAGACACTTTTTAAAATGTCTAATAGGTGATTCTGGTGTTACTTTTGTCAATCCTTGAATTTCGTACGGCTCTTTTTAACTTCTTTGTATTGTGTTCATTTGATTCTCTGGTTTACTGTTTTAAGGACTGATATTGTAAAGCACTTGGCTATTCCATCTCTAAAAACTGCTGGATGAATGTTTACTGACTTACTAGTCAGTACCTCCAGGATGTTGCGATGTTGCGATCGAACTGTTAATGCAAATAGACCCATCATTCGCATTTCATGCACAAACTTGCAATTTTCACCAGAAATCACAACTTCTCCTCAAATCTGACCAACATCCTCTTCCATGTCTACTTTTAATGTATTGTCCAGGGTATCTGAGGGAATATCGATTGATTAAAATGTCTGGGTTTTAAATTGACTGGCACGATGCATGAAATAGGACAGCCTTTCTTTTATTTGATGTCCTCCCCAAGCTGCTATCTAATGGGTTGCTCGGTGCGAACGGTAGCGAAGTGCGGGGCAGGTGGAGTGGAGATGGATGCAGACAGATGGAACACAACGGGTTGTGCTCCAGCATTGCAGCTGATGTTTATAAAGTGCAAGAACAGCTTTACGAACGAACGCAAAATAAATCTCCATCATACCATTCCGGTCACAACAAATGGGTGAGTGTCCCCCCCTCACATACCATCACCTCCCCACCCCCAACTCGACCAAATGTTTTCTTATTCACCTTCTCCTACCATAAATAAAAGTACCATTTTATATAAACAATTGATCTGGTACAATAATTCTTTTAGGGTGCTATTTCAAGAAGGTACAGCAGTTTTAACTTTCTTGTAAGACCATGTTATGGCAAAAATAAAGCTTAAAAAATGTGCAACTTTGACCGTAATTTTTTGAAAAAGGTGCCTCAAAATCTGTAATTTCAGGATGCAGCAATCACAAATAAACATAACATCCTGGAGGAACTGACTACTTGTTGCTTGTTCTTCCACAGATTGGACCAGCAGAGTTTAGAGGTCCCGAGAGGTCAGTCTTCCCAGCATCATCAAGCACAGCTGGACTCCATATTTATGGTCTGAATATGTATAAGAACTACTTTTCAATTTGTTCTGTTCACAGTCATCTCCGTGCTGCACTTTGTAGACCAGAGGACTGTCAGTCTGTCTAACATGGATCTGATGTTTGGCTCCATGATGTCAGTTTGATGTATTATTCATATAATCTTCTGTTTCAGCTCCTGGAGAAAAAAATGGTCATGTTTGTGAAGAACGAGCTGAAGAAGATCCATAAGGTTCTGAGTCTGAGTGACCCAGAAAGCTCAGAGAGTCAGAGAGATGATGAGGAGGTGTTCGAAGGCAAGGATAAAGAGCAGAGGAGGAGCAGCAGAGAGGCATTGATAAAGATCACACTGAACTTTCTGAGGAGCATGAAGCAGGAGGAGTTTGCAGACCATCTCCAGAGCAGTAAGAGGATTTCTAGAAAGTTTTAAGCCTGATGGATAAATGTTGACTGGAGACACGGAATTAACCAGACCCATCCATCCCCAAAATTACTGTGGGTTTTATTCCTTGACTGTTTTGGGCAATTTTTTAAGAAAACATTTTTGATCAGATACTTTTCAAGCATTCAAGCAGTATAATTCACACAAAAAACAAAATGATTGACTCCCTTTCACCAAGAACTGAAAAATCTTAAATATTTATAAACTTTGACCACAGCTTTTCAGGCTAATTCAAGGCTTATTTTGAAATAACTTAAGCACCAAGATCTACACAAAAAAGAGATAAGCTATCAAAATGGAACAGTAGAGGACATACTGTGTAACAGAAATACAGAGAGCCCACCACTAAATAAGCCATCAAACTTCAACTTCAAAAATGTATTACATTTTGTTTATACACAATTTATTGCATCATAAAACTTGAATTCACATAAAAATGATTGACAGGCTGCCAAGATTGGAACAGATACATGCTCCAAGAATCATCAACAGGTAATCTCCCCTCAGAATAAATCAATTGAACAAAAATAGGGTAAACTATAGGTAAGTAGTAAATAGAAAATGGCCTCTACTCATATAGTGTTTTATCTTTTCCAGAGGAACCCAAAGCGCTTCATACTACATTCAGTCATTCACCCATACATTCACACAATGATGGTGGTACGCTACATTGTAACCACAGTTGCCCTGGGGAAAACTGACAAAAACAAGGTTGCCATAAAGTCTGAGCAGGACATCTGACCACCACCAGCATGCAAGCTGAGTGAAGTCTCTTGCCCAAGGACAGGGGCAGTCCTGGTCTGTTTGGTGCCCTGGGTGAACAATGCTCAGTGCCCCCCTTCTTGCCTTTTTTGATGCAAGGTCATCAATAATGTCATGATATGAAATCTGCTCAGGGACTTGGCCATGTAATATTTGTGAGACGTCACACGAGATGTAGGAATAAGTCGGCAGAGCAGAAATGCATAAAAAGAAGAAAAACCATACATTTCAGAGAAAATAGTGATTTTTATTTATTTTTTTTTTAATAACAAAACCACCCAATGTTTTAAATAGCAGTTTCAGAGGTTTTAAAATGGTAAACGTTGTGTATGAATTCAGCTTGATGACTAAGTAATTTAAGCCTGCAGCACATTGCAGTTTTGGGGTGGGGAAACACTTAGCTGGTTAACATATTGTCTTTGAATGGCTGTTCATCACTATTGTTGTTAGTTTCAGCCAATAAACTGGGTCAAGCATGGTAACTTAAGCAGATACTTCCTGTTTGGGTTTCTGGTATTGAACAAAGATGGACTAAACTGAACACTTTTCTGACGAATTGAACCTTGGCTGTTATAACGTCTCGCTATGGCAACTTCTACACCAAGGTGCTGAGCCCACTCACAGCGAAGCTGCAACACAGCATATCAGAAGTAGAGGTTGACCAATACATCACCCAGCTGATATTTTGGGCCGATATTTGTGTTTTTTCTTGTATTGGCATCGGCCAATATGTGCATGCGTTCGACGATCCATTAGCATTCAGCAGCCATGCCTTGACATCACATGCATGCATTGCCGCTCCCTCCTGGCAGAGAGCAGCTGGTAATCTTATAAGACTGAGTGCCACCAACAACAAGGGTAAGTTTTCAACTTTTAATGTATTTCAGCTGTCAAATTTAGCTGTATCTGCCTTTTGAAAGTTTGTCTGTCTCACTGTGAGCTACCGCACTAAGCGTTGCTTGGTTATTTATTTTAGATAGGATTTTTTTATGCACCAGTAACAGCAATAGCAAAGATGAATTTACAGTTGATGCATTAAACTGGGCGTGAGACCGGGACGGCACCAAACACATCATCAGCGCCTCTGCGCGCTGTCGCGGTGTCTAGTCTGGTTGCAGCAGCTTCACCTCTGCCGGCATTTATATGAACCCTTTATGAAGGCTGTCTTTTCAGAGAATACTGCACCAAGGTCAGCATTAAGTATAAAAGCAGCAGAGTTTGCTCGGCTCGTGCAAGCTCAATACAAACCCCAAATATATTTTAACATATATTCGCGCTTTCAGAGCTTCGCATTCAGCGCACAGTGTGTTGTCTGTAAAATAATGTTTTGTTATAATATCTGTTTTACTATGCAAGTCAACAGAGATTGTACTTTCAAAAACAGCAGAAAAGTGATCAGACAGAGCGGCATCAATTACAGAGACCTTTGAGATATTTACACTCTTACTGATAAATCCAGAGTGTGTCCTCAATTATGCATCGGCTGTTTAACATGTTGAGTAAAACCAAAGTTTTGTAGTACATCATTCAATTTTTTTCCCTCTCTGTCTATTGGGTTGTCAACATGGATGTTAAAATCTCCCATAATTATTAAACAATCATAATCAATGCATATCATAGATAACAGCTAACGAAAGTCATTGAAAAAATTTGCCACACATGTTTGACTTTGTATAGAGTTAGTGTCATAGTTTGTTTGTGGCCTATTACCTTAATTCCCAAATATTTACAAGAGTCAAAGTTGCCCAAGGAAAGCTTTTTACAGTTTAGTGAATCATGAAATATTGTACCAACCTCCCCGTCCCTCTTATTCTTTCTGTTCTCACTTTTAAAAATTAATTAGGAGGCGCTGATTCAATTAGTACAGATGTTTCATTGTTGTCATCCAACCATGTTTCTGTAAGAAACAGAACATAAATATTATTCATATCAAGTCATCCACTAAAAGTCCTATTGCTGATAGTGATGTTATATTTAGCAGAGCCAGTTTAAGTGTCTTGGAGGTAGATAATTTTGCACTTTGAGGTTGCTTAAGACAGGGGATTAATCTGAGATTTGATTTTAGACCACTGCATTTCCTTGCTTTTTCTCTATTAGTAACTTTGACAGGGATGCTCTTGTATCTTATCGCCAGTGGGCAAGATGCCTCCTGGAGAAGAACAGGTGTGCCAATGTCTGGACCCCTGTCTCAGACTTCAGAAATACAGAGTGGAGGTTGTTTTGATTGGCCCGAATCCAGTTCTGAAGTGAACCATGCTTTTTGGGTGCTCAAGAGGGAAGTTCCTAGTAGTACCTGGCGGTCTATTTTCTCACTGAAGTTGAGAAATATCATTTCTGATAATGAATTTTCTGAGCTAGTCTGTGTTCCAGTACTGTCTTGGCCTTAAGAAGATGGGTCCTCCACTTGGCTCCCAGTAGGTGTTGATGGGGTGGGAGGGTGGTGCCGAGGAGGAGGTGTGTGTGGGGGGGACTCCCTCCCCTCTCATCTACATTTCCAGCTGGAGGTTTGTTTTGGAGCATTGTGTGCCTGCTGGGTATTGCTTGTCCTTCTGCAATCTTTGCAGGGACAGTGATGTCATTGTTTTCATTGTCCTGTGTTTGAAGAAAGGGCCTTTTGTTGTTAAATGCATTGAAAATATTGGCAGCAAAATATTTTTCCCATCTTTATTTAGGCTGACTCCATCTTGTCTGAAGAGATGATTGCAATCCCAGAAAATCTTTTCATTGTCAATGAAGTTCATGGATTTGGAAAAGCATTGTTTAATAAGCCATCTGTTAATCATAAGCATTCTGCTATAATTCTCATCTTCACATCCAACTTGCGGTATTTGTCCACTTATAAACACCTTCATTTTCAGATATCCAACAGTGCTTAGAAGATGACTAAAGTAAGTTTTCAGTATTTCAGATTTTTGCTTGGCCAGATCATTAGCTCCAATGTGAACAATTAGAATCTCAATGCTCGGCTGATCAGTGGTTAATGCGAGTATTTTCTCTATTACATCTGACACAGTCTCATGTGGGAAGCAGATTACCTTCATTCTCTTTGTGCTACAAAGGTGATTCATTCCATTCACTGCTGAATCCCCAACAATAAGAACTTTTGACATTAGTTTTGTTTCTGGGTCACTTTAGGCGGTGGTTGTGTTATACCTGTTGCTGATGTTTGGAGGAGAGGTGTCCATCATAGGCTCTTGCTGCAGAGCAGCAAACCTGTTTTTCAATGGAATTCCAGCAGAGATTAGTAGGTTTCCAGCTTCAGATATGACAGGATGTGTTATGGCTTGAGCTGGCTGATTAGTCCTTGGTACCGGAGTCAAGGAAGGTGGAATCAGCTTATTGTTTTCTCTTTGGTGCTGGTGTTGACAAGTCGATGTTTGGTCTCAATGCTGGCCATGCTGTATCATCTAGGTGAGGGGTCCATCCAGTTAGATGTCTCGTCAGATCCAGATGAGGATATTTATTTTTCGGCTTAGCTCCAAGACAGTTTCAGGTGAGTGAACTGCTTGCTGAAGTGTTTGGAGGCTGTTCAACTTCAAGAACCACACCTTTTAACAGTAGCTTTTCCTCTAGAAACAACGTGCATTTGTTACCGACGAGATACATTTTAGTAATTCAGCGTGAGTTCCAGGGGCATTGTTATAACTTTCACCTAAGGTAACCATTAAAAACCTCCTAACTTTACTAGAACCATGTACCATAGCATGTTTTACACCCATTGGAGAACTCAGTGACTCAATTAATTTAAATGTCCACAACTTTTCTAGAATTTTCCATGCTTCTTTATTTTAGTATGCTTTGGCAGGGTTAAGCATCAGCAGAAATATGAACAAAATTATCATTATTACTCATATATTTCCCTAACTCTGATACCATACATCTAAAAGAGAGAGGCTTTTTGGGGAGCAACTCAATTTCATACCCCGGATGGAACAGTCCTCATAACAGATGACTCCTTGAAGTCCTTGGGTGGAAGGGTGCGTTTGTTAGACGACGTCCTCCTTTCGATGGATGCGTGAAGATCCGGTGTTGTTGTTCAGAATCAGGCAGTCCTCCATCAAATGTTGAACACAGTCCATCGACCAAGTCTGTCAGAAGTTGTTGGGGTGTCTTTTGAAGAAATCGAAGAACAGCAGCGCGATCTGGTACCACGGCTGAGGGTATTGGCTTTTCCCTGGTTCAGCGGTGCAGAGTCCTCCATCGCTCCGTGGCTCCTGGGTGCGGCTCTCTTCGTTCCTCTTTCTGGGCTCCAAGTTGACTCGACTCCGGCCGCAGGGAACAAGCAAGCTCTTTCTCTTTTCGAGGGCTTTTATACCCTTCCATCCCATTGTTGTGTATTGCAAGGTGCTACATGCCTTGCTGCATGACTTCTTGCGCAACTTGGGCATCCACTCTTCACAGCCATCTGGACTTGCTTCCCCAATTTGACTCCTAGGCCTACTCCCTGTTCCTCTTTTACACTTATTGTTTCGACTTTTAATAATCCTATCAACTTTAACTGATTATATTCATTGTTACAATCATAATTTGTTTGATTTATAATCAACTTTCATATCAATAAATGCTTAAAATCAACATCAAATCATCATTCAATCATCACAACACTAGTTACATATACTTCATTTTAATCACTTTACTTCAATCACTCATAAAAAGGGGAAACATATTTCAATATCCACATCATATGCTTATTTATCTATTCAGTCTTTTTACCTCTGTGGAAAAGAATTATTATTTATTTTCTTATTCATCAATTGTATTATAAGATTGCATGAAACTGGAATGACCTCACCATAACTCTTCAGTTCATTCAACACAAGACATGTAAAATAGTCAAGGTATTACCTCAATAGTAATAATAATATTACCTCAATAGTCTGGCAAATTTTCATTGAATCAGGGATGGAATGTCCACTGAGGCAGTCATTGTTTTACACAGTAATTTTTAGCTGCCCTAATATTTAACTTCAAAATATTGAATAGTGAAACCAGTCAAAATATTGTAAAATTAAGCCATTAAGGTTATGGATAAAGAAACACAACTCTTCCATCACTGTGATTTTAATAAGTATGATTTTCTATACTGGATAGACCTTTACGAATTCACAGATTTATGCTTGATTTGTAAGGTAATTCATAATTTATCCGTAGCTCCTCTTTCAGAGTTCATCAGTCAGAGAAATTACATGTGTGCGCGTGTGAGTAGAGGCTCTGTAACAGTAGATGATTCAGAATCCAAAGGGATAAGTCCAGGGGCACCTCAGGGCTGTGTAAGTTCACCAGTCCCGTTCACCCCTTACACAAACAACTGTACCAATAGTCTTCTATGTAATCTGTTTTTTAAATTTTCGGATGACACTCCCAGTCTCAGCCTACTTCATCAGAACTCAGACCTGTCATTGTACTTCACAGAAGTTAATACATTTGTTCAGTGGTATGATAAGAATTATCTCACCATTAACATGAATAAAAAGAGGAGATGGTGCTTGACACTCAGGTGGTGGGGGTTAACAGCAAAGGTTGTTTTTTCCATGTAGAGTGAGGGTGTTTGGTGTCAATCAGAACATCATGTTTTTATTTTACTAGACTGTGATGGAGAGTGTCATCAGGTATGGGATGATGGCCTTATGAAGATTGCCATGAAGGGGTTGGGGAGGACTGAAAAGTAGGGGTGTCCTGATACCAGTTTTTCCCAGACTGAGTACGAGTACTTCAGTTTAGGTACACGCCAATGCCGAGTACAACTTATACTTTGCACAATAACTTTTTCAAACAACTTTAATTTGGTAAAAATGCTACTCAAATACTGAGAGACTGATTATATAATCTGATAAATATTTAAAATGATGTCATCAAATGGACAAAATATAAAGTTATATGCAAATTCTGGCATTTAAAGACTAAAATAAAAAAACGCAAATAAATACAAAATAAGTTCAGGCAGAAGAAACGCTTTTTCAAATATTTTTTTTCCACTATTAAACTTTACGTAAAATTAATATTTACAGCAGGTAATGTGTACATGTTAGAACAAGATAATGTACTTCCAGTGACAATATGTAGTGTTTACTGTATCTTATTTACCTCCAAATGCCCCAACAGCAGATAAAAAACAGCATTAGAACAACCAAGCTGGTGTAAAAACAAGAAGCCTCTAGGTGTGTCTGTGTCATTACAGACGCACCTACTTTTTTTTGATTAAAATATGTTTGTTCTTTCTTCGTTAAAGTTACTTCTACTGTGTGAAGTATCCAGAAATTTTACACAAGTGTAGCAATAGTTCATAATAATAATAATAATAAGTAAAAGTAAAAAGGACAGTGGAGGAAAGCACTCCTTAAAACCAATTTTTCCAAAAAGTTACTCAATTAAATTTGACTGTGTTAGAGTAACTAGTTACAATAGGTAACTAGTTACTGTTACTGTTAACATTGTTAACAAGCTAAATGTGATATTGACATGGATTAACTAGTCATCATTTAGCTAACATTATCTGTATCCAATAGCATTATTCAACTTATTCAGTTTGTAAATAAAACTGAAGTTTTTTTTTTTTGCCTTTTACTGGTTTGGTGCCATGATTCTAACACACACCAGAGTGCAGCTCTGTCCAGAAGCATGTCTCCATTGCTGACAGGTGTAAAACTGACGTTAGTGTGTGAGCGCTCATGGTGCATTTAAAGACGGCTCAAAAAAACATGTTACAGCATGTTAATGACAAATTAAACAGTTGTAACGACTGAAAAAAAGTGCAGGAGAAATCTCCCCATTGTTGAGGGGGGGAAGATTCCTTAAAGGACGGGCACGGCTTGTCTTCTGGCATCAGGTCTGAACAGTGCCATGACTTCACACCGGCTGATTAACAAAAAAAAGATAATACAGGCCCTTGTGTCCGAAATGTCAGAATGGCCATTTTGGATATGTCCAGAATCACCTCAGTTGCCAGTCTGGGCCTGCTGTAGAGGCATGCAAATTGATAGGCTAACTCAGGGTTCTGCATGCAAATCTGTTATTAATTCCGTGCCAAAATTATTTTTTCTTTCAGAAATTCTTACTTCATCTTGTCAAAGTAAACTTCAATCTGTTTTGAAGAAGAAGTTCCAGTGTGTGTTTGAGGGGATTTCTGGAAGTCCAACTCTTCTGAACCAGATCTACACAGAGCTCTACATCACAGAAGGAGGGACTGGAGAGGTCAACGATGAACATGAGGTCAGACAGATTGAAACAGCATCCAGGAAACCGCACAGACCAGAAACAACAATCAGACAAGAAGACATCTTTAAAGTTCCACATGGAAGAGATCAACCAATCAGAACAGTGATGACAAAGGGAGTGGCTGGCATTGGGAAAACAGTCTTAACACAGAAGTTCACTCTGGACTGGGCTGAAGACAAAGCCCACCAGAACATCCAGTTCATATTTCCATTCACTTTCAGAGAGCTGAATGTGCTGAAAGAGAAAAAGTTCAGCTTGGTGGAACTTGTTCATTACTTCTTTACTGAAACCAAAGAAATCTGCAGCTTTGAACACTTCCAGGTTCTGTTCATCTTTGATGGTCTGGATGAGAGCAGGCTTCCACTGGACTTCCACAACAAGGAGATCCTGACTGATGTTACAGAGTCCACCTCACTGGATGTTCTGCTGACAAACCTCATCAGGGGAAAACTGCTTCCCTCTGCTCTCCTTTGGATAACCACACGACCTGCAGCAGCCAGTCACATCCCTCCTCAGTTTGTTGGAATGGTGACAGAGGTCAGAGGGTTCACTGACCCACAGAAGGAGGAGTACTTCAGGAAGAGATTCAGAGATAAGAAGCAAGCCAGCAGGATCATATCTCACATGAAGACATCACGAAGCCTCCACATCATGTGCCACATCCCAGTCTTCTGCTGGATCACTGCTACAGTTCTGGAGGATGTGTTGGAGACCAGAGAGGGTGGAGAGCTGCCCAGCACCCTGACTGAGATGTACATCCACTTCCTGGTGGTGCAGACCAAAGTGAAGAAGGTCAAGTATGATGGAGGAGCTGAAACAGATCCACACTGGAGTCCAGAGAGCAGGAAGATGATTGAGTCTTTGGGAAAACTGGCTTTTGATCAGCTGCAGAGAGGAAACCTGATCTTCTATGAATCAGACCTGACGGAGTGTGGAATCGATATCAGAGCAGCCTCAGTGTATTCAGGAGTGTTCACACAGATCTTTAAAGAGGAGAGAGGGCTGTACCAGGACAAGGTGTTCTGCTTCATCCATCTGAGTGTTCAGGAGTTTCTGGCTGCTCTTCATGTTCATCTGACCTTCATCAACGATGGTGTCAACCTGATGGAAGAAACACAAACATCTGAAGGGCCTAAACCAAAGTCTCTCCATCAGAGAGCAGTTGACCAGGCCTTACAGAGCCCAAATGGACACCTGGACTTGTTCCTCCGCTTCCTCCTGGGACTTTCACTCCAGACCAATCAGAGACTCATACAAGGTCTGCTGACACAGACAGGAAGCAGCTCACAGACCAATCAGGAATCAGTTCAGTACATCAAGGAGAGGATCAGTGAGAATGTGTCTGCAGAGAAAAGCATCAATCTGTTCCACTGTCTGAATGAACTGGATGATCGTTCTCTAGTGGAGGAGATCCAACAGTCTCTGAGTTCAGGAAGTCTTTCCACAGATAAGCTGTCTCCTGCTCAGTGGTCAGCTTTGGGTTTCATCTTAGTGTCATCAGGAGATCTGGATGTGTTTGACCTGAAGAAATACTATTCTTCAGAGGAGGTTCTTCTGAGGCTACTGCCAGTGCTTAAAGTCTCCAACAAAGCTCTGTAAGGGCACAGATTGTTACTGCATTTATTTTTGATAGAGAGAATTCTGCTAATGATGAGATAGAGAGAGAGATTCATGTTTTTTCAGATATAATGAACCAGTTCACAACAAAAGGCAACATGAAGACAAGTAACATAGGACAATTCATTCAAGAAGAACATTGGTGACTGGAAAGAAATCATTATTTTTGATGAATTGTTTAATAGATTTTTCTCCCTGTCTCTTCAGACTGAGTGGCTGTAACCTGTCTGAGAAAAGCTGTGAAGCTCTGTCCTCAGTTCTCAGCTCCCGGTCTTCCAGGCTCAGAGAACTGGAGCTAAGTAACAACAACCTGCACGATTCAGGAGTGAAGTTTCTCTCTGCTGGACTGGAGAGTCCAAACTGCAAACTAGAAACTCTCAGGTACAATGTTCTCAATAGTTCTCAACTGTTTTCTGTACCTGCTATCAAAGATGATGTAAATGTCATTTCAACAATAGATTTGTGAACTTTCTTATTTCATGGTTATTCCTAGCAGTAAGCCAGCCCTTTCTGCAAAGTTTCTTGGTTTGCATAGTTTTCATCCCAGTCAGGAATTATCTGTTTAAATGTGTGAAATTTTTCTTCTTTTTTTTTTTACCCTCAAAACAAAATATGTATTTTATTTTGTAAACTTGCTGAGCACCAGCTTAACGTGTCTTTTTTCCCCTCTGAAAATGACCAGTTCAGAATTTGGGTTCTACCTCAACTTTCTCATTTTCTTATCATCTGTGATGAATTGGGTGTCTTCAGCTTGTCAGGCTGTCTCATCTCAGAGGAAGGCTGTGCTTCTTTGGCCTCGGCCCTGACCTCCAACCCCTCCCATCTGAAAGAGTTGGACTTGAGCTACAATCATCCAGGAGACTCAGGGGTGAAGCTGATATCAGCTGGACTGAAGTATCCACACTGGAGACTGGAAACTTTCAGGTATGGAGGAACCTGGTGCAGGAGCAGAAAAGGTCTGATACTGAAGGAGGAGTGAGAATTGTATTTTCTGTCCTTCAATTAGCCTTGGAGAAAACAGACTCCCCTCTTTCAGTGACAAATCCCAGTTCCTTCAGCAGTAGTGAAGATTGCAGGATCTCAACATCCTTATACAGGTCTCTTTGTGCCAGCTCCAAGTACTGCAGGATCCACCGCTGCCTGGCTGGTGCCTTCTGTCATGATGTGTGGTTGTGGTGGACCCAAATACAAAGAGGCACAGGCAGCGAGTAGATTTGGTGATTTAATGAAAAAAATAGAACAAAACCACAGGGAACAAAGAGAGCCAGAGGAAAACAAAAACACAAGAGTCCAGGTGCAAGGAACAGCAGGGTTAGACGAGGAAGTAACAGAAAGGTAATAGGAGGACCCAGCGATGAGTGAGAGCAGGACAGGAATTTAAATACTGTGAGTGTGAATGTTGGAATAACATACTGGGGCTGATTGGGTAATGCATTGCAGGTGTGAGGGGAGAGACCAGAAAGCAGACTGATGACAAAGAGAGAGAGAAATGCAGCAGGGGGTGAGGGAAAGTACACAGGGGAACTAGAAAAATGAATCTATCAGTAACAAAGAATAACTAGACACAAGGAATAAATGACAATAATAAACTAGAATAACTAAGAGAAATGACTGAACAAAAGAGAAACATGAATAAAGCTGATCTAATCAAAGAATAAGAAACTAAGGTAAACATAGAACAGTAATCAAAAGTAGAAACAAATAATCAAATTCCCAAACAATCCAGGACCTGACACAAATGAAGTCAAAGGTTAGGTTACGGTTCAGGCAGGGCAACCAGCTGTGATAAATATCATTTACTGTTTTTTAAACAGGACTACAAAGCTTTCCAGAACCACATAAGTAGGGTGATACAAAACGGAAGTTGGCATCAAATTGTAGTTTGACTCGGGCAATAGCTAAAGGGCAATTCCACTTAATTTTTCACTACCTTCAGCATCTTTAATCCATTCTAGTTCACAAAGTACAGAGTTAGACTGTTCAAACCTGGACTAGGTTGTTCTATACTAATAGTAGGATTATTCAAACCCAGTTTGTGATTTGTGAAATTTCAATAAAGGTTGATTTCAGAACTTTTTTGCATCTGGACCATATTAGAACTCTTCCAGTTTATGAAATATAACACTTAGACTCTTCAACCCTAAACTACATTATTCTACACTAAATTAATATTTTAAACCTAGTTTGTGATTCATGAAATCTCTATTTGATTTGTGATTATTCATATAAATCCAGGTAAATTCCACTCTGGCATCTTTTTCAATATTAATTTAAGTCAAGTTTATCTGTTAAGCACATTTCAGCAACAAGGCAGTTCAAAGTGTGTAACACAATGAAAAAAGAAGAAACATTACATTACACTGGGAAACAGGAGTGGACTTGGACCAAAAATCGGCTCTGCCATTTTCAGCTATGTTGGCCCACCATCATTGTTTATACAATACGCAATGGTACAGGACATATCAGAGGATATATGTGCAGGTTGTGTTGTTTCAAAAGTTAAAATAAAGTGTAGCAGTCGACAAGGAAGAGAGGTACTATCTTAAAAAAATTTATGATCTTTCACTACTTAAAAATTTTAATCTTGGAGAGATGGCTACAGTGTTAAAATTATGAAATATACTTTTTGTAAAAATACACAACTATGCCCATAATGAGACCATATATTCATGTAAAATAAGGAGCTCCTCATCTAAGTGGCTCCTTAAAGGATGGAAAACAGAGAGAATTTCACTGGTGTTATTTCTCTGGTTACTAGTGATAAATTATTAATTTCAGCAAAGCATTGTTTCACAGACATTATATGATAATAACTGTAAGCTATAATATCTACAAACTATAACTTTATGGATAAAAGAACTGAAAACATTCTTGTTCTTAAGTAGTTGTTTTTTTACACTGGTTAATGCTTTTATTGTAATTTTTCTACCACTTTGAAAATGTAAATGTAAGGTGCTTTTATAAACAAGATTTCATCCATCCATCTATCCATTTTTTTCTGCTTATGCAGGGTCAGGTTGTGGGGGTAGCAGCTTAAGCAGGGAGAACAAGACTTCTGTCTGTCTCCCCAGCCACTTGGGGGAATCCCAAGGCGTTCCCAGGCCAGCCTAGAAATGTAGTCCCTCCAGTGTGTCCTGGGTCTTCTTCTGGGTCTCACCCTCCGGAACCCCTCACCAGGGAGGCGTCTGGGACTAAATAACCCACCCCTGGTGGCAAAATAAAGAGAAGTAATAACTGGATTCTCTATGGAAGTATATTGCTGTCACAAAAGAAGATTTTGAACACTATCACATTATAACATGATACAGTGTATAAACCAGATAATTATATTGTACAAAAATAGTTATATTGCACATACATAATATATTGTACAAACATGATAATATAGTGTATAAACATTATAAATATATTGTAAAAATGTGAGAATTATATTGCATAAATGTGATAATCTCATCCAGATGATGGTGGTAGAATGCTTCTAAGTTGCAATGATGAGACTCAATGGTAGGAAGAAGTTGGCATACCATGTTAATTTGTGATACATGTGGTGAGGAGTGAATGGGTAAAAATATGGCCAGCCAGTTGTTGCAATTCCTATGGAAACCACATCATAGGAGTTTACATGGGGGGTGTTATGTAAAATTGACTTTTTTGAGCATTTTTGAGCACTAACATTTTATAATGTTGTAATGTTATTCTCTCATCAAAAATATACCTGGAGTTTTGCTTTGAATATTTCATGCATGTTTGAGAAATCCTTTAATCTCCCCTGTCAGCCATTCAGAGGTCCTTTAACGCTTGCTCTCACCAAGGAACGCCTATTTCCACAATGTTCTTCCTTGGAACTGCAGTCTCCAGCTGAGCTTCTGCCTCACAGAGCACCCTTACCCCGGGCCTTCCCCACTCAGCTCCACCAGACTAGCAGCAGCAGGACCAGTTACAAATCACTTGGTTGAAATGTGAATCTGCTGAGCTTATCATACAAACTACTTCTCTGTCCAAAGCTCCTAGGAATGGTTGTAAGCAGGATAACAGAGGAGCATAATCCCAGCCTAAAAAAACAAACATGCACAAAACAATTTACTCAGCAAATTAACATGCAGCACAACAAACCCAAATAAATCCTAAATAAATACACAGCAAAGTATTAAGATAAAACATGCAAGTAATGCAAAGTAAAAAACAGAACAACCTCGTCCAGATTTGAACAGTCCAAGTCAGGGGCCTGCAACTCCAGTCCTTGAGGTCCGGTATCCTGCAACTTTTAGATGTGTCACTGCTTCAGCACATCTGAATCAAATAAGTTGGTCATTAGCAGGACTCTGGAGAACTTGAGTCCATACTGACAAAGGAATTCAGCCCTTTGAATCATTAATTTTGCCCTGTTAAATAACCAGTAAATATTTATCACAGATGGCTTTGATATATGTATAGAGTTCATTGAACGTTTTAGTTATTTAATATGTTTTGAATGGCTGACATACAGCTGCAGAATCCTAACACTCTCAGGCCCCACAGTCCTAAGGAAAGTGGTATTTCCTGTTTGTTTATACTGAGTCCAGCAGCACCCCTTGTTGTAAGGACATATAAATTACCCACAAGTCACAGAAAGTTTCGGTCCAAAATTAACGTGACAAATGGTGCAAAATAGGAACGCATGAAAAAAGGTGTGGCTTGTAAAGGCATTTGTGACTCACATCAGCAGTTTTGAACAATTGCAATCACTGATTTATGTCTGTGTTAAGGAAAAAAATATGATAAAAACTGTATGTGCGTGAAGATGTTAATACTGTACAAGTGTGAATTAGTGTTGTTCCAAATGTACTGGACTGAGTGGAGCATCAATATTAGAGGAGAATTTTTTTATTTGGTGACTTGGAATCTGTGTACTTGCCCTGAAGAATTTGTGAAGGAGTGTGAGTGACAAATAAATATACAAGTTGTTTTTTCATATACATGTATGTGGATTTGTTTTGCACCATTTGTTTTCCCATCAATTGGGAATATCCATCATTGCTGTTGAAAGAGACTGATGGTCTGCCCCCCCTCCTTTCAGGGTGGAGCCTGCTGGAGTCCGATGGTTGACACCAGGTCTGAGGAAGTGTAAGTGTGTTTTTCATCTGATTCATGACAACAAAGCAGCTCACATTCAACCATCTTCAAACTGTCCCATCACTCATTCAGGAGTCATCATCAAAGTGTCAATAAATTATCAATAACTGCAGCTGGATTGTGTTTGTTCTCTCCATCAGATTCCTGTCAGCTCACCATCGACACAAACACAGTGAGCAGAAACCTCAAACTGTCTGAAGACAACAGGAAGGTGACACATGTGGAGGAGCTTCAGTCATATCCTGATCATCCAGACAGATTTGATGTTCGTCAGCTTCTGTGTAGAACTGGTCTGACTGGTCGCTGTTACTGGGAGGTCGAGTGGAGAGGAAGAGTTGAGATGTCAGTGAGTTACAGAAGAATCAGAAGGAAAGGCGACAGTGAGGACTGTTGGTTTGGATGGAATGATCATTCCTGGAATCTGAGCAGCTCTGATAGTCATCGTTACTTTGTCTGTCACAATAACAGAGAAACACGTATATCCTCTTCCTCCTCCTCCTCCTCCTCCTCTGTCTCTAACAGAGTAGCAGTGTATGTGGACCATGAAGGTGGCATTCTGTCTTTTTACAGAGTCTCCTCTGATTCACTGATCCACCTTCACACCTTCAACACCACATTCACTGAACCTCTGCTTCCTGGATTTGGGTTCTGGTGGACCAATACTGATTCTTCAGTGTTTCTGTGCTGAGTTGAGTCTAAATAGTCTCCTCCTGTCAGAGAAACTCTCTCACTATTCAACAGATAGTTCAGTCTCTCCATGTCTGTCTCTTTCACTCAGAAACACATTTTCAGATTCATGGATTCAATCTGTTTCTTGTTGAAACTCTTCTAAATGATTCCTTGGAAACTTCTTCCTCTTCCAGTCCTTTAAAGATGAAAGCTGGGATTATTCCAGGATGATTCCAGGATGTTGTTTTTCTGTCTGTTTCCAGTCAAAGCTTCACAATGAATATCAGGAGGTTATGTTTTTCTCTTGGTTTCTCCTTTCATCCATCAGTCAGATGTCATTGAAATGTTGGCCAGTTTTTCTCCATCCCTGGACATTATCTGTTTCTGTCACCTCTTAGTTTTCCTTTTGTATATTTGCTGCAGTTATACTTGATGTGTTTTATAGAGCAATAAACACATTTTTTCCTTCAGAATTTGATTCATTTGCTTCTCATTCTGTTCTTTTCCTCTGTTCAAATCTCAGTATGTCCATAAGACAGATTTTTTTCTATGTCAACACTGACTTTCAAAAAGTCCTGATTTACAGGAAAACATTTCCATCTTGAAACCAATTGAAGGTCAGAGGTCGCTGCTTTGAAGCATAAAGTGTTAAAATCTGAATATTTCTCTGCTGCATCCAGAACTTCTACCTGAAACTCAGAACCTGCAGAACATTTTTCTCCTTGGAGAAAAACATCCCAGGAAGTGGAAGATCAGAGCTGGATGGAAACTGGAGATCAGTGTTGGGCAGAAAAGGCCTGATCGCTGCATCTCTGCTCTGTTTTAAATATCAATCTGATAATAAAGTGAATCTATGTTCAGCTGCTGCTGACAACAGCAGACATGGCTCAGTTTAATGTGAGCCACCATGTTGGAGAAGGAAGAGAGGAACATCTGCTGCTTCTCTGACCTAAAGAACAGGCTTTCTAATGGTTGTCAACGCATTGTCAATATGATCATAAAAAGTCAATATTTTTACCGACACAGCCTTCAAACCTGACCCAGTTCCTGCGGTTCTGTCAGCAGGAATGGACCAGAACTCCAGCAATGTATCATGAGGACCTTGTGGAAGGAAACCAGAACATTTGACCCAAGTCAGACAGTTTAAAAGCTATTCTACCAAATACCGAGAAGATGGATGGAAATTTCTGAACATGAAAAAAAGTTATAAAAATGTCTCTAATAAATATTTAAATATAATTTCTCTCTTTCTTATTGTTGAATCATGACCTCTGACCTTAACTGAAGCAGTGAGACCTACAGAGCTGCAGATGTTGTTCTGGGTTCTTCTGGACCTCCTGGATGAGTTGTTGATGAGCTCATGGAGTAATTCTGGTGGGTCGGCCTCTCCTGGGAAGGTCCTACACTGTTCCATATGTTCTCCATGTGTGGATCATGAGGTTCTCTTGAGACTAGAACCTTAGAGATGGTTCTGGAACCCTTTCCAGTCTGATAGATGTCAGAGACTTTGTTTCTCTGCACCTCGCACACCAACTCAGGCTCCTTCCCCCACCACAGAGGTGACATTCCACGTCACAAGAGCCAGGTTTTGCAGCCGAGGATCAGACCACCAAATTCTCCGCCTTCGGCTGCCACCCATCCCACAATGCACCCGACCCCTTTGGCCCCCTCCACAGGTGGTGAGACCATCGGAAGGGGGACCCATTTTTCCTCTTCAGGCTGTGCCTGGCTGGGCACCAGCTGCACCATAACCATCCATGTTTACTTCCGCCAACAGTGAGCACAGTCCCTATGTGTGACATTATTGTCTCCTCTACTGCACATGCGAGACACTTTCAGGTTGTTTGCATTTCACACAGGAGATCATATACAAGTCTCATACATTTGGCAAAGGGAATGACCACACGAAAAAAATCGGATTTCACAAAAAATCGAAATTGAGCATTAAGACCTGCAGTGTGAACGTAGCCTAAATCATTTTAAAACCTCAGCATGTGCTCTTTAATAATGACTCAGTCAGTAATCAAAAACTTGTATTATAAATTCAAGGACACTTACCACACAAAAACTCCCAGATGCAAAGGTTTGTGGTTGTAAAAAGAAAAATGAAAGAAAATGTATTAAAAGCAAAAAGGAGTTACAATTCCAGAAATGTCCTCAAAAAGCACCTCCTTAAAGACCTTGCTTTCAATAGAGTTCTAAGCTTTTTACATGAGTAAATATGCATGATTAACATATAAGGAGGGATTACAGAAAAATAAGAGAAATGAGGACCGAGTCTTTGAGCAGAAGGAGGATGTCTTCGTGTCTTCAGCCACAGCACCCCTTACATGGAGTACCTTTCCATCGCTTCTGGCCGTATCTTGCTTCCACCCATCTCCTTGGATACTTGTGGTGGGAAAATCTTCTGTCCACGACTCCACAACTCCCTCTCCTTACTCAAAATCAACCTATGCCGGGCGACTCCCTCTTCATGGCCTCTGCTTGAACTGAAACAGCTGTATCCAAATGTCTGAAGAACACCTCCAGATTCCAGGCTGGAGTGTCTTTTCATATCAAACAGAGGGCTGATCTCTGACCTTTCAGCTTCTTTCTGCATCAGTGGCTTGCTTCTTTGAAATTTTCACACTTGGGATTCATGACACCCTCCTTCTATCCATCTTGGTATTTTAAAGTGCTCATACCTAATTGGTGTTTTTTAGTTGAGTTGTTATTCAATTCAGTTCAATTTCATCATTTTTATTCATGGAACATCAATTCACAACACATCATCTCAAGAAACTGTACAAAAAAAGTTTCCTCAGTAAGTCACTGAGGAAACCGTTCACTGAAACAAGGAGCTGCAGACGAGAGAGGAGTGACAGACAGACCAAACCAGTTTGTGGAATGTTTTTTTTTGGGGGGGGCATAATCTTTAATGATTAAGAAACACATTTCATGCTCACAATTTGCATAGCTTGAGTTGTATTTTTTATTAAAAATACTATATTATTATATTTAAACAAATGTTTGTTTTTACAATGATTTTTGAGGCGAGACACTTTTATGGGAGAGGGGGTCATATCCCTTGTGTCCCCCGTGGGATTTTCGCCTATGGTTGAGATGTTTTCCAGTTTACCCATCACACACAGCTGACTGGTCACAGCAACAGCAAGGAGAGACTGACAGTGAGCTGAGATGTCTTTCTTTCTTCAAAAGTCAGTAAAGCAAATTTTTGATTTCTGAAGGTCCCTGATAAGCTTGGACAGGAAAAGCTCTGACGTATACCCTTACTGCATCTCAATCTGTGCAGTAATGTCATGCAATGACAGAAGTACTTATGACACTTGACTCAGTGCTAAACTGAAACAGATGGACAACTCAAAGCGCTGAAAGTGTTTTTTTTCTGAAATCAGTCAGGAAGAAGACAATCTGTTTAAGGCCACCAAGAGCTTTTCTTTCCATTTCCTGTCAGATCATTTACTTGATCCAAACATTAACTTCATTCCCTGGTTTAAATATTAACTCCACTAACACTCACTACTGGTCATATGACCTCTGCTCATGAAAATCAACAGAGTTAGAAAACCAGGTCAGAGGGAAGGGGGGAGGCAAAACTTGTTCCCCCACAGCAGTGAGCACTCAGATCATGGTCCCACAGCAAATTAATGTGTCAGAACACTTTATCCTTTTTTCACATCAATGTGGTGAAAGCTAAAGAACTGTGTGTGATTGAAGGAAAAAGCCAACTGTCCTCCCTGCTGTTTTGATGAAGGATCATAACACGCATCTGGAAAGAAGGGAGACTTTGAGCCTTAAGGCTTCCAGGAACTCCACTGCTGCTCGTCTTGATGCCCTACCCTCCTACCGATCCAGGCTCCATCACAGGTAAAGCTCCGCCTCATACCAGGACGCAGATCACATATATCGCAGTCTGTTGTTCAGATGTTCGTCTTCAATTCTTTGGACCATTTGAACAAATTGTAAGTTTGCTTTGTTTCCTACTTGAGCTTTGTCTTTACGAACTTTCCTGTTTGTTTCATGTCTGCTGTTTGAAGACTAATCTACAGCGTTACTAGATTATTGGTAAACTTGAATCAAACTACACGATGAACAGCTGATGTTTATATGTGATATTTAGATTAATTCTGCTCAGATGATTGAGACGATCTGTCTGAAATCAAAATATCTGGAGCTTAAAGACAGGAATGTCCATGTTGAGTTAAAACCAACTCTTAGCCTTCAACCAAAAACTCTGGACTCTGAGAAATACATGTTTTAAAGGTTCAGCTGTTGTTCTGCTAAAGGTACAGAGGACCACTTGAAACCTAAACCATCGCTTTAGATGTCCTGCAGATATTTATATCTTGTGGATCATCTTAATAAGTGTTTCTGTCACTTTAAGAGCAAACGTCTAGTTGATAAATGTCTGATATTTCTCCTCCCTGCTGTTTATGGCAACTGTAAAATATCTGCTGTTCAGAGAGCAGGTTGAAGTAACAGCTGAACACCTGCAGGTGCACTGAATCAAACCAGGAAGTGTTACAAGCTAAAAACTTCTCCAGATTCAACATTTTAGACCAGAATGATAAAAAACATAAGGAGTTTTTGTCTCAACAACTCCTTTTAAGTTGTTTTGTCTCAACAACTCCTTTTAATCAAAAGGAGTTGTTGAGACAGGTGGTGTCTTTCAGCCACACTGGGTCTAATAAATACACCAACAAAACAACAATCATTTCAAGCAGTCAGACCTAAGCATTGATTTCTTGCTAAAAGTGATCAGTCTGTTGTTCCACAGTGTCGACCCATTAGGGGAGAATTAGGAGTCAGGATTTTATTTCCAAAATGAAGAGTCTGAGGAGCTGAAATAACTTGATGGGAACATTTTTACCTTAAATTCATATTTCAAGCAAATGCTTTAATAAACAAAGATCTTTGTTCATGAAACCACAGAGAATCTGAAGGCTCCATCTGGTTTTGAACCAGTTCATATTAATGGTTCAAGTCCCAGTTTCACAGTCTAAGTCATTGATGTTCACCTTATTAAACTGTGTCCCAGCTGGGATCTTCTGATGTCTTTGATTCCTGCATAAAATTGTAAAATAACTGAGTTTTCTTTTTAATGTTGTCAGTGACCCAGAGAAATGGATCTGGAGAGGCCTTTGGCTTGAGACTAAACTAGCCAATCAGATCTAGTGAGATCTGTTCTGAAGCAGAGGCTGAGACATGCTCTCAGATCTGTTCTCCACTTCAAAATGTTAAGATCTTCCTTCTAATAGAACTCTGAGAAATTCTTCATCCAAAGTGCTTCCCTTCAGCTTTAGCTCCTACTGATGAACCAGAGGAATCAGTTCACGTGTCAGCAGGAAGTAGTTCACTTTAACTGATGCTGAGAGATCTTCCTGATGCTTTGGACTGGCTGAATGTAAAAATGAACAGCAGAAGAGTCATGAGAATCAGTTAGTCAGCCTCTGTTAGTTTAACAGAGGCTGACTGAAGTCCATCTAGCATCGGTGGTGAACCCTTATTGAGCAGTTTCTAGTCTGGACATCAGAGACTGATCCAGCTCCAATCATCTGGTTCCATTTGATCTTTGTTGGACTGTCGCCTCAGAACCCAGTTCAGTCAGATCCACCATTTACTGCTCTTTCTTTCTAATCCACACTGATTATTGTGACCTTTGATCTTTTATGATCCTGCTTCAGTTGTTTTCAATTTTAATATAGATAAAATCTTTATGATCTGTCCCAAAGGTGACAGAAGTTATTCTTTAACAGGGAAACATGTTAAAAACACATACATTTAAGATAACAACACAATAACAATATAACCCACATACAAAAAAACAATAACCAAATTAAAACAATACTATAGAGGTAATGTAACTATGCTGCCTTGTTTAGTGGGGTTGTTGCATAAGGGACATTTTTTGTAATTTTTTAATCAATGTTTTTCCTAGCCAGGGGACCTTTATAGCAACTCCCAGAGAGAAGAATCTGGAAAAAATAGAGAAGGGAATGTCCTCTGTGAACTGAATGGGTTTCCTGACGACAGAGGCATTGTACAGCTCAGACAGTGGGCTTTCAGCTGAGAGTTCAAAGTTTAGTTTTGTTTTGTTTTGTTTTTTCCATTGCAATAAAACTGTACCAGGTGGAGATATTAAATATGATAACAAATTCAATCAGTGACCTGTAAACGGATTTCAGAACATTTTCACTGTCATGGAACACATTTAGTTTCCTCAGCAGGTGAAGACGTTGGTGAACTTTTTTGTAAATGTGGTTCACATGCTGGGAAAAAGAGAGGCACTTGTCCATTTGTAGGCTGAGGTATTTAGAGGACTCAACCTGCTCCACTGCTTGGCCTTGGATGAACAAAGCCTTAAGAACACTCTCATATCTCACGCTTGACCTTACAGCACAGCTCCTTAGTTTTGATGACGTTTAGGATGAGAGTCCTCTACAAAGGTCTGGACCATGTTATTTACCACCTGCTCATATCTGATAGATCCAGATGTGTCATTCAAGTGAGCCACCAAAGCCATGTCATCTGCATATTTCACCAGGGTCATTCCTTCGCTGCTGCAAATGATATTGTTACTGTACACAGAGAAAAGATTAGGTGATAAAACACAGTTCTACGGAAGAACAGTATTTAAAACCATTATAAAAAAACCTGCTGTAGTCTTTTCTGTAAAAAACACTGAATCCATAAAACAAGTTTGGGATTAACCTGAAGGTCTGGAAGTTGGTGCAGGAAAGTGTTAATGTGCATAATATTAAAAGTAGACATAAAATCCATAAACAAGATACACGTGCAGGGGTTTGTGGAGTCCAGTTGCCTTGTAACGTGGTCCAACAGGGTGAGACTGGCATCTTCAACACTACAATGGGATTTGTAGGCAAACTGAAGGGGGTCCAGTTTGTTTGAAAACATGGTAGATAGTGAACCACCACTCTCTTTATCAACTTATATAAGATGAAGGTGAGTGTTACTGGTCTAAACTCTTCTGGTTCAGTTACAGAAGTCTATTTGGGGACTGGAATAATTTCTGAATTGTCTCTGTCAGTTATTATTTCTTGAATACCTGCCTGGTGAAGTGTGGTGTTATAGACAGAGTGAATTCATACACTGTTGTTCTTAAACAACAAGCCCGACACACATTTACAGAATAAACACAAATAACTTCTTTCCAAAATACAATAATCTGTTAATAAAATACTTCGACTTCCAGTTAAATTACTTCACTCAGGAAACTGTTTAACCAGGCTAGTAATTTCCAATTAAACTACTCAGGGAAAAGAATAAGGAAAGCTGATTAAATAATGGAAAAAAGCTAAACAAATACCAATAAGAATAAAACTGAAACCCATAATAAATAAAAAGATGGAGTGACATTACAGTTCAGTGTCAATATGTGTGATTACGATTATAGTTATTCATGTTGCATAATATTTTGGGGGTTTTTTTGGTTTTTTTTTTTACCAAAATTGTCACTCCAAAATAAATACCTGCATTTTATTTACACAGCTTCAGTGTTTTGTTAAATAATCAATATGGTGGATAAAATAAAAGTAAGGGACATCTTGGATCTGTTTATCCGCTCTTCTTCATTTTATAAATCTATTTTTGAAGTATCAGATTGGGACTTCATATTGGCCAATGCTCAAAATCAAAGGACATAGATTCAGACTTGGGGGCAAAAAAACCTGACTGGGACATCTCTAACTAAGAACTAAGGTCTGTCTTGATGAATTGGGAATGAGGCCAAATTAGCTCTTAAAGCTAACAAAGAACACGAGTTGCTAAGTGTTGAAACAGTCAGTTCACAATGTAAAGCAATAGGGAAATTAAGACTTTATTTTAAAAATATATTATTTCAAAGATTATTTTTGCTGAATTAGAAATCAATATCTTTTTGGACAATTGATTCTTAATGTTGTGTTAACAAGCAGCCAGAGTGACTGATTGATGGGGTGAAGGACTATCAAAAGGACGACGAAAATGGATATAGACTCAGATATAGACTCAGAATTTGTCAGACAGTAGGCATGAAAATGTTGCCTATGTGGGATTAGCAGCTATGCTAACAACAAAGAAAATAGTGACTGATTAACTACTAAACTGTGAAGTTTAGTAACCCCTCTAAGCCATACACATACCTTAACAGAACCACAATCAGCATAGTTATACAGAACTGCAGACATACTTTATGTTAATCCATGAGAAGAAGACAACACAAGGTAAAATGGAATGAGTTCATGTTGCAGAATTAAAATGAATCCTGTTGTGTAACAATGGGTATACTTTTGCTTATGAATAACTTTGTATAATTGCTTAATGCAATTATTGACAAACTAGTGATTTAGATAAAAAAAAAAATTCAAGTCGGGGCACCATCTGATCATCAGGAAAGTAATAGCCAAATACTTCAGTCTCAGTTCTTGTTTATGAATACTAGTCTGAAGGCATTGGTCAAGAACTGGCATTTTTGAACAGCAAGACACAACACATGTATGGAATAAACACAAACAACTTCTTTTCTAATATACAAGAATTTATTAACAAATAGAATTTAACATTACACTTAAAGTACTTTAATCAACAACCTCTGTAATTTGATGATTGGAGGACCCCGTTCTGGGCCCCAACCTCCAACAGGAGTCAGAGAAAGCTGACCTGGTTGTCCACGCCACTCAACAGGGTTGAGTGTATCAGAGGTGATTACAGTGTTTTCAAGACGATTGACAGGAAATTAGGATTCAAGAGAAGCTGATCTTTTTCAACAGATTATGTGAAGGGTGATAAGAGTTGATGTGCAGATAAATGACTTGTGTTTCCTCTACAGATGAAGGTAGAAAGTGTGTGTGAGCTGATGTGGATGTGAATTCAGCAACATGGTTCAGTGTGAGGACAGAGAGGAGGGAGTCCTTCCCTCTAAAACCACTCTGTGTGGGGAAGATGAGAGCCAGAGCAAAGGTCAGAGGTGAGATCACCATCTCTAACTGTCCACAGCCATTTTCACACAGTGTTCACACAATAAATGGAGATCAAGACATGATTACTGATAGACTGGCTATTTAATATTATAAATCATATTTGATCAGACATTAAAAAGCCTTATTTAGTGGTGGTTTGCAGCAACCAGAGCAGCTTTAAGTTTTATATATATTGTGTCATTAAATCAAACTGTCAGCCATCAGAATATAATTCATTATGTCATCTTGGTTAAAACTGAGAAAACTGCACTGAAAAGGTGAAAATAACCTCTCCTATGGACTCAGCAGTGTATCAGCTTTGATTCCACCTTGGTATTTTACAAACACAACTCCAACACTAGATGACCTCCATCAGTTCCTTCTTAAACAGAGGGAATCAAAAGGTCTTATGATTCTTCTCCATCTCAGAGCTCAACACTGATATCACCAAACTGTCTTCATTCACAGTTGTGAACCTGGAGCTGAACCAGAACCAGAGCCCAGCTATCTGTCCATGGAGAGTAACAGACTGGAGGAACGTTTATCCAGTTTTAACGAAAGATGTTCAGCTGACAAAAAGTATGTTTTCAAATAAACCTGGATGATATATGTGGGCAAATTGTCAGCAAATTTTTTAGATCTATTTCAAAAGTAAATAATCACCATTTTTTTATTTTACATCTTATTTTTTGAGGCAGCTTCCTATTTTACAAGCATTGCTTGACATATTATTATTCATAGTAGTTAAATGGAAATTCAGTGAAAGGTTTTAAATGAGAGTTTTTCTGTCAGGATCCATCAAAGACTCGAACCTGAACCTGACCCCAGCTGTGTGTCTTTTAAGAGTGACTGGTCCAAGGATCTTCCTCTTAAATTTAAACCAGCCCACCTTTCATCAACAGAGAGGTAAGCTGTATCTCATAACATTTGAAATCTGCACCTGCTATGTTTTTTAAAACTGTATAGTTTTTTATTTAATTTTGTATTTATCATATTACTTTTATGGTATTATCTAGGTCAAAGCAAAAAAGAGAAAAACCGCAATAAACTATAATATACATATATTTGCTACCATGAAATAAATTTACTAGAGTGAGGAGGATATCTGAATTAGAACCATTATCAGGCATTTATACCAACCTTTATTACTGACACAGCAGTAAATAAGCTTTGATTTCACCTCAGTATGTTACAAACACAACACCAAAACTTAAGAACAGTCCACCATTTCTTTGTTTACCGATTAGAATGAGAAGGTCTAATAATTCTTCTCCTTCTCAGACCCGATCACTAATATAAGGAAACTGTGTTTCTTCAATTATAATCCTGAAACTGGACCAGAACCAGAGTCCAGCTGTCTTTCCTTTGAGAGCAATAGATTGGAGGAAAGTTTATCTGATTTTAAAGAAAGCTGTTCAGCCGACACAAAGTATGATTTCAAATAAACCTGGATAAAATAAAAGAGGGCAAATTGTTGTCAGTAAAATTAAATGCAAATTTATTTCAGAGGCAAATAAAAAAATATTTTAGATCTTAGTTTTTGAGTTAGCTACTTGGTTTACAAGCATTGTTTGAACATTTAATTGTTTAAGAGTATGTAAATGGAATTTCACTGAGAGGTTTTCAATGAGAGTTTTTCTGTCAGAATCCATCAGAGACTCGAACCTGAACCCAGCTGTGTGTCCTTTAAGAGTGACTGGTCCAAGGATCTTCCTCTTAAATTTAAACAAGCCCAGCCGTCAGCAACAGAGAGGTGAGCTGTATCTCCTAAAAAATGTCAAATCTGCACCTGCTATTTTTAAGATTTGTTTAGTGTTTTTACTTTGTACTTTTCACATAATTGTCTATTCATTGGTCTATTCAATTTTCACACATCCACTCATTTGTTATGAGCTGCAAAAGCTTTGACACAGACCTCAAGTCTAACATGCAACACATTGTTTTCCAGTTTGTTTTTGTTTAAATTTTAGATTTACACTATTTTCATTGTTTTGAGATTTAGCTCCCATTTTCCCTGAATATCTCAACACCTGAAAACATTTTTGTTTTCATTGGTTTTGTTAGTACATGATGTAGACTTACAAAAGTTTTTCAAAACTGGTTTAATTTAATGCTGTTTTTACTAAAATATCCTAATTGGGACTTCTTATCTTTCTCATCATACAGATTCGAGGAAATCTATTATCTTTTTCATTTAGTGCAGCTGATCCCCCAACCAGACTAGAAACAAAATCCATCTAAGAGCTCACTGCTTGATGCAATCTTTACAGATTTCCTGCAGGTAGACTGTTCTGGTATGCTGTTAGAGACTGTTGTGCTGTGGTTTGTGTATGAGCCTGCAAGATCCTAAAATTTTAGTGTAGTTATAACAGGCATTTTAAACACTTGAACAAACAAGGCTTTTTGCACCATGTTTATATTAGTAATCTGAATCATCACACAGATACTTGATTGATATTTTTTATGATATGAAGCACTTTGAACTGCCTTGCTGCTGAAATGTGCTATATACATAAACTTAACTTGACTTGACTTGAATATTATCTCTGATTATCTTGCTATGGCTACAGAATATTTTATATACACATGATGGTGGCACAGGTGTGTGCTGTGGGTATTCGCTCTCTGTCATTGTACTTTTTATTTAGTTTTTCCCTTTATATAGTCATGTTTTGATGAACTTTGGTATGCAAAGCTCATTTACAACCATCAAGATGTAATTAACATCGGACTAAGCTGTACTTCTCAAGTTATGAGGACTTTTCATCGGACAGCATTCCAGAGGACATTGCCAGGCTACTGGGATCTTCTTGGATTGTTGTTGGCTCTATCCACAAATAAACCTGGATAAAGTATAAGAAGACAAACTGCCATCAGCGAAACTAATTGAGAATTTATTTCAAAAACAATTATCACACAGTTTTTATTTTAGATTCCAGTTTTTGAAGCAGCTGCTCAACTTACAGGCATTGTTTGAACATGTTTTTTTGAATACTGAAATAGAATTTCGCTAAAGGGTTTTAAATAAGAGCTTGTTTTTTGTCAGGCTCCATCAGAGACTCGAACCTAAACCTGAACCCAGCTGTGTGTCTTTTAAGAGTGACTGGTCCAAGGATCTTCCTCTTAAATTTACACCAGGCCAACTTCCATCATCAGAGAGGTGAGCTGTATCTAACTGATGTAACTATGGAAACTGAGTCAGTCTGACTTGTTTTTATTTCAGCATGTGCTTATTGTGAGCTCAGCTCTTTACCCAGATTTCTATGTTTATATGTGAAGCGGTGTGTATTGGATGTTCTCCAGAACCACAGCAGTGAAAGTGGAAAGAATGGATGATGTTGTAGGCGTCCTGGATGCTGCTGCATCATGTTGAACACCTGAACACCCTTGATCTGGTTGCTTTGGGCCTCATTGATTAGTCATCACTTTTAAACGCTTTTATCTTATTTATCCTACAAAATAAATAATGCTGAGTAATAAAACACACTGAAAACAAATTTCATACAAAACAGAAGGCAATAACATTGAATTATATAAAAAAAAAAAAAAAAAAAAAAAAAACAATAGAGAAATGAGCCTCTTTTAACCAGCATTTTCACAGTTGGATAAGGCATTTCTTCTTCCATGGAGTCCTTGTAAAGATGGTAGCATAAATATGATCTAAAAGAGGTTCAAGTAAAAGTATAATCAGAATAACTTAAAAAGGGAAACAAAGCAATTCCAAAGGTTAATGCAAAATTAGAAAGACATATGTTGAATATTTTTAATTTCAAGTACTGAAATCCAATGAAAAATTTAAATTGTTTTACGAAATTCTATTTTCACTCTGGTAATATTTAAGAGTACCTTTGAACTGGGTTTGTTTTCATAAATAATACTATATGACAAAATGTTAGCAATTTGACACGCTGTAATGCAGCATGTTGCTTAGTCCAGTCTTCTCAATAGAGAGGTAGAGTAATGCGTACAAATATCACCATATTCAAATACTAAGAGCGAAAAACATTTGCACAAGTTTTTGCCCAATAAGAAGACACTTTAAAAGAAACATAGTTAAAGAGTGACTTTTTTTCACAGATTATCAATCCACTGGTTTTACAAGAGAGCCACTGTTCTATAAATGTCTGTCTTCAGCATATAAATGTATTTTGGCTGAACTTAGCCCCTCCCTCAAATCATTTATAAAAATGGAAAATAAAATAGGGGCTATGGGGAATCCACAAAGTTATTGAGTGAGGCTGATTTATTGTTTTATGATGTAACATTTGGAGTTCTGTCCAATAAATAATTTTCTATGTCAGTTCATAAAGTCTGATCGAATAAAATGTTTTAAGAAAATAATGATCTGAAAAATGTTTTAACTGAATCAAAAAATAAAGCTACGGAACTGTTTATTATCTAAGGAGTCCATGATTTCATTTTGTAACCAGCATTACTGCGCTAACTGTCCTCAAATTAAAAGTCTGACTGAAAATTTGTAAGAATATTTATATCTAATGGAAATTGCTTCAGTTGGTTGTTGACAACGGATTCAGTTACCCTTGTCAACACAGACAGATGGTAATTATTTAAATCTGCAATGTCTCCACCTTTTAGGAGTAGTAACAGTTCATTTGATTTCCATGAGCTTGGAATATCTTCAACAGACCACCAAGCTTGCTAAGGGTTATTTTTAAAATTCAAGAGAAAACATTTTAAACTAGAGAGCAGGAGTTCTTGTTTTCAGTTTTATGTTTTCTCACACACATCCTGCTTTTTGTACATCTACCCTGTGTACTCTACGAACCATATTCCTGCTCACAGGCTAGGTGCCTTAGGCAGTTCTAAAATATAATCTTCAGTGAAGTTCAAGCTTCCTCTGAGTATTTTTGCTGGTTTGATCTATAATTTAAAATCTGTTTTTAAAGCAACCTTTGCACCAATACTTTATTACATACACATTTGTTCTGGTATTTCTTGACTGTAATAATTTCTGAACAGATGCTGTTTTACAATAATGCTCATTTATGTTCTCTGTGAAATGAAATGAAATGAAATGAAATGGTCATTTTACTTTTTTAAGGAGCTATAAAACAGTCCCATCCTGCATCTGCAAATATTAGAACAGATCTTAATGGGTCTGTGTTTATTTAGTTATGTGTTGCAGTAATAAACATGTTATATCTGTCAGACTTGTAAATATTCTGAATGGAGGTACACATTCATTTTGTTACTTCCCCAACATCAGTGTGTTTAAAAGCTCTGTACAGCAGGACCAACACACAATTATCTTATTCAATTCTGGCTGAAATCTCTGTTGCCTTTTTTTTTTTTTTTTTATAGAGAAATCCTATACTGCCTTCTACTGATAAATATAAAAACTAAAAGCCACTGTCAAACAATCTGGGTATAAAGGTTTTCAAGCAGGTAAACAAAACAAGAACATAGTTATATGCTATATTGTGTTACTGTTTGTGGTTATGGAGTTTTCAGCACCATGTGCAGATGAACCACACTGGCTCCGAGTGCATAACTGATTTCTGTGCTTTCTTTCCACAAGTTCTTCCTGTTTCCACCACTTCAGGCACAGACTCTGACTCAAAAAAAATGTTTTCCCTAGACCAGGGTTTCCCAAACTTTTCATGCCATGGCCCGCCAAACAGTATTAGCCTCTGGCCGAGGACCCCCTTTGCAAACCCACAGACAATGCTTCAAACTATATAAAGAAATATCAACTTTTAGAATGTGTTTCTCACTTTTATTAAATATTCTATTATTATTACTTTGGTTTACCATAAATGGTGCCTCATACCTTATGATTTTGGTTGGCCTTGAGTTCTGTGGTGGACAATTTATTATTAGGTAAAATATTATTTTACAAATCTGATGTTAATATCATAATAACCTGATAACATTTTCACCACAATCACCTTTTGATAATAAGAAAATATGCATCCCCACAGTTCCACCATAGTTCTTAGATTTTTTGCAGCAGTGTTCTCCACAACAGGGCTACTGGATGGTTCCTTTGGTCTTTTTCTTGTCAGAAATTTACTTGTGCATTTCCCACTTGTTACGCTAGCTTGAGGAGCAAAGCAGCAAGATAAATTTTACTGGCAGCCAATAAAAAAAGATGAGAATGGTAAATAATGCTTTGATAAGTTATTTTAATTTAAAAGAGATTCAATTTCATAAAAAATTATTTAAAAAATATGATAAAACAATTAATAGGATTCAAATCATACATTTTTGCATTTTTTTCCCTCATTTTCCATTCAACCTTTTGAGGCCACTGTAGTGCCCCCTGGCGGCCCCCACATTTAAAAATACTGCCTTAGACCAAAAGAACGATTCACTTTCTTCAAGCACAGAAGGGAAAGTCGTGGAAAATTCACCACCAAAAATATGTGTTATGTGACCTGTTTAAAATCCCTGAAAATTAGATTAGATTTTTTCTGATTTAAGATAAAAAGAATGATTGCCAGACTAAATAAAAAGTAGGATAAAAGTTAACGAGCAAAAACTAAATCCCCTGTCTTTCAGCTATTCTGAGATATGCTTATAAAACTTGTAGTGGGCCACAGGAAGCAGTATTTCTACAGGACCAGAAGGCAGGTGGACAAGCAGTTAAATCTGTGAGCTGGCACATAGTTTATTGCAGGAAGTAAAACTGAAGATACAAGAATTTTTTGGGGTGTCAGGGCAAAATTTTTTAGGAGACTAGCTCAATGTCAGACAATAAGGACAGAATGCTAGTTGCACGAGAAAAAAATATTATTTTTTTAGTGCAAGACAGCAACTCTGACACTTTGTGTTTGTCTCAGTGTGTACAGGCAGAATGTTTTTGTCTCTGTGTGGACAGACAATAATAGTTTGCCTTTGTTGGAGAGACCTAATGTGTTTGTCTCTGAGTTTACCGAACAACTGTGAACACATTTTTTATAACTACTCAACAGGGTGGACCAGCACAGCTCAGTGGTTCCCAGTGGTCCGTCAGCCCAGCATCATCAAACACAGCTGGACTCCATATTTATGGTCTGTACATGTACAACAACTTACTTTTCCATGGGTTCTGTTCACAGTCATGTCTATGCTGCATTTTGAAGACCAGAGGACCGTCAGTCTGTCCAACATGGACCTGATGTTTGGCTCCATGATCTCAGTCTGATGTGTCCTTCATCTCTTATTCTGTTCCAGCTGCTAAAGGAAAACATTGTCACTTTTGTGGAGAATGAGCTGAAGAAGATCCAGAAGGTTCTGAGTCCAGATGACCCAGAATGCTCAGAGAGTCAGAGAGATGATGATGATGATGATGATGATGATGAGAAGGAGGAGGAGGAGGAGAAGGAGGAGGAGGAGGAGTTGGAAGGTGAGGCTGAAGAGCAGAGGAGGAGCAGCAGAGAGGCAGTGATGAAGATCACCCTGAACTTCCTGAGGAGGATAAAGCAGGAGGAGCTGGCTGATCATCTGCAGAGCAGTAAGAGGGTTTCTACAAAGATTTGACCTGATGGATAAGTCACACATTTACTAATGTCTGAAGAGAAATAGATTAAATAGTCCACCAGTAACTGTTGCCACAAATTATTTTTATCAATCTGATGTCTGAAGAGATAGAATCACAGTTATTTCAATAATCTTCAGAAAATTATTTTGTTTCCTTCCTGACTTTACTTTTTTGTATTAATTTAGAACATCTTGCTGCAGTTTGTCAACATGAAGTTAAATCTGGTCTGAAGAAGAAGTTCCAGTGTGTGTTTGAGGGGATTGCTAAAGCAGGAAGTCCAACTCTTCTGAACCAGATCTACACAGAGCTCTACATCACAGAGGGAGGAACAGGAGAGGTCAATAATGAACATGAGGTCAGACAGATTGAAACAGCATCCAGGAAACCACACAGACCAGAAACTACAATCAGACAAGAAGACATCTTTAAAGTCCCACCTGGAAGAGATCAACCAATCAGAACAGTGATGACAAAGGGAGTGGCTGGCATTGGGAAAACAGTCTTAACACAGAAGTTCACTCTGGACTGGGCTGAAGACAAAGCCCACCAGAACATCCAGTTCATATTTCCATTCACTTTCAGAGAGCTGAATGTGCTGAAAGAGAAAAAGTTCAGCTTGGTGGAACTTGTTCATCACTTCTTCACTGAAACCAAAGAAATCTGCAGCTTTGAACACTTCCAGGTTCTGTTCATCTTTGATGGTCTGGATGAGAGCAGGCTTCCACTGGACTTCCACAACAAGGAGATCCTGACTGATGTTACAGAGTCCACCTCACTGGATGTTCTGCTGACAAACCTCATCAGGGGGAACCTGCTTCCCTCTGCTCTCCTCTGGATAACCACACGACCTGCAGCAGCCAATCAGATCCCTCCTGAGTGTGTTGGCATGGTGACAGAGGTCAGAGGGTTCAATGACCCACAGAAGGAGAGGAGTACTTCAGGAAGAGATTCAGAGATGAGGAGCAGGCCAGCAGGATCATCTCCCACATGAAGACATCACGAAGCCTCCACATAATGTGCCACATCCCAGTCTTCTGCTGGATCACTGCTACAGTTCTGGAGGATATGTTGGAGACCAGAAAGAGCACAGAGCTGCCCAGCACCCTAACTGAGATGTACATCCACTTCCTGGTGGTGCAGACCAAAGTGAAGAAGGTCAAGTATGATGGAGGAGCTGAAACAGATCCACACTGGAGTCCAGAGAGCAGGAAGATGATTGAGTCTTTGGGAAAACTGGCTTTTGATCAGCTGCAGAGAGGAAACCTGATCTTCTATGAATCAGACCTGACAGAGTGTGGCATTGATATCAGAGCAGCCTCAGTGTACTCAGGAGTGTTCACACAGATCTTTAGAGAGGAGAGAGGGCTGTACCAGGACAAGGTGTTCTGCTTCATCCATCTGAGTGTTCAGGAGTTTCTGGCTGCTCTTCATGTTCATCTGACCTTCACCAAGTTTGGTATCAACCTGATGGCTAAAAGACAAAAATCTTTCAAGATATCTTCAGTCTTTAAAAAGCAATCTAAAAAGCAAAATCTTTATCGGAATGCTGTTGACCAGGCCTTACAGAGTCCAAATGGACACCTGGACCTATTCCTCCGTTTTCTCTTGGGACTTTTACTGCAAACTAATCAGAGTATTCTACAAGGTCTGCTGACGCAGACAGGTTGTCACCAGTCAGCCAATCATAAAACAGTTCAGTACATCAAGAAGAAGATCAATGAGAATGTGTCTGCAGAGAAAAGCATCAATCTGTTCCACTGTCTGAATGAACTGAATGATCGTTCTCTAGTGGAGGAGATTCAACAGTCTCTGGGATCAGGAAGTCTCTCCACAGATAAGCTGTCTCCTGCTCAGTGGTCAGCTCTAATCTTCATCCTACTGTCAGGAAAAGATCTGGATGTGTTTGACCTGAAGAAATACTCTGCTTCAGAGGATGTTCTTCAGAGGCTTCTGCCAGTGGTTAAAGCCTCCAGCAAAGCTCTGTAAGGGAACACAGAGTTTATTTTTTTTAATGTATCTCCTTAAATACATCTGAAGATTGATGGCAAGGAGCTTTAGCTTTAGGTTAACCTTACAACAGTTTATGTATTGCTGAAGGAGTACTCTATAAAGAGCACCACTATAAGGAGCACTAAATGTGCAATAGCATAAAGAAAAAAGAAACAAAACAAGGCTTTACAATATCATTTATATCAATACATGGAAATATTCATTAGAGCTTTTGAAATTCTCTTCATATATTTGATGTCTCTGTCATTTAATTATTTTTTTCATTCCCCTTGCAGACTGAGTGATTGTAACCTCTCAGAGAGAAGCTGTGAAGCTCTGTCCTCAGTTCTCAGCTCCCAGTCCTCCAGTCTCAGAGAACTGGACCTGAGTAACAACAACCTGCACGATTCAGGAGTGAAGCTTCTCTCTGCTGGACTGGAGAGTCCAAACTGCAAACTGGAAACTCTCAGGTATATGCTCAATTTGAATATGACTTTTTTTCTAAATCCCATTTGACTGGAACACAGTGATCTAGAAATCTGTCTATCATACCTGACTGTTAATTCTTTAAGAGGGGGGTCAAAGCTTTACATTTCAACTGAAAAACAAACAAATCAATAATATGTTCAGTGATGAAATCACTGATTAAAAATGATTTTCCTGATAAGGATCTGATATTTAGTAAAACCAGTTTAAGTGACTTAGTGGTAGATAATTTTTCAATCTGAGGTCACTTTTGACACGGTATAGATCTGAGGTTTGATTTCTGACTGTTGTATTTTATTTTGTCAGTAGTGGTATTCCTGTTACTTTTTAGCACAGGGATACCACTGTATTTTACCACTGAAGGGCCAGACGCATTCTGAGGCAAGACAGGTGAAGAACTAGTTTGATAGTTGAATTCCAGAATTTAATTCCAGTTTGATAGTTGTTGCTTGTTATTGCTGCAACTGGATGTTGTTTCTCCTTTTGTGCTGGAGTAGAAGAAGGGATATCTCAGCTCAGTGCTAGCCAGGCTTTTCCATCTAAGTGCAGGGTTTACCCTGTTAAACATCTCCTCAGATCTAAAGGATGGGGGACCACTTGGGGGTGACCAGTAGCTTTCTGTCAATCTATTTATTATTTTGGATCATTGACAACGTTGTTTCATTTCCAAATCCTGTGTAGCAGCCGGTCAGCAATATGCTGATATTATCTACAGCATCCAAATGACAGTTTAGCTGACACACCAAAAGCAACAGAAAATACAGTACCAAATGGGACTGCTGTAGACCCTTCAGCAATAGTCCCATGCTTCCATCAACCAGCCAGACCTAAATAAAAAGCTTATTCCATCCACTGAAATTGTTTTTTGTGTGTGTGTGTGTGTAGTAAGATGCATGTAGAGATCAGAAAGATATCCCACAGTTGATCAACAAGGTGAAGCTGCAAGGAAGTCAGCTACAACCAAGTACTTAAAACAGGTAATACAGGTCCTCATACACCAACTGAATCGCAAAAACAAAGTCCAAGACATCATTACTTTAGCTATGGCAGTCGTGATATCATGCAGAAATGCTAACATGACCAAAGGAGATAGAGGCCCTTGGTATCAAGACAAGGAATCTTCCCACATTGCACAGAGGGTCTCATCTAAAGTCCAGCTCCCTGGACTGTGCTCTTGGGGTCCCCAAGTCCAGTCCTCGAGAGCTACTATCCTGCAACTTTAGAGGTATCCCTTTGCCAACACAACTAAATCAAATGAATGTTTCATTACCATGTCTCTGCAGAGCTGAATGACATGTTGAAGAGGGAATTGTTGAGTTAAAAAATGTTTGATTATTGTGAGGAGAGAAAACTTCAAAACCATTTCACCCATTGGCAATTTATTCAAGATTGGTTTTTGGTTACACAATGTGTTTCTCCAGGTTCTGCATACACGACTTATACACTGGATGATGTGAAAAAAAAAAATTACAATGATTGGTTGGAAAAAATGGTAATGTAACCTCTGCTCTGCCTCTGTCTCCACTTAAGATAGTTTTGTGTTTCTTTTGGTGAAGCTTAGGTATGGCTATGTGCCAAGTATACCTTTGGGAATTGTCTAAAACTTTCCTGTAGCCTTTTAGCCTTTTACCAACTATGTCACCATCGTCCAATCAACTGATCAAACACACAGTCAGAACAATCAAACAGTATTTATTAATTACTTTTCATGTAGTCTGGTGTAACATAAAATGCTTTACAAAAGTTAAAAACTAAAGGACAAACTCTAAACCCCCATAGAAACACAGTAAAAAGATCAACAGTTTAACAGATTTATAAATCACTTAATATATTGACTATAAAATGAAGAATTAAAAGTGAGAGAAAATCAGTCACCTATAAAAGACAAGGAACTGGGTGACATACTAAGCACAAGATGTCTTGTCATGCATTTTAGTTCTCATTCTAACTACCAACAGCAGATGCTCTAAAGATGACTTGAAGGGCATGGAGGGGCTGTACAACAGAAGCAAATCCGATAAATGCAAGTGTTTTAGATACTATTAAGAGCACCTTAAATTCAGTTTTAAAATGGACAGATCGCCAATGCAGAGACTTCAGTATCGATGTGACTTGAGCAAGGACCAGATAGTGAATCTGGTCCTTGACACCATTCTTGCAGCTAGTTATGTAATAGCCAAGTAGAGCTAAAGTTCTTTTTGGAGACCTGTAATCTTTTGATTTGCCCATCTGTCTTTGTGTTAGGTTTATACATTTTAAAAAAGCAGTGCACCAACTCTTTACTGGGGTAAGAATCACATTCTTGTGGTAAAATACCCAATATGGTTGAGTGCTCCATATGTTGTAATTTGGCTTTATACAAAGTCAACAAACTTTAAACCTTGTGACATCAGGATTGGAAAAAAATGTTTTCAGAAATCAGTGCAGAGGTATTTTGTGGAAGCATTTCTCTGCAGTTTTATTGTCATTTCCAGTTGGTGTATATTGTAATACTCACAATCATATACATTCATGCCCATGATAAGTGTCTGTAATCAAAATTAATTTATGTATTCATTTTCAACTTTTCTTTTCAAATAAAATCCCAGGTCTTTTGGTATTTTCTATCACTGTCTGTCATGTTAATGATGCTTCTGGTTTCTTAGCTTTCCTTCATGACTAAAAATGAACAAATCCATAATGCTATCCAGAGCTGATCATTTGTGTTCACTTGTGTGTCTGCAGCTTATCAGGTTGTCTGATCTCAGAGGAAGGCTGTGTTTCTTTGGCCTCGGCTCTGAGCTCCAACCCCTCGCATCTGAAAGAGTTGGACCTGAGCTACAATCATCCAGGAGACTCAGGAGAGAAGATGCTGTCGGTTAGACTGAAGGATCCACTCTGGAGACTGGAAACTCTCAGGTAAGGGGGAACAAGAGGAAGAGTAAGAAACATTTTACTTGTTGTTTTTTTACTGAGCTCAGTTTTTATTCCTTCCTTCTGTATACAAGTATTATGTGAATAGTCACAGATATCCAACCTCTTCTTTCTTCACAATAAAAACACTAGATACACACCAATATCATGAAAGGGATTTACCCTGAAAACACCTCCAGGAACATTACCTGCACATTAGTTTAAAAAACGTAAAAAAAAAAATAAATAAATAAATAAATAAACATTTGTTTCATGTTTACAAGCTTTCTTGTCTGCCAAAAAAACATTTATCATTTTTGTGTTGAGTAATATTGAAAATAAATCATTTTTGGAAGCTCAAATGTGTGAGGGGTATCACTGGCTTGTTTAGCAATTTATGAACATTTAGAGGAAGTTTAGAGGGGCTTTTCAGGTTTATGATGGAGTTGGTTTGGGAATGAGAGTTTAGAATTATAAACCAAATAAATACTCTTTAGTAAACATGTCTGTTTCATACGTTTTAACACAAAACTTCTATAACTCTTCAAAACTATAGCCTATTCTCTTGTTGATCCGAAAAAGAATGTTGTGACAGTGGGAAGGAAAACTCTGTGAATCCTATCCATGTTGTAGAAAAGTAAAATGTTAATAGAAGCAGTAGTTCCTCAGGTGGCTTCATCAGGGTGGGAAGACACAAGCTAAAGAAATGAGCTGTAAGCCAGTAGTAAAATGTATATCCATAGGGTAAGATGGATGTTAGAAGCTTTATCCTGTTACTGCACTGTTTGGTTGAAAAGATAAGCAATCATTATCCAGTTAATGAGGTGTAAGAGTTTAAAATATTTTTTGTTGCATAAGAAACAAACACTTGTTTCAGCTTATTGTTTTTACAGCAGATAAAGATTAAAAAAAACCCATGAATTTGAAGTCAAAGGGAAAAATCCTATAGTTGTGTAATTGTAGATTATTTTATGTCTTTACTCAAAACAACAGTTATACCTCTTCAGATTTTTAAGTACAAGTAGACACATTCTATTCTGTGAGTCAGACATCATTACATCTTACAGTCACAGTTTCGCTCCAACTTATCCAAAACAAAAGGCGCAAAGCACATTCATATTAATATGTACGGAAAAAAACTACCCTTCTAAACAAATAGATTAATGAGTTTTGACTTGCCCAGTTCAGTTCAGACTCTGGAAAGAGACATTTGAACATTATTCAAAAACACAGGCCATACTGAGTGTAGTATATTTACAAATAATCACTCAGATCAGAAGCGAACAACTGAAGAAGAGATTTGTTTGTAAAAATCATCCAAGAGCAAATTTACACACATAAAAGAATATTTTTTGAAGCCCCTAACTTAGTGGGTTTGTCTACACTCTAGCTCTCAGCTATGGTCATGAGAAACTGATCTTGATTTAAGGAGAAAGATCTCATCGCCAGTGTTTACCTGAGGTGGGTAGAAGTACAAGTGCAGAGGCTAAGTCAAACCCCAATTCCTCTCTGTTGGCACATATCCTGTGTTTAGAGAAATGAGTTGTGCTACAACAGCACCAATTCTCGTTCCTACATCCCCTGCAGTTTGCAATGTTTCCATCATCACCCATTTCATCCCAGGTGTCTATCTGCTTTCAGCTCTTCTTTCTTGCTTGGATTTTTACAAGTGGACATGTCCAATTGTTTGACTGTTGCTTCTTTGAGTGTAGGACAATGTGTGTCTGAAACACATGCAATGTCCATTGTTTACTGCTGAAAGAGACTGATGGTCTGCCCCCCCCCCTTTCAGGGTGGAGCCTGCTGGAGTCCGATGGTTGACACCAGGTGTGAGGAAGTGTAAGTGTGTTTTTCATCTGATTCATGACAACAAAGCAGCTCACATTCAACCATCTTCAAACTGTCCCATCACTCATTCAGGAGTCATCATCAAAGTGTCAATAAATGATCAATAACTGCAGTTGGATTGTGTTTGTTCTCTCCATCAGATTCCTGTCAGCTCACCATCGACACAAACACAATGAACAGAAACATCAAACTGTCTGAAGACAACAGGAAGGTGACACATGTGGAGGAGCTTCAGTCATATCCTGATCATCCAGACAGATTTGATTACAGGCATCCTCAGCTGCTCTGTGGAACTGGTCTGAATGGTCGGTGTTACTGGGAGGTCGAGTGGAGAGGAGTTGTTTATTTATCAGTGAGTTACAGAGGAATCAAGAGGAGAGGAGGCAGCGAAGACTGTATGTTTGGAGGAAATAATAAGTCCTGGAGTCTGAGGTGCTCTGATCGTCATGGTTACTCTGTGTGGCACAATAACATAAAAGCACCAATATCCTTCTCCCCCTCATCTATTTCTAACAGAGTAGCAGTGTATGTGGACTGTACTGCTGGCATTCTGTCCTTCTACACAGTCTCCTCTGACTCACTGATCCACCTCCACACCTTCAACACCACATTCACTGAACCTCTGCTTCCTGGATTTAGAGTCTGGTTCCCTGGTTCCTCAGTCCTTCTGTGTTGAGTTGAGTCCAAAGAGTCTCCTCCTGTCAGAGAAACTCTCTCCCTGTTGAACAGATAGTTCAGTTTCTACATGTATGTCTTTTTCACTCAGAAACACGTTTTCATATTCATGGATTCAATTTGTTTCTTTTTGAAACTTTTTTAAATGATTCCTTGGAAACTTCTTCCTTTTCAAGACCTTTAAAGATGGACGCTGGGATTATTCCAGGATTATTCCAGGAGCCACATGTAGTTTTTCTGTCTGTTTCTCGTCAAAGCTTCTCACTGAATATCAGGATGTTTTTGTTTCTTTTTTTCCCCTTTTATTCATGAGTCAGATTTCATTGAAACATTGTGCAGTCTTTAGGGATAACTGGACATTATGTGTTTCTGTCGACTCCTATTTTTCTAAACACGTCTTGAATTCAAATGTTAAATTTTTCTTTTGTATATTTGCCGCAGTTATACTTCATGTGTTTTAGTGAGCAATAAACACATTTTCTTATTCAGAATTTGAATAAGTTGCTGCTCTTTCTAGTCTGTTCCTCTGTTTCAATTTCAGTATTTCAATAAAACTGATGCTTATTTCAATAAAACAGTTTTTTTTCAATTACTGACCTATAATTGACCTTAAAAAGTCCAAATTTACAGAAAAAGATTTCCAAGTTAACAGATGTCCAAATCATGAAAAAACACATTGAAAATGAACGAAGAGCAAGAAGAGCTTCTTTACTTCCAAACTGCTAACTTCTTGGCTTCTTGGAGTAAATGAATGGTGCTTCTCCTGAGAGGTCTAGAAGGCTGATATGACAGCAGGTCTGTAATGTATTTGGGTGCTAAGCTGTTCTGTGATTTATAAACTAACAGAAGTATTTTAAAGTCTTTTCTCTGCGCTACAGGAAACCAGTGTAAGGAGTTTAGAACTGGGATGATGTGCTCTATCTTTCTAGTTTTAGTGAGAATGCAAGCGCCAGCATTCTGGATCAGCTGCAAGTTTTGAAGTACATCGCACAGCTTTTTGCTCCTCTGTCTTGAGGTTTGTCAACATGGATGTTGAAGTCTCCCACAATTATTAAACAGTCATAATCAATGCATATAACAGTTAAGCATTCACTCAAGTCATCAAAAATATGTCACTTATTTTGGAGTTTTATATAAAGTTAGTGTCAGAGTTCTCTTATGGCCTTTTACCATGGTTCCAAAATATGTAAGAGTCGAACTTGTCCAGGAAAACTTTTTAGTTTAGTAAATCATGGATTAATGTAGCAACCTCTATCCCCTCTTATGCTTTCTGTTCTAGCTTAGAAAATTGTAATTAGGAGGTGCTGATTCGATTAGTACAGGTGTTTCACTGTTCTAATCTAACCATGGTTCTGTTAGAAACATAACATCAATATTGTGCTCAGTGATGAAATCATTTACCAAAAGTTATTTTGCTGATAAGGGTTTGACTTTTAGCAGAGCCAGTTTAAATGACTTGAATGGTGGTAGACAGTTCTTCAATTTGACATTGTTTTAGGCAGAAGACAAATCTGAGGTTAGATTTTAGACTGCTGCATTTCGTCTTAAGTACTGGCATTTCTGTTATTCATTTGCACACGGATTCTACTGTAACATACTGCCAGGGTGCCAGACACATTCTGGGGGAAGACAGGTGTAGAACTAATGTCTGGACCCACATGTCAGACTCCAGATATGCAGATTGGTGGTGGTCAGGATAAAGAATAGTCTGCTGTTTGAGTACTCAGTAGAGACATCCCTAGCTTTATATGTTCATTCATTTTTTCAATGAAGTTTAAAAACGGCAGTCCAGGAGACGGTGGTTCCAATGAACTCTAAAATTTAGAGATGGAAGAGATTTGGGGTGGGGGCGCATCAACAGCTTGGTTTCTGGGTGGCGTCTTTTGAGCCATTTTGTGGAAAAGATGGAAGAGATGTTGGGGCGGGGGTAGATGGCTGCTTATCCATTTGTTTTGGAATAGTGTGCTCCTGATGTACAGTGGGTTTCATCCTTATCAGATGTTGTGATGGTGTGGGGCACTTTGTTTGGCCTTGAGGTTGTTCTTCTTTTGACAGAGGAGCTTTTCTGATTCACAGCACAAAAAATATTTGATGTGAATAGTTTTTTTCCAGATGTATTAATACAGAATCTAATTTGTAGAGAAGACCACGCTGCCAGAAGATTCTGTGATTGTCAATAAAGTTCACTGAGCTGGCAGAACATGCTTTTTATGCCATTCATTAATCATAAGGAATCTGTTATATCTCTCATCTCCATGTCGAACTGTTGGTAGTGGTTCACTGATAAACACCTTAATTTATATATTATTCAGCAGATGATTGAAGTCATTTTTTAGAATTTCTGATCTTTGTTTGGCAGTATCATTAGCTCCAACATGTATTATTAGATTCTAAACTATCAGGTGATCAGTAATTATTGAGAATATATTCTATACTTTATATCAGACACCATTTCATGGGGGAAACGGATTACCTTCGTCCTCTTTGTATTGGAGAAATGGCTGATTCGATTCACTGCTCGATCACTGACAATAAGAACTTTTGGCATGTTTCCTGGTTTCTGGGTCACTTTAGGAGGAAATAGGTTGGATCTTGCCTCTTACTTCTTGTTGATGTTTGAAGGTGAGGTTTCCATCATAAATTCCTGTTGAAGAGCAGCAAACCTGTTTTCCAGTGGAATTTCAGTGGAATTCCAGTTAGAGAGATTACAGGGCTTGTTATGCCTGCAGCATCTTGTAATGACAGCAAGCACTGCATGAGGTCTGATGACACTTGACTCATTGTTAAACAAAAATAGAAGAACACTATGAAATAAAGAGAAACAATCAGTCAGAAAGAAAAAAAAGTCTGTTAAAGGCCACCTGGATGTGTTATTTCTATTTCCTGTCAGATTATTTATTTGATCTATACTTTTGGTTTAAAAATTAACTTCAGTAGCACTCATTCCTGTGACCTCAACTCGCTGCCACTGATTGAAAGGGCCACTGTTCGATTGCCCATGGGGGGGAGGCGTGTTTCTCCTCAGAGCATGGTCTCATTGTAAATGATTAGCTCAGATGGAGCACTTCATCCTGTTTAAACATCAGTGTGGTGAAAACTAAAGAACTGTTTCTGATTGGAGGAAAAAGCCACCTGTCCTCATCTCTGTTTTGATGAAGAATCAGTCTGTGAGCCTGGAGAAATACCTTGGGACTGTGACTGACAGCAAACACTGAATCCCATAGATGATGTGTACAGAAAGCTCAGAGCACACAATGCATCAAGCAGAACATCCACCTCCCTGACTCGGAGCTCAAAGTTTGTTCTTTATCTGTTCTCATGTTTTCTTGGAGCTCTTGGCATGGCTCATTTCCTGTTAAACACCAGAATCAGCTGCAGGGTGAAGATGTGTAGCTGAATGACTAGATCCTTCAGGAAGCCGATACACATTGCCACCATAGAGAACACATGGATTCCAGAAGCTCTCTAAGGTTTTTATAGGAGAACCAAAAATGGAGCTGGTGTGTAATGTGTGTTTTCTGTTCTGATGTCTGACTGGCAGCTGGAAACCAAACTGCTTCCTGAGTATCAGAAAGAAACTTTGAACCTTGAAGCTTCCGGGAACTCCACAGTTCTTCCTGTTGCTGCCCCGCCCTCCTACCTGCCCTGCCTCCATGAAAAGGTAAAGCTCTGCCTCCTTCCAAGCAGATCACCTGTGTCTCAGTCTGTTGTTCAGATGTTCTTCTTCAACTCTTTGGAGTGTTTCAACAAACTGTAAGTTTGCTATCTGAACTCTCACTTCAGGAAATGTCCTGCTTTTTTCTGCTGTCTGGAGAACATAATCACTTCTGGTTTCAGCATAGAGTTTCATCTCTACTGTTTGAAGGCTAATCTACAAAATAATTAGATTATTGATGAACTGGAATCAACCAACATGATGAACAGTTGATGTTCAGATGTGATATTAAGATAAGTAGAACTCTGCTGACCCAATCAGAGTTTTATGGCTTCAGATGATCCATCTAACATCTAAATATCTGGAACTTAAACACAAGAATGTTCTTCATGTTAAGTTAAAATTCCCTTTAAATCTCCAACCAAAAACTCTGGAATCTGAGAAAAACGTGTTCTAAAGGTTCTGCTGTTTTTCTGCTAAGGGTCTACAGAGGTCTACTTGAAACCTGAACTGTCTCTTTAGATGTTCTGCAGCCAATTAAGCCTTGTGGATCAACTTAAAATGTATTTTTGTCCATTAAGGAACAAAGGTCTAGTTGATAAATGTAGAAAATGATTAAAGCAGAGCTTGTGAGGTTACTCTGTCAGATATTTCTCCACCCTGCTGTTTATGGCAGCTGTAAAATATATGATGTTCAGACAGCAGATTGAAATAACAGCTGAACACCTGAAGGTGACTTGAATCAGAGCAGGAAATGTTCTCAGCTTTGAACTTCCCCAGATTCAACATTTTAGATTGAAATTCATTAAAAAGATGAACAATCTAAAAGGTAACAAAGACCTTTGTTCATGAAACCACAGAGAATCTAGAGGCTTCAACTGATTTAGAATCAGTTCATATTAACGGTTCCAGTCTCAGGCCTTGATGTCCACCTTACTAAACTATGTCATCAGCTGGGATCTTCTGATGTCTCCTATTTCTGCATAAAAATTCAAATAACTGAGTTTGGTTTTTAATGTTGTTGTTAGTGACCCAGGAAGGGATTGACATGGAAAAATGGATCTGGAGAGGCCTCCTGCTTCAGACTAAACTAGCCGAGTAGATCTAGTGAGATCTCTTCTGAAGCAGAGATTGAGACAAGCTCTCAGATCTGTTTTCCATCTCAACATATTCAGGTCTTCCTTCTAACAGAACTCTGAGAAACTCTCTATCCAAAGTGTTTCACTTCAGCTTTAGCTCCTACTGATGAACCAGAGAAGTTTGTTCATGTGTCAACAGGCAGTAGTTCACTTTGATTGATGTGCAGAAATCTTCCTGATGCTTTGGACTGGCTGAATGTAAAAATGAGTGAACAAAAGCAGAACCAGTTAGTTGACCACAATGGATCACTAATAGAAACTTGCTGTGGTTCTGGATGTTTGGAACTTTAACAAGGGCTGACTAAAGTCCATCAGCGTCTGTGGTGAACCCTTTTTGAGTCTGTTTTCATCCACATGTGCAGCTAGTTTCTAGTCTGGACATCAGAGATGATCCAGCTCCAATCATCTGGACCACTTTATTATTGTTGGACTTTGGGATTATAAATTGCTGTCTCCTTAGAACCTATCTGATCTACTCTGATCTACTTGTGACCTTTGATCTTTTATGATCCTGTTTCAGTTGTTTCAATTTTAGCCTCAATTTTTGCCTGGACTGCTGCTCCACTTCTCTGGTTTTTGCTTCATTTTGGTAAATACAACCGAGCTGCATCCAAAAACCAATTGGTTTGTTGACAAATTACAGCTCCTTAGCTCACTTGGTCAAAGGTCCAGTTTATTCATTCTCTGTTAAAAACAGGAAAAATTGGTCACTGCATCAATGAAAAGCCACATTAGTCTACAAACTTGGAACAGCATCACTAAAATTCCTATTAGCTTCATATTTTACCCTGGATCACAAGATTTAACACAAACTGAAACACTGACCAGAGTGTTCACAAGGTTCCTTTATCGTTTTCATGTAAAAATTCCAGTTTTTCAAATTCAACTTTCCAGAGTTTCCAATCCTTTATGTTCAGTTAAAATCTCATTAACAAGAATGCATCATGGATCTATCGCAGATCTCGAGAGATCAGGATTCAACCACAGGGATGTGAAAAACAGAGACAGTAATGGCAGAAGGATGAAAGGGAGGAAAAAAGTAGAACATAAGCAAGGAAAGATATAAAGAATGAAGATATTACACAAGTAAGGAAAAGCACATGGAAAGAAAGAGGACCAGAAGCGAGTACAGAAAGAAAGAATGGCAGAAGTAAGAGCAGCCCTTTTAGATGGAGGAACAGGAAATAGTATCTGCAAATATTTATTCATAATCTCAAAATATTTTTTCCTACTTTTCAAGAAAATGACTGAAATTCAACTCAAACTTTCCTAGATTTTCAGAATGAGTAGAAGGTGTAAAGAAAACTGCTTAAATAGGATGTCAAATGAATTATTACCCAAAGGACAGTGGACATCTACCAAGGCTGCAGTAATGTCTTCATATCATTGGATCAACTTAAAGGGGGTGGGGTATTATGCAAAATAGACTTCTTGTTAGCTGTATATCATGTTATAATGTAATTCCCTCATCAAAAAGATACTCGGAGTGTTCCTATGATTCCTTCATGCATGTTTGAGAAATCCTTGAATCTCCTATGACAGCTACTTGGGGGTGCCTTTATGTCTTTTCAAACAATGCGCCCCCTATTTACCCAAAGCTCCACCTTGGAGCTGCAGTCCACAATTGAGCTCCCACCCCACAAACTGCACAGCTCCTCCAGACTGGTGACAGCAGCAATTAGCAAGCTACACATCTGCTGAGCTTATCATAAGAACTACTTCTCAGTCCAATGCTCCTAAGAACAGTTGTAAATGACATAATGGAGAAGCATTGTTGTGATGACATGCTGAAGCCAGAGTTTCAGAAAGGGTAGGAGCTTCTTAACAAGACAGAGGCCCAATTTCAAGGTGTTAAATTGCAAAGTCAAAATTCTTTACAATTTTTGACTATAAAATGGAAATGCATAATACTGCCCCTTTAACAATGAGCTGCTAAGTTTTAGACAGTTTGCACATCAAAGCAGAGAAGACTGATCCAGACCAACATCCAGAGCATCACAGCAATCCTTGAGAACTTTTCAAGCACTTTGACAGGAAAATTAGGCTTCAGGAGCAGCTGATCTTCTTCCAGCACTAATGATGTAAAGGATGATCAGAGTTGATGAAGGATGTGTGTTTCCTCTGCAGGTGAAGGTAGAAAGTGTGTGTGAGCTGATGTGGATGTGAATTCAGCAGCATGGATCAGTGTGAGTACAGAGAGGAGGGAGTCCCTCCCTCCAAAACCACTCTGTGTGGGGAAGATGAGAGCCAGAGCAAAGGTCAGAGGTGAGATCACCATCTCCAACTGTCCTCAGCCCTTTCCACACAGCGTTCACACCAGATCAGGCCCAAACAGACGTGGTGATGAAGCTGCTGCTGCTCCTCTCTGGTGCTTCATCCAGACTGAGCAGAGCAGCTCAGCATGGTATCAGTGGCTTCTTCCAGACAGCAGGTCAGTGTTGCAGAAGCAGCTGAGGGACACCAGCCTGTTGGTTAGAGCTCTGGGTTCCAGCAGGACACATCTGGAAAAACTCATCAACTTCCAACACATTTCCTGGATCTGGTTGACCAACATGTTCAACATGATTCATCCTAGAAAGACAAATGGCTGATTAGACATTTATGGAATCATGTTGACATTGATTTTCTGTCTGAATACAACCCAGATCAACAGAACCAGCTCCTTGGTGTATGTAGGTACTGACTGGATCTCAAAATAAGTTAAAAATTTGTTAAATATCGAAAATATGCAATTAACACTGAGCCACTATTGAACTTGAAGACAACTACATCTAGTGCCCCTCTTTTTTTTAAAGAATTTTTTTTGGCTCTGGTGGCCTTTATTCACAAGTAATCCAAGAGGACAGGGGCAGAGACAAGGGGGGATAGACATATGGCAAAGGTACTGTAGCTTCTTGTATACAGGGCACCTGCAACAACCACTGTGCCACGTGACAACCCTAGGTCCCCTTTTTCATTCCATTTCCTGCCCACATGGGCCTCTAATGTAAATGTTTGCTGGTATGTAAACAAAACCTTACAGAATGGGTTTTAATAATATTTCTTTTTTCAGGACCCATCAGAAATTCAAACTTGAAGATGAACTTGAACCGGAACCCAGATGTATGTCACTTAAGAGCAACTACTCATATGATTTTCACATTAACTTTAAATCTTCTGGACCATCATCATCAGAAACGTGAGGGTCTATTGAACTTTAGATATTTATGGACTCTAAGTCTTGTTGTAACCTATACAAAGTTTTACATCGATTATCTGCCAGAATCCATAAGAGACAAGAATGTGAAAATGAACCTGAACTCAATGGTTTGTCTTTTAAGGGTGATAAATCAAAAGACATTGGCTTGTTCTTTAAATCTTACCAACATTCATCATCAGAGAGGTGATCTGTATCTGTTCTAACTGTGTAAACTGAATCAGTCTGAAATGTTTTTATTCCAACATGTGTTAAATGTGACCTCAGCTCTTTTCACCATTTTATTACGTTTAAATGTTTAGTGGTGTTTACTTACAAGCCTCACTGATTAGTCACCATCATTTTACACTTTTCTCATTAAAATAAAATATTTTGTTTGAACTGGCGTTCACTTGGCTTGGTTCTCTTTGGTGGTCTAGAATTTACTGCTATGTCCATCAACTAGTCAAATTTTGTTGTTCAAAAACTGTTCATTGAGTTTGAAAACAATACATTTATGACAATATTGGAATACTAAACTACCCTGAATATAAACTTGTTTCTAATACCTTCTTGTTGAAACTTACCTTAAAAAATTAAAAAGTATTTATTCAAAGATATAATTTTATAAAAACAAATAAAAAAGATAGTTATATTTACATATCTCCAGGAAAGTGCATAAACTAGAGCTAAAATAAAAAAATAGATATTTAAATAAAAGCAAACTGCAACATACAGTACATTACTTTTCTGTACTAGTGGCTAAAGTTTAATCTCAGGTGGAAAAACAGCAGTGGACTGATAATTTAAAATAGCTTTGGATTTTCTCCTAATAGGCCTTCTATCCAGATGAATACGAACAGCCATCAACAAGGTTGTCTTGATATCGGTGTTTTTCAAAAAATACATTTTGATGTTTCTAAGAAAAACTTCTACCCACATCATGTGCCTGTTACTTCTTTCATGAACTTACACATCAATATGACCCTTCCAGCCCTTTAGTCCACTTACAAAGGGACTTGTTTCAACTCCCCCCAAAAAAACCAATACAATACAATCTGTTGTTATCAATTGAACTTGTAAACCATCAGTCCCATCTTTACTATCAGAAACTTTCTGGAGAGAAAGGTTGTTATCTTATGTTTAAATTATGACAAAACAAAACCTCTTTCATGCCATTTCCTGTCCCCTCCCTGTTATCTTTTGTGCTTCTACTATCATCTTTATATGAATAAACAAGCAAATTTTAGCTAGTGTTGTTAACTGTTATGAAACTATTTACCTGGATAGTGTATCTGGTTTTTCATGGTACATCTGAATACATTAGGAGAAAATATAAACCAGTTCACAAATTAGTGGTGCAGTTATGTGATTAATTACAACATTTTCTTATTTTATAATTCTGGACAAGAAACTGTTTCCTCGGCCTTTTAATTTTATCAGTTCTACTATAACCCACTATAGAATGTGATAAACAGTCATTTTCATGTAAAAAATTCCATAACATTCACTGTTCCAGAGTTCTCTGTCTTTCATGTTCAGTTTAAAATCCAAAATTCACCATTTCTGCAGATAGTTCCACAGGTGTCAGGATTTAAATATGGACAATGGACAAAAACAGAGACTGTCAGAAAGTTTTTTAATGAGCTGGTGGGTTTTAAACAGTTTGCAAAACAAAACAGAAAAGACTGATTCAGACTAACATACGCAGCGATCTATGAGAATGGATGAAAGCATCTTTAAGGTCTTTGACATGAAAATGATGCTTCATCAACAGCTAATCTTTTTCCACCAAATGATATAAAGGAAGATCAGAGCTGATGTGCAGATGAGGGATGTGTGTTTCCTCAGCAGATGGAACAAATTTTTATTTAGCTGTTTTTAAATGCAATTTTATCTGATGAAAAATAATGCCTGTTCTAATTAGGTTGAAAAATATTAAGAAGATAATTTACTGCCAATGATTTTAAAAAATTGCTTGAACATTCAATATGGAATTTAAAAGATAAAAATAATTTTTAATATATTTCCTTTTGAAATTACATCTAGCTGCAGAGACTGGCTGGTTCTAATTACTATATCTGTGTAAAGTGAGTCAGTTGCACCATTTTTTACATGTCATATCTTTTTGACATGTACTACTATTTTCATGCAGTGCAGCGTGTGTTTAAATATTTTTTTTTCTGAAAAACTGCAGTGAAAGTGTAAAGGAATGGTTTATCGTTCTGTGAAATTTTGGTTTCCATTTAAGTACCCTTCATTCACCTATAATAAACTGTTAAAACTGTACAATAAACTCCCAACACACCTCCTGGTCTTTTCCAGGATATACTCCTGTGCTCCATGTTACCAACTAATCTGTGCGTTTATGTATGAATGTGGTTAGGCTGAGAGTGGGAAAGGTCAGTATGCCTGGAAAAGTGCAATATAAGTTTGGTCGATTCAGCATTTACTTTAAGTCTGGATTTGATTTGAGTCTGCCATTATACTGAACACCAAGAATGTATCCAGAATATTAAATGATTAGTGGAAAAAAAAGTGTGTTTCTTATTAAACATATGTTTTATAAATGTAAAATATATGAAGTGAAGTATATATCAAGAGCTACACTAATTTTAGTTGATAAAATCCAGCTTCTATATGTATTTTGAAGTTTGGTTTTAAATTTTATTTTATTTTTTTCATGTGGCTTGTACTTCTTATACAACCCACTGAGAGTGTTGTTTTTTTAATCTGTGTTAAAAATCAATTTTTTACCTCTGTGTTTCACTGAAGCAGAATATGAGGCCCAAATAGATTTGATTCTTCTAGGTGGAATTAGTTATTTTATGTACTTTATTTGTTAGTTGCCTCTGTTGTTTTATCCTATATACTGTTTAACTGTTTTGCTTGACTGAACTGAAAAGCACTTTGGTCTACCACTGTTATTTTTTTGTATGCTATAAAAAAAATAAATTCAGATTAACATTGATGCAGACAGGGTCACCCAATAGCTTCAACCAAACTACCAACTAAATTAAAGGCATACAGACTGATACCTGCAGGGAGTAGATTTACTGCAAACACTGGACTTTAGGATGGATATTGTCTTAATTTATTATAAATGAAATAAAAAGTGTTATGCGATATTCAGAAGAATATGTCTTAATTTTTTTAGGGTGAAGAATGTTACAGCTGAAAATGAACATGAATACAAGAACCTGTCCTTTAAAAGCTATGACTCAAAGGATCTTTGGTTTGAATTTAAACCAAATCAACCTCCAGCAGCAGAAAGGTGAGAATATCTGAATGCTGTAACAGTAAAGCGAGTTCATTCCACCATGTGATTGTGAGCTTTTTGATCTTTTTCACATAGATTGTTATTTTCATGCAGTGCTAGGTGTATTGGATGTTTTCTAACATTATATGGAGCTAATTAGTGAAGATATTGATGAGATACACACAACCCATGGTAAATGTTCAAGCCAGCACTATGTGGGCATTCAGAGCTGCTTACAACTTTAATTATGCTTTGGATCTTCATGACTTAAAAAAAGAAAACTACCTTCATGTAGAATTTCAATAACATGACATCAATACCATTCATCTGCCAGCTGTTTATATAGTTTGGACAGACATAATGTGAGCTAATTATTCCTGATGTCTACACTGACACTGGTGTTACTGGTGTTCATCCTTATATTTTATCTTCCTCTTCTAACTTGTTGTATTGTGTTTATTTGATGCTCTGGATTTTTAAAAGGACTTTTACTGCAATGTACTTGGTGATTTAATATCTGAAAACTGCTGTATGTATATTTACTTACTGATGAATTGTTCCTAATTCCTTCACAGAGTGGACCAGCAGTACTCAGATGATCCCAGTGCGCAAGCTGCCGACCATCAAACGCAGCTGGACTCCATATTTATGGTCTGTAAATGTGCAAAAACTACTTTTTTGTTTGTTCTACTTGTAGTCATTTCAATTCAATTCAATTCAAACACACTTTATTGATCCCAAAGGGAAATTAAATGTTGCTGTAAGTCATATCATTCAAGGTTCTTCAAAGAGTTGTTATAGATGGTGATGGCTGTGGGCAGGACAGATCTCCTGCAGCACATTGTATTACAGTGAATCTTAAGAAGCCTCTAAATGAAGACACTCTGTTTTTCTGTGTTAGATTATTAGTATTTTAATTCATGTAAAGAGGACTCTTCTCTTCCTTTATGTTGGAAATACAATACCCATATTCCAGGACCCTCTCTCCCACTCATTCCTACACACACACACACAATTAAAACACACACTGTAAGCAAGTGATATATGACAGTCTCATGAAGAGGATGCTCAGGGTTGTCAATAATTTGCTTGATTTTATGAAAAATTCCTCTTTGCACCATCATCTCCAGAGGTTGCACAGTAGTCCACATAATCAAACCAGAACCAGCCTTCTTTATCAGGTAGTTGAGCTGTTTTAAGCCCCTGGTTCTGATGCTGTTGCCCCAACAGATGTGTGATCTGTGTCTGCTGGTGTTTCTGAAAAAGCAAATCAGGCTGAACTGTGTTAAATGCATTGGAGAAATCAAAGAACATGATCCTCACAGTGGTGCCTGCTTTGTCCAGATGACAGTGGGTTTGTTGAAGCAGGTGTATAATAGCATCTTCAACTGCAACTCCACTGTGGTAAGCAAACTACAGGGGGTCCTGATATCTTCTTGTTTGTTTAATAAGGTGGGCTAACAGGAGTCTCTCCAAGACCTTCATAATATGGGATGTCAGGGCAAACAGTCTATAGTCACTGGTTACTGATAGATGAGTTTTCTTTGGTACCAGAACAAGGCAGGATCTCTTCCACAATGATGGAACCTTCTCTTGGGTCAAGCTAGGTTTGGAGAGGTGCTGCAGAATCCCACAGGGCAGCTCTGCACAGGTCTTCAGGACTCTGGGGCTGACACCATCTGGAACTGCAGCCTTGTTCCGGTTCAGTCTCTCCAGCTGACTTTTCACTTGACTTCTAAAGATAGACACATGGGGGTGGAGGCAAAGAGAGCAGCAGCATCTCCTGATTTGGTTGAAGACCAACTTGTAGAGGAAGAGCTCATGAATGAGGTATAAGATAAAACATCTGAGATTTGACAGGAAAACTGTGGGTCAAAGGAGGGTGGGATGTCTGTTTGATTGGAGGCAGGGGAGGAAGGTTGATTAACTTTTTCCTGAACTAAATCTCCTTTTCTTGAACCCTGTGATATTCTTCATCCATGACCACACATCTGTAATATTGTTCCTTTGTAGTTTATTCTCTAGCTTCTTCCTGTACTTCCCCTTGCTGTCTCTAATCTTGACTTTGAGCTGCTTCAGTATAGACTCCAATAATTCCCTGTCTCCCTCCCTGAAGGCTTATTTGTTCTTGTTTCAAAGTTCCTTCAGATCACTGGTGATCCAGGGTTTGTTATTAGGGAGGCATTTCACTGTTCTGGTGGGAATGGTGTTGTCTACACAAAAGTTTATATAGTCTGTCACATACTCAGTCATGGCATTAATGTCCTCTCCATGTGGCTGGCAAAGAGCAATCCAGTCTGTAGCCTCAAAACAACCCTGCAGGGCTTTTTTTTTAGCTTCCTGTGTCCACTTTCTCAAAGTCCATTTTTTACAGGCAGTTTCTGGAAAAGGAGTTTATATTCTGAGCAGAGAAAAACAAGGTTGTGATCTGATTTTCCCAGAGGAGGACTTGCTTTGGAGATATATGAATCCTTGACATTTGCATAAATTAAATCCAAGGTCTTGTTTTTTTCTGGTAGAGCAGCTGACAAACTGTTGAAATTTTGGCAGTGCATAAGAGTGAGGCATTATTCAAATCCCTGGATATTGCCACAAATGCATTGGGGAGTTGTCTGTAGTTTAGCAACAAGGGAACTGATGACATCACATGCATTGTCTGCAACAGCTAGGGATGGAATATAAGTGATTGCCAAAATAACCCTGGTAAACTCTCTTGGTAAATAATATTAACGGAAAAATACTGCCAATAGTTCAACGTCTGGACTACAGAGACGACACTTCACAGTCACATGTCCTGGATGACACCATCTGTTGTTAACAAGCACCGCCAAGCCACCTCCTTTCCTTTTCCATGCTGCTCATTGTAGACCAGTGGAATGTTAGTCTGTCCAACATGGATCTGATGTCTGATTCCATTATTTTGGTTTGATATCCATCCACTAAACCACTATCTGTGGCTGCTTGTCCTTGCAGGGTTGTGCAGTGGGTTGGGGCTTGGGTGACTAGTGATCACTGAGCAAGAGGTGGGGTATAACCTGGTTGCATTGGTTGCCTATCTATCATAGTCAAAATGATTTCTCATTCATAAACCATTCTATTTCAGATGCTAGAAGACAACATTGTCACTTTTGTGAAAAATGAGCTGAAGAAGATCCAGAATGTTGTCAGTCCAGTTTCCAAAAAATGGCCTGAGGGTCAGAGATATGAATGCTTTGAAGGTGAGGATGAACAGCAAAGAAGGAGCTGCAGAGAGGCATTAATGAAGATCATACTGAACTTCTTGAGGATAATGAATCAGAAAAAGCTGGCTGAATATCTGCAAAACAGTAAGAGGACTTCCAGAAAGATTTTATCTCCTGAATAAATGACACAGTCATTCATGAGAGACAGAACAAAATCTGTTTAAATAAACATATCTAGATTAAATCTGATTTATTGTCTCTAATTTTAAGACACTGATATTCTTTGCTTTTGTTTTTTCTTATCAAGAACATTTTGCAGCAGTCTGTGAGCATAACATTAAATCTGGTCTGAAGAAGAAGTTTCAGTGTGTATTTGAGGGGATTGCTAAAGCAGGAAGCCCAACCCCTTTAAGTCAGATCTACACGGACCTCTACATCACCGAGGGAGGAACTGGAGGGGTCACTGATGAACATGAGGTCAGACAGATTGAAACAGCATCCAGGAAACCACACAGACCAGAAACTACAATCAGACAAGAAGACATCTTTAAAGTCCCACCTGGAAGAGATCAACCAATCAGAACAGTGATGACAAAGGGAGTGGCTGGCATTGGGAAAACAGTCTTAACACAGAAGTTCACTCTGGACTGGGCTGAAGACAAAGCCCACCAGAACATTCAGTTCATATTTCCATTCACCTTCAGAGAGCTGAATGTGCTGAAGGAGAAAAAGTTCAGCTTGGTGGAACTTGTTCATCACTTCTTCACCGAAACCAAAGAAATCTGCAGCTTTGAACACTTCCAGGTTCTGTTCATCTTTGATGGTCTGGATGAGAGCAGGCTTCCACTGGACTTCCACAACAAGGAGATCCTGACTGATGTTACAGAGTCCACCTCAGTGGATGTTCTGCTGACAAACCTCATCAGGGGGAAACTGCTTCCCTCTGCTCTCCTCTGGATAACCACACGACCTGCAGCAGCCAGTCAGATCCCTCCTGAGTGTGTTGGCATGGTGACAGAGGTCAGAGGGTTCAATGATCCACAGAAGGAGGAGTACTTCAGGAAGAAATTCAGAGATAAGAAGAAGGCCAGCAGGATCATATCCCACATGAAGACATCACGAAGCCTCCACATAATGTGCCACATCCCAGTCTTCTGCTGGATCACTGCTACAGTTCTGGATGATGTGTTGAAGACCAGAGAGGGAGGAGAGCTGCCCAGTACCCTAACTGAGATGTACATCCACTTCCTGGTGGTGCAGACCAAAGTGAAGAAGGTCAAGTATGATGGAGGAGCTGAAACAGATCCACACTGGAGTCCAGAGAGCAGGAAGATGATTGAGTCTTTGGGAAAACTGGCTTTTGATCAGCTGCAGAGAGGAAACCTGATCTTCTATGAATCAGACCTGACAGAGTGTGGCATCAATATCAGAGCAGCCTCAGTGTACTCAGGAGTGTTCACACAGATCTTTAAAGAGGAGAGAGGGCTGTACCAGGACAAGGTGTTCTGCTTCATCCATCTGAGTGTTCAGGAGTTTCTGGCTGCTCTTCATGTTCATCTGACCTTCACTAAGTCTGGTGTTAACTTGCTGGAAGAAGCTCAAATGTCCTCAAAGAGGTATGCTTTTTTTCAAATGCCAAAACTAAAGTCTCTTCATCAGAGAGCTGTTGACCAAGGTTTACAGAGTCCAAATGGACACCTGGACTTGTTCCTCCGCTTCCTTCTGGGACTTTCACTCCAGACCAATCAGAGACTCCTTAAAGGCCTGCTGACACAGACAGGAAATAACTCACAGACCAGTCAGGAAACAGTTCAGTACATCAAGGAGAAAATCAAGGAGAATGTGTCTGCAGAGAAAAGCATCAATCTGTTCCACTGCCTGAATGAATTGAATGATCGTTCTCTTGTGGAGGAGATCCAACAGTCTCTGAGTTCAGGAAGTCTCTCCACAGATAAACTGTCTCCTGCACAGTGGTCAGCTCTGGGTTTTATCTTAGTGTCATCAGGAAAAGACCTTGATGTGTTTGACCTGAAGAAATACTGTGCTTCAGAGGAAGTTCTTCTGAAGCTGCTGCCAGTGGTTAAAGCCTCCAATAAAGCTCTGTAAATACTTTTGTTTTACATAATAATTTATACTTTTGAAACTTTTGGATATTAAATAAACTAAATATGCTTTTTAATTATTGTTTCTTTAGGTTGAGTGGATGTAACCTGTCAGAGAAAAGCTGCAAAGCTCTGTCCTCAGTTCTCAGTTCCCAGTTTACTAGTCTCACAAAACTAGACCTGAGCAACAACAGCCTGAAGGATTCAGGAGTGAAGTATCTATCAGATGGACTAGAGAGTTCAAACCACAGCCTGAAAACCCTTGGGTAAGGATCAAGGACATGGAAAGGAATTTCCTGTTCAAGTCAAATTCTGTTTTGTTTTTTTTTTGTTTTTTTTGTTTGTTTGTTTGTTTGTTTGTTTGTTTGTTTGTTTGTTTTTGTTGTTGTTTTTTTATATAGTTATCCCAATTCACAACCAACAGCACAGAATAATGAAGACAATACATAGTATACAAGAAAAACAAGTCCAATTCTAAGGGCAAGGAAAATAGTCTATACCACATTCATTTCAAACAAAACTGCATTACTTCAGTTTAGTAATGCATCACATTCACATCAAATAAAATGCACTCCTGTTCAAACCAGTCAGTATAATATAGTCAGATTCAGTTGATTAATAAAAGCCAATATGGAAAATGTTCTGTATGGAACAAAAAGTGGCTGCTTGGAGTTGTAAATTCTGCCGAGACCTCTCATCCAAAACAAGCATAAGACCACAGTAGAAGGGAATCTCCTTTGGATTTATGTTTTTCAAGAAGTATCTGAATGTGGGGGATATCTGCCATGACCAGCTGGCAGCTCAGACATTTTAAGGAGACATGGAGAGCTAGTCAGCTAAAATTAATTTCTAATGAAAAATAGAAAAAGTAAAAGTAACTTTAACATAAAAAGTTAATGGAAGCAATACTGCATGGAAAGTATAAATGGGTAAAAGAGTGATTAGAAAGCCTAAAGGCCTTGATAGTGGATACATTTTTTTCTGTCTATTTTTGGGGATGTTCTGTCTTCTCAAGCTGGATGTTGTAGGTCGATGCTCACATTGAACGTGAGTCTGCTAGAGCTCATTTCCTCTTATGAGGGAGTTGTTCCTTTCCATTGTCACACCATATTAATTCAGGAAGAGAATGGATTATTGCAAATTCATTGACTCAATGCAATGATCTGGATTTCTTTGGGCAAAAAATAACTGGCATAAAAATTAAACCTGACTGTGTTTTATTACTGAAATCAAAGTGGAATGATTTGATTACATTTTCTCTAGAAAAATTGGATGTTTGTTTTTCAAAGTGCTTTGAGACTACATTTGTTTTAAAATGACAGCATATGACTGAACAGAACTGAATTTAATGGAAAACTAAATTCATCTCTGTTTTGCTGAAGTCTCCTGTAAGTCTACTCATATTTTTTTCACAACAATGTTGCACATTTAGAAGTAAGTACAGGACTAAACTTTGCTGAATTATTCCTTGCCTATTTAGAGGCAGAGAAGAAAAAAGTACTTAGTCGATTGTAAGGACTCACTGGGAGGACCCGGAAATTCAACCACACACAGAAGTACGTAAAGGAAAAACAAGTTTATTTAGAATCAGGAACTGGTAGCAGCTCAGGAAGAATCGATGAAGGTCTCCACAAGGGAATCCAACGCAGTACCAGGGGCTAGACGATAATCAGGCAGAGGTTATACACGGAGAGGCAGAGAGAGCAAACTTAACTAGAGGGTCAGGCAATACTCGGTGGTCGTGAAGAGGAGCTTGAGTCAGGGTCCAGAAATCCAGAACCAAAGGAATCCGTAATGGGCTTGGCAGGAGGGGAAGATCCGTGGACGGAAATGGGTCGAAGAAACACAAGAAGACAAGGCATGAAACGCTGGATTTCTACTGGCTCGTGGCTGTCGATAATCTGGCAGGGAGGCAGGGGCTGAGAGGAGTTAAGTAGAGCAGGGCCCAGGTGGCACAGATCAGCAATCAGGTGACACAGGTGAGTAGAATGAAAACTAATTACAGCATGGGCAGGACCAAACATGAATCATAACAGTACCCCCTCCTCAAGGTCCGGCTCCAGAAGGACCACCTGGCTGGTCAGGATTGGACCGATGAAACTCCCTGATAAGGGATTTGTCCAAAATGTGTCGGGCCGGCACCCAGGAGCGCTCTTCAGGCCCATATCCCTCCCAATCCACCAAGTAATGGATGGACCGGCCCCAACGTCTGGAGCGAAGGAGGCGGCGCACTGTGTGAGCGGGGCCCCCCATCAATGATCCGGGCGGGAGGAGGGGGCCTGGAGGAGGGAACCAACCGTGAAGAGAAAACAGGTTTAACACGTGACACATGAAAGGTGGGACATCTTAGAAAATCGATCCACAACTGTGAGGAGGACAGAATGGTTATCGGAAGTGGGTAAACCAGTAACAAAATCCATGGATATGTGGGACCATGGGCGGTGAGGAACCGGGAGGGGCCGCAGAAGCCCAGAGGGTGGTCGACGGGATGGTTTAGCCTGACAGCACACTCTGCAAGCCTTGATAAACTCCTTTACATCTTGCAGCATAGTCTCCCACCAGAAACACCTCCTGATCACAGCTAGGGTCTTAGTGACTCCTGGATGGCAGAAAAATTTAGAGGCATGACAAAAGGATAGTACCTCAGGTATTAGCTGCTCAGGGACAAATAGTCGATTCTTAGGACAGCTCTCAGGGATGGGGCTTTGCAGATGGGCTTCTCTGATTCTCTTCTCTAGCTCTAGCCTGGAAACTGCTAGCCACGCAGATGAGGGGAGCACATAGTCCACCTGCTTAGCCTCTTGACTCTCCTCCATAGTCTCATGCAGCCTGGAGAGTGCGTCTGGCTTAGTGTTCTTACTCCCAGGTCTGTAAGATAGTGAAAAATTAAAGCGACTGAAGAATAGAGCCCACCTGGCTTGCCTGGGGTTAAGTCTCCTAGCAGACTTGAGGTACTGCAGATTCTTATGATCAGTCCAGACCACGAAGGGTTCCTTAGCTCCCTCGAGCCAGTGCCTCCACTCCTCGAGGGCCAGTTTGACTGCCAGCAGTTCCCGGTCACCGACATCATAGTTGGTCTCTGCAGAAGACAGTTTTCTAGAAAAGAAGGCACATGGGTGAATCTTCTCATCAGTGTTTCTCTGGCTGAGTACGGCTCCCACCCCAGAGTTAGAAGCATCCACTTCTACAATGAATTGGCGAGAAGGGTCCGGTGCGCGGAGGACAGGAGCGGAGGTGAAGGCCTTTTTAAGGTGGTCAAAGGACTCTGCAGCACTCTTACTCCAAACGAATTTGCACTTGGATGAAGTAAGAGAATGAAGTGGAGAAGCAACAGAACTGAAATTGCGGATGAACCGTCGATAGAAATTAGCAAACCCCAGAAACCTCTGAAGTTGTCTACGGTCTTGTGGGCAGGGCCAATTCTTGATGGCGTCCGTCTTGCTGGGGTCCATGGAAATCCTGTTAGGAGAGATGACGAAACCCAAGAATGAAGTGGACGATTTGTGAAACTCACACTTTTCTGCCTTGACAAACAGGTTATTCTGCAGCAAGCGGAGAATAACAGAACGGACATGAGTCTGATGGGTAGTGAGATCCTTAGAGAAAATTAAGATGTCATCCAGATAAACATAAACAAAACGACCGACCATGTCCCTGAGGACATCATTGACTAGAGCTTGGAACACTGCGGGAGCGTTGGATAGGCCAAAGGGCATTACCAGGTATTCATAATGGCCGGTTGGAGTGTTAAAAGCCGTCTTCCACTCATCCCCCTCCTTGATACGGACTAGATGGTAGGCATTTCTGAGATCGAGCTTGGTAAAAACTGTGGATCCCTGAATCAGGTCGAAAGCAGTGTTCATTAGGGGAAGTGGGTAACGATTCTTGACTGTGATGTCATTCAATCCCCTGTAGTCAATACAGGGTCTCAAAGAACCATCCTTCTTGCCCACAAAGAAAAAACCTGCACCAGCTGGAGAGGATGAAGGGCGGATAATGCCTGCCTTGAGTGCGTCACAGATATAATCCCTCATGGCCTTATCCTCCGGGCCGGAGAGGGAGTATAGACGGCCTTTGGGAGGAAAGGTTCCAGGAAGCAAATCAATTGCACAATCATAGGGCCGATGGGGTGGAAGGGAAGTGGCACGATGCTTATTAAAGACTTCCCGAAGGTCATGGTAAACAGCCGGTACCTTGGATAGGTCGGGATAGGTTTCCTGTCCCGAGATAGGGACAGAAAAAGGGACCGAAGCTGCTAAGAGGCAAGTGGAATGGCAAGATGGTGACCAACCCAACACCTCGCCCTTCACCCAGTCAATGTGGGGGTTGTGTTTTCTTAGCCAAGAAGCCCCCAAAATGACAGGGAGACCAGGAGACTCTATTATCAGGAAGGAGATAAGTTCATGGTGATTCCCAGAAATACTGAACTTAATGGGACCCGTTTCATGGGTGATCTGGTGAAGTACATGGCCATCAATAGCCAAAACTTCAAGACACTTAGAGGTAGGTAAAAGTTGGATGCCCAGAGATTCGGCAAGACCACGGTCCATGAACTCAGTATCTGCTCCTGAATCAATAAAGACTGGGAGACGCTTGGTTTGACAATCAGCTTGGAGAGTGGCTTGAACAGAGAATGAAGAGGATTGCCATCGCTTTTGACTCAGCAGGAGCCTCTTACCTCCTGCTGAGCCTGGCCTTTTACAGGACACCGACTAAGTAGGTGACCCTCTCCACCACAATAGAAACAAAGGCCTCTCTTAAATCTCCGCTCTCTCTCTTGTGGGGACAGGCGAGTTCGACCAATCTGCATAGGCTCCTCTCCCGGAGAGGTGGGTGAAGAACTCAAAGGTGGAGCCGTGACTGGTGGCTGTGATCTGGGAACAGATTCAACATGGTAAGTATGACTGAGGGAACTCCTCTCCAACCTTCTCTCATGGAGCCTAGCATCAATTCTGGCGGCCAGGGTCTCCAGTTCCTCCAGGTCCTTGGGAGCGTCTCGGGTAGACAGCTCATCCTTTATCTCCTCACTGAGACCCTGATAGAACGCATCACATAGTGCCTCATCGTTCCAGTCACTTCCTGAGGATAGAGCATGAAAATCGATAATGTACTCAGTTACTCGCTTCCTGCCTTGTTTGAGTCTGAGCAACCCACGTGCAGCCTCCCTCTGAGGCAGAACAGGATCAAAGACCCTGATTAGCTCCTTGGAAAAGTCCTGGAACCGATAACAAATGAGGGAGTCCCTCCGCCATTCTGCAGTCCCCCATAATTTGGCTTTTCCCGAAAGGAGGGAAATAGCATAGGCTACTTTAGCGCGTTCAGAGGGAAAAGATGACGGCTGAAGTTCAAAGATTATTTCACACTGAGTAATGAAGGGACGACACTGACTCTGCTCACCTTTAAACACCTCCGGAGGAGACAGGCAGGGCTCAAAAATGGGTGAGACCTGGAAACCAGACGTAGCGGCTTTGAGGCTGGGAGAAGGGGCTCCTTTAGGGGAGGGAAGGGAGGACATCCTATCAAGCATGCTCATCATTTGTTGCATGTTTGACTCCAGGCGGGTAATAGCGTCTTCAACACTTGAACGCCACTCCTGTGTGGGTGACGGGTCCATAGTGGCCAGATTATTCTGTAAGGACTCACTGGGAGGACCCGGAAATTCAACCACACACAGAAGTACGTAAAGGAAAAACAAGTTTATTTAGAATCAGGAACTGGTAGCAGCTCAGGAAGAATCGATGAAGGTCTCCACAAGGGAATCCAACGCAGTACCAGGGGCTAGACGATAATCAGGCAGAGGTTATACACGGAGAGGCAGAGAGAGCAAACTTAACTAGAGGGTCAGGCAATACTCGGTGGTCGTGAAGAGGAGCTTGAGTCAGGGTCCAGAAATCCAGAACCAAAGGAATCCGTAATGGGCTTGGCAGGAGGGGAAGATCCGTGGACGGAAATGGGTCGAAGAAACACAAGAAGACAAGGCATGAAACGCTGGATTTCTACTGGCTCGTGGCTGTCGATAATCTGGCAGGGAGGCAGGGGCTGAGAGGAGTTAAGTAGAGCAGGGCCCAGGTGGCACAGATCAGCAATCAGGTGACACAGGTGAGTAGAATGAAAACTAATTACAGCATGGGCAGGACCAAACATGAATCATAACAGTCGATAACATGATTTCCCAATCAAATGTGCAATAAATGTTTTGTTCTTTGTTGAAATCCATGTACACAACATATTACTCAATAACAAACTAAAAAATTAATAAAAGTAAATACTTTCCCCCAATTTTTTCTGATTTATTTATTTTTTCTCAGTAGCTTCTTCTTCCAATCACCCAAAAAGAACAGTACTTGTGAAACAGGGCTATCAGAGAGTAGTACATTGTCATGCTGAATGTTTTTCATATTCAAAGCATTTATACAATATTATTGCAGACACCTTTTGTAATTATGTGTTCAGTCTATTCAGAACTGAAATTGTTCACATTTACCCCTCTCCTATACACAGCAATTGAAAGTACTATTGCTGAGGCTGACTGTTTTATCCTATAGACTTTAGAACTCTCTCAGAGTTTATACTTTTAGATCGAGTTCTCTCCGAGATGAAGCCACTGAAGGAGCTACTGGTTCCATTTACTTGAATGACTCAATTCAGTTGACCATCCACTATCCCAAGATGCTTGTTCTGAAGGAGTGGAAAGTCAGTGACACGATGGAATCAACTGGGTTTCCTTAGATGGAACAGGTTTTTTACCAGTTTGAACAATTGAACTGGACTGCACTACAAGACTTGAATCTGTCTATATTACTGGATTGAAAATTCTTTGCAAAGTGCCTTGAGAAGATACTCATTGAGAACTGAGGCAATACAAATGAATGAAAGTGAATTGATTTAATATAAATTAATAAACATTTCTTTGTACTTTTGCCTCAGATTGAGTTGCTGCAACCTATCAGAGAAAAGCTGTGAAGCTCTGTCCTCAGTTCTCAGCTCCCAGTCCTCCAGTCTCAGAGAACTGGACCTGAGTAACAACAACCTGCAGGATTCAGGAGTGAAGCTTCTCTCTGCTGGACTGGAGAGTCCAAACTGCAACCTGGAAACTCTCAGGTAAGCCACAGACATTCTTAATTCCATTCCTAAACTGCATCGTATTAACAACTTGGTCTGGACTTTTGTAGAGGACTCTGTAGTTGAAAACATCACCAAGACAAAAGAGCTGTGCTGTAAAGGGTAAGGATAAGATATCGGCGCATCTTCTTTAGCCATTGGTTATCAAAGGTCAAGCAATGGAGCTGGTTGAATCCTTTAAATGCCTCAGTATAGAAATGGACAAGTGTCTCTCATTTTCCCAGCATATGATCCACATTTACCAAAAGGTTTACCAACATCTTCACCTGCTGAGGAAACTAAAACCGTTCCATGTCTGTAAAAATGTTTTGAAATTGGTTTACAGGTCACTTATTGAATCCATCCTCACATTCCATAATCCAAGGCTATTTGTAATTTAGAAGCATAATAAAAGAAAGATAGACTTGAGATGCTTTGGCAGAAACAAAAGTTCTCTTCTACACCAGTAAATATATAAATTATCCACCCATTTCTATGAATTGTATGTATTTCTTGTATTTATATGCTGATTTAATCATTTTAAATTCAATAACAATAATAGCTGTTTGTGTGTGTGGAGCATTATAAGCAAGCTAAGTTGTAAAAAACAAAGAACAGCTCTCGTTAACTGAGACTCGAGTCCTACTGTTCATGGCAAAGAGGTGTTCAGAAGAATCAAATCACTCGACATGTCAATACTCTCAGCAGGTATGACTTGGCTCATCTAGTTGGAAATATGTTTTTAGAAGTTTTCAGCTTTTGTTCTATTTTCCAACAAGGCTGTGAGCTTCTGTCTTGTTAGCCTATGTCATGAAGTCATCTGTGAATCCTGAGCTCTTGTGGAATTAAACGATGCCTAAATACACAATGCAAAATTTCTCAGCTGGCTTGGGAACAGCTTGCAATTCCCTCAAATAAGTGGAAGAAAACAAAAAATATAAAGTTAGATGATGTTTTCTTTCAGCCTGAATATACCTGACATAAATATTTATTTTATTCTAGGTGTTACAGATCCAGTTAGTCAGTAGGGATGTTTGATACCACCGATTTCTTTTCCAATCCAATACTGAGTAAAATTCAGGCTGGTGTTAGTGATGCTGATCCAAGACTGATACTTTGTGCAAATCCAGCTAATGTTTCTGGTAAATCTATAAAACGTGTTGCTGTTTTAAAATACGGGTTGACTCAAATTAAAATTGTCAGTAAAATATTTAATTAAACAATTAAATTCCACCACAGCTGTTTTATCGCAAATGGTCTACTTTAACGCCACCTAATTTGTCATCCATTTGAGAGGATTCATTCTTTAGGAAAGCTTACTTTTAATAAATTTAGGCTTATTTGCCTATATTAAAGCATATATTTATTTTGTTTGTTTTTTCATAACTATATTTATCAATTAAAACAGCTCCAACAGCAACAGTGCTTAGCACCGCTTAAAGCCCAACATTATCTTCCTCTGTACCTGGGTAGTACCCTTTTGCAGCACCCCTAAAGATGCCTCTCTTGCTCAAGCAGCAGCAGAAACTGACGCTGCGCTCTCCTCTATTGACCACCTTATCAAAAATGCAACATATTCTGTGTTGTGGTTTAACCTGAGGTGTTTCGCAAAGTTTGTTATGTTGCCACTTTTCCTCATTGTTTTTCCACAAAGATCACAAACTGTGCCTTTGCTGTTTGTGGAACTGAAATATCTCCACACATGACTCAGTTTATTGCTATTGTGTCTGAGTGCCTGACTGAGCTGAGCAGCAGTGGCACGCTGCTTTTACAAATTATTCACTTACGCAGGCGGAAGGAAAAGTAAATCCCCATCAACCAAAGAATTTAGACAAGATCTCAATAGTTTAAAAATTTTTTCCACTGTATTTTTGTTAATGGTATACCTCAAATAACTGAAGTATCAAAAGTATCAATATTTTGATTTGAGAATCGATTTTAGAGCAAGATCTGGTATCGGAGGTATTCATATTTCAATATCGATCTGCACATCACTATTAGTGAGCGCAGGGTGGAGCACTGCTCACCGCCTTGTTACCATCATATCACACTCATTACAGCTGCAGCAGTGCAGTCCCAGACCAGGCAGACCTAGATCTGTGTGTCAGTGACATGCTATGTATCGTAGTAATGTTTTAAAAACAATAAAGTTCTGCACCTCACCCAGAGAAACTGAAAAATATTCCTGCAGACAGGAATTCATATTAGTCCTGGCACTGTTCTTTTCACCAGTATCTGGTGGATGTTGACATCTCAGAAGTATCTTTTTTTCCAACGCCAGTTACCAGCATGGGTTGAGTGATGTGTTGGCAATGTTAATGAGCCATGTGTTTTAACTCAAACTTGCAACTTATTGGGCGAAACCAAAACAAAACCATGTGACTAGCCAATAAACACTGGCATGTTAATCCGCTTTGAGTTTCCCCCACACCCACTGAAATGGATCAGATTTACTCTGTAAACAAGCTGAATTCAAACACAAAGTTTACCATTTTAAAATGTCCGCAAATGGGATTTAAAGCATGGGGTGGTTTCTTCATGAGCTGAATTAGTATATTTTGCAAAAAATAAAACTCATTATTTTCTCAGAAATTGGTGGTTTTCATCTTTTCTCTCCATTTCTGTTCTGTCGACTTGTGCCTACATTTGCCTTGGCGAGTCACTCGTGTTGCAACATGAAGCCATGCACATTAATATATTAGTCATAGTTTACAAAATTCTAGGGGCTGAATTTATCCATGTTTACAGGATGTATTGATTATCAAGAAGAAATACTCAAAGTTTTCTGGTTTCAGGATCTTTCCACATTGGATTTATTAATCTGTTGCAATGATTTCTTAGTTTTCAGTATTTGGAAAACTTTGTATAATTTTGATTCAACCTTAACCTTTTTGAAAAAAATTGTAATTTTGGTTTGTTTTTAGCTTGTCAGGCTGTTTAATCACAGACAAAGGCTGTTCTTATCTGGCCTTTGCTCTGACCATGAACCATTCTCACCTGAAAGAGTTGGACCTTAGCTACAATCATCCAGGAGAGGTGGGAGTGAAGCAGTTGATGTTTGGACTGAAGGATTCACACTGGAGACTAAACACTCTCAGGTATGGAGACAACTGATGCAGAGTATTTAACAGACTAGAAAAAAGCAGGCTCTCTGTTCTTGCTTTTTCTGTTGTTTTTTTTCCTGGATACAAATATTATCTGTGACTCGTCACAGTTTACATATAAGCAGCAAATTTGCATAGACTTTCCACCAAGAATGTGCTCCCTCTTACCTTTCTCTATTTATTCCAGTTCAGGGAATTGTGGTTTTATTTATTCCAACATATCTTTGTAATCAAGTTCTTCCTCCTTAACCTAATTATTACCAGTATATGCCTAACCCCTAAACATAATCTAAACTCAATTCACACCTTAGTCCTGAACCTAACCCCTAACTCAAAAACAGCACTTCTTGGACCCCATAAGCAGCAGTCGGTCCCCACAGTATAGTCTGTGTTAGGAAAATGGCCCTTACAATATTTTAAAATAAAGACTTTTTGAACATTAATGAATAAAATGTAACATTGCCATGCTACCAAAACAAGCATGAAATCAATCATAGTCAGAATAGACTGTCTTTCTATAGGCACAAAAACATCTGTTGGCTTAGGCTGTTCTGAATGGTGTGTGTTTCCTTTGTAAGGCCTTAAAAATATTCACATCTAGGGAATAGCAGATGTGACTTCTGTGGATGTGAAACTGTATTGACTAGATCTGAAAGCTTTGCAAGGACATTTTCTTCAGACTAAGGGAACAGTTTTTGTAAGGGAAAGATCAAATCTGGTGTGTTTGTCTACGCTATTATAATTGTTTAAAATGTACATTCTTTTTCACTCCCCAGAGTCATTTACAACATCTTAGTCATAGGGAAAATAGGAATAGGAATGCTTTTTTCTCCAATCGACTCACTTGACTATTTTATCCAATGTCTTTCTGCTTATATATCTTCCTGGATAAATAACCACACATGGTCTTAAGCTCTCTTGTTGAAAAGCAGTGTTTATGAAATGGACTTTACTAGCTTTGTGAGAAAAGTCTCCCATTAAGGCCTCCACATACTTCATCCAAAGCTGAACAATCGATGCACAGTCACGTGGTTGCAAACTGTTCATATTTGCACACACCTTTCATACAATAGTGCAGACTACCTGGGAAACTGTTCGTATTTGCACACACCTTTCATACAATAGCGCAGACTACCTTGGGGACGCCACTCCCACTTCATACCTCATGCCCCTACCCGCCAGGATTCCCCCTCCCTCACTGCATCCTCTGTTTTACTTTTACAAAACATTCAGAGAGACAGAGCCACATTTTTGTGTAGACAGCCTCTTCCGTGGGCAATAGCATTACAATTTCCATCCAGGAATTATTAGCCATTTGACATCTTATTATTATAGTAGTTATTTAGTGAAGAATCATACAAATGTTCATAATTCCTCACTGCGTCAGATAATTGTTCCTCAGAAGTATTCATGTCTGCTGCAGATACAAAAACCGGATGGTGGAAGCGGACAAGTTGAAGAAAAATATCAACACTGCTGTCCGAGCGCATTTTTACATAACATGGCTACAAACTTCTGACCAATCAGACAACACTTCATCTTCTTGTTATATTTTTTTGTGGTGGTTGGCAAACAGCTTTAGGGTGCATTACTGCCCAGACAACACTTTGCACTGAGCTCTATTGAAATAGTTCAACCCGAGTCTGGTGTCGAGTTCAGCATGCGGATGGCTCTCTCCAAACAAAATGACACAATTGTTGTTACGCGGCTACGTCAATGAGAGCCGATTTCGGCACTTCAGATGAAGTATGTCGGGACCTTTAGAGGTTAAAATGTCCCAACTCTACTTACAATGTAGACTTCCCAAGGCGCATTAAGCTCTTCACTTCATCTGTTTCTCCAACCATTTCTAAAGCTTTTACAAGTATTATAAGATGCTGTAGCCAGTTATGAATGCATTCAAGCAAGTAGGAACATTTGAGGCTGTGGTCCTCAGCCTGTCAAATAACTTTCTCAACAGTCAAACAATATGTATTTTCCATATGTCTCATCTAAAGATTTGCTTTTTATGTCTAATTATCTTTATGCACTTTTTAAATAATATTATGTTATGTGATTTTTAAAAAGTTTATTTTATCTTCTGTGGTTCTTTGTGGTTAAGTACTTAATAAAAAGGACATTTTGTTATCAGCCATAAAATGTCCATGTTTGCTGCTGAAAGAGACTGATGGTCTACCCCCCCTATTCCTAACAGGGTGAAGCCTGCTGGAGTCCAATGGTTGACACCAGGTCTGAGGAAGTGTAAGTGTGTTTTTCATCTGATTCATGACAACAAAGTAGCTCACATTCAACCATCTTCAAACTGTCCCATCACTCATTCAGGAGTCATCATCAAAGTGTCAATAAATTATCAATAACTGCAGCTGGATTGTGTTTGTTCTCTCCATCAGATTCCTGTCAACTCACAATTGACTTAAACACGGTGAACAAAGAGCTCAGATTGTCTGACAACAACAGGAAAGTGACACGTGTGAAGGACCGTCAGTCTTATCCTGATCATCCAGACAGATTTGATGTTCCTCAGCTGCTGTGTCAAACTGGTTTGACTGGTCGCTGTTACTGGGAGGTTGAGGTGCGAGGGGAAGTGGACATATCTGTGAGCTACAGATCAATTAGAATTAGAGGATACAGCGATGCTTGTTGGTTTGGACGGAATCATCAGTCCTGGAGTCTGTTCTGCTCTGATAAGGGTTATTCTGTCTGGCACAATGCCAAAAAAACACCCATCTTAATCTCTCCTTCCTCCTCCCTCTCCTCCACCTTCTATGTCTCCAACAGAGTAGCAGTCTATGTAGACTGTCCTGCTGGGATTTTGTCTTTTTTTAGAGTCTCATCTGACTCACTGATCCACATCCACACCTTCAACACCACATTCACTGAACCTCTTTATGCTGGATTTAAAATCTTTCCTGATTCCTCAGTTTTACTGTGTTAAGGTTGAAGAGACACAGAGGAAAAACATCTTGCTCTTGAACACATTTACTGTCCATCCAAAATAAAAGTCCCTAATATTTTTGGAGAGACTTGAGCTTTTTTGGCACACATTTGCTCTGGCATAATTTCTCTAAATGTCTTTAATGAGTCAAAATGTATTTCTATCTAAAGTTGCGTTAATTTCCCCCAAAATCTTGTAGAGACTATAGTGTTATATGCATGGCCAATTACCTTTCTAGCACATTCTGAAGATTCTCAGTGGGGTTAAAGTGTGGACTCTGTGGGGGGGGGGCAATCCATGTCTCATCATCCTTAAACAGGTCTTGAACAATTTAAGTCTGATTAATTGTGATATTATCATCTTGGAACACAACCATGCAATCAGTGAAAAAGAAATTTACTGATGGAATAATCTGGTCACTGAGTATATCTACCTTGTTCTTTGGACACATAATGTCTCCAAACCCCGGCAAGACCAACTGAAGCAATTCCAGGTTACAGCCCCCATAGGCGGAAGCTCAACTGGAGACTGCATCTTTGTGGATATAGCTGTAGACTTTGTAGAAACAGGCTTTGTGAGAGCAAGCATTTAGCCACCCTTGAATAGCTGTCACCTGAGATTCAAGGATTTCTCAAACATGCAAATATGCCAAAGCAACACTCCAAGTATGTTTTTGATGAAGGAATGACATTATAGCATGATATAAACCCCCAAAAAGTAAATTTTACAAACCCCTCCCCCCAAGTCATCACCGATCACCATCAACTGGGATCTTTTTCTTAACCACATTTCTTCCTTGAAGATGGTAGCTCCCCAACCTTCCCCCATAATGTCTTCTAACATTGTTCTTTAAAGTGGAACTAAATCCAGTGTGAAAGCATAACCCTGCTCTCAGACAAATTTTGAAAAAAAATCCACCAAAGTGGGTGGGGCAAAGACACTGAGAGGCAAGGTTAAGTGTGGATATGAGAGGGGGGAGGTTAAGCAGGGGTGTGGTCTGGACAAGGGAAAGCACCGTTGTCAACTTAACTTTGTCACTATATTTAGTGACTTTTTAGACCCTTCTATTGACTTTTAAAAGTGGCTAGTGACAAATCTATCATCTTTTTTTTCTGTGGTATTGGAGACTTTGGTGAAAACATATGAAAGCACAAATCGGTCTGCACAACTGTCCTGAGCAAAAAGGGAGTGCTGCCTTGAGCCCCTCCTGCTTCGTAAGCACCGTGGTCAGTCTCACAGTTGTCTACAGCAAACCCTGCCTCCAGTCACAGCAGAGAGGAGACACATTTTACTTTGTGTCCACATTGCAAATGATTCAGCATGTGGAAATTACAAAAACCTTGTAGAGCAATGCTCACAGTGCTTGCAATTGCAACTCCTGACTCGTCATGGGGATGTGTGTCTGAGTGAGATTGTTTTATACCTGAACCCTGGCTACTGCAGTTGAATACAAAAATTCAACTGCAGTAGCCACCTTTCAGCCCAAAGAGGAAAGCTCTACGATGGTTTTACGCCAGATATTGCATCATTGAACAAATTTGTATTAATATGTCACAATTTACACAGTAACAAAAGATAGTCCTCTTAAGGCCCAATTTATACAGCTTGCCTGCAAAAAAAGTTTCTCTTTAAGAAATAAGAAACTTCTTACTTTTGATGGAGTGACATATCTTGTTACAAGCTGAAACATAGTCATCCATGTAGTAATTATCCTGTGTGAGACTCTTACAAGTTTGATTTGCTAAATCCACATGGTAGCATTTTTAGCATGCAGTGTAGTTAAGTCTTCGCTCAGAAAAAATATTTTCAGATTGATATTTAGATACTATACATATAACATCGTCAACAGGAATAATTACAAAGCTTATAAACATTTGAAGTAAGGTTGGACATGAATATTATTAGTCATGAATTCAGTCTGTTCTTTTGAAAGTGGTCTAATCAATAGCAAACTTATTCCTCGCCCAGACCTACATATGGAAATTAGAATTATTCTTGGATCTAGATGTTCTGTTTCTGTCTGTTACACACCAATGATTCAGTGTATCAGTACTCAAGGTTTCTTTGAATCTAACTTTAACCAAGAGGATTCAGTTGCACTGTATTTGTATATTTAAAATTACTGATGCAATTTTATTACACAGAAATGCATCTCGGACACATTTCTCTCCTGCACATAGAGGGAATTTGGTTTAAAAAAATTGAATTTGCAAATTCATCATTTGAATAGCAAACAAAAGTTCAAACAAACCCAACAATTAAAAAATGTATGCCTTTCTGGATGAAAAGATACAGAAGCAGACTGTACACATATTTTGAGAATGTCTCTGATTATAATTTCAATATAGCATAATACATTTGATGTCATGCTGGGATGTTCAGTATACTAAAAAAATTGTAACACTTTGTATCTCTATGTAGATTACCAAAAGAATATGACTGTGTACCAAACATGCCTTTTATTGGCCTGCAAAAACAGAACGTGATTAGAGAATGAGACAGATTAGTACTATTAATATGTGAAATTGGAGAAATAAGAGGAAAAGAACAGAGAAAACACTAATTTATTACACACATTAGATAACAGACCTGTTGACTAAAAAATAAAATTATGTACTCTTACGCAGCTGTTTAAATGCATTATTTGAATTTTTTCCACTTGTTTGTATGATTACCTGTTTGCTAATAGATTTGTCAAGCTATTTTGATTTCTCCCATGTAAAAACGTGATGAAAGTGCAGAAACATACAGACTCATGTTAATTGTATCCTTCAAAATGCTAAATAAAAATATTGATTTTAATTAAATAAAGCCAGTTTATTAACAAAGTTAAAAAAAATGACATTTGCTTTTGCATAATTTTTGTTTTTGTTTCTCAGGAAAATAAGTTGAACAATCTGGTATTCCACTAAAAATTGACCATATTGGTGTAAATTGAGCTTCTTAAAACTCTGTTAAAACAGAATAATTTGGGTGTTTTTTCATTCAAAGTGGGCAAACCCCATATTTATAGCAGATTTTCTGTGGTAGAACATAAGTCTTCCAGATTGAATTTACACCTAGGCTTCATGAGACAGCATTCACCCCATATGACCAACTTTATAAAGAAATAGTCTATTGTTGCACCAGAAAACCTTTCACAAAGCTAGTTATTAACTTATCAACAAAGTTATGGTATTTATTAACAAAGGACAAAAAAAAGCAATCTAAAGTTTCTGTTTATTGCAATTGTCGAACTTGGTAATCTTCAAAAAAAAAAAATTAAAATGGTCGGGTGTGGATTAAAAAGAAACAGATTCCCATAAACTGAGAGAAACAACTCAGTGAGTTTTAAAATGTTGCATTGTTTGCTTTTGTTTGTTCAGCAAAGTGAGCCAAAACAGCTCAAAACATTCAGTTTTCATGGCCAAGATTGATGAATTTCCTTGAAGAAAATCTGTATTATATTAAAGCTGCTGTTATACTGTTTCCGAGCCTGTTTTGTACACTGCTATTTTGAAAAGCACTTCTTTTTATATGTGAGTATATCAGTATCAATTTGAGCAAAAGAAGTATTTTGGGTGGGGCATCCAGACCTGTGATGTCTGGGGGACTGCTATTGTAAAAAGTTTGTTCCTACTAGAGATGTTAAGGGGATGAAATTCATAGTCTGCTGCTGTGTCATGGCTGGATATGTTACCTTTATCTGACGTTATTATAGTGTTTATTTTATTTTTCCAAACAAAGATACACTAAAATTCTCGGGAATAAAACTTTAAAATCTTGTTTGTGACCTGCAGTGTTGAAAATATAATTATTGAGTAATCAGAGAGCAGGTAATGATTCATGTTTTACTTTCACCTTCTCCTCCACATGTCTGGCAGGTAAGTAAAGCCTGCATAGCACAATGGAAGAAAAAGTGATGTCAGAACAATAACCCAATAACATTTTAGAAGCAGTGGTGTTTTTTCTGTAGTGGTGGCGCGCATGTGATGCTTAGATGAATTGAAAGGCTAATATGCTATAGTTTGACAGAAGTATACAGACTGACAACATGTACACACTTTCAAGCTTTAAAGATAAATGTTTATCAACTTCAGATTTCATTGGCTTAGAGTTATTTGGCAATGTATCCAATAATTCATGCTTGTAGCTAAATGTTTTGAAACCACAAGAGAGGCTGATTGATTTTCGAAGAAGTCACCCTACAAACACTTATTAATGATACAGTGATGGAGATTGTAAACCAGTATAAATTTGGGCACCATTTTGAACAGTAAGCTAACTTTTATAGGGGCAGTATTATGTAAAATTGACTTTTGAGCTTTACATCATGTTATAATGTTATTCTTTCATCAAAAACATATCTGGAGTATTGCCTTGATTCTTTCATGTATGTTTGAGAAATCCTTTAATCTCCTGTAGCAGCCATTCAGCTGCGCAAAACACTGGGATGGATTCAGCTTCACCTTTGAGACCCAGCTCCTGCTTGGACCTACAGTTTCCAAGCTTCTGAGCTTCTGCCTCACAGAGCACCGCTCCTCCGCAACTTCCTCACTCAGCTCCTATAGACTAGCCGGCATTAATTAGCAAAAACCTGGTGGAACTGCGAATCTTCTGAGCTAATTATACAAGTACTATTCAGTGGAATGCTAATAAAAACATAGTCAAAGGGTTAATAGACAAGCACTATTGTGATGACTTCCTGGAGGTGGAGTTTCAGAAAGAGCAGGAATTTTTAAAGAGACAGAGGCCCAATTTCAAGGCGTTAAATTATGAAGTCAAATTTCTTTTAAGTCTTATTTGATATATAAAGCATTTTTATAATAACAGAAGGTAACATAGATATTTGATTGTGCTATAAAATGATGGAATTATGTCCCTGTAAAATACATAACCTTGCCCCTTAAGGGCTAACTCTAATGTCATCTGTAAGAAGGCTAGCCAGAGGATGTTTTTTGATCAGTCATTTATTTTTCCTTTATTGAATCTGTTTTTAAAAATGGTGTACTGGTTTGTTAACCTTAGCATGGTAAATAAAAAAGAGGTTAATGAGAAGAGTTCAGGCCTGTAGAGAGATCATGGGTGGTCCTTTAAAGAGACTTTAGTGAGATCTTGAGAATAAAAGTCACTTAGAGGAAAACAATTCTTAAAGACCCTCGACACACTGAGTTTAGGCTTCTACCATCAAGCAGGAAGTTTACTTTGTCCAAAGGGCAAGATCAAACTGGCACTTGGAATATTTTATTTCTTTACCTTTTGGGCTTCTAAATGATTCTAGATGAATTGTGCTCCTTGGAGTCCTAATATAATTTTTTAAATGTGTGTGTATATATGTGTGTGTTGCGGGGGTAGGGGGCGTTCTTTTGCTACGTTCCTGTGAGTGTTATTGTTGTATTGGAATTCAATTGAATTCTGTTTAGCTGTGTTTCTCTCCTAGATGAAGCCACTAAACTAGCCACTGTTACGATTAACTCTCAACTTTTTCTTCAACATAGAAAAAAGTATTCCTGGATCAAGGCTGCTGGATCTTTTGCACTTCTGCTCTGTCTTCTTAAACCCCCAATGAGTTGAGGCGGGTGGCCATTCACATTGAGCCAGATATTCCCGGAGCATCCTTCCTGGTGAAGGAGTTTCCTTTTTATGGTCACAACATGCATGCTCAGTATGAGGGATTGCTGCAAAGTCACAATCAACTGTTTACTGTTGCCACATGCTCATTCAGGAGGATGGATTGTTGCCAAGTTGGTGACTTGATACAGTCAGATGGGATTCTTTACTAAAGATTTTGTACATGACTCCGTACCTTTTAAACTGTTTAAATTTAACCTCAAGTAGACAAACCCATACTCAACAGATTGCGTAATGTCCCATATGTAAGTATTCAAAGTTTATGAAAAAATAAACATCTCCAAGGTAACTCTAGATACATGTAAGAAACATAAAACTTAAGGATTTAAAGGGGGTGAATTTTATTTTTAGCATGCTTTTGTGAAATGTAACTCAGTAGAATGTTAGAGGTAAAATGTAGTCAGGTGTTTGACACCCAGACTGGTGGGGGAAAATACTGTTTCAGTTGCTTTTCCCTGTTGTGAAATGCATTGGGTAAGTCAAATAATGTCTACTGTTTGGCTGATGGCCTCACCCAAGGTTAATTACAGAAATGTTTATAAGTGTATACTGTGAGTGGTGAGACTGGTTAGAGTAGCTTGAGTTGACAGTAGCTGTAAATCTGAGATTAGGGAGTCAAATTGAGGATTATGTCTCCTCTCTTACCAAGTTCAAACAGGCCCTGTTCAATTGGCTTCCTATGGAGGCTATGAACAGCTATAGCTTGTTGAAGGGATCAGTGGCTATGAGATGTACATACATATATATATATATATATATATATATATATATATATATATATATATATATATATATATATATATATGTGTGTGTGTGTGTGTGTGTGTGTGTGTGTGTGTGTGTGTGTGTGTGTGTGTGTAATCTGTTTTTGGCTGGCCCTAGTGGTCTTTTTTCATTTTTCCAACAGTAGGCTGACAGGAAAGGGGGTAAAGAGAAGAGGGGAAGACATGTGGCAAAGGTCCCGAGGTTGGGAGTCGAATCTGGGACAACTGTGACGTCGACTATAGCCTCCAAACAACACCACATGACGCCTCATGGCTGTGAGATTTTGTTTAGAGCAAGCTTTAAATCCTGTCATTACTGGTCTAAAGAAAATAAACCTGGTGAGATCCAGGTTAGCTTATGGTATACTCAAAGCATTTGGAAAAACTATTGTTCTTCAAATAGAAAAGGCTGCTTTGCAACTTTGAACTGTCCATGTATAACTAGCTAAGGTGAAGGTGAAGTGGTGCTTTAATTTGTTTTTAAAAATGTGCAATCACTTTAAGCTTCCATATTGAGACAGGGGCTACGATAGGGTTATGTTTTAATATCTGGTCACACAGCCTTAGAGGACCAAGATGGTGCTGTGGGATAATCAATGGGACTCAAGCAGTCCCTCAGGCTGAAGCTTTCAATGTAGAGTCACATCTAATAAATTAGTCTGAAATTATTTCAAAACCATTTTTACCATAACATTTTCTCTCTGTAATGCAGCTTCCATATTTTGGTTTAGTTTCTGTTCAATTTGTAATAACATTTGTTATCATATTGTGATCTTTGTTACATTTTCCTCATTTTAAATATACACCAATCATTTTTGTTAATGGCATAACCATAAACACAAGCTTTATTATTTGACATGACAAGTATGTTGATTATTAAAAAAAAAAAAAAAACAGGTTTGCTCAACTGACATCAAGGTGTTTATGTTTTTACCACCAGAGGGAGACAAATCCCCACCAATGAAAAGTCCAGTCGGTTCTCAGTTAAAGCTGATTTTTATACCATCTGAACTGAACTGAACTTGGATCAGGAAAATAATTAAATAGCAGTTTAGTTTCTGTTCCCACTGGGAGTAATGAGAAGGGTTCATGTCTTCAGACATAATCACCTGATCTTTCCTTTGACTCACCAGTTGTTCCAGTCTGACCAGTTCGATCACATGTTGTTCACTGAAGCAAGAAGCAACCAGCAGCTCTAATCATTGGGTTTATATCGCCTCATTACGCCATTATGAATCATTTTATATCGAGTTATCTGTCCTATGAAGATTTATTCTAACTGTAACTGGTATAACTTTAGACCTTCTACTTTGTATGTGTTTTGGTGCTCAGAAAACTACCGAATTTTTTAATTTTGGAATTGAGTGACTTGCTACTCCTCCTACCTGTCCCTCCTCCATCATGAAATGAAAGCTCCAGTTCATTTCAGGAAGCAGCTCATCTGTGTGACAGTCTGTTGTGTCCAGATCATTTTCTTCAACTCTTTGGACCTTTTGAAGAACCTGTAAGTTTGCTTTGTTTCCTCCTTGAACTTTGTCTTCAAGAACTTTCCTGTTTGTTTCTTTTCTCTGGTGTCTGGAGTACAAGTTCATTTCTGATTTCAGCACAAATCATAATAACTTGCTTCCTTTACTTTCTGTTAGTTCACTGAAAACTTTAAACATTTTATTTGTTAGATTTGATTTAGTTTCAGTCTGTTTTTCATGGTAATAAAAGCGGAACAAATATTTTTATCTTCTTTGAACCCAGCTGCTGAGTTTGCATGTCTCTGTTTGTATTTCCTGATCTAAAGTCCTCTGAAAACTAACCAATAATAATGAGTCTGATGCTTTGAACACTGATGATCCTCTGCTGCTTCATCTATCAGCTGAAATGGTTTCACATGTTGAACTGAGTCAAGGTAATGAACTGAAGTATCCAGAGTAAATTTGTCTGCAAATGGAAATGTTGCTCAATACCTCCATCTAGTGGACTGATAGTAGAAGTGCAGCAGCTGATGGCAGCTTCCTCTGTCTCTCTGCTATCTGATTGCATTCAACTGACAGTGATATGAAGCAGAAAAGAAGAGCCAATCAGAGGAGGAGCAGCTGATCTTCTTCCAGCTCTAATGATGTAAAGGATGATCAGAATTGATAAATGATGTGTGTTTCCTCTGCAGGTGAAGGTAGAAAGTGTGTGTGAGCTGATGTGGATGTGAATTCAGCAGCATGGATCAGTGTGAGTACAGAGAGGAGGGAGCCCCTCCCTCCAAAACCACTCTGTGTGGGGAAGATGAGAGCCAGAGCAAAGGTCAGAGGTGAGATCACCATCTCCAACTGTCCTCAGCCCTTTCCACACAGCGTTCATACCAGATCAGGCCCAAACAGACGTGGTGATGAAGCTGCTGCTGCTCCTCTCTGGTGCTTCATCCAGACTGAGCAGAGCAGCTCAGCATGGTATCAGTGGCTTCTTCCAGACAGCAGGTCAGTGTTGCAGAAGCAGCTGAGGGACACCAGCCTGTTGGTTAGAGCTCTGGGTTCCAGCAGGACACATCTGGAAAAACTCATCAACTTCCAACACATTTCCTGGATCTGGTTGACCAACATGTTCAACATGATTCATCCTAGAAAGACAAATGGCTGATTAGACATTTATGGAATCATGTTGACATTGATTTTCTGTCTGAATACAACCCAAATCAACAGAACCAGCTCCTTGGTGTATGTAGGTACTGACTGGGTCTCAAAATCAGTTAAATTTGTTAAATATCAAAAATATGCAGTTAACACTGAGCCATTATTGAACTTGAAGACAACTACATCTAGTGCCCCAACTTTCAGCACATTTCCAGCATTTTTCTCCCAATTGACCTCTGGAAAGAATTTTATCAAAGCAATATGTAGTATAGCATGGTCATAGTATATAGGCTACTAGACAAGGTTCAACTGGCCCTCTATGTCAACTTGTCAAAATATGAATTGAATATCTGAACACAACACTGTCAGTTTTAAATAGATGCTGTTGTTTCAGATATATCACTGGAAGTGCACCAAAGTCATCTTATATTGTGGTTAAATTGTGCAGCACATCAGTCCTGCTCCATTACTGTGCACCATTCTGTATTTACAAACAGAACACCAATTTTTAACTTTGTCCTATTTCTCTGTCTGATATCAGACCTTAAAAGCCACACAAACAAATTATGTTTTAGCAGATTAAATCAAAGTTTTGTGAAACAGTAAGCTTTGCCCAGTGTTTTATTTGGATTATTAAAAGGATTTTTAAGTTTCAGTTTTGTTTTGTTTTTTTCATTTCATTTTTTTAGGATGAGAGAACATAAATGTGAAATCCAGAACCTGTCCTTTAAAAGCCATGATTCAAAGGATATTTGGTTTGAGTTTAAATCAGATCAACCTCCACCATCAGAGAGGTGAGCTCTGAAATGTTTTTATTCCAACATGTGTTTAATGTGAGCTTAGCTCTTTTCCCACATTTCTATGTTCATATGTGAAGTGGTGTGTGTTGGAAGTTCTCCAGAACCACAGCAGTGAAAGTGGAAAGAATGGATGTTGGGCATCCTGGATGCTGCTACATCATGTTGAACACCTCTGATCTGGTTGCTTTGAGCCTCATTGATTAGTCGCCATCATTAAACACTTTTTTTCTGGTTAAAGTTAAATATTTAGTCTGGACTGTAGCTCACTGGTTCACTGTTAATGTGTTAATGAGGCTTCGGTCCCACTTGTATCCATGTTGAGGGACATTTATTCCGTCAACAACTGACACAACAATAATGCTATGATAGAAATTAGTTTACATTCAGTGTTTTTTCCCCTAAGGTGCTACTTAGCATACAGCTTGATCTCATCCATGGTGACTGATAGTGGCCCCATTCTATCCATAGCCAGTCTTGTTGATTATTATGCTGAGAGAATTCAGGCCTTTAGGGTTATGGTGGGGACAGAGTATCTCTTTGGTATATTCCACATTTGATGAAGATTTGTGCAATTGGCTTTCAGTTGGCCTCAAGGGCAGTTTTCCACAGCTTTATGGAATTTGCAACAAAGGCTCTCAGAGTGCTATTGGTCTTGTACAGCTTTAGGCATTCCAGGATCCAAACTGTTTGGCACTGAGTTGTAGGCTTTTTTGTAATCAGTCCAGGCAGTCCACATGTCTGGCTTTGTGGTGTCAGGCAATTGCTCTGTGAATCAGCAGCTGGTGTTTGGCTCCTCTGGTATTTTTACCAATGCCTTACGGTGCCTCTGCCATGTATTGATCCATGTGCCTGCTTATCTTAGCTGCTATGATGCCTAACAGCAACTTCAATGTTGTGGAGAGATGGGTTATTAGCCCATAGTTGGATTGGATTGTTCCTTCTGGGGTTCTTTCATTATCAAAACCAGACAAGTGGGTCATTATCAAGACCCACTCTGAATGGTCTGACCATTCAGGGTGGGTCTCATTCTTCGTTAGTATGTTAATTTGTGCCACTAGGCACTCAAGGGGAAAAGTGAACTTCTGGAGCCAGTAGACATGGATGATGTCTGGGCCTGGTGCTGTCCATTTCTTCATATGTGAGAGTCTTTGTTGGATGTCTGCCACTGTAATGTTCACTGGACTTTATTCAGGGAGATTAATGTTGTCTGCACTTAGGTCTGTTAGCCATTGTGCATCATTGTTTTGTGATGCCTCTTACTCCCATATACTTTTTCAGTATTGGTCAGTCTCCAGACTTGGTGGGTGAACTCATGTGCCATTACCCTGCCATTGGGAGTACACTTTAGCCTGTTTGTTTTTGTATCTCTTCAGTTGGGCAGCCAAGGCTTGGAGTCTTTGTTTGGCAGTTTCCAGGGCCTCAGGTATGGGTATCTGTTTTGTTATTCAGGGGTATTCCCTTTCTGGATGCACCTTCCTGGAGTTCTTACAATTGGCTTACTTCTTTACATGTTTCCTTGATTTTGGCTTCCAACCTTCTCCTCCAAGGTGGACATTGTCCATTGTAGCCACTCTTAATTTTACCTTTTACCGAGGATCTCAAGAATCACTGTTGCTGTACAGTAAATCAGTGTGTTGGTTTCTCTGATGGTTACAGTACTGATTGTACTTAGTGATGCATTTGCATTGTCTAGGAGGCCATCTGGAGGTATGTCATTCAACTTTGCTAGTTGATGCTGGGGTTGGCAGGCACTCAACTTAGCCATGATAAGATCTTATGCTATTATGGCTCCTTATGAAGGGGGATGTTAACTCCCCTTTCTGACCTTGTGTCCTGGCTCCCCCTTGCCATTGTTAGGCAAGTGGGAGCCATGTGTTATATCTACTGAATCTCAAGTTGTGAACGGAACTGCTATTTGTGGATGTTGGAACACTGAGTTACTAGATGTTTCACTGTTAGTTTGGACTGTGGGTATCTCAGCATCCATGTTTACCACAGTCTTTTCATGTAGCCCCAGTGTGTGTGCTTACTGGAACAGTAGCATTCCAACAGAGCCTTGTTCTCTTCTCTTGTTCATTGCCATTGAGTTCCAGTAGCCCATTTGTCATCAGTGACCAACACTAGATGATGTCATAAAACCACTATAAATCAATGTAATATCAACAGGATGGATAATCCTTCAGCATTACAAGAAGTCATCTGATTCAGTTGACAAACAGATGTCCCTTCATGGGACATTTATCCTTTGCATATGAGTGAAATGTGTGTGTGCATCTCTGTGTGCAGAGACAATGTGTGAGGTAATTGTTCCTGGTTTATCCACAGAATGGACCAGCAGAGCTCAAAGGTTCCCAGTGGTCACTCTGCCCATCATCAAACACAGCTGGACTCCATATTTATGGTCTGTACATGGATTTAAACTACTTTTCCATGGGTTCTGTTCACAGTTATCTCCATGGTGCACTTTGTAGACCAGTGGACTGCCAATTTGTCCAGCTGATGTTTGGCTCCATGATTTCAGTCTGCTGTGTCCTTCATATATTATTCTTTTCCAGCTCCTAAAGGAAAACATTCTCACTTTTGTGAAGAATGAGCTGGACAAGATCCAGAAGGTTCTGAGTGCAGATGACCCAGAATGCTCAGAGAGTCAGAGAGATGATGAGGTGTTGGAAGGTAAGGATGAAGAGCATAGGAGGAGCAACAAAGAGGCAGTGATGAAGATCGCACTGAACTTCCTGAGGAGGATGAAGCAGGAGGAGCTGGCTGATCATCTGCAGAGCAGTAAGAGGATTTCTACAAAGATTTAACCTGATGGATAAAATCACACATTTACTGATATCTGTAGAGTAATAGATTAAATAGTCCACAAATAACTGTTTCCACAAATAATTCTCTTTTCTCTCAGAACATTTTGCTGCAGTTTGTCAACATGAACTTAAATGTGGTCTGAAGAAGAAGTTCCAGTGTGTGTTTGAGGGGATTGCTAAAGCAGGAAGTCCAACCCTTCTGAACCAGATCTACACAGAGCTTTACATCACAGAGGGAGGAACAGGAGAGGTCAATAATGAACATGAGGTCAGACAGATTGAAACAGCATCCAGGAAACCCCACAGACCAGAAACTACAGTCAGACAAGAAGACATCTTTAAAGTCCTACCTGGAAGAGATCAACCAATCAGAACAGTGATGACAAAGGGAGTGGCTGGCATTGGGAAAACAGTCTTAACACAGAAGTTCACTCTGGACTGGGCTGAAGACAAAGCCCACCAGAACATCCAGTTCATATTTCCATTCACCTTCAGAGAGCTGAATGTGCTGAAGGAGAAAAAGTTCAGCTTGGTGGAGCTTGTTCATCACTTCTTCACTGAAACCAAAGAAATCTGCAGCTTTGAACACTTCCAGGTTCTGTTCATCTTTGATGGTCTGGATGAGAGCAGGCTTCCACTGGACTTCCACAACCAGGAGATCCTGACTGATGTTACAGAGTCCACCTCAGTGGATGTTCTGCTGACAAACCTCATCAGGGGGAAACTGCTTCCCTCTGCTCTCCTCTGGATAACCACACGACCTGCAGCAGCCAATCAGATCCCTCCTGAGTGTGTTGGCATGGTGACAGAGGTCAGAGGGTTCACTGACCCACAGAAGGAGGAGTACTTCAGGAAGAGATTCAGAGATAAGAAGAAGGCCAGCAGGATCATATCCCACATGAAGACATCACGAAGCCTCCACATAATGTGCCACATCCCAGTCTTCTGCTGGATCACTGCTACAGTTCTGGATGATGTGTTGAAGACCAGAGAGGGAGGAGAGCTGCCCAGCACCCTAACTGAGATGTACATCCACTTCCTGGTGGTGCAGACCAAAGTGAAGAAGGTCAAGTATGATGGAGGAGCTGAAACAGATACACACTGGAGTCCAGAGAGCAGGAAGATGATTGAGTCTTTGGGAAAACTGGCTTTTGATCAGCTGCAGAAAGGAAACCTGATCTTCTATGAATCAGACCTGACAGAATGTGGCATCGATATCAGAGCAGCCTCAGTGTACTCAGGAGTGTTCACACAGATCTTTAAAGAGGAGAGAGGGCTGTACCAGGACAAGGTGTTCTGCTTCATCCATCTGAGTGTTCAGGAGTTTCTGGCTGCTCTTCATGTTCATGTGACCTTCATCAACTCTGGTGTTAACTTGTTGGAAGAAAAACAAGCAGCTATCCCTACATTGTTCACCAAATCCAAAACAACATCTCTCCACCAGAATGCTGTTGACAAGGCCTTACAGAGTCCAAATGGACACCTGGACTTGTTCCTCCGCTTCCTCCTGGGACTTTCACTGCAGACCAATCAGAGACTCCTTAAAGGTCTGCTGTCACAGACAGGAAGTAGTTCTCAGACCAATCAGAAACTTCTACAAGGTTTGCTGACACAGACAGGAAGTAGCTCTCAAACCAATCATAAAACAGTTCAGTACATCAAGGAGAAGATCAGCGAAAATGTGTCTGCAGAGAAAAGCATCAATCTATTCCACTGTCTGAATGAACTGAATGATCATTCTCTAGTGGAGGAGATCCAACAGTCTCTGAGTTCAGGAAGTCTCTCAACAGATAAACTGTCTCCTGCTCAGTGGTCAGCTCTGGGTTTCATCTTAGTGTCATCAGGAGAAGATCTGGATGTGTTTGACCTGAAGAAATACTCTGAATCAGAGGAGGTTCTTCTGAGGCTGCTGCCAGTGGTTAAAGCCTCCAACACAGCATTGTAAGGACCCATAGGCAGTTTTTTGTTTATATATAGATATGTGTGTGCTTATTTTTACTAAATCAGGAGGGCATCAAAACATATTTAATTTGACTTTAAAATTGTCCCTTTTGTAAGGTTTGAAATATGCATTTTTATCAAAAGATTCATATTGATATAAAGTTGAGTCGATAATTTATTTGCGATTTATAACTGCACCCAGACATGTACAATCTGTAATTAATCACAGAAAAAGACCAAGTGACAGCCATTCATGAATGCTCATGGATGTTTCTTTTGGTCCTATGCTTACATAAAATGTAGTGAAATTATTTACAGCTTCCACGAAAAGACATGATCAGATCAAATAAACTTTATTTTTCCCAAGGGGCAAATAGTTTTGCAGCCAACAAATAATTGCAGAGTAAAGTAAATCCACAATGAAAGAATTACAACCAGAACTATAACATCCATGACACAGACAATAGAAACAAACTTCCACAGTCTCTGTTTGGCTTTATCATGTCAAATTATTATGAGGCTGACACTAAAGGGGAAAAATTAAAATGTGTACCTTTTTGTGTTGCAATTTATTGCCATGTATCTTTGAGCCAATGGCAGCAACCTGTAATGATGGTAAAGAGGGTGGTTTGGGTCAGAAAGGATACCTTTAGCCTTCCTTGTGACTCTTGTCTGTAGAGGGAGCTCAACCAGAATTATCCATATAGTTTTGCTGCACATCCTTTTAATGTTTAATCTGTGCTTATTCATCAGCATGAGGGAGTCAAACCAATAAGTACAAGGAAATGTTGAAACTAAGTTAAATAAAGAGGAAACAAACATTTTCATTAAAAGGGTGTCAACAATAAAACTTCTCAATTTCCAATAAAAAATAAATTTGCTGGTGAGCCTTAGCACAGACTGCAACTGTATTAGCTTGGTTGCCGATAATTGTACCGAAGTATTTATAATGTTGTAAACTTCAACAGTCTGTCCATGGATAAAAACTGGATGGCAAGGTGGATGGTTTGTTGTGAATTTAATTAACATTTCTATGGTTTTTGGGACATCAATGTTCATAAATGAGCCCTAACACCAGACAATAACATTGTTCACTACAGAGCCATGATCAGTGTCCTGGTCAGCAAGCAGAGACACAAATAAAGAGTAATCAGCAAACTTTCATTCTGCCAATGAAATCCTCTGTTCAAACCAGATATTGATTTTTTTTTTTTTTTTTTTTTTTTTTTTTTTTTTTTTTTTTTTTACTAGTTTGGGATATTTGTTGTTTTTGTATATCACTGGATCACTATACAGTGAGAGGTAATATTAATATTTGGAAAGTAATATTTGGAAAATAATGATCACCTCATTTCACCTTATTTCTCATCAACTATTCAAGAAAAAAGATAATTCATTGACTACACATCTGCCTGATACCTCAATTTTTATTGTCGTTCTTCAGGCTGAGTAACTGCAACCTCTCAGAGAGAAGCTGTGAAGCTCTGTCCTCTGTTCTTGGATCCCAGTCCTCCAATCTCAGAGAACTGGACCTGAAAAACAACAGTTTGAAAGATCCGGGAGTGAAGCTTCTCTCAGAGGGACTAAAGAGCTCACACTGCAAACTAGAGACACTAAGGTAAGTATCAGAAACCTGGATCTGACTTCCTAAACTTGTTCATTAAGGATTTCTGTCTATTTCACCCTGCTGTTATAGATTTTAAACATGTTATTCACACAATTGGAGTTCAACTGACCTTCTTTGTCTTGCTTCTAGGTTCTGAAATTCCAAACTCCCGTTTTATTTAGTTTTTATTAAAAAGTGTCAAATAAAAGTGAGCAAGTATGACTCAAGATAACTTTTTAACACCTAAGCCTCAGAAAGTCTGCCTGGCATTTGTTTTCTTTTTTTAACTATAAACTAGGCAGAAAATTTCCCATGACCAAGTTCTTTGGCTCATTTTTCCAGAAGAATTGGAACTTTTGATGTCTGTCTTTATTTTACAGTATACTGTATACTGTATACTGAATCGATCAAAAAAAGATAATAGATTGTAGAGTTTTAGAAAATAAAACCCTGCAGATGAACATAAACAGATTTTGTCATATATTTAAAAAATCAACAGCATAGAATGTATTTACTTTTTTTAGTTGTTCTTCTCTCTTGTGCAAAAACAGGCCAACAATTCAAACTATGTACAGTATTAAAACTTTTGTAAGACAGAGTACTAGAATATTAAATCATGTTTGTTTTCTGTGTTTGCAGCTTGTCAGGCTGTATGATCACAGAAGATGGCTGTGCTTCTCTGGCCTCAGCACTCAACTCAAACCCCCATCACCTTAAAGAGTTGGATCTGAGCTACAATCGTCCAGGTGACTTAGGAGTAAAAACGCTTTTGGCTGGACTGAAAGATCCAAATTGGAGACTTGAAACACTAAGGTATGGCAAGACCTGCTGACACTACAGAGTCCTAAAGAGGACTACAGGCTTGAAATATGTTGTCTGTCCTACTAGTCACTAAAGTATTTTTCCTTTATGATGGATACAATTATAATAATAGTTAAATATGTAATAGCCTTTTTTCTGATGCAACAAAAACAGGAAAGCTCACTTATACATAGGACCTCCAATCAATAACAACGTCCAGGATCAGTATTTGCCCACTGGACAGGAAATACATTTTAAACATACACTCTGTCAAACATCTGTTTAGTCTTTAAATTTAGAAATAGCTTTTCTTTGTACAGAGATAGATCTGGGGCATATTTAGACTTTGCACCAAGGGCATTAGTGGTACATTACTAGTAGCTGTTTATATGATAAACTTGAGCTAAGCGGAGTTCTCACTGCGTAATGTAGTAATTCATAGATGAATAGGGCTAGTATTGCATGAATCACATGTGGCTTTCACTATGAGTAATGTGTATTAGGCATATACAAAATGTATAAATTCTACTTTGTTCCAGGGGAATCTATAAAACAAATCTTCATAGTCTGTTATATTTTAGGGGTTTTTTTGTTTTGTTTTGTTTTTTTTTGGGGGGGGGGGGGTTGGGAGGGCACCAGGAATACAGCTCTAGTAGCTGTGAATATGTACTCTATTAATGTCTCAACTACTGTCCTTTGATCACTCATTGCATAATTTTTATACTTGATGAACACATGAACAAGAAAAGGAACTCCCCTGGCATTATCTTTCTGTGGACATTTTTTCTCCATCTTTCATGTTAATGTATGTATGTATCCTGATAAAGGTAAAATGAACCCATTTGCAATATAATTGAGGCAGCACAGTGGCACAGTTGGTAGCACTATTGCTTGCAGCGGAAAGATCCTGAGTTTGAATCCCAGCCTGGGGTATTTTTGCATGGTTTTTATATTCTCCCTGTCCATGTGTAGATTCTCTCCAACTTCCTCCCAAAGTCCAAAAACCTGACTGTTAGCTTAATTGGCTTCTCTAAATTCCTGTTAGGTATGAGTGTGTGTGTATGCATGGTTGTTTGTTTCTATGTTCCCCTTCTCCACACATTATCGGAAAAGGGTTTTAAATTTTTAACTTAATGAAAACTGAGAACCACAGGTTTGAACATTAGACATGCTACTTTTTAGCTGATGTGTCCAAATGTAAGATGATTCCTTTATCAGAGTAGAGCAGTCTTTACATGAAAGACATGTAATGACTATGTTTGCATGCTGAAAGAGACTTATGCTCTTACTCCTCCTTTTCCCTTTCAGGGTGGAGCCTTCTGGTGAACGATATTTAAAGCCGGGTCCATGGAGGTGTAAGTTTTTTTTCTGTTGTTCTGTTCATGACAAAAAGCAACACATATACAACCACATTAACTGCTTGTGAAATATCAAAGTATTATTAAATTGTCAGATAATAAACCAAATGAATTGTTTTTGGTTTCTCCATCAGATTCATGTCAGCTGACATTTGACCGAGACACAATTAACAGAAAATTCAAACTGTCAGACGATGACAGGAGGGTGACACATATGGAGGAGGCTCATTCAGATGATGATTTAGACAGAAGAAATGTTCCTCAGCTGTTGTGTCAAAATGCTCTTTCTGGTCGCTGTTACTGGGAGGTTGAGTGGAAAGGAAAAATAGAGATATCTATAACTTACAGAGGTATCCGAAGGAGAGGATTTACTAATGACTCCGCATTTGGAAAAAGTGATGAATCCTGGAGTTTGAGCTGCTCTGATGATGGTTACACTGTTGGTCATTATAAGAACAGGAAACTCCTTTCATCCTCCACTTTCTCTACTGTCTCTAACAGAGTAGCAGTGTTTGTGGACTTTCCCGCTGGCAGTCTTTCCTTCTACAGAGTCTCATCTGACTCACTGATCCACATCCGAACCTTCAACACCACATTCACTGACCCCCTGTATCCTGGATTTACAATCTCACCTGGTTCCTCTGTGTTACTGTGTTGAGTATGAATAGTCTCACCCGGTTTTCTCACTGTTGACCAGATAGTTCAGTCCATACATGTCTGTCTCTTTCAATTAGAAACATGTTTTCAGATCCATTGATCCCTGTTTTTTTAAGTTTTCTAAACAATTCCTAGGAAACTTCTTCCCCTTCCAGTCCTTTAAAGATAAAAACTGGGATTATTCCAGGATCCAAGTTTTGTTTTTCTGTTTCCAGTTAAAGCTTCACATCAAATATCATGACGTCTCTCTCTGAAGCTCTCTTTAACTGAGAGAAGGTCAGCAGTCAGTCTTTTGGGACAAGATATTCCTAGATGGACAACCACATCTGTGGACAACCACAGATGGCATTTTGTTACTCTTGAAACATTGATGAATATTAACCTTTTAAAAACACGATTAATATTGCATTCCTTCTCTTCCTTTCTTTCCTGTTTTGAGTTTTCCTCCTTAGAACTGGATACTATTCTTGTACTCGAAGACTAAACACATTTCCCAGAAATGGATTTCATTAAATACATATTCTTATTTGAGGTTTAAACAATACTGGATATAGATAATTCTTTATTTCATAACTAAATAAACCATTACATCTTACTGGTTAATCTTTTTAGCTCTGCTTAGTGATTTTGATTTGTAAGAGGAGAGATTAAAAAAATTGTTGTGCTGAAGCACGACTATAAAATTTAATTATTATGACATAATTACATATATTTAAAATAAAAAAATCTAATGGTCCCATAAACAGTAAAGATGGATATATGTTTTGACACATGGATCTCCAGATTTATAGAAAATTACACTTGTATGCCTATTTATTTTGCAATTTATAATTTATTAAATAGTGAAAACTTCAGCAGCACTTGAAGTATTTGGAAAAGACTTTATTAGCCTATCAATATGGTAATAATCCTTTTAAAGGCCATGAGCCGAAAAGCGTTGGTCTGCTAATAAAGTTGTTTTCTTGTACTGAAAAGTGTTGCTGGAGTCTTCATCTCACCAGATCTCTGACCCGCTCCATACACTCCGTGAGTCAGTGAAGTTCTGCCAGAAACTTTTGGATCTCTGGGTTTATTAAATTGTGGCATTTTTTTTGACTTTCATACCATACTTGATGGTTGGTTTTCTTTGTTTGAATTCAAGCTACTGCAGGTGTGACATGTTTACATTTGAACTCCAAATAATGAGTGATGCACCTTCCTTATCGCAGCCCCTGAAGTTCAGCTTCTTGGCAAGTTAAGACTATATGTAAATTGATAATAAAGGAAGAATTTGACAACCTATGATCATCTTTAAAATGCTACAGGGATGGTTTATAAATAAAAATACTTTGTTTAATACAGATCAGAGTTATAGATCTATAAGTTACATTTTACATAAACACATAAACTTCTGTCCTGGACTTCACCTATTCTGTAATGTTAAGCATCATCTGTGTTCCCAGCTGTGTTTTATTATATGATGTTGACTTCTGATGTCTGCACTTTCTCACTTCTCATGTAAAAATTATTTCCCATTCCAGATTTGTTCTGTTCTTGCTTTTTTGTCTCATTTAAATGTTTCAAATCATCAGACATTTTTTTTAATAACAGAAATAACGAATAAATTTTTTTAAAAAAACAGTTTCAAATGAGCTTTCATTTATTAAATGAAAAAGCTTGGGAAAAGGGGCTATAATTAAAACTTATTTAAACCTTCTCCTTTCTATCGTCCTTAGCGTTAAAAAATAATCATCCTGATTCCTGCTTTACTGATGAGTTTACACTACTCCAAAGTCCGTGCTTAAACAAATAAGTCAGTATACATATAAACATACATATACACATTCACAAGTGCTTTCACACATATATATATCCAAACACTCATACCTACAATCTTGCTCACCTCAGTGTCTTGTTCAGACTAATCAACAATGAATGCTCTCATTACCTTACCAGCAGTAACAACACATTAGTCCAAGTCCTGGCTCAACCTGCAGTCATAGTACAAACCCAGGAAACCTGGCAGCCGTGGCTGAAAGACATAGTCATAATGTCAACTGTTGCCTAACTCATGAAGACAAAATGGACACAGAGCCACTAAGCAGGCAAAGTATAATTTATGAAAAAGAAGAGAAGCAAAACCCAAACTTCTTCATGCTGCAGATGAACTAAATACACAAATTAAAAGAGAAAAAATGTTAAACTCTTCATTCCATGTAGAGAACTAGAATCTGTTGGTCCACAATGAAGAATCATAAATTAATAATAATTTTAAGAATTAATTAAATTACAGAGTTGGTGGAGGGAGGACATCAGCTGAGGGCCAGTCACCCTGTAAGGAGTACAGGGAGTTTAATTAGCAGAACAAAGTGAGGGTTCTGCGGGTGGTTTTAGCGATTTCTACACCGAGGAGAAAGCCAGCAGGCAGACATGCCTCTGTTGGTAAAATGGGTTCCAGAAGGTCAAAGGCCTCAGGGGTGCCTCCTCCTCCAGACTCCTCAATATATAAAACGACGAGAGAAAAAGGTGGAGATGACTGTGTTGAATGTACCTTAATTTGGGAAGTTTGAGTGTAAATCAGTTAAATAAAGTAAGTGGATCATTGATCAATATTTTGTACTATATTTGCTTGAAGATATTTGCTTGATGATCCCTATGATTTTGATGCATTGATATTTTCCCGATAATTACAATGGGTTTCATGTGTATTTGCTCGATGATTTTCCTGATTTTGCTGTATACTTGATCGATGTTTTTATGATGTGAAGCACTTTGAACTGCCTTGCTGCTGAAATGTGCTATGCAAATAAACTTAACTTAAACTTTGGGCCCAGATCTGGTTTTATTTGTCATAGTTATATCATCATATTTCGTTTATATCAGGTTTATACAAGAGAGCTCTGAAGGGTATGAAAATGTGTTTTACATTCCAGGAGAGAAATCCTACATGTGAGTTTGCAAGAAAGTGAAAAGAGGTCACACCACTGTATTATGAAAAATGGAGGATTTGCTACTTTTAAGCCTAATCCAACTGAACAGCTAAAAGTCACAATAACCCAGATTCTACTGCTGAATAATCTCCTGATAAAGAGAAAGATATTAAAGTATGTATCTCCATCTCAGTGTGAAGGAAATCAAGGGTTTTCTTTCACCCTAATAATCTTTATGACGGTCATAAAGATTCTCAGTCAAACAAGCCGGAGAGGAAATTTTAGCTCGTTTCCTCAGAATACCTGAGTGACTGAAAAGGGAGACTTATTAGTTCGAAATATATCAGGGTTACAGAAGCTTTTCAGGATCTCAATGTTGCACAATTTGTAGAAAAAGAGTGAAGTCAGCTGTTTTATCCAATTTTCATGTGAATTTTGAACAAACTTTTAAAATGTTGCAAAAAAAAGAAAATGCGGAGTAGGCGTCTTTCCATCTACTGGTTTGGAGCGAATTGACAAGGTTACACAAAGCGTGATTTTATCAGATGTTGACATTTATTATGATCATAATAAACAGGATGTAGAGGTTGCAAACGTTCGCTATATCAGAACTTATTCAGCAAACATGTTTCCATCTCCCCTTTAGTGCATTAACTATTTTTTGGAAAAGCCAAAAACCATCACAGGCGAGCGTAATTTTTTTTTTTCGAAATTGAGGCTGTTATTTTGAATTTTGTAGTTTCCATCAACTTTTACTAATGTGATACTACAAAATGTGCATAAAAAGATGATGGAAACATGGTTTCTGACAGAGCTGCAGATAGTTGTCAGCTACAGCAAAAAAGGACTTTGTCAGATCTGTAAGCCAACAATTCCCAAAGTGTTGGTTTTAAATCTTGCCATGCCTTTGTCTCTTCTTGGTTGCACTATACTGTGTTACCTTTCCAGTCCTCCTTGGAAACTTTACAAGTTGATTAAAGTGCTGCTGTTAGATGTTCTCCTCTCTGAGGCAAATGTTGTTGACTTTTTTGGAAGTTTCTCAGTCACGTCACCACCTGAATTATCAACACAAGCCTCAAAATGGGCTTCTTAAAAATTCTCTTGAGGGAATCTCCCTCCGTCAGTCTACATGATGTCTCTCTGCCACAGCTGTTCTACACTCCCTCTAGTTCCAATCTCCTTCTCTGTCCTTTTCTCAGCATTTAAGCTCCTTGTTTTCCTTTGTTCAGTCCTGGATTATTTTGTTATGCTCACCGCAGTTCCAATTCCTGTCCTCTTTGTGCCATATGTTGTTAGTCTTTATTTTCATCATTAAACATTGTTGTTTTACAGTAACAGTTTGTATTTTGTATCCTTGTTTTATTTAAATTTCAGAAAACTTAAATTGAATAAAGTGAGATACTACCACATGCTTTAGACTGACTTTATTATTAGTCTTTAAATGTCATAAATAGACTAAATATTTCACACAGTACAAATAAACACATTCATGTGTAACATTCAAACAAAACTCGTTAGGTTCAACACAAGATTAGGAAAACATAAAGGTAGAAAAACACAATAATGCCACAGCTAATAAAATTGATATATAAGAAAAGTAAAAAATAGAATCTCTTCTGTGCAGATTTACATTTTTTACAAACCTTAATGCAAAGTAAAGAGGCAGCAACTTTTCTGCAGGTGTTGTTTAAAGAGGGATGTTTCCACCTGCAGTTCATTCAGCTTTTTAACCTGTAATAATCCCCTGGGCTCAGGTCAGCATCATCGGGAGGTGGTTCCTTTGTTTGTGTGGGTTTTAACTGTCATCTAAAGGGTAACTGAGGCAGGAATACATCCAACAGAAGATGGCATGTTCTGAATCATGGTTGGCCAAATCGTGTCCAATGAACAGGAGCAGGTGACCTCTTCTTCTATTGTGTGACTTTTCTCAAGAAGTCTGGGCTCACCTAGAGGTATTAGAGAGAATAAAAAATTCTGATAATGAATATGTGGCCACCCTGTTCTCTATTGTCCTCTTTTTTATCTTCCTTTTATTCAGTCATTTTTGCTCCCTTTATTACTTCCTCATCACTTGTTCCCATCCCTTTATCTTCCTCTATCTCTCCTGTCTCTGGTCCAGGACTGGACGGCAGCAGCTCCACATCCTTGGAGCTGCTTGTGCTGGCAGCTCTGGCAATCCTGGTGAGGGTCTGCTCATAGGGCGAGGGCAGGTAGACCATGAGGAACACCCCATCTGACATGTCCTGTTCGGAGCTGGTGCTGGGAAACTGCCCCCTGCTGCGGCGGAGGGAGGAGAGCAGCTCACAGTTCCTCTCCGGGTCCTGCAGATCTTCCAGGGCGATCACATTGGCCAAATCCAGCTTCCCATCAAGGTGGAAGCCCCGCCGGCGCCGACAGATCAGAAAGCCAAGGATGCTCACAAAAAGGAGGAGGAAAGAAGCTGTTCCTATGGCAATGTAGGTGATGGATCTAGCGCTGATGATGGGCTCACCTGAACCCTGGCCCTAAGAGGCAGACATAGTTAACACCATGAATTAATCATATCACACACACACAAACACACACACAAACACACACACACACACACACACACATGTTCATGCATACATGCATCTATCCATCTATTAAACATCTGGCCGCTAGAGGATGCTGGACGTCCAACATCTGCTTGGTCCTTTTTTAAAGACGTTAATCTACACATGTAAACTGGGAGGATTACAACAAGAAGAGCTGTTCTTCTTTATCATTTCCTAATTTATTTAAATGTTGATGGTGCTCTGGATGGTAGTTGTTGATCAGAAAAATAAAACCTTGTATTGATGTTGAGTAAAATGGTAAAACAAAGTTCAAACATTTGTTGAATTGATACTTTAAAAATGGGGGTTTTTTGTAAATAATTTTATAAACTAAGAAAGAGAAGCATTTCCTCAGATTAAATTTGCTTTGAATATATATTGTTTAGCATAAATTGTCAACGAAGACATTTACATGTAAAGTAGTCCTTCAACCAGTCTGAAGAACTCTTAAATTTTAACAAATTATATATTTTATGTTTAAATTTGACTATGAGATGTTCTGAAAAGTAGAAATGTTTGCTGCCTTAATTTTCTGAAACAGAACCAAATAGATTAGAACTTTATTGTTCACTTTTGTCTCAGTGAGTATTTCCTAAAAAAAAAAACCATCCTTCAGATCAACAACATCCATAAGAAGTAACACAAACTGCTCTACAGGGAATCATTCACTCTTGAGTCTATCTGTGTACTCATGTGCCTTGAAATTGCCCCTAGGATACAAATAAAGTTATTTGGATTGAATTGAATCTTCAGAAGCAAAAAGTGTCAAATTTTGGATTTAATTTGGAATTTTTTTCTAATTCAACCTGGAAAACCAATCTGAAAAAAATCATGAACTCACCATAGCCTGTCTGTTGGTGGACGGCAGCGGTGATGGAACAGTGGACCAGTCCAGAGAGTCCCGACCTGCAGGTCCAAACCTCATCCAGCTGCTCTCCAACAGAGACCTCATGGTGGACTGGAAGAAGATCCAAAGTCCTGCTGAAACCAGAGGCCACAGAGGCCACAAGCACTCTGAAAATAAAGGTAGAGCAAAGAGACAAGGCGGAGGACGTGTCTGCTCACAGCTGTGAGGGATTCACTGAGAGCAGCACTGAAGTGATCAGGCTGAAATAATTTCTGAGGGGGAGGTGGGTGAGAAATGAGGGCAGCAGACAGAGAGAGAGCATCCAGCAGAGAAGAGAAACAGAGACGTCACTGGTTCTGATGGGCAGATTATCAGCACAACACCCCAGCTGGGTATGATGCTGCATATGAACTCACGTGTTTTAATTTGCTGCAAACAGCAAATAAGTTTCATACGGATCAATCAATGCAAATGATCCACTTTTTTTTTTAGAAAAGTTATGTTTAATTGAATTGCAGAAAGTTCTGACAGAATTCTGCCCCACTGTAAAAAGGCTCAAGAACTCAGAGAATGAGGGAGGTTTGAGTCAAAACAACCAGTTTTAATCTGGATCTTTAGGTTCTTTGTTAGAAGCAACAACAATTTGTTCAAATTTCTTAAGCTGAAAACTTGATGAATGGAAGATGAACTGGATGAAGATGCATCTCAGGTTCTTTGTCGGGTCCTCAAGCTATGACTTTCAGATGCAGTTCATCTGCTGCAGAGATCATTTTAGAGCTCACACTGTATAAACCTGTTCGATTTCAAGTTTCTGTTTTCTCTCAGTTCTTTTTCTCTCTATAGAAGGTACACCTGGTCTGGCATTCAGTTTGGCTGTGATGCCTTCCTGGAGGAGGGCTTCAGCTGAGATAATGCTGCCAATAACTAACTTTTTACTTTTCATCAACATAGAAAGGACTCCTACATCAGTTAATCTGTTTCTTTTTGTGTCTGCTCTGTCTTCTCAAACCTCCAGTCAGTTGTGGCAGATGGCCACTTGTACTGAGTCAGGTTCTGGTTCTGCTGGAGGTTTCTTCCTGTTAAAGGGGAGTTTTTTCTTCCCACTGTCACCACATGCATGCTCGGTATGAGGGATTGCTGTAAAGTCAACGACTCAACGCAAGCGGTTGTCTACAGTCACTATGTGCTTTTCCAGGAGGACTGAACGCTGTAGGTCAACGACTCGATGCCCTGCTGGGTTTCCTTACATAGAAATTTTTTAAACTAATTTGAATAATGAACTGAATTTGATCAATTGTTTGATAACCAGGAGTAACTGGAATGATTGTGTGATTAAATTGAAATAACTTTTTTTCTGTAAAGTGCCTCGAGATGACATGTTGTGAATTGGCACTATGTAAATAAAACTGAATTGAATTGAATTAATGTCAGGTTTCTGGGCAGTGGGATGTCATGGTCGAGTATACAGACCAGGTAGCTGATATCTATAGAAAATTTAAAAGAGTTTAGGTATCTTGATGTCTTTCTCAGGAGTGACTGAAGGGTGGAGCCTCATCTGCAGTAATAAAGGTCTCTGCTCTGTCCAGGAGAAGAAGCTTCAGCTTTCAGCTCCATCTATGTCCTCCATCTTCCTACATCTGTGTTCCAACCCTCACAGATGGTCATGAGATATACATCATGATCAAAAGAACAAGATCCTGAATATAAGCAGCTGAATTGAGCTTCCCTAGTACGGTGGTCAGACTCTGACTTGGAGATGAGGTGAGCAACTTCTGGAGACTCCTGGACACCTCTCTTCAGATGCAGTGAAATAAAAGGAGGCCCCAGAGCTGAGAAGAACTTGCTTAAGGAGGAGTGTATTCCTTGCAGGACCAGGAACACACTGGAATCCTCCAGGAGGAGATGGGAGTGTCACTGGAGAAAGAAAGGTCTGGAATTTCTTTCCTGGACACATTACCTCTGAAACCTGATCTCGAAGGGAAGGATAGACATGAAGACGGCTGGATGATCAAATGTTCTTGAACCTTTTTTCTTCAGCGCATGAGCCACAAAGGGTGTTGAGGTGAACTTTAAGAATCTTTTTGAAAGATTGGAAGAATCTTGGAAAATTTGGTAAACACTAGAATCATTATCCATAAATTTCAAAATACAGAATGAGACAAAAAATCTCTTACTACTTTCTGCACCTCATAAAGCTTTACACTTTGACTTGTTACATATTTGTAGAAACCCAGAAATAAAGTTTCTGTCTTTATTGGATGAGATTAAAAGATTACAAACATGCTATAGATTAAAAAGAATCCAAACACTAACTTGGTTGATTTTGCATGTTTATGACCCCTCTGTACCGGAACCGGTCACTTCACAAACTGTGCCACATGTCTGGGTCACATAAATGCCAGGTCAGCGGTGTCAAAGCTGCTTTAGCTGCTCTGCTCCTCGAATACTAGACAAACAGCTTTCCTTCCTGCAATCTGAACTGTCATCTGTCAACAACACAGCCAATCAAGGAACAGTCTGCTGTGTCTGCACTGTTATATGTCAAAAATCTGTCTGATCTCCATTCAGTGAAAGCAGACTAGGTCAGACGTGGCTTTTTTCCCCACTAATCCCTCACTGAAGTCACCAAAACTATCAATGATTTCTCTGTTTACTATACAATGAATTAAGATGAAGCTTTCCAAGCAAAGAAGAGAATCAAAAGATCTTTAAAACAAAGAATTTTGCAAATAAAGAAGTAGAAATGGACAGAAGACCAGATAAAGTCTGGACAGATCTTCAGTGTGTTGAAATCACAAGATCTGAAACCTTTCAGCCATAGCTTCAGGTTAAATGTGTGTTTGTGGCAAAGACCAAAAATCCAGTCAAATGGAACTAAAACTGGGCATCTCTCTGAAGATAAACTTTAGACAAATATCCAGATTGACTGAAAGCAGAAAAATCAGAGAGAAGCAGAAGGAAGGAAAGTCAGTTTGTGATGAATGTTTGCATGACACAGACACATTAGTCAACAGCTTTTTTAAGTCATGGACTTAACACCAACTAAATCCTTTCTGTTCACTGCTGATCACACTGATGGCTGACAACATCTGTCCACTCGTTGCTCACTCTCAAACAGCTGGAATTAGGACAGGTCAGGGACACTGGGAGGGGACAGAATGAGACAGAGAGGCAGGGAAAAGCGTGAGACAGAGCCACAAAACACCCTGATGACTTTTACTGTTCAGACTGTCTGACCGCTTTAAAGAATCAAAAACCCCAAAAAAGAGGAACATTTTGAGATGGATTTTTCAGTTAGAACAAGAGATTTCCCATCCTTAGAGGTCAGTTAGATGGTTTAATGGTCGAATGAGTCCGTTTCAGAAGAGAAACCAGTCTTTAGTTTCTGGTGTCTCAAACAGTCTGCAGGAACCTGACTACACATCTTCACAGATTGGCATGCATCCTGCAGCTGCTGTTTGCTACAAGAACACATTGTAAATGTGCAAAATATGGAAAAACCTGCAGTTAAATGTACCACCTAAAGGAGAATTTTATATCTGTTCTTCAAGGTTATGGACCCCTTACTAAAGCTTTAGGTCCTTTGAGAAGCTTAAAATGACAATGTGTTGAGAATATCCATCTGTGAATACCTTTTAACTAAAATGAACCACACAGAAGAGAAAAGTGAGGTGTGTCCATTTTTTGCTTGGACAAAATTAAATCAGTGTTGGTCCCTAAAGCTGTTCAGTGCTGTCCAAGCTGAAAGTTACTCTTACTCCTCTATCTTCTGCAATGAGGACCAACAGACCATCATCTTTCTCAGTTAAATAGGAATCAGACAGCTGGCTTCCCTCAGCAGCAGTGGTCATCCTGCTGGTCCGGCCATTACCAGACTTTCTGTCCTGTAGTCCGAAAACCATCATTGGTTTTTAGAGCAAAGTGAGATGTCTGAGGAGCTTGTGGGTCAAATTTTTATGACAAAATGATTCATTATTGGGCTGCACGGTGTTGGTAGCACTGTTTCCATGCAGCCAGAAGGAATCCTGACACGGGGTCTTTCTTAATGCAATTTGCATAATCTCCATGTGCACATGTAGGTTCTCTCTGGGTACTGTGGCTTCCTCCCACAGTCTAAAAACCTTTAGGTTAGTGTCTATAACCTGTGATGGACTGGTAACGTGTTAAGGATGTATCCTGCCTCTCGCCCAATGACTGGAGATAGGTACAAGCGACCCTGCAAGGACAACTGGGTGTAGCAAATGGACTGTCATATTTTAGGCAGTTTGAGACACTATATGTCATTAAACAGCTCCAGAGTTTTTCTGGAGGAAAATAATCAATTTTCTATTTGTCTTTGCAGATAGGACTCAGATGTAGGAATGACTTAACCCTAAACTTTACCAAGTTCCAGTATAAATAAGGAAAACCAGTCAGATTTGTTGGTCCAATGACCAGGGCTAGTGAAGAACCTTGTTTTCACACCTGATAGTTTGGAAGACTCGGTTCAATTGGGGACCAAAACTGCAACATTTGTTCCATTTCCAGCTGCTGTGTTCTCTTTCACACTGCACTGTCAAACAAATCAAATCCTTTGAGCAACATGTCCCCCCCCCCCCCCATGTGGTGGTGCTGCACCAAGAACCACTGAAGGAAACAACATGAAAACTTTAGAAGAAGACTCTAAGCGCAATTTTCTTCTTCATGAAATGTAAGCAAAATTGGAGTGGTGTCAGATTTTTATTTCAATTATGTCTTCACACCTCCCCAAACACACCAGACGTTTTAGGCAAATGAACTAGAGTTCAATTAAAGCAGACTAAACAGGGCTGGTGTGAATGCACCCTAAGTATGGTTTTTACAATTGGACAATTGTGGTCTTTAATAGATGCATGTAATTGGTCATGTTCTTCAACCTGCAGTTATTCCTCTGAACAACTGTAGGCACTCAGGTTTGATTTTAGTGGTAAAACATCAAAAAGACTAAAGGCGCCTTGGTGTCGGACTCATCAAGGCAGGTCTAAATGCTAACATACTGGAGTTTACTGGTAAAGATGACAATCTGGTTAAGTAAGAGATATATTATTGTAAGAGTGCCATGCATTTTTTCTCATTCAAATCCATTTCAGTTTTTGTTTTGAAATGAAAAGAATCCAAATTAGAGGATGATTCTGAAACATTTGGTTGAACCTGAAATTTGAGATGTCTCAGAGAAGACTGCCATGAAATAGACAATAGGAAATAGGCGTTATAGGAAATTGGCGTTTATCTTGCACTTCAGATAAACAGTCCACTAAAAACTGTCTTAAGACCAGTCAGTTGAGTTTGAGTCATGTAATCAGAATTAGAGAAAGCTGGCACAAATGGAGTGAATGAAGCAGTAATGAAGAATGAGAAAGTACTTAGTTGAAATGAATGGGACAAACTGTCAGCTCATGAAGTGGGTGAAAAGACAGAAGAGCAAATCTTCTTAGGAGAATCAGATACCAACCGGCCATCCTGTCCTCAATATGCTCCAGGCTGGTGCTGCCCGCATCAGTCCAACACGCCTCTATCATAATCTATCCTAAAGTGGACTTTGGTGTTAATGAAGGTCAGTGCAGCTTCAGCTTAGAGTGAGTTTCACTGTAGACTTATGTTGTGAAACTGTTCTGTGTAGGCTGTGGGAACACTTGGATCTAAATCAAAAAATGAGGTCACAGCTTGTTGTGCTGAGAGCAGACAGTAAAGACCCAGGCTGATTGTCTCAACCGTCTCTTGAACAACAATTTTACTAAGACCTCTTCACACTGTATTAAAACCTGCCATCTCAACATGGTGGGATCAGGGCAAATTTGCAAAACCTAATTTCAGTGTGGCCAGTGATTACACTGCAATGGTCTTACTACTGACCGGATTCTGCACTGCTGTCTTCATAGCCATCCTACCACCATCTGCACCAACTTGTTTACTCAGCTTGTGGAACTACCTTAAACATGTGGGAGGTTTCTGCACTTCCACCATCAGTTTCAGCCTGTGGAGGAAGAAACACTATCAGTGGTTTTAATCATCATGTAGTGAGGGGGTTTTATGTGCAGAGTGACTTTACATAACTGCATAGTAAAAACCTGACAGTGCACTGCGAGGATACAAAGACCAGTTTGAGGGAAACATCCACACAAAATAAAATAAAAAATCTAAATTTTATGGATCACCAATAAGATGGAGCCTTCTGAAACTTGAATTTGTTTGTGTGTGTGTGTGTGTGTGTGTGTTGAGCTGTGATTGTTGTAAGGTTCTATTATGAACCAGATAAGCCTCTGCATGAGCTTCTTCCTTCTCAACACTAAATGATGCCAGGGCCTCATCTTTGAAGCCTCAACCCTGGGTGTAATTTTCAGACGTGCAGAGTTCCCTTTTTGCGGGAGCCCTTCTACTGGAAGATAGCCCATCACATACCAACTAATATGTCCAAGGAGTCAGAATGAAGCAGATTATTGATTGGGTTGGAGACTGCTGCTCATTTGTTAGCTCCTTTGTGGTGGGATCATTTTTGGTTGGTGTCTGGAGTAGCAGCCACACCACTGAGAACATTACAAGAACTTACCTGGAGTGCTGCTCTGCATAATGAGGTTATAGCCTTCTCATGGTATGGCCAGTGCAGTTTCTAAACTTCTTATGATCCACAACGTCCAACATATCACCACAACAACACACTAAGGCCTCCCTACAGATGTTCAGAGCCTGCTCACCACCGCCTGATCTTTATTGGGATAGTGCCGTCCTAATGTGGTCAGGAAAGGGGCAGCTAACATCTCTGCAGACCCCACACATCCTGGACACAAACTGTTTAGATTTGCCTTCAGGTTGGCATAACAGAGTGCTATTTGCAAAACCCTGCTGCAACAGAGTTTCTTCCTCAGGTTGTCTCTCTGATGACCTCAATGAACACCTTATAGCCTGAGTAGGCAGCTACTCTGCTGTACAACAGCCTACCTTTCTATTTTTCTTCATTTAAAATGACTGTAAATACACATATACATATTATTCCTTTTATCCTTTATTTCCTCTAAAGTTTGTATATTTATACTTAATGCACTGTTAGTGCTTGAAACTGAAACCAAATTCTTTGTTTCTGCACACAGTCTTAGCCATTGAAGCCAATTCTGATTGTAAAAGATTTGTTTAAAAGAAAAGAAGGCCAAACAGACTCTTGGATTTATTTTATAAATATTTTCTGTCAATCAGATGTTGGCAAAACCATTAAAATCATGAAACGCTGCGAAATAAAGAACTGATGTGAAAGGTCTTCTTTAAAACTGCAAAAATCAAATCTGCAGGCTGAAGGCCCCACATTTCACGCTTTCATAAAGAAGACAAGAATCCACTTGGACCATTCAGCTGTATTTGGTTCAATTTTAAATTAAGTCATTCAGTCAGTAACAGAAGATGCTGAACATGTTTCAGGCGACTTTGTTAACCTGTAGCTTCCTGTTTCAGCTTTCAGACTGGATGAAAGTCACACAGAGCAATCCAGCTAAGCAGATACAGATGCAGCATCAGGAACAAGCAGAGACAGCAGTAACACCATTCCCAGGTCCATGTTTCTCACGTCACAAACTTGAAACAAAAAGACCTTCACAGTGAGAGAAGAAACATAAAAACATCACAGAAGTAAGGAAGAGGCCATAAACATCTAAATCCATATTCTGCATGTTGTATTTGATTAAAATAAATACCTCAGTGTTCCATGTTTAACAGAAGTGACATTCAACGTTACAGAGAAAGACACGAAGAGGCTGCAGGAGATACAAAGCTGTAGCTAGAAAAGAGACGTCCAAACACAATAAGATTTAATCTACGATAAGTCGCCTGTTTGATTCTGAAGGAATGAAATGTTTGTGGTACAGAGACTAAACCTTAGTTTAAGCACAAACTCTGTCAGACTCTCAGATCTTTCTAACTTTCTGGTAACTGAGGAGAAATAAAGACTAAAAACAGAAATGATAATAAGCAACAGCTTGTTAAATCCTCTCCTAAAGGCACCCTGTGGATTTTTTTTATACTATTTTTGTTGTTTTAAAGCAAATGAGCCATTTTCTCTGTGTTTCAAGAGCAGCAACATGAATACACATGCACGAGGGCAACAAAATGTACATTTCTGTTGACTGCAGGAACTTTGAGAAAACTATAAAAGATGTAATAAAAGGTGGGAAAAGTCTTATTTCATTCATGGCACAGGGAACGCAGCGATGCACAAGGAAACATCACAATGTAACAATAAATATGAAGAGACGGTACAGCAACACAACACTGATGGTATCAGGATGACAGAACAAACATTTATCAGCCAAAACAGAATAATTCTGATTTCTGTGTAATATTTAAAAGCCATTCAGAAAATCGGACTTTAACAAGGAACCAGAGCAAAAATGGCACGTTTATATTCAAATGCTCTCCATCGTACAAACAACTCTTTACGAACTTAATTCATTTAACCAGCAGTTCCTCCATCCAGCTGTGGCCTGATGTCTGACTGAGTCGTCTCACTGTCAAAGAGTCATTTCTTTCTCTCATTGCAGTGTCCTCAGCGTACGTCCTTCACTCAGCCACAATCTGCACCCATCGACCTGCTTTTCCCCACTATGATGTCACATGATGATGTCATACAATCTGCCGACCCGGCCAAGCCACTCGCGGAGCGCCTGCCGGACCCGCGCATCAGTGACATGGCAGGAGAGCTGGCTGAGGCAGGGGTAGAGTGCCGGCTGAAGCGCCAGGAAGGTGGAGTCCGACAGGAGGAGAACCTGGTTGAGAAGAGTCAGGACCATGTTGGTCCATGCCTGCAGAGAGAGATGGGTTAAAGGTCAGAACAGGAGCAAACGATTTCAGAAAGAAGATTTTTTTTTGGATGGATCAATATTAGAGACTCGGATAATGTTGTCACAGGTTGCTATGGTGATTTCAGCCCTTTCTGTGGGGAGTGGGTGAAGAAAGCCCACAGCATTACTATTTTCATTAGACAAAAAAAACCCAAAAAAATTTAAGTGTGTTTTTCCACCTGATAGTCCGCTAGACTCAGTTCGATTGGGGACCAAAGTTGCAACATTTGTTCCATTTCCAGCTGCTGATGTTCTCTTTCTTTCTGCTCTGAGTCAAACCAACCAAACCCTTTGAGCAACCTGTTCCCCCCCTCGCCTGTGGGGGCGCTGCAAAAGGAACAATGAAGGAAACAACATGAAAACCTCTGAAGAAGACACTGATGGCAACTTCCTTCTTTACGAAAAGTAAACAAAAATGGAGTCCCGTCAGATTTTAGTGGTTGGAGGATCCCTCTTCTTTTTGCAAAAGAATACGAGGCATTTATCCCGCTAGTGCTAGATTTGCACTTTAGTTGTTGTATTTACCCAGAATGCCCTGCACTATTTTCCACTTCCTACTTTTAGAGCAGTCTCCAGTCCGCTTGGCGTGCGCATATGCATTCAAACCACACCAGAGTTCACTTCAACCGAACCGAGACCTAGGTCAGTAGGCGGACCAGAGTTCACCTTTTTTTGTTCCACATCAGAGTTTGATTACAGATTCAATTCAGTTTTACCTCCCCGAATGAACCGGACTCTCTAGGCAAACGGACTGGAGTTGGATTAAAGTGGACTAAACAGGGCTGGTGTGAAAGCTCCCTAAGACTCAACCAGTCGGTGTGTGACACGTAAACTCTGCTGTGTCTGCAGTGTTTTATGTAGGAGATCTGACAGGTTAAAGAGAGCCTTCAGTTACAGTTTTAAAGAAAAATTCTAAAATGAAATAGAACATGAATGAATCAAAGTTTGTTTCTCTGCACTCTGGGCTGATTGGACAGAAAACTGAAAGTCCTCTAGCAATGAGAGACACTGGGTGAAAGTGGACAGAACTACCTACATTTTTGATGTATGAACTGTACATATGGAGATGAAACTGTGGGCATGAAAGTAGTTTAAATCAAGAAGTTTTGAAATATTTCACCGGATCAGAATCATCATCAGACTGAGCTGAAAATACTGAATGAAAATCTGGAAAAAAAAAAAACAAAACAAAAAAAAAAAAAAAACTGTAAAAACTGAAAGAGAACAATCAGTAATTAATCAGTAAGTCCAACTTTCCATTTAAACTGAATTATGTTTCTGCTTGAAAGTACAGTAGAGTTGTAGAGCTGCAAAGTAATTTTCTATATGCACTGACACAATCCTCATAGTCTAGCAGGAAAATGTTATTCTAGTTTTTTGTAGACAGTTTACTGACACCAAATGCGAGCAGAAGATTCCTGATGGAGCCACGGATTTTGATCGACTGCTTGTATGGATTTATGGAGCATAGTGGGAGGTGTTCAACTGAAAATGATGACAGAATGAATGCACAACAAAAGATGCAGATTATTATCAATAATTGTGTTTCAATCAGCATTGTCCCCATTCATTATCATGCAGCCATTTGCCAAGCAGCAGCACAAATCCTGCAGAATAAAAGATTTTCTCTGAAACTTTTAATCTGTATTGTACCTTTTAGGAGAGATACACTCGTATGAAAAATCCAATATTAATATTGCTGTTATGGCCAATAACCGATATTTATATCTATATTTTATTTATTTCCCTACACTTTCTGCACCCTAAAAAAACGACCACACCGCTGACATTACATCTCTGCATCACGATCACTGTCACATGACCAACCCCCTCCCACTCAGAAACACAAAGATGGAAAAACATCGGTTCTTAATATTGACTCAGTTTTACTTATCGGGCCGATATCGATGTCACTGGCGATTTATCGTGCATAACTGTTTTTCAGGAAGGTGGAAGTAAAGTTTCCATGGTTACAAAAAACAGGCTGTCTTATTATCCTGTATGATGATTTTGAGCTGCATCAAGATAATGCAATAAATGCATCATGATGATAATCTGCATGAAGGTTGGTATTACTGTAGCTCCATCCCTCACCTGTATCTGGGCCTCCGAGTCCCTCAGGGAGATGCTGTGGGAGCTGATGGTGGATCCTGACCGAGGCCTCTTCTCCTGCCTCAGCACTTCGGGCCCCGCACTAACCGAGTGCCTGAGCGAGGGCCCCTGCTGGTCCACCAGCTGCTGGGGTCTCTGCAGCTCCGCCGGGCCTCTCCTGTCTCCTCCCACTGCTCCTCCTGGCGCCGGCCGGCCCTGCTCCTTCATGAACAGGTTGATGTGGGTCTGCTGCACCTGCTGCTGCTGCTGAGGCTGCTTTCTGCGTTTGTACTCCATCATGAGCTTATTGATGGTTTTGTCCGTGGCAATGGTGTACAGTTTGTTACCGGCGTTTTCCCACCATTCCTTCCTCCTTCCAGGTGCGGCGCTGCTGGGAACTCCTCCTACCGAGCTTCCTGCGATGCTGGAGTCTCTCTTCTCTGCTCCGGTCTGGAAGTGGTGAGGCAGACTTCCGGTGAAGCTGTGAGAAACACAGATAACCGAGGGCTTTGTTTGAATGAGAAGATGAATGAAGGTGAAGATATCAAAGTTCAAATATCTTCATCATTAAAGTGGTAAAAAAAAAAAAAAAGAGAGATGTCAGACCTGAATCTGGGGCTGGGTGTTGGCGTTTCTCCAGGTGAAGCTGCACTCAGATCTACTCCCTGACATCTGACGCCTCCATCCTCTGAGGGCGTCCCCCTTGCAGAAAACCCGCCAGCAGACGTCGGAGTGGAAGTTTCAGAATGGAAGAGAGGCAGGAAGAAAACGTGATCTCCTGCTGCTGCTCCTCCGCCCCCTCTCAGCAGGGGCGTCTCCTCCAGCGTGCTCTCCAGGTCCCGGTGCATCTGGATGTAGCTGTTGCACAGATCCATGCACACTTTGTAGAGACGCTTGACCAGCCATGCCCAGTCGGCGCCACCTAGAGGCTGGACGCTGAGCGATGGGACAGGAGCCTGCCACTGATGGCGCTTCTCACGGCCACGAGGGGGGCTCACCTGCCAGAGGAAACAGTCTCAATGATCTGACTAAATCTCCCCCAAGAAACAACTGAAACCTGGGATTTACACAAAAGAAGGAACAAAAAAGGAAAAACAAATTTGTTTTAGGTCAGTTAAGATCATCTAAAGTACTTCTGTTTACTAAGCCCCAGTATAATAAAAACTTTATACTGATTTTCTTCAATCATTTTCTTCAAAGTCAGAAGTTTTCATACTCTGAAATTACCGTGACAACCTGTACTTGTATAGCGCTTTATCAAATCCAGAGGACTTGAAATCACATTCAGTCATTCACTTGCTGATGGCGGTGAGCTACAGTGTAGCCACAGCTGCCCTGGGCAGACTGACAGAATCCCGCTTCCCTCCTTTAACTTCATTTTTATGTCGTCTCTTTCCAGGAGGAAACGATGTCCTATATCGTCTCTGTATCATATGACATTCAATCCACAAAAAGCTTTAATACAAACATTCAAAAAGGCTCTGAAACATCTTCTCCAGGTTTGAATGTCAAAGTGTGATGTTTTAATGGATACTAAACTGAACAATTAATTAGAGTTGTGGAACATTTGAGATTCTTAAATGCCTCCAATCGGTTCGGTGAACGTTAATAATCTACATCAATGGATGCCAACAGAGCCCAAAGCAAAATAATATTATTTACTCTGATCAGTTTGTGATGAAGCTGTAAGACCAAGACGTTTTCCTCAGACCTGGCAGAGGATGCTCATTTCAACCACTTGCAGACAAGATCTCCTTCTTTCAGTTATGATCCATATGTCATAATCATTGGTGAGGAAGCAACACTTTGAACTACATCAAAACCAGATCAAAAAAACAGCTCCACCAGTCAGACTTCATGTTTGTATCACCTGTGCTGTTTCTTCAAAGATATCTTCATCCTCTGAGGAGGCGGAGCCAGGGTGGGAGGAGTCAGAGCTGCCCTCCTCTTCCTCATACAGAATCCTCTTCACCTGAACAGGAACAACAGGTTCAGTGAAGAGAAAATGATTTTTTCCTTATAACAAAAACACTCGTTAGTAAATTTTTAAGGTGGAAATTAACAAATAGCTGAAGGGTCATCGATAGCAAGTTAACGGGTTAATATGTGACTTGGAAGTGAACACTAAGGTATTCAGATTATTAAACTTCTTAATAAATGATAAATAATAAACATCTTAATAAATGACATGAATTCATGTTAATCGGTTAACTTTCTATAACATATAATCCAAACATATAAAATACCTGCTCTGAATCTCTTTCATTAGACCTACCAAACACATAAGAATGCAAAAAGTCAAACTAGATCTCAACAGTCAGGCAGGAACAAAACTCATATTTCTGATCTATAAACATATCTACATTGGTTGTTATTACATTAAATCTTACTGAACTCCAGATTATAGGCATCTCCAGCTGAAGAAAAACATTGAACTCAATAAAGGAAGAATCAAACCTTGAACTCATCCAGCGCATGCTAATTACATATTAACATCTTCTCATTAATTTCATAGGTGTCTTTCATAGAAAGAAAAGGTGAGTAATTATATCAAACCTAAAGCTGCCACAAATTAGACTGATTCCCCCAAAAGCAATGAAAACCAAATTAATTTGTCAAATAAAACTACAACATATAAAAGCATCAAGCCAAGCGCAACAAAAAAAAAAAAAAAATACAATTTTTATTGATTTTCTATTTGATTTTATTTGCAGTAGTTTTGATTCATGACAAAAGTCATGAAGTTTATTTCAGTCTGAAACTTCAAATAAGGTCATGCTGAAGCCTTTTTCCCAGCCGACGTCTTTAGAGTCCAAACAGTGATTTACTAAAAGCTGCTGAGCTGCTTCAGTCAGGCTGAACATTACAGTCAGAAATGTGGTTTAAATCTGTTAATCTAATATAACTTCGATTTAATATTTTGATGCCTTTTCAGGAACTGCTTTGATGTGTGGCTTAATGCTGAGCTGGGAGCATAAAACAGAGCTTAACTGTTGCATCTGGAATTTAAACTCAGTTTTTGCTGCTAAACATCAGAATTCTCTAACATTATCTGACCCAGTGTCAATTTAAAGATGTGGTAATGAAGACCACCAGCAGAGATTACTGTCTAACTCTGAGGTCATTTTGCTGATTGGTTCCCACCTGCTGTGCGGTCATGCTCTCAGCCTGGCTCAGGGTGGCACACAGCAGCGCCTGGAAGTACAGGTTAAAGCTCATCGCTGACTGACGGTAAAGGTTTGCTGCTCCACAAACACCCGACACTTTCATCAGCAGGTACTTCAGACCCGGCCGGGTGTCAAAGTCCCGAGCTGTCCTGCAGAGACGACACAAACACACCGATCAGCCACAAGCAGAACTGGTCTGCACCAGTAAAACCTGACTGTCCCAGTTTACTTTAAACACAGCAGCAGGATGGTTTCAGCAACCTGTAAGAGTCCAGCAGCAGGTCCAGGATGATGGCTAAATTTGTCATGGAGATGTAGCGCAGGAAGCCGGCGGTGGGCCTGCTGGGGTCGGAGGTCACAGGCGTCACTCTCTCGTTGCCTTCAGGCTGCTTGACGAACTCTTCCAGCAGGATGTCGTAGAGGTTCTGGAGCAGGACCTGGTGGGAAAGCAGGCTCACCACGATGGTCCGGAATGGGATCCTGGATGTGGTGAAATTCACGTTTATTCGGTTTTAACGAAGAAAAAAAAAAAAAAAAAAACACTTTTTCTCAACTTTATACAAAAAAAAGCTACAACACCCTGTCAGCTAAAACAGGATTATAGATGTGAAAAAAATAATCACATATCCCACTGAATCAAACTGTTCTTCAGCTTTTTGTTAATCAAAAAATAATTGAGTCAAGCTTTAAATAGGACCTTGCATTATTTGATCTTTTCTTACGAAAAATGCTCATTTAAAGATAAACTTCGTTTACATTAATTTGTTCTGATAAAATAATGAGTTTTTTTAAATGTTATACAATATATTTTTTAAAAAATGATTAACAGACAGGCAGTTATGAACAGGGTCCGCTAGGTTTTAACAACTCAATGGACAGAAGTTATCCTGTGTAAAATAAGTGACCTCTAGTGGTAAAGTTGCAGAATACAACAAACTGAATGCACTGCTGTCTAGTGTTCTGAAAGCACAAAGGAAAACAACACTAACACTAGCTAAAAAAAAAACAAAAAACACAAGAACCAATCAGGATTCAGGAAAGCTGCCTGCTGAGAAGAATGTGCTGCTCTGTACAACAGAAAGGTGGAAAACGCTCACTGGCATAAGAACATCTCGCTCCCAGAAATTAAATAACAAGCATCTGCTAAAATCAGCTTCATTGGTCAAGGCTGGAATATGACGTTGGTGTAAGACGCCAGCCGATCTACCTCCTGTCTGTATGCAGATTCGTCTCTGTTCTGAACCAGACCAACGACAGAGGCGTCATCTGCAACTTTCAGCACTTTCTCAGAGGTTGCTTACAGAGAGAAGGAGAAAATACGCCCCTGGGGGGGGGGGGGGGCCTGGTACTGACGGCTCTTCTGAGCATTTTCGACTAAAAAAAAAAACTGTCTCTGTGGTGTCTGGTTTTTGAAAAACAGCACTCTCTAGAGCAGACTTGAAGGTAAAAGTCTAAACAGTTTGTGTCCAGGATGTGTGGGGTCTGCAGAGATTTTAGCTGTCCTTTTCCTGATCCTGGAACCTTCACGGCCTCACTGTGCAGGCTGACTGTCACACGCTCAGGTTACTGCCTGATAACACAATTGCTCCACTCTTGATGGCGCCACATATGCCCTCTAGTGGCTGTTCTACACATAACAGCTCCTTAAAACCCACAGAAGTTCCATCTTCATTACAGGTCATCATGTTGGCTAAATTAGTGGTTGTTTTGCCAGTGAGTGTGGATGTACAGAGCTGCACAAGGCTTCATCCTTGTGTCCTCATTATATTATACATGTAGAGGATTTTAGAGAAGCAGGAGCTAATGTTTCTATTGACCTAAAATAATTAACAGTTTAAAAGCAGCTTCCAGAAAACTGGATGAGAATTATTTTGGTTGCTAACAATTACAAGATTGATTTAAAACCTGATGTCAACCCAGACGGGAACAAAAGATAGATGTTTTTGAATCATTCGCATTAGGTTAAAGAAGAGACTCATTCTGTCCTACCATAACACAGACAGGCATGTCTACTCTATGACAGTCTGTTCATTTTCTCCACGTTGTGCAGCTCTGCCGCTGAATGATGCAGTGTGATTATGAAGACGTTACAGATGGTTGCTACATGTGAGCATCTGTCACTCTAATAAATCTGACAGACACAAAGTCACTGATGTCAGAAAAGTGCCTTACCCAATTTTCCTGCAGCACAGCAGCAGAAAGAGAAGCAGAAAGACAAACATGGACAGAATTATTTTATTAACACACCCTGGAGGAGACACTGTGATCTGGATTCAACAACAGAAAACCAGGGACCATGTGCAAATTGGACCGAATCTTAGTGAGAAGCAGCGGAGCACTTTAGTTTGGGGTTAGAGAAACAAAACATGCATCAATCAGTGTGCGACTGGGGGCCCACCTCTTCTGAGCATGCCCGTTGGACTGCTGGTCAGCTGGCAGCTCGATGATGAGCACACAGGACTGAGCGTGCTCAAAGCCGTCCTTGTTGTTGGGCGTCTTTGGAGAGCACTGGGTGTCCAACATGAAGACCTGAGATGAACAGAAGATATGACTGAAGGGTGGCTCTTTAATGAAACAATCATTTCTGGATCGTTCCCTGCTCTACAGTGGTCCTAAATGTCACACTCATCTGTTTAACTAGAAATTAGAGACCTGTTGCTCCAGCTTGTGTAAAAAAGTTCACATTTCTGCTCTGTTTCATGCTGTTTAAAGATTTCAGGTTTAGAAGAGAACATCTAAAGATCCGTCAACCAACCTGCTGAGCCATAGCTTTGATCCTCCAGTACTCGGCCTCAGCTGACGGAGAGTGAGACGGAGCCGCCACCTTCACCTCACAGGCGTCTCCAGAGAAGCTGTCTGAGCCGCTATGAAAACACGCCAGGAGGTTCTACAGTGAGACAAAAACAAAGCAGTCCTGATCAGAACTCTGCTAATGTGGACGGGTTTTCTATAAGTTCTGCTGACGAGCTGAACTTTAAGCACTCTCACCAAGCCATAGTTAAAAAGTTATGTCATTCGACATCTCCTCCATCCATCCATCCATCCATGTGTGACAGGATGCATCCAGTGAGCATAATGGTTAAATTCCAGATCCATCTCAGCCAACATCTTTCAATACAGAAGAGCAGCAGCTCTACTCTGAGCTCCCAGCCAGCCTGCTGAGGAAGCTCCTCTCATCTCATTGTATCCAGTATCTGGTTCTTTCAGTTATGATCAATACCACAAAACCAAATGGTTGGAATTTAGGGTGTTTCCACCTGATAGTCCGCTAGACTCAGTTCGATTGGGGACCAAAGTTGCAACATTTGTTCCACTTCCAGCTGCTGATGTTCTCTTTCTCTCTGATCTGAGTCAAACCAACCAAACCCTTTGAGTAACCTGTTCTCCCCCTCGCCTGTGGGGGCGCTGCTCCAAGAACCACTGAAGGAAACAACATGAAAACCTCTGAAGAAGACACTGATGGCAACTTCCTTCTTTACGAAAAGTTAACAAAAATGGAGTGGCATCAAATTTTAGCGGTTGGAGGATTTCTCTTTTGTCTACAAGTCATTTCTCCCGCTAGTGCTAGCCTTACACGTTTGTTTTGGTTGTAAATACAACCTTCCTGGTTTTGGAGGGGTCTCCAGTCTGCTTGGCGTTCACATATGCATCCGAACCGCACCAGAATCTGAGGAACTCCAGAATGTTCCCCATCCTGGTAAAGTAATATACAAACACAAAGGAAGGTATATAACACATGAATTCACGGATTTGTTTCTGTTAATATGGAGATCAGATCAACCACCAGACACAGGCAGCATCAGTAATGCACTCTCTGGGATGTAGATAAATACGATGCTTATTCTGGATCAGACGTGACCTGAATGTGTCGCAAACAAAACGAGCTTTTCCATAAAGCTCATCAAAGGTCACATGTTCAGATGTCTGAAGCATGAGCTTCTTGTGAGAGATTTAAGCTGTGAGTGAAGCAGAGGACGACTCCTCATGGACAGATTGTTGTACTATAACCTCAGACATTACAGATCTACGGTCCTGACGTTTAATATTTCAGTTTTTTGTTTTCAGTTTTAAAATGTTTGGTGTGAATATGTATTCACCTCCCTTTACTCTGATACCAAGAAGAAACTCCAAGACTTCAACCAAATGACTTCAGAAGCTCCAGTAACCAGAGTCCAGCTGTGTGTGATTTAATCTGAGTCTAACTGCAGCTGTTCTGTGAAGGCCTCAGAGGTTCTTTAGAGAACATCAGAGAACAACCGGCATCATGGAGACCAAGGAACCCAGCAGCAGGTCAGGGAGGACGTTCTGCAGACGTTTAAAACAGGTGTAGGTTCTACAATAATATCCCAACGTCTCCCAGAGCTCTGATCAATCCATCATCTGAACATGGAGAGAGGATGGACCACCTGCAGACCTACCAGGACATGGACGTCCACCCAGACTGACTGGCTGGGCAAGGGGAGAATTAATCAAAGAAGAAGCCAAGAGGTACACGGTGACTCTGGAGCAGCTGCAGAGCTCCACAGCTCAGGGGTATGAAAACCTTTGCAAGGCCCTGAAACCAGTTTGCTTTTTTGCATTAATGACAGAAATGACTGTGACGATGATGGAGTTTCAGGATCTGATGCTACTAATTAACAGAGAACTCCATCTGGAGTCAGAAGTGTTTAAGTTGTTGTGGTTAATTTCACAATTAGAAACATTAATATGGTTTTAATGTTTGTTTGAGGGAAGAGATAAAGGAAATAATAACAGGAGTTGTGCCCATTAATGCAGCCTTTAGTGCATTAACCTAACATGGCTGCTGTCAGAGAATTGGTCGTTATTTAGGTCTTTGTTCAAGTAGAAATTAGGAGTGAAGAAGGCCAGCAATCGATTTTATAATACCTGAAACTGGTCCCATTTACAGAGCTGGACTGGATGTACCAAGCTGCTTCAAACCACAGAGGAGCTGTTACACTCAAAAACTCCAAATAAATACCATGTTGCACTGAAACTGTTACACTAACTTTGAATATCTAACTTGGATAAAATCTTTAGAGTTTCTATGACTAACTTGCAGAAAATTCCAACTTTACATAAAGAATGAGGCAAACATGTCCTATTCAGAGCATTTCTAAGCTGTTTGATATGGATGACAAACAATTATTCCTTTTTTCAATTATATGATCCAGTTTTTCTAATTAGTTCATCTAGTATTTTTAATCTTTAACCATTTCACACAGAACATGTTACTGATTTAGAATATAAAATTATTTTCACCTGCACTTGAGAATCCTGGAAACAAAGTCAATGACTTCAGGATCAATAGTTGTGGTCATGCCTCTTTCTGAACCACACACATAATATCTATCTATCTACACACACACACACACACACACACACACACACACACACACACACACACGAGAGGCTGAAATGGATCAGCAGGTGTTGGACTCACACTGAGGATGTTCTGAGTGAACCCAGAGACACACAGCAGGCGCCTTCATCAGCAAATTAACACGAGGTCCTCATAAAGCCGAGCCTGCTGGGGTTTAATCAAATAAAACGGGCACGAGGAGGCGGTGCCCTCTGATGTGTTAGTTCTGGGTCAAATGAAGCCTTTCCAGCATGTTTGCCAGTGGAAATCAAAGCAGCCGTTCATTCCGGGTCAAAATCACTGGTTTCTGAGATAAACACAAGGTTTCATTCTAACTGGCAGCAGCAGATGTGAGAGCAAAATGTTGGGCTGTGAACAACCAACTGGTTGAAACACATGTTTGACATCAATTTAACAAAATAAATAAATAAATAATTCATGTATATTTATGTTGTGAAAATGAAATAAACATCAAAACATTTCAGCAACGAGCGCACTAAGCAGGCTGTACAGTGGAGCAGCCGGGCAGACCGATGCCTCGCAGCAAGAAGGTGCCAGATTCAAATCCCTGCATGCTGAGTTTGCAGGTTCTCCCTGTGCATGTGTGAGCTCTCTCTGGGTACTCTGGTTTCCTCCCACCTTTCAGAAAGAGGCATGTTGGTAAATTTGAACATTCTTTTCCCAATGCAAGACTCTTCATGTACTCATTTGTCTGTCCTGGGTGAACAGACTGATATTTACCATGCAGAGACAATAACTTGTTTAAAAGAAGTCATTAAGCCTCCTACTTTTGTTCTGCCTTTTTTTAAACTTAAAGCTGAATGTTTTGGTTTCTGACTTTAAGCCATTAAAACGAAACACAAGTAACAACAGAATGTTTGGAACAGACAGCTGCAGGATGAGAGAGAGAGAGAGAGAGATTAACTTCTGTTAGAAAGCCTGATGTGAGCATTAGCAGCTAAAGCTTTCTGATAACTTCTGCTCCAAACAGCAGCTTCAGATCTCCTGTGGATCTTTTTTTATTTTCCACACTGTTCTTATGCAGGTCAGAGTTTATGCAACCTTGTTATCAGCTGATGGTGTGTGTGGATGCTTGTACCTTCACAGGCTCTAATGTTGCAGAGAAAGCATCCTGCAGAGCGCAGCAGGCCAGCCTCCACATCTCCTCTGTGAACACTGGACCCACAGTCACCAACACATACCTTCACACACAGATACAGAGCAGACGAGTTAGAGTCGGGGCAGAGCTTGGAGCATCATGTCTGTACGAGCGGTTCCTATGAGTTCACGCTATTTTTATATTAAAGTGGTAACAGCGGCATCCAGAATGTTGGTCTTTATTTAACTTTTTAAGAAAAACACAAATTTTCTTCAGAAAACAGTTTTGAAGTGAAAGTTGAAATGGTTGATGTTACTGTTGACAATTTTAGGTTGCGGGGGGGGGGGGGGGGACTCGTGATCTGATGTAGTTATTTTTGAAATCAAGTAATCAGTAACTAAGTTACTTTTAAAAGGATTAGTTGGTAATCAGATTACACAAAGGTAAGGTAATGTATGCCATACTGTAAATCCTAACATCTTGTTGTCTTGGAAACATAGTTCTTAAAAGTGAGCATAAAGCAACTAAAGATATATTTCTGTTTTACAGTTTCAACACAAAATCTCACATACAAAAATTAAGACTCAGCGAGAATGAGATTTAAAAAAAAAAAAAAAAAAAAAAAAAACTGGTAATTTTTCCTTTTTAAAGAAAAAAAACCACCAATATGAAGGTCAAGTTCTGTCCCGTGACTCATCGTCTGTGTGGACAAAGATGTGGTGACCTGATGCAGGAACAGCCCACTCTGGAGATGGTCTCTGCAGGTTCAGACACGCAGGCCACCAGCAGCTTGAAGAGATCCTTCAGCATCAGGTTGATCAGAGACTCGTAGCCGATGTCTGCAGAGAGACGGTTCAAAACAAACAGCCAGGCTGTAAACATGGCGGACGCCGCGGTCCAGTCAGAATAAAGAGGACAATGAAACAAGGCATCAGTCACGCTCCATTTCTTCCTGATCCCATCATGCACGAGAACATCTGTAAGCATTAATCAGATCCGTAGCAGAGCCACTGCAGACACAACTCACCTGAGTGGATGAAGCTGTTGACGTGCTCCACCACCAGCTCACACGACAAGCCAATGGCGTGTTTGAAATTCGCCGCCGCCACGTCCCAGTATGAGTGGTCGCCATGGCTACGCTGCAGCCACAGAGACATCACAGGAAGCAGCAGCTGGATGACGGCGAAGATGGCGAAGCCCGGACCTGTAGGGATGGAGATCATTTGGTGCGGTTAGGGAACCTGAACAGCTGGCAGCAGTGCTGTAGACCGCTGGCATCACGGACCTGAAATGAAGCGAAGGTAAAATCCTGAACGTTAAAGCGTTTTCCTTTGTTGAATCCCTTCACTGGGAAAGACTTTAGCCACAAGTGAGCTGGGAATGCTGCAGCACCGAGACAGAAAACTGCTTCTCTGACTAACTGTATCTGTCACTCCAACCTATAAAGGCCTTTTTAAAGTAAAGAAGGATTCCTGTGGTCAACTCAGCACAAGTTCATGAACAGAGCATCTGATTTAAACTCAGCGTTCTTCCCTCAGACAGCGAAGGACGGATCACAAGGTGACCGAGGACAATGATTCTAGCAGCGTTCATCAGTTCAGATGAGGGTCCAGGTATCGATCAGAACTCTGGAGCTCTGAGCAGGGGTGGTGTTAGGATCCTGATCCTGGGGGCTTAGCCCAGACCAGAAACTCTTGAATATTCATAAAGATGCATCATCATTTGAAATACTTTAATATTAAAATGTCAGGGCTGCACAGTAGAGCAGCTGGTAGCATTGCTGCCTTGCAATAAGAAGGTCCTAGGTTCAAATCCTGGCCTGGAGTCTTTCTGCATAGAGTTTGCATGTTCTCCCTGTGCATGCATTGGTTCTCTCCAGGTATTCCAGCTTCCTCCCATAGTCCAAAACATGACTGTTAGGTTGATTTGTCTCTCTAAATTATCCTTATGGGTGAGTGTCAGTATGGTTGTTTGTCCTGTCCAGAATTCACTCATATTCAATAACTGTTTAAACATTCCCAACTTATTAAGAATGATAACAAAACCTGTTCAGATCAGGGATGGAATTCCTCCAGTTTCCCAGCCTGATGCTGTGGAGGAAGCAGCTCAGCTCAGCTGTTCCTGTAGCAACAGGAGGAAACGTTCCTCCTCCGCCAGTCTGTGCTGCTCTCCTCTGACTTAAGAAGAATAAACTTTTAATATCTGCTTGATTACAAAACAAATATGCTGAGGGAAGCATCTCAGCATTATTTGAGCCCTCATTATTTGCATCTTTGGGACAGAAAAGTCAATATTTCCAGATTTTGTGAAAACTGTATGAAACACAATAAACATGAAATTTTAATTGTATTTTAAGTGGGTAATGAAGAAGGTCAGATCTGCTGCTGGTGTTTCGGTGCATCACCTGGTACCGCTGTGACCTCTCTGAGCAGCGTGAAGAGCAGCTCCAGGGTGGGAGGCTGGTGCTGTCGGGGGCAGTTGGACACGGCTGCTGTGAGCTGCTCCAACAATAAGATCCACACCTGGATTAAACCTGCAGCACAGAGGAAACCTTAGCTGGATCCGTAAAAGGAACCGAACTGGGCTGAACAGGAAGTCTTCTTCACCTGTGTCGTCATCGAACTCCTGAAGGACGCAGTCGATCCCGTCCTCACTGCTGATGGAGCGCTCCTGCGACCTCATCGGCAGGCTGGCCAGCCGGGCGCTCAGGAACGCCGGCTTGGACGGCATCTTGTAGATCTTCGCCAGCAGCTAGAACCCGACAGAGCGTGTATGAGAGGCGTCTTATGGCTGCGACGCACAGAGGGTCTGAGACAGGTGAGCTCCTACCTGGGAACATTTGTGCAGGTAGTCGAGAGCCGGAACGCAGAGGTCAGTGGAGCTGAACCCGGACACATGAACACAGTCTCCAATCTCTTTACAGTCCACCTCTCCTGCACACAAACACACAGAAAATAGGAATTAGGAGCAAACACAAGTCACATCTGAACATCCAAAATGAAATGAAAGCTCTCAGAGATGTTAATCCCGACTGCTCTGAATAAAGACATGAAACAGGCTGTATTTGGATGTCATGAGTGACTAATTCCAAAAGCAGGATTCTGATTCCAGGAGGAATAAATCCTCTAGGTCTGGAAATGTGAAAAAAAGATGAGTGTGCAGAAGCCAGACCCACCCAGCCCTTTCACGAACTTCATCAGGCACATGATGTAGTCTGTGGCAGCGTTGGCAAACACCTGGATGTTGTCCGTGTTGATGAAAGCCTCAAAGACGTCGAACACCGGAGCTTGGGACTTTCCTGCATGGAGGCAGAAGGTCAGAAACAGGTGAAAAAACATCTAAGACGTTAAACTATCTGCTGACAGACGTTGGTTATTATCAGATTTACCCATGGAGTATTCTCCCAGCAGGTAGTCTTTGGTCTCCGTCTTGCTGCTGTGAACGGTCCTCAGAGCGCTGAACAGAGGCCTCCACCCGGACAGGATCTGAGGAGAACACATCTCCACCAGCTCTCCGATGGATGTTACCACCTGATGGGAGACAACCTGGTTTGGTGCATGCAGGTGAAAGCTTCCCTGCGCTGCGGCGGACCGGACCTCACCTGGTCCTGGACGTCCTCGTCGCAGAGCTCCAGCTGCATGATGTGCTCAAACGGCCTGAAAAGGGCCTCGTTGAAGTGGAAGTGCGGAAGCTCCGCCCAGCTCGTCAGCACTTCGGTCAGAACGTCGTGGATGAAGGAAACAGCCTTCTGGGATACGTGGCGCTCCTTGTGACAAGCAGCCTGGAAAGGAAACAACATTTTTATCCCCCAGCATACAGAACAGATCAATCAACTGAGTGATTCAGGAAAAGAAGACCATCTCCCGTTCCTCCCCACTGGAGTTCCCTACCTCCACCAGGTGAGGCGCCACCACGCTCCAGGCCCTCATCATGTGCAACAGGGGCCGGTTCTTGTTCCTGACGATCCTCAGCATGGCCTCTCCGAGACGGAAGAGATGCAGAGCGCTGCGGCGCTCCAGCGTCGACTTGGCTTCTCCTAAAGACAACCAGAGAAGATCCTGCTGCAAATTTATGAAGGTCTCCAAGACAGCAAGACATGATGAATTATTTTTACATTGACGATTATCTTGTGAATTAAGATTATTTTGAGAAAAGACAATAATGTCATCTGCTTTGGTCTGATCTGCCCAGGACATTGTTCTAGAAGTCTTGTCTTTCATTCAGATGCAGCTTTGCTAGTCGAAGTCATGCCGCCACATTTTCAGACTTTCTCCTTCAACCTTCAGACGCACTTGTTCAGTTTTGCTGCAGTTGTCCTGTTATGAACTTTTAGGGTGTTTTCACACCAGGACAGCCCTTTGGTCCGCTTGTTTGGTCCGGACCAAAAACTGACTTTTTTTTTTCCATTTGGTTCCGTTTGCTTTCACATAGTACTTTTTGCAAGCAGACTATAATTTGTAAAACAAAGCCATGCTAGTGACAGAAGTGACGGGGGTGGGACCAATCACAGACCAGGAAAAAACAAACATGGAAGGCCTGCTTGCTGCATTTGTGCTGTTATCATAACTACAATACCATTTTGAATGTCAAGAGCAGCTCATTAAACACGTTTCGCGGTGGGATACGCTGCTGTCTGAGATGTTTCCTCTTGGGAATAATCTGTGAAGTCATCTTATAACCCTTCCCAGACTGATGAACAGCAACAGCTGCTTCTTTAAGGTCACTGCTGATGTCTTTCTTTCCTGGCGTTGTGTCAACACACACCTGTATGCTCCAGAACAGCAAACTGAGGCAGACGCAAAAGTTTTCTTCCAAACTCCTGAGTTTGTGCATTTTCCCCGAGGTCATGGAAACATGCCTGTACATAAGGTCATACATGTGTGCCTACCTGGCATTGCCAGTGAGTAGTCTCCAGTCTCTGTAGCCGAGTTGAAGAGCTGAGACTGAGAAGCTTTCCTGAGCTGCTGCAGGAACCCAACCAGACCGACCAGGTTCAGCTTCGTAGCTGCCTCTTCAAACAGCCTGAAACACACGCACACACAAACACACACATTACCATCACAAGGACACAGAAACTTCTGAAGCTTCTCTTCACTGATAGTGATTGGCGTAGATGCCATTTATTTAAGCTTTCAATCATTTTTGAAGTTTTCCAACACCAGGATTAAACCGTTCTACAACAACTTCACGTGAAGAACAAGACCTGTTTTTTCTTTTAATGTTCTTAGGGTCCAACATTAATAAACTCCCACCACTGTAAGTAACCGAATGCCTCAAGCTGCACTTCTACCACAGGATTCTGGCATCATTGGCTGATATTTGAAGGCTGTTCATGACAGAATTGGTCAACTTCTTTAAAACTGGTTGGTACCACAGACCCTGCTTTTAGCCCACAATGTATGAAACTTAAAAACGCTCAACGACCTGCTAAAGCAGCTGCTAAAGTATTTCTGAATTGAACTAAATGAACTGGGTTGAGGTTGGAGCTTTATAGCAGCTGTTTATAGAAACTAAATTACAGAAACTGTCTGGGAGAACTTTAACAACCACTTAGTTACAGAAATTGGCTTTGTCATTTATTTCCGCTTTAATTGCAGAAAGATGCTTAGATATGTCAGAAAAACTGACTTGTAGTAACTAGTATTTCACCACTTTTACACAGCAAAATGAAATGATGCCTTCTTTAAACCTGGAACCAAAGAAATACCAACATTTTCTTTCCTGAATCGCATTTGTCAAACTCAGTGTCAAGGGGCCAAATTCAGCCTGCTAGGGGCCAAATCCGGCCCCCGTAAGTTTTTATATGGTGACACATAAATAGAAGATTATAAAGATAATCAAAGGAAGATTAAGAATAACAGTTGTGTGCTTAAATATTGTTTTATCAATCAAATCAATTCTGTATTCTGCCAAGTTACATCAGTGTGAACAGATGTTCAATATTATTTCTTTTTAAGAAGTAGTCATCGAATCCAGAGACAGCTATTTATTCATATTTTAACAGTTTATTAATGGGTAGTTTTATCAATACATTCTGGTACAACGAGCCCTTTGCATACAAGGTTGTTCATGATCTCGATGTGGCCTAAAATGAAAATGAGTTTCATACCCCTGCCTTCAATTAACTCCAGCTTCTTTAGAAAAATAAAATCCTTTTTAAATGTTTTTTAGCTTGAAAATGAAGCAAATGTAACATAACCAGCATCTCCCAGATCATGACTGACCACTGCACAAAGAGCTACTAAGCTAAGGAGTCATAAATCAGACTATGAAGTGAATCAAAACAGCTGAAAACATGCAGCAGAAAAGGTCCACAGCCGTGCTTGCTGCCGAGGTGTTTGATGACAGCCCTTTGGTCTGTTTACTATTGCTTGGCTCCACTTTCACATCATAAATGTGTTCACTCCATCTGGTCCAAAGGATCAGAGAGAATATTCTTTATTCCCTGCAAAAGCAGCTCAGATAAGTGGTTATATAAGAGATGATCCTCAGAATAAGCAGAAACACACACTCATAGAGGCTATTTCACTTCAGAGTGTGTGTGTGTGTGTGTGTGTGTGTGTGTGTGTGTGTGTGTGTGTGTGTGTGTGTGTGTGTGTGTGTGTGTGTGTGTGTGTGTCTCTTGCATGCTCACACATAATGAGAAGAATGTGTTTGCACACGTGACTGAAGGACAACGTCAGCTGAGATCTTGACTCTGTTTCTCAGAAAACTGAGAGGAACCGACTGTCACACAAACTGACCTCATTTTAAGAATTTATCGACATTATGATAAGTTATAGACATAAAAACTGTAAAAACACACTTTAAGACAGAACCAGGCAGGATTTTCTCTACTGCCACCTGCTGGGTATATTAGACCACAACGGCTTTTGGTGGACACCTGATACGACACCTTTGACCCTCATAAATACATTTATGAGGTTCAGAGGTTCTCTTCCTGAAAACCATTTACATGCTCTCAGATGCCACTTTAATAGGTACACCTGTTAAATCGCATCTTTCCACAATTATTGAATCAGCCACTTGCAGGGCAGCAGCTGGAAACATTTATATATCAGAAATAGAAATAGAAAAAAGGGGACTGAGGTGACTTTGAATATGGTGCTAGCTGGTCTCAGTGTTTCAGAACCTGCTGATCTGCTGAGATTTTCACCCAGAACCATCTCTGAGGTTTACAGAGACTGGTCTAAAAAAGATGCCTGGTTAAAGTCAGAACTCAGACAAGAATGGCCCGACTGGATCCAGATGACAGAAAGGTCACAGCAGCTCAAATAGCCAAGATCTGCGGAACAGCATCTCTGAAAGTAGAACAGATGGATCTTTGAACTGGACGGGCTACAGCAGCAGAACACCAGACAAGGTTAGCTAAGGACTGTTGAAATCGAAAAAATGTAGTCTAGACGCATGTTAGAGGGGTATGAATACTTTTGAGCACTGGCTTAAGGAGACCAGGATGTGTGGGGAACAGCGGTGACTTTGACCAACCCAGCAAGCAGGGTCAAGACTCTGGCAGGAAGAGAATTCAGCTGATAGCACTTCAAAGACATACCAGAGAGTATGAAAAACATGTTGTTGAGAATAGAGTCCAGTTAATCTTAACTGATAATATAATGCATCAATGACGATCCAGTTATGATGACAGGAACAGGTCATGTCATCATATAACTAATCGTTGTAATTCTGTTTACGTCACTGCGTTGTTCTCACAGTGAAACCATTGAAACCAGGAATGTGAGGCAACAAACTGGACAATAACAGACTGGAAAAATGTTTTCTGGTCTGAAGGATCTGGAATATATCTGCAAAATTCAGGACGGGTCACAACTAGGTGGAAAAAACTTGAAAGCATGGATCTATCCTGCCTTACATCAGTAGTTTGGGTCGGTGGTGGGGGTGTCATGGTGTGGGGAATAATTCCTTGGCATAATTTGGGCCCCCAAAGCTGCTGCCACACTGTTTCCTTTCTTAAAACATATGCTGGTGTTTTGACAACCTGTGTTTTGTGGGTCTAAATGTCAGGAAATGAAGAAGATTTTGTGGAAAATTGAGTTTTGTCACATCTTTAAATAATGTATTTTTTAAAGAGCTCTAGATGAGGTTGGTGTGTTTGAAATGAGACCAAGAGTGCAGAATTAGCAGCATCACAGGATATTAAAACATCACAGCTGCGTTAGACTGAGGTCCAACCTGTCAGCCTGGGTGGACAGAGTGCAGACGGCCTTGGTGGCACCGGTCCCCGTCATCAGGCTGCCGCTCCTCAGGTCCAGGCCCCGCCCGCCTCTGCTGCTCTCCTTCAGTAGCTCCTGGATGGACAGCGGCTGGATGACCGGCTGGCTCAGGCTCAGCTCCGCGGCCTCGGGGCTTGGCTCACAGCTCAGCTCCAGACCCAGGTCCACGCCGGCCGTCTGCTGGGTGATGGTGGTCAGGGAGGACGGCTGCACGGAGCCGTCGCTGAAGTGGCTGTGCTCCAGCGAGCTGATGTACTCCGTCACCCTGAGACAGAGCCACAGCTTAGTAGATTTTTACTGCTCTATGGCTTCAGAAGGGTGGGATATGTGTGTATTGTTACCTGAAGACATGTGGCCAGCAGTCGTGGTTGTGGCTGCCCATCTCTAACCCCACGTTCAGGATGGCATCCATGCACAACACATGAGCCGTGTGGAGGCGGACTCCCTGAGGACGGCCGATCTGCTCCAGCCGCTGCTCGACGCGCTGCTTCACTGCCAACAGCAACAAGGCGGGAGAGTTGGAGCAAAGAGATGCAGGGACGGGAGTGAAGGAAGCACACCTCACCTCGGTTTACCTCAGTGGAAATAAACTAAGGTTTGTAAAACAGATTTCATGCTAAATATTAAAAATGACTCTTTTTAGCTGTTACAATTTTTAGAAGTCATAGTTGAAGTTGGTAGTTCTTTCCATTTCTAAGACATTTTATGCAGATTTTTTATTTTTAATACATTTTTAACCATTTTTAATGCAGTGGCAGAAAATTCAACATGAGCTGTGATTGTGTAAAAACTGGGAACGTGTATCGATATGCTGATTCAACTGGTGTTTCTGCTGTGAAACATGACCAAGCACTGGAGCTCCAGAGAGGCCTGACTTTTCTCTTTCTCTCATCATTTTTTCTTTTTGCAAATTTATTAAATAGCCTATGATAGAAGCCATTTTTTACTGTCATTGTGTGTTATTTGCTTTTTATTTAGGGCTTTACAGACTGCAACTTTCTTCTTTATAAAAAGGACTAATTAATGGTGCCATGTTATACTGATGCTGTAGCAAATTAACTCACAATTTGAATGAACAAACTGAACTGAAAACTAAAACAACTGAGCTGCAGCTCTGCATGAACTATTCATTAAAAATATTTGCGAACTCACTTAGAAAATGTTGTTGAATATATTTACAAATGTGCTTTAAATCTTCATACTAATCAAAATCTCTAACTTCTTAAACTTCCAAAATGGCCACTAGATGTCAGTAAAGATGCATTTCTTACTGAGCCACTGTTAGTCGTGCACACAGATTAAGATTAACATCTCACTGTGATATTTGTGAATAAGGTGTTTGAATTCAAGACGTTTCGCTTAGAAAATTTTCTCTTTCAGATTTCAAGCTGCCAAGCTGACATTATGAGCACGATCTGTGCACGTATGCCAGTCCAGATGGTGCGGTTGTGCCTTCAGTACCTTGTGTGATGGCATCTCCCATCTCTGCCACTTCCTTCTCCTCCTTCTCCTCCTGCACACAGGAGGCTGCAGCCATCTGGGCTAAAGCCGACGCACAGTTAGCAGCCACACCTGACAGAGGAAAGACGGCAAACAGCCATGATCAATTTCAGTCGTCCTCTCGTGGTCAACTCAAGAAAATACAAGGAAGAAAAAGGACAAATGTCTTTGTTGGATTTTTTAAACTTTGTATTCTTTCTACTGGTGAGGAAATGTGATCAGAAATGAAAAAAACTGAAACCTAGCTTTGGTTCGACACCATGTGTTCATTCATATTCATCAAACCTTCTGTGCTAATAACTGAAGCCTGCATTTCTGATGATAACTACACATTTTTTCCAAGATTCTCAAACCAAATTTTATTCCAAGAACACATCCACGTATCAACGACTTTAAATAGGTTCTGGTTATTATACACCATCTTTGGTTTGTTTGACACATTCTATCAATGAGAGAAAGGATGAAGCCATCAATAGAAAGCCATTTTAACTGGGCCAACAAGGCTCAGACAGCTTCTGAAGGCATCTCCTCGGACGTAAAACCTTCAGGAGCTCTAAGCCCTTCTGGCTTATCATCCCTCTGCCCTGCCTGGAGCTATGCTGGGAAACTGGAAAACCCCTTTTAGTGTGACAACAGTTTCTGTTTTTTTGCATGAATGAAGCAAATTTGCTGCAGAAATTCTGACTATATAGCCAGTTTGAATACAAAAGCCAGCTCTCCCTGCTGCTTCTATAAATCCATCCAACAAACTGGAAAAATGGTTGCAGAAAGAAGGAAACCGTATCCAGCTCAATCCTCCTGTTGCTGGCTGTGCTGCTGAATAATCTGACTAATTTAGGGCTTTAAAACAACTCATGAATGACATGGAAGCAAAGCGGGGAAAATCTCAGAACAGTTCATGACCACAGCAAAAACCCTCTTTTGACACACAAAAAAATAAATTGCTGTTGCTGTGCACTACCAGTCAGCTGGCTGAAAGATGACTACTACACTTTTACCTCGCTTACAGGAAAGGCCACTCGAGCTGTTAAGGACTAACTGGTCACAACAAACACACAGTCATGGTGTAGAAACTGAAGAAGCAGCAGTTATCACCATTTTTAAAGGTAACGCTGTCGGCTACACAGCTGACTGCAAGCTCTGCCCGAGCAGGTAACCTGAGTTAACACCTGTTAGTTCAACTTAATTTACTCCATAAGAGACAGAATAGCAACAATAATTTGATCACTGTGCAAATTCTGCATGATAGGGAATAAATTCAACAGAAATATTACTGGTACTGTAATACTGATTAGTAGTAATGTAATAATTTCCTGTGCTGCCGTGTGATGGACTGGTGACCCGTTCAATGGAGATAAGCACCAGGCCCCTGTTACCCTCCACAGCTAAGCCGGTATAAAACATGGATGTATATTTATTATTATTGTTGCTGTTTTTGATTCTGAATCAGCTAAAATCATTGCTGAATGTACTTGCTTGAGTTTTTAAAGGAACCCTTCATTCTGCCTTCAGAAGCACCTGACAGAGCTGATGCAACGAAGTCCAGTTTGAGAAACCAAACACTGATGAAAAAGCCGTCAGGTATGTCTGAAACGCTGCTGCTAACCCTAATGCCCAGCAGAACATCAAATCCTTCTTCACACCATCACAGAAACATCCATCTTGCCAACAGGAACGCCAAAGCTGTGCTCCTCACCATAAGTCTCAGCTTGCTGGACGGCTACATTTTCCTGACAGAGCTCTTTCCACTCTGCTGTATCCTTGGTTTTCTTGAAGCATGATTTATTACATCTATTCTTGTTTCTGCAGAAAAAGGTGACACGAGTCAAAGGTTTCACCCACCAAGGGCGCAGCTGAGCGCGGCAGCCTTCCGTAGGCCGTCCAGACTCAGACAGATGGTGTCTCTCTCCCTCTGGCTCTGCTCTTTGAGCCCCTCCGCCCCCAGGATGAAGGCCAGGCCCTTGGAGCTGCCCGCCATGCGACCCGTCAGAGGCGCGGACAGCACATCAATCAGGTTCTTCCACACACCAGTGAGGATGAAGCGGGAGAAAACGGCACCTGATTAAAAAGAGAGGACAGAGAGAAATCTGCAGCTAGGAGAGAGGAAAAACTCTGATGTCATCAGGTGTGACTGAGCTGCAGCTGTCATGGTTAATGTGGTTAAAGTTTCTGTGTACAGAGGACTGCAGAGGGAGCTCCGGTAGTCACTGACTCATCCCTTCCATATCTGCCCACCTTCTTAAACATCTTCACCCTTTATTTGTTTTCCCCGACTGATCCCAGATGAACCATGTGACACAAATTCAAAAAGGGTTTGCAATATTTAGAAAGTATTTCCTCATGATTTAATAAAGTATCCATTAAACCAAATATTTCCTTGTTCTGTCTAGACAGGAACAACTAGCTCTACCTTCTAATCAGATAAAGGCACTCTCACTCAGGACAATACGGCTGATTTCATCAAAATAACTGTTCAGTTTACGACAATTTGCTGTTGCAGGAATTTCTAACTCAACTTGAAGAAACAAAAGTCATTTATTACACTTTTTTATTTATTGTGGACATTTTCTGGATGTTTGCATATTTTCAGGTCCCAATTTATTCAGGCAAGTGTCAGAAATGTACAATTTCACACAAAATAACTTCTGGCAAATAAACAAACTGCATTCAAGATGCCTCAGACACACACCCTAGACATATCTAATGCAGCATTTAAACATTACATCACTATTACATATGAACACATACCAAGTAAACAAGATTTATTTTTGAAGAAATTGATTCTCAGAGTTAAATATGGCCTATGGGTTTTGTTTTTATGCAGCCTTCAATACCAGTGCTGCCATTTTGGGTCAGCCTTCAGCTGTTTACAGTTGAAGGTAATTTGCTTCCCCAGCAGGAAAACCTGGAGGAAATATGATTCGTTCAAAAGATGTGGGGTATTGAAATTCAAATCAAAGCAACTTTTCGATGTGTCCCTTGTCCTACACACTTGAACTCCATGGTGAAACTGCCTCACTAGCATGCAGTCAAACTCCACAAAGCTCTGCTAATGAGCTAATACTGGAGCCAGGTGTGCTGAAGCAGAGAGACAGCTAAAAGCTGCAGGACTCTGGCCCTTGAGGAATGCAGTTTGAGACCACCGCTCTAGAAGAATTAGTCCCTTCAGTAAAACATTAACATGGATGAATGACTCTAACCAAGATGTCCCCCTTGGGTTGCATTACGGACCTGCAGTCACAGTGTCGCTTCCCGCCTTCTCAGAGGTGAGCGCTGATTGGCTGGATGGCCTCCGGATCATCTGACCTCCAATTGCACTGCTGCCCAGGCCATCTATATCTGAGAGGGCAAAAAGAGAACGAACAGAATCAGCAAGAAATAAAAACACAAAACTGCGATTAAATAATAATTCAAAGATTGATTTCTTTTGAAAACAATCCACTATAATTTGTTTTTTTTAGACAGTTTTCCCCATTCCTAAACTCTAAAACTGTATAAGTGCTTCAAGTTGAAGTTTGATCCTTGAACTACAGAGTTACAATGAATTATAAAACAAAGCAGGTTATTTTAAACTTATGAGAGTTGGATTACATCATGTAGAGACCAGCAGAATGTGGAAATGCTTACATGATTCCTCTGGCCAAAACAATATGCAGATATAACAAAAACTGCCATTTATGCTGATGACCCCCAGTTTTATTTGTTCTATCAACTCAGCTTATTTATGCACTTCCAGTTTTTAAGAAATATCTTCATAATGTTCTTAAATGACAAGCAGATTCAGTTCATATCCATTGATAAAGAATCAGTTCATTTTAAATCAGTCCAATACAGTTCAGTCCATGCTTTTTGATGAAAAAGTTAGGAGAAAAGCAGCAGATTGCAGAAATCCATCATCCTGAGCATGCAAGCAAATGAATTCATTATTCTCACATTTATTGAGATAAGAAAATATAGTTTCATTGTTCACTTGAAAATTCAAGTGAATCAAAAGTTGCTGATTTGGACTTTATTGGATAATTTCACGCCATTTGAGGTATTTTGCATCCATTCTATCTTTGCTGTATCAAACTGTCTTCTATTGCTACTGATTTGGCTTGAAAACTGCAGTTGGTGCACTCATAGTCTTAAGAAGCACTCTGGATAATATTTGTTTGGTAAAAGAAAAGAAAAGCAGCTTTTAAAAGGACACCTGTTAGCATGGTGATGAGCGGCAGCGTGCGGTTTTCTGGCGAGCCCCAGTACCCGGCGTCAGCCAGCAGGTTGCGCTCTAACATCTGGTGGTGAAGCTCCTCGATCCAGGCCTGGGACAGAACCACGAGGATTCCGCTGCTTTGGATCAGCTGAACAAACTCCTTCTGCAGAACATGGAGGGAAACCCTCAGCTGCGTTGAGACTCGGGGAAAAGCCGTCGCTGTGACTCTGCTCACCAGACTGAGGACGGGGGGAAGCTCTCTCCGTCTGTAGTAGTCGCAGCAGCAGAGTTTGAGGTTGAGCAGCAGAGCGTAGTACGACACCAGGTAGAGCCCGTCAGCATTCATCAGAGCCTGGCAGCTCAGAGAGTCGCCTGCTTCAAAGCCTGGAGAGTGAATCCCACCTGAACAGGAAGGAAATCCCAAAATCAACACCTAACTATGGAGAATCTCAACTAAACATTCAAACTTTGGGGGATTTTGATGAGTCGAGTGTTTTAATTCGAATCCGTCTCTGAGGATTTAAAATTGCTGTCAAAGTCATTAAGTCTGCAGAATATCTGCTGCTGTGGCCGTGAAACCCCCCAGCAGAGATTGCTGCTTCCACTGCAGGATCGGGAGCTGAATGTAAAACATTCTGATAAATAGTTCCAGTTTAACATCCATCCATCCATTATCTAAACCCGCTGATCTTGGAGGGTCCCAGAGGGGCTGGAGCAAGGCAACAGTTCTACCAACTGTGCAGCCGCCTTGTTTAACATGATGAAGAGAAAACAGGACGACCATAAACTCATCAGATTGTTACGTCTTTCTAATCCCAGCAAGTTGAACTGACACTGATATGACTTTCACAGATTAGTGAGAAGAAAACAGGTTTTTATGTCAATAACCAGAACATTTACCTGAGAACAAACTAACCTCACCTGATTGAGGCTTTCTGACGATGTCTATAAGTTTGATTTTCAGCTTCAAAAAGATGATCTGAATGGCTGCTTTCCCACAGAACCAAGTTCTCCTCATTTGTAAGCAGTTTAATAAAGACTATATTAAAAATAGTAACTTCATGCAGGGTTGAAATAAAACATTTCTTTTTTTAAAAAGGTCTCAAACTGGTGGGAAGCTACCAATGAAAAAGCTCCTCTAAACTTCTGACATTATACAGGATGTTTATCTGAAACTATAAAGATAATTATTCTGAACAACTTCTCACAGTCCAGCATACATCAACCTGCTTTATAACCCAGTTTAGGAAGTTTGGAATTTAAATGGTGATGAATTAATGTGTGGAATAAGAACCAGAGAGTTCTGAAAATGCTGATTAACTGCTTGATGAACAGCAGGTGATTCCCTCCGTCTCTGGGGTGGGGTCACGACACTCTGTTCATTGACAGAAACACAGATAAGAATTTAAGCCAAACAGTCACTACAGAAACTATAAGTTGAATGAAAAAAATAAATCTTTAACTGAGAATCGGACCCTTCCGATGGCATCTTGTAATTCTGATGCTTCTATAGAGATGCGAGAGGTTAAAGAGATCCTTCAGCTTCAGTTTGGAGGGAAAAATTCAGACCTAAAATATAATGGGAGTGGATCAGAATTTGAGTTTGTCTCTCTGTAGTCCAGACTGACTTAACAGAAAACTGTAAGTCTTCCAGCAGAGGGAGACACACTGGGTGAAAGGAGACAAAAATACCGAGGTTTTGATGTATGAACTGGATATGAGGAGATGAAACTGTGACCATGGAAGGAACTTAAATCCAACAGTTTAAGAATATTTCACAGGGTCAGAATCATTATCACACTCTAAGATGAACATCCAGTGGTAAATTAATACATTTTAAAAAGTTGGAATAAGATTAAGGTTGGAATAAAATAATAAGAGAGCTTGTGCAGTAACTTAGCTTCTTTTATCATCTGTACACTCTGATATTCATCCTCCAGAATATTTGACTGCTTGAATAAAACAGTAGAGGAACAAAGGACTCCTCTGTCAGCTGGTCAGTAAATGTGCCATTTGTTACTGAACAAACAACCCAAGCAGAATCAGTTCTGTTCCAACAGTCGAGCCAAAACTACATCATCACCACACTGAATCTCTGCTGATCCAACCTTTCTTCCCCTTACCAGCCTGCAGTCCGGAGCAAAATGTGGAGGAGAAGTTCTGCAGCGACAGGTCCACCTCCTTGGTGGTGGCCAGTCCCAGCAGGCGGGGCAGCAGCGCAGCCAGCGACTGGACGAACAGCCTGGCGCTGTGCTGGTCCGCCTCCTGGTCGTGCAGCCTTTTGAGGGACAGGGCAGCGGTGCGCAGGGAGCGGTGGCCCAGGCAGTCCCGAGGCGTCTGCTGCTCCTCGTCAACCAGAGACACATTGTCGGAACCGATGTCGGACACGTCGGAGCGCCCCGAGTCCTTCTCTGCAGCCATGGAGTACTGATCGCACGAGTCAAACTCTGTCCGAGACAAGTCCTGCTCTTCCATGCTGGTGGACAACACGGGTCATGATTTAAATGGTGAAGAACTTGTTTTTAATATGCTCAGAAAAACAGATGCAATGAAGACCAATCACTATCCAGCTTGGTTCTGATTGGTCAGTTCCTCTGACAGCTGGTCACATTAGGGTGTGATCATAAACAGCCACAAAACTGTATATAAACACGTTAGCATAACATCATACTTTTGAAAACTTCCACTAGATGGCGCTAAATAGATTTACTTAACTTTAGGTGTTTTTTAGGACTTTTAAAGTGAAATATGTGGATAATGAAACCTAAAGTTCATGGAGTCGTACCTGAAGTTGCTCTCGCTGTACCTCGACCCTGCCCCATGGTGCGACCTCGTCCTGGAATCCACAGACAGGAAGTTGGTGATGTCAGGGAAGACGAGAGCGTGACTCCTCTGCACCACATCAGGAGGAACAACACCTCCTCTGTCTCCTCCACCTCTTTCCTTCACCTCCTGTCCCTCCACCTCCACTGCGTGGCCTCCTCCCTCCTCCCTTTCACCTCTCGGAGCTGTGCCTCCTACCGGCTCCCGTTGGGTTCTCTCCTGGCCTCCAAAGGGACATATCAAATGGATGCGAGCGTCCTCGCCACACTCCTCAGGAGTGGTGTGTCCCTGACCCAGGCCCAAATCCCCCATCTCCAAGTCTAAGGTGGTTTGTCCCGTTTCCGTGGTGATGCTGATGCTGATGTCAGGGCTGCGCTCGGTGGCGCCCGTCATGGCCATGTTGGAGGAAGAAGAGCTGGGGTCCCACTGAGGCTGCTCTGAGGACAGGATGTGTCTTTGCCACCTGAAGTCGGCCTCGTTGATCTCCATGGACTCACGAGTGGACTCTGATCCATCCTTCAGGTCATCAAGTCGTCTGAGGAGAAACCGAGCCTGCAGGAGGAAACATGCCTACTGTTACTCTTATTAATAGTCATACGTCCATCCATCCAGAGAGTACCCAGAGAAAACCAACACATGCATGGGGAGAAACAGTCAAACTCAATGCAAAAAGTCACCATGCTGCGATTTGAACTCAGGACCTTCTTTCTGCAAGGCAGAACTTCACCACCAAGAACCTCTATTAATAGTTATTTACAATCTTTTAAATGTAGCCAAGTATTAATTATAATACATTTTGACTGATGCAACTTGACTTTTTATTGATAGTAGTATTTATTTTTGTTTTGACTTTCATGCATTATTAGTAGTAAATATTCAGTGATGCATTTAGCTTTTGTATGAACTTCTATTGGAAGTAGAAGTTTGAGTCGAGAAAAATGTTTAATCAATTGTGTTTTTTATTCATTTGTTAGGGGTGAGCCAAAAAAAATGGATTCACAAAAGAATCATTCCCATTTACTACGATTCTGAAATGATTTAAAAGATCTCAGAATTGATGTTAAAAAATAAAACAAATCTGTTGTGTGTCAGCCTCCATTTTGTAACTACGCGGGACATTCTTACGTCACCATGTAGACTGTACTGAAATGTACGGATGAGTAGAAAGCACCAAAACAAAGAAAGTACATAAAATAAAGAGAAGGATTCAACCAGCCTCGTCTACAATGAAGGCAAACATTTAGACTCATTTTGTTTTTTACCGAATGCCAGGAAGACCAAGCTTGAGATGAGCTTCACTGTGTGCAAGGTTCGCAAAATGAAGATTGAGCACTTCGGGAACACCGCCAATGAGCGGAGCTTAGCTACAGCTGAGCCAAGGTGCACCATACCCTCCGGTATGGAACTCTGAGGCGTGGTGTGTGATTGGTCAGAAATTTGTGGTTGTGTTTTATGCAGAAATGCGCTCAGACAGCAATGCTGACATTTCGCTTCAACTGGAATGCTTCCAGGTGACATTAATATGGAACATTTATCCAGCGTGGTGAGGAGCTATGTACATTACATTATTCACTTCTTTACTAAATAACTACAAAGACTGTCAAATTGCTAAAAACTCCTGGATGGAAATTGCAACATCGTTGTCCACGGAGGAGGCTGTCTGCAGAAAGGTGTGGCGCTCTCTCCTTGACACTTCATTAGAGCAAAACGGAGAATGCAGGGAGGGAGTAATTCCATCTAAGCATGGATTATTATTTAAAACTTAATAAATGTGAAAAAGATACTTTAATATTAATGTCACCATTTGTCGTTCTGCCTTGCAAAGCAAACTGGAGCAGATCATGAGGATCCTTTGTACAGGATTGAAGCATAAATCATTATGAATAATCGTTTTGAATTGAAAAATCAATTTTGAATCGGATCGTGCCTCAAAAATCAAAATCAAATCATGGGAGAAGTAGAATTAATTGAATTAAAGTTAATCAATGAAAATGAATGATAATTTTAGTAAAGAAAACTTGTCTCCATTCTTCAAGTTGACAGAATGAGGTTCTGAGGTTTTCTGCTTGGCCTGGCTTCGTGTTCTGGCTCGTATCACCAGTCTACCTGTTCAGGCTGGAGGCCGCGACCCTGCGACAGTTCATCCAACGCAGCGAGAAGAGCGCAGGCACAGGAAACGGAGGCATAACACGCCTCGATGCCCCCCTTCATACAGGCCTCGGTCATCCCGTCCATCACCCTGAAAACAGAACATTACACCCAAACTGAGTCAGGATTCAAAATTTATGTTTTTCGTTTAGTTTTCTTGGTGATAATCTTTTCTCTAATATAATCCCATTAGTGATGCTGAACATAAGTTTATTTTTCCTCCATAAAACAAGATGGAAATGAATATCAAACTGACAGTTTGAGCAGATCCAGGTGGGACTTCCTCTTTGAGAAGGAGCGCTTCCTGGTTTCAGGTTCTGCTACACACGGCCCGGCCAGGTCATAGAGGCGCTGAGGGCTGCCAAGAATCTGACCCGGACAGAAAGATGTTAATATTCATTCTATTAGTGACCAAAAGATTGCTAGATAAACGGGGAAACACCTCTTTCATGATGCGGATGGCCTCGGTTCGGTGCTGGGGGGGCGGGTAGAGCAGGATCCTATGGTAGAGCGACTGCAGCACCGGCTTCATTGACTCCACACAGCTCACCAGGCGCACCAGCTCTGCTGCGATGTAGCACACTGTCCGCACGACGGGCGCGATCCTGGCGGGGGCGCTGGAGGAGCAGCCGGAGCCCCTGCCCTGATCGGATACTCCTCCACCGGAGCAGTCCACCTCCTGACTGACTCCTGGGAGAGGAAGAGGAAAGAAGCTGGCATTTAGAGATGCGGTAAGAAGATAAACGGATGGAAGGACGGATGCATTACCTTGAGCAATTCTCTCTGAAAGCCGATCTCTCTCTAGCGCCCCCGTGTAGCCATGGTGAGAAGTGATGGTTTTATCATTGACTGGATTTCCCATGATCGCCACCAAGGATGGACACAGCTGCTTCCTGCAAGAAGAAATACTGTCCGTCATTATAAAGAGCTTATAACTCAGTAAAAAACTGTTTTCCTGATATTTTTCCCTTTTTAACTTCCAACATGGCGTATCTTTAAACTTCTGCAGGGTGGATTCCCTTTGGTTGCAACCTGTGAGGAAACATTCAGCAGCTACAGAAAATCGTACCACACGAGGTCCGTAAAACCTCTGGACAAGTGCATTGTGGGAGGACAGCTGCTGAGCATGGACAGGATGCACTCCAGGTAGAGGAGCTGCAGGAGCTGATTGTCACTAAAAGGGGAAAGATGCACATATCAGGAATGTTCGATGTGTCACAAACAGGAAGTCTGATGGCTGATGGAAGGAGCTGCAGCGTTACCTGTCTACTGACTCCAGTTTCTCACAGAAAACGGTCAGAACCATCACCACGTCCTCACACAGAGCCTGGCTGGTGGGGGAAACGTCTGCAAACATACACCCCAGCAAAGTTCGTTCATTCAACTTTTACATTACACGATTAAAAAAATGAATTAATTCTCCACATCTGCCTCTGATCTCTTAGAAATTAATATTCATGTGGGAGAAGTTTGGCTCAGTGCCTTCTGAGACATCCATGAATTCAGTTTATTTATGTCACCATTTATTGTTTGTGTTTATGCATTTGGCAGATGCTTCTATCCAGACTTACAGATGGGGATACAACAGTGCAGCCAATATTAAAGATAACAATAAGCTACTTAGAAGCAAGAACACTTGTAAGGAGTCAGAGGTGACAGTGTAGGAATAAGGAGCAGACATAGAGGGGAGTACAGGGTAGGAGATTATCTCTGAAGAACTGGATCTTCAAGAGTTTCTTGAAGATCAACCAGAACATCAACCCTCCTCTGGTAGCGCTCATTGGGTAATTCCTCCATCGTTGACTGACACATGAAAAGAGTCTGAATTGTCTTGAGCGTGGTGTTGGCCCTGCTAGTCGACCGAGTCGTGACATAAGCCTTTGGGAGAGCATCACTTCATAGAAAATCTCAGTTTATCTTCATATTGACAAACTGCTCATTAAAGTGGCTTTAAAACATCTCTAAATTGGTTTGTGTAGCTTATTTATTAATTCACTGTCTATTATTAAGTTTTAACTGGTACTGGTGTGCACTAAAACACCAAATTGTTCACTTTTCTTGAATTTTCAAATGACAAATTATTCATTTTACTCTGCCAGTGTTGCCAAAGTGAAGCTCAATATGTTTAAGTTCATAAAACTTATTTTCTGGATGGCAGCTCTGTGTCTCTTCTCAGTCCATTTCGTCCCTCACAGACACTCAGTCACCAGCACAACAATGACTGTAGACACCTTGAGACTGTTCATGTAGAAACTACAGACAGTGTTCATTCTTCACTAAGCAGATTTGTAAATCCTCCAGGTTTGGGAGGTGAAAGAAAACGATGGAGATGCAGATGTACCTTTTCTCTGCAGAGGCAGCGCAGTCACCTCATCTCCTTCAGCTCCCTGCAGAGAAACACACATCAGGGTTGATCAGAGAGTTTGTGACTCTGGGGGATTTTTGGGAGCAACAGGAAATACCTGCTTAATGAAAGGAAAAAAAAGCTAATTTCATGTATTTAAAATAAGTTAAGTCACAATATGGCAAGACAAACACCACAAGATCAAAATACGTAACTAACGTCCAGAAAACGAAGCCCATTCTTACTGCTTCCACTGGATTGAAGAGGAAAAATATCAACCAGTTGTGGCTGATCAAATACATTGACAAACTGGTCATCATCAAAAAAGCAGCAAGTTTAGCAGTTTGCTGATTCTCAGCAGGCAGGTCGGTTTTAACACAAGCCAAGAAGAAAAGAAGTCAGTAATTATCTCAGAGAGGCAGCTGTTTGTAGGCCTTTTTCAGTTACAGGACCCCCTGGCAATATTCTTTCAACACTGTGAGCACATCAAAGTCAAACTGACCAGAGAGTTCCTCTTTATGCTGATGATTCACTACTTTTTATTACTAATCCTCTTATTTCTCCATTGTCCATGTTGTCATTGCCTACCCAGTCTGGAATAAGGCCACTGACATTTCAGGGGTTGTAAATGTCATCGAGAAGATTTTTTACTTCATTAAAATTAAAACAAATTCAAATAATTAGGGATACATGATGATCGGAATTATATGTTAGTCAGTTTAAGACTAGCACATAATAGCTATCAGTATGGGCAGATATTAATAACCAATGTTTATTTCCATCTTCTTGTCATGTGTTTCAGGAGGGGCAGGGGAGGGGTCTGGTCATGTGGTGATTGTTTGGTCATGTGACACCGATAGTGATGCAGTGCAGGATTGTGGGATGTTCAACTGAAGCAGAGAAGCAATCTTACGCTATCAAAAGGGTAGGGAATATATATAATATTGGTAAATATCAGTTATCGGCCATCACAGCAATATTAATATTGGATATTAGACCAAATTTTCATACCGGTGCATCCTTAAAACTGAAATGAGCAGAAACTGTTCAACAATGATCTTGGAGAACCAGCTGCTGCTCCCCATCAATGTGGAAAGAATTGTAAAGTCACTTCCATAATATCTGAAGTCCATTATTCTACAAAAATATTATTCCCATGATAAGCTAGACCATTTGTAGTCATTGAGTGGACCATGAACTCCTCCGTATACCTCTGTAAGAACTCCAGTTAAATCTGAGGTCATCCATTCAACAACTGAACCTGGGTCCAACTGGATCTTCAGCAGGCAACAGCTGTTAAGACTTAACAATTACTGAGAGTTATTGTTGCTAAAGGTGGTTCTATGAGATGTTGGATTAATGATGGGCACTGATTTTCACACTGATTCTGCATTTTGGTTTATTTTTAGATAAATAAATGACAGCCCTGATGAGCGATAAATAGTGTAACACCCTAGAGCTGTAAGAGGAATCAATGTTACTGAAGATAAAGGAGCACATACGCCTCAAGGTCCTCACTGCTCACTTTGTTGCTGATGGGTCTGTTTAATGGAAATGTGTGCGTGTGTGTGTGTGTGTGTGTGTGTGTGTGTGTGTGTGTGTGTGCTCTCTGACCTCCTGTCTGTGGCGCAGCTGCAACGTCAGGTCTCCCAGTATCTGGCTCAGGGTGGCCCTCACTGCTGTGTTGATGCTGCGCTGGTGACAGCTGGACATGTAGGTCTCAATACACACCTGCATACACACACACACACACACACACACACTAACAGAACAGCAGTGACACAGAGCACCAGAGAGAGCACCACCAAGACACGCTGAACTGTCAGAGAGATTTATGGAAAGATTCCATGGTGTCACTGGTGACCAGAAGTGCTGTAAACCACTGGGATGTGTTGTCAGTCTGTAGAACATCTTCTGGTCAGATTAAAAGGTCACAGTCTGAGGATGTTAGGCAGGAATGGAGCAAGGAGACACACAAAGACAAGACGCCCTGCTGGAGTTTTTATGACAACATGACGTAAGAAGTCCGGACGGAGCAACGAGCTCAGAAAAATGAGCTGTAGGAAAAAATGACTCCAAACATTTTCTAGAAGGTTCAGTCCAAACAGAAAAGGCATCTGCAACGTTGCAACCAAAGACCTAATTCTAGTTTATATTAAATATAAAAACACCTTATCTGCATACAGATTAGGGCTGCAGCTAACGATGATTTTAGTAACTGATTATTCTGATGATTAACTGATTAACTGGATAAAAAAAAACTGCCACATTCTGCAGACTTTTCATTAAACCACTTAAGGCTTGTTTATACAATATTAGAAGTAGATTAAAAGATGCAAATAAACAATTCATTTTTTAAAAAGAAAATAAACATTTTATTGCCTTAAAAGCAACAACATAGCAATCCTTTGGTGAACACTTGACCATTTGTACCCTAGGATGCATCTGCGGCTAAAAAAACACTTTTAACATCAACATGAGAAAAGCTCAGCCCTTTCTTCTTGACTTAACATCAATACAGTGCAGGACTGATCCGCTGACTACTTTTTCTATTAACCGATTAATGAATGGATAGCAAAAGGTGCTTAATAGAATGGGTGCAGCTAAGACTAGGCCACTTGAGGAGTTCTGTGTAGAAAGTATTTATTGACAGGTTTTTAAATAAAAATATAAATAACAGGTATTTTTGTACAGTCCTGGTTTAATTACTGCTCTGACTATGTTGTTCTTTCAGCAAATGGCCTTTTGTGTTAATGATTAATCGATTACTAAATTAGTTGATGATTATTTCAATGATCGATTCCTTACGAATAATCTGATTAATTGTTTCAGCCTCAATACAGAAGAATGCAGTAAGTAAGTTACTATATCTACAACAAAAACTTTTGCAGCCTTGTTAATTTCTCCACCTGCAGTACTTTTTAGAAACTTTAAGAGAATTAAGCCTAAACATCCTTCCTGTTCCTGTCAGAGAGCTCCTGAGGAGCTGAGGAGCCACATGGAGCTCCGAAGGTTTGCAGCCAGTTGTTCAAGGCTGCAGATCATCTGTCTGAACAGAGACAGCAGCAACCCATCCGCTGAACCACCGAGATCACAGAGGTGAGGCAACTTATTGGCGCTGAGCTCGTCACAGAGAACATGGCTTCCATCAGTTCATCCAGGGACAGAATTTCATTTCATCTTTTTAATTCAGTTCAGTTTGATTATATAGTGAGCAATTCCCAACAATAAACTAATTAAATGCATTTTTCTCTGTATAATTACATCATAAAATGCTTAGAGTGCATCCATTATACCAAGATTTGCTCTGAAGAAAACAGGGTTGGCAGCAGGAAGCTGGAGCCTCATGTGTCAGCTGAACAAAGACTGAAATCAGCTAATTAGACTCAGATTTAAAGCCTCTGCAGCTGCTGGGTCATTTTACACCTAATCAATAAAAAAAAAAAATCAATACCTCCTCCAACATCTGACCTCACAGCTCTGCTAACGCAGCAGTCCTCCAAGGTGCAGGAGAGATTTAAAAAAACAGCTTCAAGAGCAGATTTTCTCTTGTTCACATGTTTCAGCTCAAAGTTTCACACTTCCCGACTAAAATTCCCACATTTTGGACTCCATGTTATCACATTTCCAAACTATAACTGGAGAAGGTCACAGATAGTTATCATGGACGAGCCGTTCCATCAGCTGAGTAACATGAAACCCGTGGAGGCGTTTGATTGCATCTGTGGTTTTGCAGGCATCCATTTATTGCTTCTCCCACCATGGTCACAGGGCAGCTGGTGCTCATCTCCAGCGGTCATTAGTTCATAACAGGCCAACACTGAACAAACCACTGTGCACATACATAACCTCAGGGCAATTTAAATTCACCAAGTAAACTATCAGTCGTGTTTCTGGACTGTGGGAGGAAACTGGAGTACCTGGAGAAACCCATGCATTCACAGGGAGAACATCCAAATCTGGCACTGTGCTCAAAAACTCAGATCTGTGTCTAAATAATCAACTTAAGGGCTGATGTAGCAGGAAGTCACATATTTATCATGTAGGAGCTGGGACAGGAAATAAATCTGCATATAATAAAACTCTTCCTAACTGGAGCCCTCCATATGATAAATGAGTTATCAACAACCACTCAGTCCAGAACCACACACTGATTTTCATTTTCTGCATCATTAAATCGGGACTCTACGATCACACAGCAGGTCTTGATGCTCTATTCTGATTTCTTGCTGAAATCTGATTTTTTCATGTGGTCGTTCATATCACTAATTAATCAGACTTCTGTGAGAAGAGCTTATGACCCCAACGCGACCCACATGGGCAGAAGAAGAACATGGATGTCACACAGCAGCACTGTATTTACAGAGCTAATAACGGATGGAGCTGTCCATCAGTTTTAAAGTTGTTGAGCAACGGAAGCTGACAGCATCGTCACCAGATCAGAACAGGAAGCTACTAAAACGAAAGCACAGCTAATAGCAACAGCCTTTAGTGGAGCAGTCACTGCAACTTCTGTAGAGAAGTCTGTTTAGATGCATAGTCGGAACCAGGACTGTGCTTCACTGACAGACTTTTATCATTTTAATGATCATAATTTTCAGCCAATGTTTATGTCCAGATTTACCACGTCTGGTTTCTTCTGGTGCAGAATTATGATGCATGTCTCATGTCAATGACGTAAAAGTCGGATAAAATGTGACACGACTGTTCTGACTGCAGATGCTTTGAAAACTATCGGATTCACATCCGATTTATGCTGCGTTTCAGCTGAAGTTGTGAAAATATCAAAATTGGGCTGTTAAGACTGCCATGACAAAGGCAGATATGGGGTCACATATGGGCAAAGAAAAAATAAATAAACTGGATTTGGGTTGCATTTGCCTGCTGTGTGAATGTAGCTAAGACCTCGTGTATATAATACTGAAACCGAAGCATCCATTTATAAAACAACTGTTATGAATTTCACTCACACTGAAGGTCAGCCTGTGTTTACCTGATAATGCTGTGCAGGAGCAGCCATACCGGACATCACTCAATGTAATGTAAGGAGACCAAAAGGAAGCAGGAGTGGAGATTAAAACACACAAATCTTTATCCGCCATATTTTGCTCCAGTCGGTGGAGACAACTCTTGCTTTTCTTACCTCTAGGTGGCGCAGCAGTACAGGTCTCAAGACAGCAAACTGGATCTTGTCACAATTCATGTTTAAGGGTTTTCTCAGCTCACGGCTGAACCTCTATATTTTTAGGTTAAAAATATTTTTTATATATATATTTGGACCAGATTTTTATTTAATCTCAACACGTCTCAGCAGGTGATCAGAAGCTTCTTGTATGATTTATTAAGTAGTTCTTTTTTTTTTTTGTCACATAAACTCTAATCGGTTAATACTGCAGATGTAAAAACGGCTCCACGCTGAATAAATCCCTGAGCTCTGCCTGAACCTGTTTCAGTTAATGGAGATCTGCTGACAGCATTCACCGGCGCGCCGAGTTATGACCAAACAAACAGAAGCAGAAACCCTGTCTCACAGCAGATGGTCAGGTACGGCGGCTCTGAATGCATTAACACATCAACACCAGCAGGTTTTATGAGCCGCTAATGGAAGCAAACATCTCCTGCTTCCTGCAGCCGCAGCTGCTGCTCACTGAGGTGATGTTACAAAGAAATCCTCCCAAACCTCCAAACAGTCTCACAAAGGAGCATTTATGGGCTTTATTAGCATTAAGTGATGCATTGTTCACAGTCTGAGCAAGAAAACAACAGAGGCGAAGGTTAAACAGCAGAACAGCTTAATGATTAAATCAGTCATTTGTGCTATTTCAGCTTCAGCTGTAGGTCTAAAGATATGATTTTTAAACCAACAGAAGCCGACAAACCTCTCAGAATAAAGTAGAGTATTCCTATAATTGTGTCACACCTGAGGAGCCCTGAAGATACGGACACAAACTTCCAAATACTGCTTCAAATATACTAAAAGGATTTCATGTCTGAAGCCTCTACTGATCTCCTGTTTCCTGGGAAACGCTCATGCTGGAAAAACTATAGACTAAAATAAGCTGAGCCCAACGTCAGGATGTTGAAGCAGATGGTCGAGTTTTCTGTGGTTCAAGTCTCCCATCTGTAGGGGATTATTTTTTCCTTTCACTTTCATAAACTTTTTCGTTAAAAGCACTAGACATCTTCAGGACCCAGCGTATTTATGAGGAGCCGTTCTTCGGTCCCTGCTGGTTCAGCTGCAGGAAACAAAACCAATTATATTAATTTACTGGAGAAAACAGCCCTGGCGTGGGAGCAGCACATCCAACTGGGTTTTCCCAGCATTCTTCATCAGAGGAAAATCATATCCAATCAAAAACACTTTATTTATCCCAAAGAGAAAATAAATATTGTTGTAACTCATATTATCTAAGTATCTTCAAAGAGTCGCTGTAGACGGTGATGCTGTGGGCAGGAAGGATCTCCAGTAGCAGTCAGACCTGCAACAAATCTGAAGAGGCCTCTGACTGAAGACTGCTGCTGTACGACAGTTTCATGACTGTCATGACCTGCTAACAGTTCAGCAGAGATCAGAGAGAGCAGAGACGATACTCCACAGTAACATGTCCTGCGTGACATCATCAGTCGCTCGCCAGCTCTGCTAATCCGCCTCATTTGCTTTTGCTGCTCCGCTCTAAATTTCTGTCTGGCTTTTCTATGGTTAGAAAGTGAGGTTGTCTCATATGTTTGCTAGTATCAAATTTTATGATGTGTTTACTCATGACTTCTGAGTAAACACAGAAGTCATGACATGAATTATAGACTTCCTGGCCTGCGATCGTTGCCAGAACACATTTTTAAGCCAGTAATGTCTGATTGTTTGACAGAATTCACTCATTTCTTCAGAGGCTGGAGTGATTTTATGTGTTTTACAGATTGTGTACCAGCTAGGAAAGAATCAGAGGCTGTTGTAAAACCCGACACTTCTACTACAACAGAGGTGTCAAAACACAGAAATCAACCTTTACAGTCACGTTTCCCCAGTTTTGGAGTGATTTTAATCATGCTAACATTAAAACAATGTTTATAATGTGTTCTGTTATTCTGTCTGAAGGAACTGGAGAGGAATGAAACATGTCAGAGACTCGATTTCCACCATGAAGCTCAGAGTTCAGCAGTTCACCATTAAGTTTAAACTGGGCCAGTTTAGGCAGAAAAATAAAAGACTTGCAGAGTTGGCAGAGATATTAGTGTGATAAATATTAGTGCTGATTTGGTGTAAACCATGGATAACTCAAGACTCACTAACAACCCAGTTCAGCCATCTTAGAGTTAAATTATGTGTTTTTCTTGTATCCAACAAATCTTTAAATGAGTGGTTTTACCTGAGCGATCCTCAGGATGGAGTCTCCATTAATGTCAAAGTTTGGAGAGTAGGTGATGCAGAGCAGGACCTGCAAACACAGAGAAATGCTTCTGATGTTCTGCAGAGCAGCTGAGACAAAAGAACTTCTGGAAGCTCAGAGGTCATTCCTTGTTCACCTGACTTTCAGCAGAACAGAGTCCTTTGCTAGTCCTTACCTTCATGACCTCCACCTGCAGGTCCTCGTGCAGAGACGGAGTGACTCTGATGGCCTCCAACATCTGGCTGAGCAGCTGTTTCTCCAGAACCTCCACCTCCGAGCCGACTCCGCCCACAAACCTGTCGTCACACAGGAACTTCTGATCGGAGACGAGGACAGAGTTCACAGGTTAGGTGGAACCAGAGAAGCTGATGCAGTGAGGATCAAAGGTTATCTTCAGGTACCTGCATGCCAGTGAGTGCCGTCTGCCCCAGTTTGGTGTTTTTGGACTCCAGAGCCATCTGCAGCGGCAGCAGGCAGCGCTCTCTGCAAAACAAAAAAACAAAAACAGAAAATGAAGACGTAACGGACATGGAATATTAATGAAGGCACAGCTGCACCAATAAACAAGTATCTAGCAGGAAAGAGTCCAACCAGAAGACAGTAAATGAGCTGTTTGCATCAGTTATACAGTAAGAACAACCTGGCTGATCAAATTCTGGTTCAGCCTGTGAAGCTCCTTCTTCTTCTCTGATAAATATTAGCTCCCAGCTGAGCAGGAAATTATTTATCTGACCTTTGACTTTTACCACTGAGTCACAGCAAGTTTCATGGTTGGAATAAATCAATAAGCTTAAATCTGTCAGCATAATGTTGTATTTATTCGAAAGATCAGACTTAAATCAGTGAATTAAATTACTCGAAAAAAGTTACACATCTCTTAATAATCAGCTTCATATCTCTATATTACCATCAAAGATAGAAATCAGCTCAATGATTTTTGTTATTTTTATTAATCTGCACTCATAGAAAACTAGCCAATTAAATAGATGTAACTGAGTAAACATGATCTAAATGCATATGAAAGATAAAAGTCACAAACCAGGAAAAATTTAAATATATGTTACCGTAGATCTTTAAATTATAAATGAAGTCTTTCACATGTTTGTCAATAATAGGCTGTGAAAAACAAGTGTTCCTTTTTTTCCACCATTATGATGAATAAATAAAATTATTTTTAATTTTACAAAAAGAAATTCTAACTACTGAAGTACCCATGTTCCACCAGAAGGTGGCGACAATGTTAAAATGATAAACACTGACATAAAAGAAAGAAAAATCACGTTGGGATGTCCTGAAAAACATGGATCCCATTTTTTTCCTCCTTTCTTTGCTCCTGATTAGAATTTCTTCTCAGCTCACTTATGAAATAAAATGTCAACAAGGTCAGGATAAAGAAAGAAGAACAAACCTCTAATAAAACCGCTCCACTGTTGCTTAAAGCAATAACAGGCATGCTAGTGGGTCGCTAAGGTATCATTTCTAAAAATCAAGTTTTCACGGACACACCAAAGCTGAATTATATATATAATTAATTATTTATTATGTCTAATGATTGTTATTTTTGGATTAGAAACTGAATAATTTATTTTTCTAAATATTCATATTCATATTCTGTCAGAAGATCAGCATGGAGAGAACATCAGTAGAGAACATCACTGTCTGACTGGGTCATATTCTGGGTTTGTATGAGTTCAGAAACAACATGGAGGAGAGCTGCAGATTTCACAAAGGTCAGATATTAATGCCAACGGGTAGTTAAGGGTCTCAACATCCATGAATCCATATCCCATTGCATTAAACTGATGCTCTATACCATTTACATTTTTCTAGTGAAGGTTTTACAGAAGGTCTCTTATGGACATACATGTGTGGTAAAAGAAAATGTTGTTTTTTTTTTTTGTTTTGTTTTTGTTTTGTTTTTTTACCATTACTTTTGCCTAGGTAGTTTTAATGTCATTGATATGCAGGTAATTTTGACGTTTGGCGATTGTAGACAACTGAACGTCAAAATGAAACAACATTAAACACCCGGCAAACATTGGCTGGACATTTGCTGAACGTCCGGAAACAACGTTCGCTGGATGTTAAATGGTGTTTCATTTTGATGTTCGGTCAGCTCATGGTTCATGGCAACATTTAGGGGACGCTGTCTGAACGTTCAGTGCTAGCTGGGAAGGTTCAGACCATCTAGGACTTCCTGTATTCATGTCTGACCCCTCATTAGACACCGTCCTGGTCAAGTCTCTCAACAAGACACCCATCCAGCCATGGCACAGATCTGGACTTCCCGTTTGCTTCATGTAGAGGTTCTCTCCCAGTCAACCAGAGTTCTCCAGCCTGTTTCCACCAGTTTAACTCGAGGGATTCGCTCAGACATCAGTGACTCTGCAAGATCCCTGCTTGGATCCATGTCTGCAGAGCAATCAGGGACAAATATAACCAGTAGGAGAGGATGGGCACCCTGCTAACAACAACCTGTGTGCTCCTCACTTGTTTACCTTTACTGTAATCAATGCAACTCAGTCAACATGACCTCTCAGCAGGAGTGGTTTCCTTCCATTTCCATCCCTCTTGTCTGGGAGCTAAGACCCTTTCTGTCTGGGTCAACGGGCGGCTCAGTTCACAACCCTGATCTGGAAAAGACTTCAGACCGCTAGTTGCTCTGAAATGTTCTGAAATTCTAATTTAATGCAATCAACAAAAAAAAAAAAAATTTTACTTTCATAAACTGAATACTTGTTCAACTCTGGATCCATTATATAACTAATGTGTCTGATCAGAAACAGTCTCCCCGTCTTCAGAGACTCTTTGTCTTGCTGTGTTTCTTCCATTTCTTTATTCATGGTTGATTGAATCTCTGCTGCTGATGAATCCTGAGTCTGAACCATATCAGCTCCACCAGCTTCAAATGGGCCGCTGGGAGCCTCAGAGCGCAGGACAGTTAAATCAATCTACAGTCTATTTATGAGCCTGAAGAAAGAAAACTGAGCCACTGGGAGAACAATAAGGAGCTCCGACCCAAAAAGAGACAGAAATCAGAGAAAAAACAGGCAGAAACTTTCATATAAAACCCAGAACTGATAGCTGTATGTGCAAATATCACAATTATATCTATCATTTTCAGTCATACAGCTCCTTCATGCCTTAATGTCTGGTTTCAGAAGGTTTTTTTTCCTTCTGTAGATAAAGAACTGATCTAATTACTAAAAAATATATCAATGTATAATCTAATCAGCTCTGATAAAACAACAGAAGCTGAAATGAATAATTCAGTATCAGAAGTTCCAACAGCTCAACTTCTTCCTCTGTTTTCTGCTCTCTATAGGGGGGCGCCACAGCAGATCTTCTACCTCCAGCTTTCTCTTCTTCTGCCACATCAAGTTCTGCAAGTCCTCCTTCACTACCTTCATGACTCTCCTGCTGTTTTCTCTTTTCTTTCCTTCCTGGCAGCTCCGTTACCCAACATCCTCTGCCTTCCAGTCCCACTCCATTCTTCACCACTTTTTGAACCTCGCTTCTGAACCTCTTCTACCTTCAGGACCTGTTGGTACTAAGTGGTTTGGAAAGTTCTCGCTACTTGTTCTTGACACATTTTCTGGGCAGAAGTTTACTTGCGCAGGGTCCAACAACTGTACGACAAGGACTTCCTAGGAGTTCTGCACATGAGGTGAAGAATGAAACATCTCGGCCACTGCCTACCTTGTTCTTTTGCTCTTGGTAACTGAACTAGTTTATCAGTTCTCGCCTTGAGTATGTACAGACCTCGTTTGCCTTCTGTAACACCGAGCACATTTAACTCCTCTACAATGCTAAACCTGAACTCTCAGGACCTCTACCAGAAAAACCACACTAACAACTGGAGTCTGTCAAAAACAGGAAGTGCTCCTCAAAGACACTATGCTACATTTTCTTTATTAAGGAGTAAGTAAACCCCACATCAACTTTTTTGCAGATAAATTGTATAAATTGGTCCTTAAGGGCAGTATCTTTATGTTTATGTGCAAATTGTGACATTTTCGTGTAAATTTGTTTTATTCACACTCCCCTGTGGCAGAACTCGCTTCTTGCTCAGTCAGGACAGTTACTGCAGAGCGGTTGGTGCTTCTTGTGTCATCGCCAAAGTCTCCAATAACACAAAAAAAATAGTTGCTAGACTTGTTGCTAGTTGCTTTTTAAAAAAAAAAAAAAAAAAAAAAAAAAAAAAAAAAGGGTCTGAAAAGTCACTAAATATAGCAGCAAAGTCGCTCAATTGACAACAGTGGCTTGACCACGCCTCTGCAGACGTGGCCTGGTGGGGGGGTTGTCAGTCAGCCCTCTCTCACAGCAGAGCAAAACGGGACTGGTTGACTTTCAGACCTTTGAAGAGGTGGATAAAAATCGGCGCATAAGGATAAGATTGGTTTTTCATCCGAGTCTATCAAAATGACTCTGACTTTGGAAGCCAAAACCTGGCTCTAGAAATCGCGTCACTTCCAATTTAACTGGGACCCAGTTGCAAAGCAGGAAAGCTACAGCTAACAAGTCCAAAACCAAGTCCTTCTCTGCATGTCATGAATTTAAGGAGCCTAAAAAGTCAACAGTGCTTCCCTCATCCTAACCACAACCCTGCTTAACCCCCTCCACTCATCCCACACTTGGTCACACCCCTCAGTGTCTCTTGGCTCCTCCCACTTTGGTGGAATTTTTTTTTTTTTTTAATAATTGTCAGGGGGCAGGGTTTTGCTTTCACAGGGGGGTAAGTTACACTTTAAAGAAGTAATGAAACAGACACAGAACTGGTTCTTCTGTATTTACTGCAGTCTTTGACTGTCCAGAGAATGCAAATATCGACCCACAGATATACCTCAGCTATCAGGTGATCTGTCACATACAGTACATGAGTCAGTTATGTCGCAGTTTCAGCTGAAATTCTGTTCTGGTTTCTCAGTTTTCATTTTCAGACCCTAAACAGACATTTAAACTTTCCTGTTTTAAAAAGTTCCTCAGATGTTCAGGAAGAGTTTAGGAAAACATTTAGCCTAACAGCCTCTAGTTTTATTTCACTGCTCAGTTCAATATTTGCATTATCAGCTGAGGAATTCCAGGATCATTTAAACCCATTCAAATCAGACCACTGCAGATTAAAGACGTGGGAGACCCAGACTGCTGCAGGCGATGAGATGGAGGGAGCTGTCGGGGAAATTTTCTCCAAGCAGATACAGGCTGATGACTCGCCGGAATACCGAGACGTTTCCCTGCAGAGTCTTGGAGAACTGCGCCAGTAAACCAGGAAGGATTTTCTGACAACATATTTAGACCTTCTTCTTCAAATTTTCAACGTTATATTTAACAATAAACACAAAATAAAAACACATGATCAGAGTTAATTATTGCAGATACATAACCATACTTTAAAGAATACCAGAGGTTACATAGGATGTCATTAAATGGACAGATCTATTTTTTTCATTATTTCCAGAGATTGTGGTTGGATGCAATAGAACAGAATCATAAAAATCGAGACATGAGCTGAATGACAGAAAGAAAGACTGAATAAGTGAACTTACCGAAGCTGTGATGGAGAAATCCTGAATGATCCCTTCTGAGACTCCAGAGTTTCTACAAAATAACAGACAAAAAACAGCAATACTCAAACATTTTGTATTCTCTGTTTTAGACAAAATAAATAATTGGACCTGCTCAATATCAGGAAAACTTGCCATAATTGTGATGAACTTTGTGATAATGATATAACATTCCATTCATAAATAAATAATAAAAAGTGCTGGTTTCGTTGCAAACATAAATCCCAGATAATGAAATGCCTGCTGAGCTACAGGAAGACATAAAATTATAACATTTTTCCATCTTAAAAACAAATATTTATTGAAAAAGTTGCTTCTGGCTGAGCTTGATCGCTTCAAGATTAAAAGTAACTTAGTTCTACTTTCTTGATGACTTTATAACTTCACCACCTCTTCACCTTCCAGAAGGTTGCTTTAAAATACAAGTATCATTAAATATACTGTCATAAAGAGCCTGAATGCAGGGAGCTTAAAGGCTTAGCTGATGTTTACCGCAGTTCTTTGCAATATTCATACCGTATACAGCAAGAATGATAAACTTTAATATTTTGTGCAGCCATCGGATGGATGGATGGATGGATGGACGGATGGATGTTGAAGCTGCATTGAAATATCCAGTTACAGCACTGAATACGGATTCATTTTCATGTGAATTGTTCTTTTAAACCTGAGATTTCTCAGTAACACTAGAATCTCGAAGAGGCTGTTTCTGAGCAGAAACATGAAAACGAGAGCAGCTGACAGTTTTATCAGCAGCTCGTCACGTCGCAGGTCTCAGATCAGCTGCCTTTATCTCCCATCTCTGTCCTCGTCTCTGTGTGTTAAAGGTGTTGGCAGTCGGCAGCAGAACACTGAATAACGCTGTGGGTGTTTCTGCAGATGACACAGGGCGGCGTTCAGGAGGGCAAATAAAAAACTCAAATAAATCAGCAGCAATTTATTGACTCAAACCAAACTCACAATCTTTCAGTTTTCTAACCTTCCGAAATCTACCGGTTCCTCACCAAGTCCTTAAGTAAACCGATATAAGTCCACCTCCTGGTCCAGCAGCTTGCAGAGCATCATTTAGCAGCAGCAGCTCTCAGATTTGGCTTTTAGACTCTCATCTCCGTTTTCTTGCCAGTAGTGCTTCAGTTCGTTGGATTTTGCAGATATTTATTCCTTCAAAGCTCTCTTAATGTCCCACCACAGCATTTCAATCAGGTAACGCTCCGGACTTTAACTAGACTGTTGTAATACACTGATCCTATTTCAGCCACTCTGCCGTAGCTCTGCAGGTTAGTTTGGGATTCTTGTCCGGCTGATGGCCCAGTTTGGACCAATCAGCTGTCAGACAGACACATTTGACTCCAGAATATCTTAGTGAACAGTTCATGGTCAACTCCATAACTGGAGACGCCTGGGTCATGAGGCTGCAAAACGAGCCCACATCATCACCCCTCCACCACCGTGTTTGATAGTTGGAATGAGATGTTTGGTTTTTTTTCTACATGCCATAAATATGTTCCCATCTTTCTCTGAATAGAACGAGGGACTTTAAATCATGTTAAGGTGACATTAAAACCCCTCCTGGACTTATGGGCAGTTGCTGGTGCTTCTCTGACGTCCTTGCTGATGCACTTCCTCCCTGGTACTAAGTTAAACTGTTGGTTAAAGTCCAGGAGTTTTATTATTTTGCAGATGTTCCTCTAAAAGATAAGACCTTAAAACTGAAAGTGTTTTTTTTTACCATGACCGTGCACTGCTGCACGTTTGGTCTCAGTATTCAGTGTGGACACGCTCAGTAGGGTTCTGGTGTGCCCTTGCACAGGATTTCAGTGATATTCCCCTGCATTTAGGAGAGAACATGATTTTCCCTCCGTCAGCACGACCTGAACCTTCAGTCGTCGTCTCAGTGAGCTTCACTCATCACCCGCCTCTCTCCAAAAAGGCCACTGTGCCGCGGCTACGGCCGCTAATGCTAACTGGCATCAGAGGAAACCATGTTCTCCACACAGTAACGCGGCATGAGAGACTAACTGGGATGGTTTCTGAGCATCACGGCTGTTTCACACCGTGTCAGTTAGAGGAGCTCCTTCATTAATGCCAGAGAACTGTTTCCGTTTTGAACCGCTCTAAAGAAGCAGGAGTTCAGTTTTTGTTGCAGGTATTTTAATTTAGAAGTCAGCTTCAGTAATGATTTTACAAAACAAGTCACAAAAATAAAATAAACATAATTTTAATATTTAGCTGCCTGTTAAACTGCTGCCATCCAAACTGACTGAAGAATCTGTTTTTCCTGAATATTCCTTCCTGAAGCAGCTCCTCTTTGTCCTGTTTTTAGCGACTCGTAACGTTCCCACCTCAGCATTTGGTTTTCCCTGCAGCTGATTTCCCACACATTCCCACATCTGCGCATACGAAGGCAGTGAACTTGAGAATCAGCCAGGTGGTTTCCCACCTTCAGACGTTTTAATCACCTGGACGTTGGAACACGCAGGTGTGAACGGAGTCAAACCCGAATTTCCAGCTTCAAAATCAGATGGAGATCCATTTAGTGACCTCACTTCCTACAGTCGCAGTGAGTTCCGGTTTTACCACATTGCAATACCACCTGAAATCAGAATTTGGACTTGATCCCACACCAACCCTGATCCGGTCCGATCCGGCGGTTACTACAGTGACACCTGAAGCAATAAACAGTGGATTTGTTCACATTGCTGATGATACTTTTCATTTAGTACTAACGTAGTAACATCCATTAGTGCCTTCATCCAAGAGAGAAATACAGCTAAGCAGATAAAATGTCCACTTCTGAGGCCAGAACTTCTCAAAAGCACAGAAACATCCCGACTAACCTCCAGCTGCAGGTCTGAATCCAGAGAGACTTGCTCAGTCAGTTTGATGCAACCAGTACAAGTCGATAAGGCTGATTACTCTGCTGTCCGTACAGTCAAACAGAAAAGCAACACGTTCACTAATAACTCAAACAGTGTGTGTGCAGCAAAAGTGCAAATCAACAGGTTGGTACCGCAGCTGGATGCACACTGCATCAGCATGGCGGCCATGTTGGACTGTGAGGTCAGAGATGGTGCGAAACCTTCAACTTTCCAAAGGGGAATTTCAGATTTAGGGGGAGTACAGGGAATGTTTCTGACTTGGAACAAATCTTAATTTAAACTGAAAATGTCTACTGAAAAATAACTGAAAATTTAATTTGGCTACATTTTATTTGAAATGGACTAAAGCTAATTTATACTTTTTACTAAATTTTAAACAAGCAGAACTTGTTTGCACAGCGCCTCCCAGAGGACTGTTGTTGTCGTTTGGAGGAACAGATGTCACCTGAACGGTTTTCTTGGAGGCTGGTTTCTAGAGAAGTGTTCAGCGTCAGCTTTGTTCCTACAGGTAAACATCCATGCATGGGTCGAGGTGTTCCCCACCTCAGCAGACCCATCGGGGACGTTGAGGGAAGCATGCTCTCTCTGAGACCATCTAGCAGAACAAAAACTGGGCACAGTTTCCGTTTCAGCTGAGTTTATCTGAACGCAGCTTGTGGCCGTGGAGACGTGGCCTCTCCACGGTGTTCCACGTCCTAACCCTGACAGCCGAGCATCCTCCTGCACATCCCTGCTGTTGCCAGCTCTGCTTTTCCCTCGAACTCCTCAGATTAACGCAGAGGAGATGTTCCCTACAGGCCAGCAGGTGAACCAGGGCGCAGATTTATCCCCCGCACACTCACCGGCAGGCGCACACGCACGCATCCCGGATTGGCTTTGTGTTTGTGCCCAGACGCGTCTTTCTGCAGCTTCCCTCAGGATTCCTCCATGCTGAATCCACGGCCGTGGCTGATCGGTGCTGTTAGGCCTGGGTGGGTCTGTGCGTGGGCTTTTTAAGGGGGCAGTAAGTAACAGTGGACAGCATCCCTGAGCCCCCTGCGCTGCTGCGCTGCTGCTGCTCTGCTGATGATGATGATGATGATGATTCATTCCCAGCCGCAGCCAATGATGTCAGGGCCAGCCGAAAAATCCTGTCGAGGTGGGAATTCACAGGAAGCGTCCGGGTTGTCTGCTGCCAGGTCGGAAACCGATCACCTGGTAATCAGCTTGATAATCAATAATCAGCTGCCATAGCCACCCTCCTCCGTTAGAACCTCCCTTACAACCTGATCAATAAACCTTCGCTGCTCTTCGTGACTCGTTTATTCCTCCGATCTGTTGCGTTTTGGGAATCCGGTCCAGCTGATCCATCTGCTCCTCAACGGAAGCCAGATCCGGCCTCCAGCGTCCTGCAAACCAGAGCGTCATCACAGCCGTCCTCCAAACGGCGGATTCCTGCCCTACCTGGCAACCCACTATTTACCGTGGACGCGGCGTTTCCGTGGGTAGGACTCAAAGCGCGGCGCGAGGACATGGAGCGGCTTTGCTGGGAAACGAACGGGTCTCTGCCTCCCCCGCCTTCACAATAAAAGCACCGCAGGAAGCAGTCACTCGACACATGATCTGGATGTGCAGCTCAGGAGGAGATCACCGCCTTTTCATTCAGAGGCTGAATGTCTGACAGCAAAACAACCGGAAGTTTGGCTCTGTTTGCTCACTTTCACCTGGAGAGCTTATTGAATTCTGTCATGTAAGGAAAATTAGATCAACTCATCGGTAAGTCCTCGGCAGGGCCGCATTTACAAGGAAGTGGGCCCCTGGGCTGGAGCCAGTTCTGCTGTCCTAGCCAGTACAGATAGTAATAACAGTGCATTCATAGGTAGTCCAGAACATCGGCAGGTGTGAGCTGATGCATGCTCCTTGTAATAGCATGCATCAGCAGCTCCATGTTGCTCCCAAAGAAATCTACGATGACAGGGGTGTCCAAAGTGCGGCCCGGGGGCCATTTGCGGCCCTTGAATTGATTCTGTGTGGCCCACCGGCACAGGTGGTTGATGCAGATGGAAGCTTTTTATCTTTAGTTAGAGCAAAATTATTGCTAACAAATAAAAACTTTCAGTGGAAAATATAAAGTACAACACAAAGTAATTGTCTTTTAATAACCACACTTTTTGATTTTTCTTTGATTCTATAGTTAATAAGACCAAATTTATCAACTGAAACCACTTAGAAACCCAGATCTGCTTTTAACTAACCGATTCAACCTGGCTCAACATGTCAAGCATTTTTAAAGACAGGTGACCATCTTACTGCTGAGACGAGGCTGAATATTTATCTTTTTTTATCCAGACTCAAAAGAATTTTCAAACCGGATGGCTTTCTTTTAATTATATGCAAAACCTTTTTAAGTTTTGGAGACAATGATTTAAACTCCCCTTTCCTACAGAAAACCTGACTTCTGTATTTGTTTAATTACAATTATTGGATACTTAGTTCCCTGTTGAGCAGTAAAAAAAGTTCTGTTTGTTTTGTGGTTTTAGTGCTTTTAAAAATTATATTCTTCTGGCCCACGAGTACTTTTGATTTGACAGTTTTGGCCCACATGACAAACGTTTGGACACCACTGTTCTACAACTTCATAATTTTCAAATACTTAGCTATTTTTTTTTTTTATGTTGATAAAAATCCCCCAGTATTTGCAGTTTTTTTTCCACTTGTCAGTGGTCTGTTGCTGGTTTTGTGCACATATTTACATGCACACTTTGTTAGTTTTTCTTTCTTTAAATAACCATTTTTTTCTTTTGATTGGAGTATGCTATCCTAAATAACTGTGCAGTGTATTGTTGCTGACATTGTAAATGTGTCCTTACTGAACAGTTTCATTCTTTTTATTATATGTTTTACCTTTGTGTGAATCTGCATGCTCACACTTACCTTAACTAGCTGCTGTGACATCTGTGACTCTGAGACAACAAATGATGTTCTGTTCTATTCTATTCCGTCATAGGTTCTAAAGCAAAATGCCAGTTATGGTTAGATAGTTATCGTTAGTTACCGTCAGCAGCTACTAGTTCAGTTCAAAGCTGCAGATCTAAATGTAAATGACCTGGGTGGCTGGTGTTGATCCCCTCATTCAGGCTTGAAAGGCTTCCTAAAACAGGTAAAAATACCAGAGTGAGGAAATGAAACATTCATATGTTCCATGTTAATATTACACACACATTACATGCATGAATGAATGTGTTAAAGTACTGATCAGGGTTGCATCTCAGGAAATATCACTGAATGATGTTTTTTCAGAAAAACATATAATGTAGGCCAGACTGACCTGATACATCCCAGTCATTTCTGTCCATTCTGATGGTTCTGGCTTACAGCTAACGAAAACCTCAGAATAAAATCAATAAAAAATACTTCAGTGCCTCAGTGTTGTTACATTACCACCTGGTAATATAAACTGAATTTCACTGCATTGTATCGTATCAGGGAACAAAGGGAAATGTTAGTAACTGAAGGAGAATCCATGTTTATGATTGGATCAGATCTGATTGATTACATTTTTCTGTATATGAATTGAACCTTCCTGTCTTATTAAAGGCTTTCAGATTATGTTTGTTGTGAACTGGCGCTATGACCAAACAGACAAGAACTGAATTACGTTCCTCTTATGATCCACGCAGTGTTTGGGACGACTGCTGACTTGACAGGTTTGTAGCAGAGAGTCACTACTACCTTCTGCAGCGAGGATGAGCCATAATCATTTATTGTGAAACAAGCTGGCAGTTCACAGAATGAATTTACAATATACAGTAATAGGAAGTTGAGTGGAAGGAAAAAGTGTGAAAGAGAAATGTGTATTAACATTAATCTGTGTTTCCCTTTTAGAATTAAATTATTGAAGAAAATTCACTTCTCGATCAAAAATTATTTAATTTATTGTAAAATAAAAACAAATTGTTAAACTAAAAATGTGGCAACACCACATAGTTGGTTGAAATAAAGATTTCAACCAGATGAATTGTACTAAGTTTATTAATAGTAAATGATTTTTCTCATGAGATGTATGCGGACATAGTTGTTACCACTGTTGCAAGAAGGGTTCCCATCCCAGCCGGGGGTCTCTCTGCATGGAGTTCTCCAGGTGCATGCATGGGTTCTCTCCAGGTACTCCAGCTTCCTCCCACAGTCCAAAAACAAGATTGTTAGGTTAACTGGTTTCTCTACATTGCCCTTAGACATGAGTGTGTGCGTGGTTGTTTGTCCTGTGTGTCTCTGTGTTGAGTTATGATGGACTGGCGAGCTGTCCAGTGCGGACGCAGCCTCTCACCCAGTCTGCTGGTAATAGGCACCACAGGCCTGATGCGCAGACGACTCCATCTTCTGGAGTGGTGCTGCATCCTGACCTGGTCCAAACGGGCCTGAAAATAGCAAATCTATGAGAGAAACACCATCATGTTTCATTCACACTGGAAATAGTCCAAATTTCATGCAGTCCAGTCGCAGTCTGAAGTTGCTGAGAGCACGTTGATGTCTCGGGTCATGGTTGGTCTCAGCAGCATTACTTTTCCTGACTCCCCAGGCTGTAAATCCAGCTTTAGAGCGTCATAGAGAGGCAGTTTTCTTAGCTGATAACTGAGTCCATGATTCAAATGGAAGACATTAGCATATCTGAGAGGAAACGATCTTTTCTAGCTTCAATAACACAAATGGAGCTTATATAATGATCCTAATAAAGTCTTCACTTTTGAATAAGTAATGGACTTTAGACTAATGGATTCTTTAAAACCAGCTAAAACATTATAATTACTGTTCAGACAGTCTTTGTTTCTCACCAGAACACCTCTAAGATCACTGCAGCAAAGGACGACCTGCGTCTGTACAGCCTAATGAGCTGCTGGACTGTCTGCAGATGAGCTGCTGGGACGGAGATGAATGTTGGTCATTCAGCATCCATTCAGCGCTTGACCCACTTATTTCTGTGTCGGATCAACCGGGCGGTCAGTCACAGAACAAGGCCACCGAATGGTTCCATAATAAAACTAAATGAACGCATGAATCACAGGCTGAGATTGAAGGACTGGGTTTAAAGAGTCAAAGTCTACAAAGAGACCAGACCGACGAGCCCGACTGTAGGCCTGCAGCATGACTGTAATTCTGAAATTAATAAGGTTTTGGGGGTGGGGGGGGCAGGGTAAATAAATGTCCAACATCTAACACTTTACCTGAAGATAAGTTTGCAGATATATTTTGATATATGATGCTTCCTTAGGGGAACTTGAGATTCAGACAAAACCTGGCAACCCAAGGAGGGTAGAGTCAGCTAAGCTGAGCTGCTGGGGTCTGTGTCCACAATAAGGTAAGCTGCATAGATCTCTGCGAAGGAAACTAGCTGTGTGTGCAGGGTATTTATCAATGTGGAAAGTTAAGTGGATGGAAAACATGCAACTGAAAAAGATCAACATGCATATTTGTTTTTCCTTTTGAATTTAATCACTGAAATAGTTTAACTTTGTTCTTTCGAATGAACCAATGGGCTTTGTCATCACATTTACACTTTGTCCCCCCTCATCCATCACTGGTCTGCTTGTGGAGCAAATAAGATCCAAATCTCACCTCACCCCCTTTCCGTTTCACTTTTGCTTTTTAGTAGGTTTTCATCTGGGTTTCTGCCTTCTCTAACTGCTTCTTACTCTTGCCTTTGGATTTTATGTTGCTTGCCTCCTCTGATCACACTTTCTGTGTTCCTTAGAATAGATTTGTCATAATGCCTGGATTTAAAGGAGGACCAAAGCACAGACAGGAGACTCAAATGGACATGAATAAAGAATTTATTAATAAAATAGAGAACATAGAAAAACTGAGAAGGCAGGTAGCAACACCGCAAAATAATGCAGATAACAGAGGATCCAGGAAACAAGGAATGGCAACGGATAGTAACAGAGGTGGCCAATAAAGGAAAATGCAACGGGAGCGCTGAAATATACTGAGGAGGAAGTGGAAATGACAAAGGAACTGGAAGGGCTGCTGACAGGTGAGTGGATGCAGCTGGGGAAAGGAAACGAACTAAACCCAAAACACAAACAATGAGGATAACTGAACAAACACAAGGAATAAGAAAACAAACAATAAATAATTGATCAAAATAAAAAATAACTGAAGCTCAAAACCCATGGATCATAACAAGATTGTTATTTATTTAAGGTATTACAAGCTAAATTTTCCACTTCTGGAATAAAAAAAAAAGTCTTACATTCAAGAGCTAATTCTGCCACACTACTCAGGATCAGAGTAAAAAACAAACCCTCAGCTTCTCAGAGTTATTCCCGTTCTGATGTGATCATCACATAAAGAAAAACTAAGGAATGGGAGCTAATGACAAGATGTGACCATGCTGGTCATAATGTTATGCCTTATCGGCGTATAAGCGCGCACCTTAAGATCCGCCGTACCAGCATGCAGTGCCGCATTGCGACCACGTGGCGGTGGTAGCATCTAATGTTGAATACGGCAGGAAGGTGACGAGTCTCAGATGAAGGACTTGTGAAATGTTCCCTGAGGTGGTCGGAGTTCATTCTCACCTCAAGCGACCAACTGTGACCTTAGTGAAGAGAAAGCGGGCTGAGGCTGAATCCCGCGTCTGAACTGGAAATGCTGACATGACAGAGTGGGAGGAGTGGAGGTGGGGGATAAATCATTCGTTATGTAACTCCCCTGGCCTCCGCCAACATTTAAAATTATTCCCTTGATCATGAAAAATATTCCAGACAAAGTTTGTGTTTGTTAAAAGCTTGAATATCTTTAATAAATGCTCATATAAAAACAATGCGTGCTTCATCTTAAACTCTTTGACCCAATGTTCTCTTGTGTCCGACGGTCAGCAGATTCACATGGATTCACAAACACAATCATCAGAACATCTCCTCCTTATTGCGCAATTACGCACGGTCACTCTCTGGCACAGATGGTGTGCACTCAGCACAGCGCGCTCAGATGACCGGCAGAATTTCGTGGTAATTACACTGTGTGGACATGAAGTGATCGGCCGCTTTCACGCTCTCCGAGACGCATTTTGACGTCACGAGGCAACTTTTGGGAGAGATCCGCGCGCCCGGCAGGTTCTGCATGGTTGCATGCGCTGGATACTGGTCAGAAACATCAGACCGCCAGGAACACAAAGCGGGATTTTTAGGTCGGAGTTTCTGGGAACGTGCCCACGACGCGCCACATGCGTAATAACGCGCACGATGTCCCCGAAGATTCCTGAGATGTAGCTGTGTTCTGAGAGAAAATTACACGTTCTTCACACCAACGCAGGCACGTTTGTGCGCGTCCGTGTCACCGCTGGACGGCTCTCCAACACGTTCATGGATAAAAAGAACCGCGGGACACCAGGATGGTTGTTGTGGGAGCGAGCAACGGAACTTTCTCTTCTGACAACATGAGGTCCGCGTTCATGATCGAGGATACAGTCGGCGGCGGGGACACCGGCATCTCCACCAACATGATGATCTCTGAAGCTCTGGCGCCTCGGCTGCTGAAAATTGCGCAGGACGCCGCAGAGGCTGCGGCGGCGGCGGCGGCGGAAGCGGCCACTTCTCCGTCCTCCTCCAGTCAGCCGCAGGTCATGGAGACGAACGGGACGCGCTGCGGGGAGCAGATCCTGAGCTACGGCCGCGTGGAGAAGGTTCTGATCGGCGGGGTGCTCACCATGCTCACCCTGTCCACCATCTGTGGGAACCTGCTGGTGGTCATCTCGGTGTGCTTCGTGAAGAAGCTGCGCCAGCCCTCCAACTACCTGATCGTGTCGCTGGCCCTGGCGGACCTGTCCGTGGCGCTGGCCGTGATGCCGTTCGTCAGCATCACCGACCTCATCGGCGGTCAGTGGATATTCGGGCAGTTTTTTTGCAACGTTTTCATCGCCATGGATGTGATGTGCTGCACCGCGTCCATCATGACTCTGTGCGTAATCAGCATCGACAGGTAAAAAAAACTTCTGAAACTAAACCTCAGACGACAGTAAACTCACGATCTTTACAGGAAACAAAGTGTTGCATGAGAAACTTTCTCATCTTTGATCTCCAGACTCCTCCAGCTCAGCTCTCTGTCAGATCATGTTGTCCTTTAATCCTTCATTTCAAGTGATTGAATCATAAAGTCAGGTCTGTCTGCAGCTGAGCATTAGGACATGGATTTAGGTTTGTTCTCAGTTCCTTGGTGCAGTGGCACACAGATCCCGCTCTAACCCTTCATTTACATCAATGAAAGTTCCACGCTTTTATTAATCTGTGCGCTTTTCATACATGTTCTCTTAGCCTCTTTGAGACAAATTTGCCGCAGATGGTTCCTGTGGTCCTGTTCTGTGCTCTGTGGCCCAGCTATAACCTGGACCTGTAGTCAGAAAGACCCCAGACTATTTCCTGCAGCATCCGGCTGCCTTTCATTCATAAAACCTCACAGTTCCATCTGCTGCATATGGCTGCATATGGCTCGAACAGACTGTGGTTAAGCTCTTTGTTCAAGGGCACCTTGTTGGGCGTGGGTTGAGAATTATGAAAGGCAAGTCATTTCTCCAACCAGCTCGTTTTTAAGTGAATTCTTCCAGAACTGTGAAAGTCTTCCGTCTGTTGTCTCTGCAGGTACCTGGGCATCACGAAACCCCTGACGTATCCGGTTCGGCAGAACGGCTGCTGCATGGCCAAGATGATCCTGTCGGTGTGGCTCCTCTCCGCCTCCATCACCCTCCCCCCGCTCTTCGGCTGGGCACAGAATGTCAACGACGGCAGAGTTTGCCTCATCAGCCAGGACTTTGGCTATACTGTCTACTCTACGGCTGTGGCCTTCTACATCCCCATGTCGGTCATGTTGATCATGTACTACAGGATCTACAGAGCAGCCAAGCTGAGCGCGGCCAAGCACACGATCACCGGCTTCCCCAGGGAGGGGGAGCAGCGCGCAGGGGCGGCCCACCGAGGGGGCAGAGGGGTGCACGAGCCCCGGCAGCCATCAGAGTCAGGAGAGACGGGAAGCGTTGAAGCCACGGAGACTGAGCAGTGTGAGGAGGAGGCAGAGGAGGAGAGCCTGGACTGCGTGGCGGCAGCGCTGAAGCTGCAGCGGGAGGTGGAGGAGGAGTGCAGCAGCCGCGTCTCCCGCCTGCTGAAGAGCGGCGAGCACCACCAGCGGCGGAAGAGGAAGAACCAGTCCATCTTCAAACGGGAGCAGAAGGCGGCGGCCACCCTGGGCATCGTGGTCGGCGCCTTCACCTTCTGCTGGCTGCCGTTCTTCCTGGTGTCCACCGCCAGGCCCTTCGTGTGTGGCGTGGAGTGCAGCTGCGTGCCGCTGTGGCTGGAGCGGACCCTGCTGTGGCTCGGGTACGCCAACTCGCTCATCAACCCCTTCATTTACGCCTTTTTCAACCGCGACCTGAGGACCACCTACAGCAACCTGCTGCGCTGCCGCTACAGGAACATCAACCGGAAGCTGTCAGCGGCTGGCATGCACGAGGCTCTGAAGCTGGTGGAGAAGCCGGACCCCGACGCCTGACGCGGCCCCGCGAAAGCGTCCCGAGGGCCTCAGAGGGCGGACAGTCCAGACCGGTCTCCTCCTCGGTCAGGGTGAAGCTCGCTGCTGCCGGAGGAGACAGCGGGCTGGCAGGGGGACGTGGAGGCGCACAGCAGAAACTGAGGCGTGCACAGTTGGACAGTGAGACAGCTGCCCGCACAAAGCTCGCCGCGCTGCAGGCTGGCCTCCTGCTCCTCTGTTCGGCTAGGTTAGGTTAGGTTAGGTTAGGTTAGGTTAGGGTGGATGAAAACACACCGGCTCACTTCTCGCTGCCTTTTATTTCCACTTTGAGCCACGGAGAACAAAACTGGAGCTCATGTCCTCGCCCGGCGCAGCACCAAGTCTTTTCACCTGCCTGCCCGGCGGCTCCACCAGCTTCTCTTCAGCACACAACTGAAACTCGGACAAATAATGATTCATGTGTGAAAAATGTGAATAATGTACAGATTGATGTTCCTGCTATTTTTGCTCCGATCTGTTCTGAGTCCAGCTGCTTGTTTGTCACCTGCTCAACGCTTATTCAAGTATGGTTTGTTGAAATCTTCTGTATATCTACTGACCTTTGTGACAGGCAGCTCTTATGAACTGCATAGCAGTAATTTATTGTGAAATATTAGCACAGCCCCTTAGAGCCTACACGCTGGGGCTGAAGAGAGAAATGTGATGAGTTTCGACTGAAAGGAACGTGCCTGTGCCTTTTCCTGCTCTGTCCTTCATGTTTTGGTTGCAGGGCACAACAGCCTCATCTGAAACCGTGCACTCTGTGTTTTAGAATCAGTGCAACGGGTTTCCTTTGCCTAGCTGTACACTAGACGTGAAGAAAAAGCTGATTTAAGTTGTTTTTTTATAGTTGTTGTGGCCAATAAGCACTGAAGCACATTTATTACTATTCTACACGTTTCCTTCAATTGTTTAATTCTTGACAGGATTGTTAGTTTGTTACTCCTCCCAAAGCTTTGAACAAACTGAGGAATAATGGTCATTAATACACAATTAAATGCTAACAGACATTTTTAAAAAGTTTTCCTATGAATAAAGTATTCATAGGAATTCATATTTTGGTAAAAGTGGTGATAAACTCTCGTGGAGCGCCACAGCTCAGCTATACTGTACGCAGAGACACCATTCAGATTTGGAAAAGGTCACAGAAATTTGGGGTGTGTCCAAACTCAGCGGCTGCATCCTTCAAAGGCTGCATTTAAAGGCTGATCACATCACAGCAGAGTGACCAGGGCTGGGCGAACTCCAAGGCGCCTCCAGATGCATCCTTCTTTCAGGTCTGGTGCATCCTGCATAGCCCACTTTGTCCCAAGATGCCTTGCAGGCCGAACTGGAGATTTTTATTCTTGTAACAATCACGACTGAAACAGGAGATAAAGCTGGGGAGGAGAACAGTTTTAAATCTAAGGACATGAAAATGTAGTTGTATAAAAAAGAAAAGCGTAAAACAGTTGTCGTGTTTGGATTTTGTCATTTGCGTAGACATGTTTTTAATATAAGTTTTGTAAAATATGTATTCATTCATTCAAAAAAGGAAAAAATGGCTTAAAATTAGTAATCAAAAAATTCAGCAAGTGTTCAAGCTTAATTTTTACCAGTTTGTGTTTAGTGCTGTCACAGTTGCTAGGCGACGGGGCATACGCCGAGGTAAGGGTGGGAACAAATCTGAAGGCATGACCATCCAACTTCACAGCCGCTCACTTCCAGGCTTCGCGGTCGACGGAGGACTCGTCAAGCCGGAAGGTCGGGTCCTTGGAAGGATGCAGCCTCCGAATCTGGACACACCCTTGGATTTACCTGAATGAACTGGCATCTGGAAAACTGATTCTTTTTACCCACAATTTAAGTTTTTCCCACAGAAAGTTCAGCAGTGAATATATTTTTGTCTACTTTCACCCAGTGTGTCTCCTGCTGATGTAAGACTTACAGAGATCTATAAAAAATCAGCCCAGAGAGCAGAGTCCAGACCCAAACGCTAATTCATTAATCCCTGATGTTTGATTTCCCAGCTGGAAGTGAAGGATGTCTTTAAACTGCCAGACATCCTACGGTGTCCTGTGGTGGACACACTGAAGTCCACAGGTTGGACCAACAGACGGTGCAGCCACTCGCCCTTTGAGAATCATGCAGGTAGAACGCACAGGTTTCACACAGTTACTCTCTTTCTCTGAGGTAGCAGACAGAGTGATGTCGAGGTATAACCATGGCAACCAATTATATAATTATCGAAGCTCAACAGGTTTCTCTTTGCTACATTAATCTGTAAATGCTGCCCTATTGACCCGCTCTGCTTTAACTTGTTACATCAAGGGTTGAAATGATTGATTTCAGGGCTAAAAACCTAAAGGACAAACAGGAAGAGTTTAAACTGGACTTCCTGGGAGACTTTTAGACACTCGCTAAAATAAGAGTCTATCTCTGTCACAGGACAGATTATGATCCTGTGATACATGTTTGATTTTTGTGCAGCAGCTCTATTGGCATGCTGTAGAATTAGTTTTTTAACTTTCTATAACAGTGGCTGGAATTTTTTTTTTTTTTTTCGTGGGTTGTCCTTTTAATTAAAAGCGTCAGAAACATAACTCACAACCTGATAAGGATTCAGGGAGGCCTAAAAAGGAAAAAAACAAGATACAACAGTAAATGAAGCCACCTGGATAAGAAGCATGTTTTATGTTTCAGGTTGAGGTTAAAACAACTTTTTCCTTTTCAGTGATGCTGAAAAAACTTGAAGCAGGGATGAGTCTCTGCTTCGCCAAAATGTAACCAATGCCAGTTTTTAATTCCAGTCAAACTGTGTCAGACTCCAAACAGCAATGGAGTGCAACCAAAACTAAAGTGACTGTGATCGGAACGATGGAAGATGCCAAGGATCACCTAAAGTAAAGCCAGCACAGTAACCTCTCTGTTCAACCACTTTCCTCCCGAAAATGAGAGTTTGGGTCTATTCAGCAGGATGTAGAACCTGCGACACATCGAGGATGAAAACAAGACACTTCTGTAAGTTGATCAGGTTGGATTTTTGGGTCCATAAACCAAGAATTAGTGCTTTAATTTAATGAAAATAGCTATATTCTGTTTATTGAATGTGAAGAAAAATAAGCTGCTGTGTGTTTATGACAATCTGAGTCTAATTTCCAAGTCTGTGCTCGGATTGTGTTTGAAGTGGAGCGGGATAAATTGCATTTATGTTTCATTTATAGAATAGAGTTGTTCTTTTGTGTAAAACAATGGAAGAGGCTGGAGCTTTAAGCCTCCCCCTGCTGTCTGGGCTGCTGAAAATTCCTCCTCATTAACGGAACATTCAGCAGCAGGAGATGGAGCATTGCAGGGTGGCAAAATCTCTTTCTGCTGAGGAAGTGGATCTCTAAAACTGCCTCCTTTTACTTGTTCTTTAATCATTAATTAAAGCTGCTCTGTGCAGGAAATGAAAAGTATAGAAAACCCATGAAGCCGCTGAGCTTCAGTCACTAAGTGGGACGGAATCAGAGGAGCTGCCGCCTGTCTGCTGAAGCAGAAACCTTCCTCACATGTTTGTGTTTTGGTTGATTTAGTTCTGCAGGAACCAGGGCTGCAGACTGCACAGTAAAAGCCAGTTGTTCTGGTGGGTTATGGTCGGGAAATGTTCCCGGATCTGCGCAGTCATGCATCAGAACCTCTGAGCTGCACTCACTCTGGGCTCAGAGCCATGATGGCTGTGGTCCATGTACTGCCACCGCCGATATGGAGACTGGAGGCCAGCAGACACACAGGAGGCAGACATTCATCAGTCTTCATGCTCTGAAGCGTTGCGAGGTGGTGGAGCAGTGGTAGCCCTGTGCTTATTTGCAGAAGATGAGCATCAGAACTTTGAGGGAAATTGAACCATTGCTCATCAATACGTCTTCATGAGGAGTCTCCACCGTGGATCATCTGCTTCCTTCCCAGCCTAACCATGGCCCAAACCAGCTCAGCCTTAAGAACAAAGCTGCCATCACCATGGCAACTTTATATGGGGGGGGGAGAAACAAGAGGTCTTTCTGAGTTATTTTCTATTTATGTGTATAAGTATTTATATCAGCAAGTAATGATAACTTTGTGTTTTAGACAGTAGAGTAGCTGATTTATTTCTGTAGGCATGTCCACAGTCCGTTCAGTCATGGTGTTTGCTTCTGCTCCAGTGCTCTCTGAAAACCTAGCTGATAGATTTCTCTCTACTTTAGGATCTCAAATGTCCACCTTAAAAATGTGCATCAATAAAAAAAATTAAACTAGATGTCATAGCTGATAAATGATTTTATTAAAATGCATAAACTAATTTTCCGTTTGGTTAAATATGAAAACATGATGCAACAAAAATATATTAATAAATGACCCTTAAAACAATGAATTGTGGCGTCCCCAGGACAAAACAAGCACGATCCAGGTTGGAGGTGAGCCGTAATTAACTGGATGTGCCAGGTGTGTAACGTGGGTGTGCCAGGCATCCTTCGCTTACTGAGGAAGGAGTCCAATGAACATTTGTTGAACTTCTTTCATGTGTTTTTACCAAACATGATGGTTTTTGATAGGATTCTTCATGCAGCATAATAAACAAAGTATTTTTTAGGTGCAGCTGTGCCGTTTTTACATGATGTTGACCTACTTGTGTTTTGTATGAAAAATGATCACGTCATCAACTGCTCTGCAAGAGAAATGGTTAAAAAGAGGGAAAAAGATCAGAGAATGAATACATTCCTCCCCTTGTGGCATCAGCTGGGTTTCATGACCCACAAAATAAAACATGTGGAAGTTTAATTAGGTTTATCTGGGTCATATGTGTCTTTGTTGTTTTAGGCTCTCAGTGCTTTATTTGAATCATTCTTTCCCAGGTTGAGTCCTTCTACAGCATCTCCCTTCATGGGTTCATAAAAACAGAATATGGGTGCAGAAGGTTGAATTTATTGTAGATTTTCTCAGATCCCAACACGATCCAAACACAGTCCTTAGCGAGCTGCATCTTTACCAGGCGTCCCGGGCTCTTTCTGATCGGATGTTTGACGAGTCTTTTTGGCAGAACCGGTTGAATTTATTGGAACTGGTTAGTTTCTGAGGAAAAGCTCTGCTTCAGAACATCGTCCATAAAGTTTCAACAAGGTTGAGGGATGGCCGATGCAGAGGCTCATCGTTAGCTTATCTGATCCATTTCCAAAGCACCTCAAATGTGTCTGGGATGATTGTTCTGTTGGGACACCAAACTGGGTCCAAGTGTCCAGCTTTTGATCTAAGCTGAAGTTGCAGATTTAGGCTGTAGTCCTTCGTTATTCTATCCACCTTGTAGAATGTTGACTCCTCCAAACATACTTCTTGTCATTGTGGCCAAAAAGCTCAATCTTTGTTCTCCTGAAGCATATCTGGCTTGTCCATGTGGGCAGCTGCTAACTTCAGCCCTGTAGGAAGATGTCTGGATTGGAACTATGTCCTTTTTTTTGTTGGTCGATACCTTCTTAGTCAGTAGCAACATAAAACTGGCTCCACTGTGAACAGGAACACTGGTGTTCCAAGGATTCCCAGTACAGAGCTGGATTAGTCCTGAACATCAGGACCAGTTTCCTTTAATATGAGCTGACCGAATGGGTCTTCTTAACAGTCTTGGCAAAGTGGATCCAAATCTGAATAATTTGTACTGATGTGCACTAATTTGAAATCGTGATCTTGGAATCCAACACAGATTCCTTGAACTTTCCTGTTGTTCTGAGTTCTGCTCAGTCGACTGAGAACTATCCAGCAGAACTACATCATTTAAATGATCCAGACCGTTGTATGATGACTTCATCCTGGAGAAAAAATGGCTCAAATGGGCTCAGTGATAAGATTAATTTTCATCATGAGTCGTGGAAATCGTCTAACTGGAACTGTATTAACATCAAATATTTAATGACAATAAAATATTTTTTTCAGAATGTTTACAGAGTTAATTTGTTTTCATTAAAGAAATGATCATATTTACATCTGAAAGTGAGACTTTAATTCTGAGGTGAAGGACGATTTGCTCCCAGCAGCATCATGGAGGCGTCCTCCTATTCAGATGGAGCTATTAGAGTCTGTACAGTCTGTTCAAGGTGTTAAGTGATTTGACATGATGTGCTCGCAAAAGTCAATAAATGCACTTAAAACATGAAAAATAGTTTGTTTCAGCTCAAAGAGCCCCTGTATGAGTCAGAGCTGCACCTTTGTGCACCGAGATACTTATTAAAATAAACAGTTTCACTCCCGCGGGGTATGAACCTTCTAAATATGTTCACAGAGTATTTTTTCAAAGATGAAAGAAAGCTTTGGCCGCCTCACACTGTAAATAGAAACAATAAAACCTTCACCTGGACTGAACTATGCTGTGCCAAAAATAAAATCCTTTTAAGGAGAGCAGCACTTTGTATGAGAAACACCAGCTGACTTTCTGCAGGTCATTTTCTGTTTCAGATGCCTGCGTTCTCTACATCATGTTCCATGAGCAACAACAAACAGGTTCAAGGTTGCTGGCTGGCTAAAAACCTTAAATCACAAATATATTAAAGAACTGATTTACCATACTTCAAAAAGATAAAGGTGCTTTGATTCTGCATCATGCTAACGGGAACTCAGTGCAGCAATTTGAAAGCACCAAATATGTTCTTTCATGTGGAGAAAGTGTGACTAGCCTGGAACCATGACATAATTTCAAACATCCACATTAGTTTGCAGGGAGGCAGAGAACAAGAACAACATATACATATGTTTGATTTCCTAATTTTCATTTCACCTTTTGGATTTTTGTCAGAACTCCACAAACACCAAATATCAATAATAGTTAACCTGTCACTTTACAGCTTTTAAAACATCTGTTTTTCACTGACTGGCTTGAAATTCGATCTGTTCTGGCAGAGGACTCAGTCTGTGTTGAACCTAATGGTACAGAAGAAGTGGAGATTCCTGACAAGAACAAAACACAACCTGTAACATAGCTAGATATAAGGGTGATCAGCATTTTATTAGGATTTCCTGAATAAAGCATAGCTCTCAAAGAAAAAAAACATACAGTTCACATGGAAAAGAGCATTTTTAGCCAAGTTTTAATCAATTTGCACAATTGTTCCAATTCATGACAAACAACAATTAACATCAGATGCATCTGCAGCCTTTCTTAAGACATTTAAAACACTTTCAAACCGTTCAGTTTACCTCAGACAACTAACACAATCAGTTTTATTGTTTCCACCTGACTGAACTTCTGTATTAAGATCATTGTGTGAAAATTTATCACAGGTATCACATCACAGGAAAAATTCATCACTGTTATTGGTAACAGTTGGAGTTTTAATGTCATTTCATCACAAAAACACTCAGATTTTTGAGTGTTTCTCTATCAAATAATATCTCCCAGAGAAAAATTACAGCCTGCAGCTTGAACACACAAAGCACCCAGCATTCACTCTGCTGGGTTTTTATCAGACATTTTCTTTGTTGATTTGAAGTGGCTTGCCCTTGGATAAGCCTTTTATGCAAAGGTTTTGCCATTCTGATGCTATAAATTGATGCATAGACACTGTGTTGTTGTTTTGGCTGCTCTAATAACTGTAATACAAACTGTAACACTAACTATATTAATGCTATAGGGGAGACCAAGGATCATTGTAACGCTTTTTGCTTCAGCATATCTGACTCTGTGATTTTTGGAGATAGAGTTCTGAAATTGTTATACAAAATGCCCACATATGTTTACAGCAAATGGTGCCCTGTGAGTATATCACAGACTTTGTGAGGTAGTGTCAAAGACACAGATGTCCTCTGTTACAACCTACCCGAGCACCGGTGTAGGTTGTTACGCATGCTGGGGTGAGTTGTGACAAATAAAACAAAAATAAAGGCCACAATGTAGATTTCACTCTACAACAAGTGTATTTGAGGAACAGAACAACCCAGAATAGTGTCTGTCACTCTTTATGATGAACCATAACCCAAACACACTCTCTTTTGAATATATATGTGTGTGTGAGAAAGAGTGTACATCAGTGTATTATCAGTGCTCATTGCATATTCTCTGTTAAACAACCAATGAACACATTGAGCTGATTCAAAACAAAATCAATGACATAATAGATTTTTGTTGTCCATACTGTTTATAATTTTTTCAGTTATGTGCATTAATGCCATTGATGTGGATTGGTTCTTTCAAAAACCATACTGACAATCTGTTAATATGTTGTATTTATTAATGAAGGATTCAAGCTGGACGACCAGATTTTCCAGGATTCTAGAGAACTGATAAAGTGATGACACTGGCCTGTAATTTGTGAAAAAATGTTTGTCCTTGACGTGTGGAGTAGCTTTGGTCATTTTCATTTAATGTGGAAATGATCCTGTTATGATTGATAAGTTCCAGATAGAGGTCAATGGATCTACAGTTGCATCTGTCACTTTCTTGACTAATGTCATGCTTTTAAACATTAATTTAAAAAAAGTAAAATAGTTTTTGTATTTTTAAATATATAAGGGGTGTGTTGTAACACTATGTTACACCTGTTTAGCTAGCTGTGTTAGCACTGAGTTTGGTGAGTTTCCCCACCTACTCCAGCTGCTGCACGCTGACAAGGGTCCCTTTCAGCTGTGTTTTCATCTCACCGGCTTGACTGGTTGTAGATAACAGGACGGGCACCAACAGCGACCACGAGTTTGTCCTTCGTTATTGTCTTTGTGTGATGCCACTTCCCGGGCTCTTGGTACTTCCATCCCGTCGGGAAATGCACCATAGCGGAGTCTCTCTGATTGGTTGATGCTGCAAAAGTTCCAATTTTCCAACTCTAGTGTCTGCCACTTTGGACGTGCTGTATCACGTCAAATGCTAGAAATCTGAAAACGCAACACTCAAAACGCGCAGCACTCGATGCACGGAGAGACTTCTCAGCGCCCCCTAGACGCGCTTCCACACAGACCTTACATGTAAACCTGACGCCCCTGATGCTCAACTTGCGTCTGGTCTGAATGCACTATAAAACAAAACCAAACAGATGTCTGAACAACATTTTCACTGTTTTTGCTAAATGTTTGGTTTCATCCATATTTTCTAAACATTTTCATATATGAACTTTATATCCCTGCTATAAAATATGCTTCATCTAGATTTTTATTGACATTTGTTAATGATAAAACAGAGCTGATACAGACCTTTTCACTTACTAAGCAGATTTACACTGAAAACATAAGCTGTTTGCACAACCACCACTCTGTCATGACATGCTAAAATGAAATCCTCTGGTGTCATAACGTCATGTTGTTTAAAAACTGACTTTCTGTTTATCTCATTTGATTTATTGTCCAGTCTGGCTCAAGCTGTTTCTCCTCATGTCATTCACAGACCCATCTGTCACAGACCTTGGAATAATAGAGAACCTGGATGCATGAAATGCTTCAGAGGCTGTTAGGTAAGGGAGAACAATTTTTATCTTGCAACTACAGGGTCCTGTAAGGCAAAGTGTCTAAAGTCACAAATATAGAGTTATATTACAGAAAGCAATACAAACCAGACCGAAATCTGATCATGTCTGAATGAAACACATCAAGGAAATGCTGATGGACTCATGGTCAAATGGAAGAAACAAGGTGTGACCAGGAGCAGGAATCAAAATGAGCTACAATGAAAGAGCAGCAGAAAAATCACAAAGGCCAGCAGCAAATAACATAAACCAATGTAAGACTTCAGCTACCTGCAGGGTACAAGGAAATGATCATTCTTTACCTTCTAAAGTAAACTATCTACTGGTAACACAACTGGAATGATTAAATTTTATAAATTACTGAACTTATTGGGTCTTTCTGAAAGTGCTGTTGACAGGATGACAGATTTTAATTGTGAAAATGCAAAGGGACCGAGGACCTGTCCAGGGTGGACCCCGTCTAACTTCCATTGACTCTCGGAGATGGGCACCACTTTCCCCTGCAAGAATAGGCGGAGACAGCTAATTTTAAGTAACTGGCTGTCATCTAGAACAACAAAGAGTATTGACTGAAAGCTGTGGTATAAAGTCCAAACTTTATATTTATATTGTGAAACTAAGAATGTATTTGATGCTGTTCACGGTGTTCAGTTCTCTTTCTAGGATGTCTAAGGTCCACAGCTAAATCTGTGAGGTAGGGGTTTTTTTTCCCTACGTTTTGTGCAGACACAGCTAAATGGAAGCATATTATGAGTCAATTCACGTGTTCGGTGCCCTACATGCACTGGGCGTCTTTGGCCAGGGGGCTGCTGCTCCTGTGCTTCTCTAATAACCTACTTCTGTGTGGGACAGATAGCTGCTCTGGGGTGGAGCCTTGTGTCTGTCTGGATTGGGTTGCTGTGGTCTTCTGGAGACGTGTCTACCTGCCCTTTGCTGCTCTTGGGTGCTAAATGCCACACACGGGCATGTCACTATCCAAATCATGAGTTATGGTTGTGTAAATAAAGGACTTATGTTTCACAAACTGTAGTTATTAATTAATGCATAAATCCTGGTCTTTACATGCCTGACTGCATTCTTAGAGAGAAAGTTCCCTCTTAAAAGAAGTCAATACGCCATTACTGGACTCTGAGCAGAGTTAAAAGCCAGATCAATACTGAACAGAAAACATTTAGAAAATATTTCTTGAGGGTAATGCTACTGATTTTTGAAAGATGTTGGTGCAACTAGGATAAGACTGTTGTGATTGGGTAACCCATTCCTTCAGATGAGTACAGACAAACAACCAATTATTTTATTTTTGTTACACCTCACCAACTTGCAGGACTGTGTCTCTTTGTGTTGTACTACACTATGAATGCAATGATTCTGATGGCTTATTAGTTACTTGATGTGAGTATGAAGGATTATCAAGTATTATGGGTTGTTTGATTCCATCTTCAGGTGTTTTTCCAAGCAGAGCAGGAGATCTCCAAAGCTTTTAGACAAATAAGGTAAATAAAAAATGGTCTCAAGAAATGTAGTTCAATGTATCAATAGAATGACCCATTTCCGATACGTCTTCCTAATTATTAGATCTATATCTTACTAGGTGTCTTGACTGATAGGCTCTAATTATGTTTTAAAATAAATAAATAGTTCATTTAACAGATGCCTTGTTAAATATCCAGATAGATGTTTGCCTCCAAGCTACTAACAGGTTTTTGTCAAAGATCAACAAACATGCAAACTCAAAGTAAGACCATGACTGGCCAAAGCAACAATTAAAATTAAATAAAATGTTAGACCTAGTCCACACGTAACCAGATATCTGGGAAAATAAATACATTTTGATGCGTTTTGACTTTTTACCCACACAAAAACTCTGTTTAACATCACTGAAAACAATTATTTATGAAAACTCCAACCATCGTAGAGATTTGAAAAAACTCCATATTTGTGTTTGCGTGTACACATGGGAAAACAGAGTTTTTGGGTCCCGTGCATTACAGTCCTGCGACAAATAATGCAGCAATATATCCACATACTTGCTTTGACGTGATTCCCAATCGACATGGTCTTGTGTTTTAATAGCTTTATATTCTAATACGTTGTTTAAAAAGTAGTTCAACCTATATATCTTTCCACACAAATGAACCTACTGGCAACATGTTGAATTCCTAACAGGGAGTTGTAGTTGTTTTGAAGCAACCTGATTGGCTGACATAGGTTTTAGATTTGTGCTCCACTGCCCCCTATGGGCTTGGCATGTTTAAAACAACACTCAGGGGTGGATTTGTGTGGGTTCATGTGGATGAAAGCGTTTCTGAAACCAATCCCGTGTGAATAATTTATATTTTTTTAAACGATGTGGTGGGGATTTTTTTTTTTTTTTTTTTACAGACCCGGTGATGTGAGAACAAGACCTAAATAAGAATGTTTTCTTTCAATATTTAAAGAATGCACATACACAGATCATCTCTTTATACCAACATTTGAGCTCCTTTGAAAGTTAGAATCTTGTGTTTCCATGACTCCTATAAGTATGCGGGGAAGTTAGTTTTTTATTTGCGACAGGATCTGAATCCCATTAAAGTCGGTTAAAAGACGGTGCTTTTTGACTAATGAGTGTCTCAGTTGTTGCAGAAAAAGTTTTACCCACTGTAGAGATCAAACAGCAACCCTCTGTATTCTGAGAGGCTTCTCTCAACACCTGGGGCTCGAGTGTACGTGCACAAAAATCTCTCACTGTGCAGAAGAAAGAAGAAGAAGGATGCACATAAAGAGGCACTTAGGAGGAGTGGGCTTCCAGTAGATCAGCTGACATGTTGCACATTTTCTCAGGGTTCAGCAGTGAGGTTATGGTGGCTATCATCTACAATAATTCCCATTGTTTTTAGGCTACTTTGGAGAGCAATCAGATCGATGGTGATTCATTTGCAGAGACGCTTCAATTGCTGATGTTTTGTTAATTCAAGAAAGATTCAGAAAACACATGCAGACTGCAGAACTATCTCCCTCTGAGGACAGTGCTACAGGATTGTGTTGCCAACAATGCAGAGATTTCCCAAACTTGGCAGCAGGAGGGTCTGGGCACACAGTGAGGCGGAGACTTAACAAACTTAAGCTTTAAAGCAGAAAACCCATTTCTGTCTGGGAAAGGCATCAAACTGCCGGAGGTACAAGGATGGACAGCTGAGAACTGTTGTTATTAAGTTATTTTCTCTCTTGGAGACATCTCAGAAATAAAATGTGTTAAGCTGTCATTAGTCCTGTGTGGTCCCATCAGTGAAGGACCCTGATATAATCCATGTGAGAGCTTGCCTTTCATCCATGAGAGTGAGCTTCTTCCCAGTTCTACTCAAGAACGCTGCCTTTAATAGAAAGAGGGATCAGAAATCCTCCAAGAGCAACTTCATCCAGAAGATCTATAAATAATCCAGCAGAATGGAGGAGCATGCCAGAAGGCTTAAGTGAAAAAAGTGGCTCAAGAAGTTCCCCAGATGTAAACCCCTCTGAGAACCTCTGGTCAAAACGCAGGATAAACAGAAGCCAAGAAACTTGGATCGACTCCATGTACAAGAAGACAAGAATAAGTTTTAGTCTGGATTTGGTACAAAGGATGTCATCCAGGGTGTCAGAGAGAAATGCAGTGACAGGAGGAAGGATCAACACTAGAAAACAAGAGTATTCATGTGAATCTGATGTATCTGCTGATAATAGCCTTTTAAACTTCTAAAATGTATTTCATGTTCTTCAGTAAGAAACTGTTTAATTGACTATTTGTGGGATTTTGTGCATTCATCAACTCTAAGTTCTTAATAAATAACTGGATCATAAATGTCTTAAAATGGCTCCCTGAACAGAAGAAAATGTTGGAGGATTAAAAACACCAACTTGCTTTGAAACTACAGGTTAGCAAGTCGCTGTGATTGTGAGCTGCATGGATTTCGTTTTTTATTGATCTAAGTGACTGTGATTTATGTCTGCCCTGATGCAGTTGGTGTTTGACCCATTCGTATCTCTGCTGCATTTGAACGGCTGCTATTGATCCAGCCTTCCTACACTTAAGCTCTGAAACATAAAGAGTGAAACCCAGTCTCATCAAAACAGCGTGGAGAGAAGCTGCAGCTTCCAAAGAACCGACACCTACTGCTGTGTCCAGTTGCACAAAAGGAGAAGCTGACTTTATGGTTTTTTTTAAAGCTTCTTTTCCCTGAAAAAGTTCTGCTTTTTGGAAAACAAAATGTGAGAAATCTGGAGTCAAAGAGTGGTGGTGCTCCATGCCGAGTGAGATGGAGATGAGGAGGAGTGAGAAAGAGTGAAGGGGGCGATCTGGAGAAAAAGAATATGAGATGAGTGAGGAAGAAGTGCCAGAAAGAGTGGGAGGAAGAGAAAGTTGGACCACAGAGATGGAGGCTGAGAAGATGTGCCTGGAAAGTAAAACAAGGAGAGAGAAAACTGATGCTGTGGAGGAAGAGGAGAGAGCATCGGTCAAATCCACGATATACTGAATCACTTGCTTTTAGTGTTGCTGCTGTGACGCGAGCTGACCGGCCATGTTGATACGATGAGTCAAGGACATGTGGACAACGATGACTCAGTGTCGGAGGAGGCGGCTGCAACATAGTGGTGACTTCAGCTGGACCGCCAAACACGGAGGATGTCCTGCAGAAGTCTGTGGCAGCAAAGAAGACCTCATCGAGACAAGACCTCCTAAAGACAGTCTACAAAGTGGAGCCTGAGACGGATTTACAGCCTAAAGTCAGCTGAGGGATAGAAAACTTTATTTTAATCACAAAAACAAACTAAAACAGACACATAATGATGATTCCTCTTTAGGTTTTCCAAAGTATATTTGTTTTCTTATGAGTTTTACTCAGAAAATGTGAAAACACAGATAACCTCTACATCCATCAGTGCAGGTGGTCCACATGGAGGAATTTTCACCCCAAACCCAGGCCAGACAGTACCCAAGTCCTGCTTTCTCTGATGTTTCTTCTTTAAGGTGATTGTTTGTACTTCTCTTATTCTGACCTTTCTGGCCTCCTGGGGCCAACTGGCCACTGGGGGCCAATCCGCTGGACAGTACAGACCCTAGGTTTATGGGAAGACTCAAATCCCTCCGTCTAACATGGTGATTCTGCTGCTTTTTTAAACCTGTGGTTGGAAAAAAAAAACAAAAACAGTGATTGGTGTGAGTATTTGCTTCAAGAGTAGCTGAAGTTTCTGGGTGTCTTTTCCTGAGTGATGACAGGATGGAACAGCGGGTGGATGGGTGGATCAGAGCTTCTTCTGCAGCTGTGAAGACACTGATCCGTCTTTTTGTGGTGAAAAAGAAGGTGAGCTGAAAGGAAGAGCTCTGGGTTTACTGTTTCATCCATGTTTCAACCTTCACTTATGATCAGGGTCTTGTTTTATGACTGTAAGAAGAAGATCCTTGGTCCCAGAACCTAACAAGAGCTTCGTTCAGCCTCTGGCTTAGAGATGAAGTGAGTGGCTTGATCATCCCATGGGAGTTCAGAGTATCTACATCCAAAGGAGTCAGCTCAAGTGTTTTGGGCATCTGGTCATGGAATGCCATGGCGTCAGAGGAGATCGGTTCAGAGAAGCATGTCTGAGTTTCCCTCTCTGACCCAGTACCTTCTCAGATGGGCAGAAGGAGGTACATTTGGAGAACATTGTAATGCAGATAACTGATCTGTTCACCAATAGCTCTGAAGAATGAGAACATCAGTTATTGCAACATGTATCCAGTACAGTGTCTCCTCATGAAAGTCTTTATTATTTCTGTGGTTTTATGGATCAAGCATCACGTTTCCCTCCCCAAGGGACCAGGCTATCTGTCAAACAGATAATAGTGACAAAACATGATGAATTTTCATGCCTCATAAACATGAACATGTTTAGTTGGAAAAATAACAGACAAAATCTTTGCTTTGGGGTCCAAACAAATCAGCTGCATAAACGTAATTTTTCTGATGAAATTAGATTTCTGTCAACTTCCTAAAGGACATGAATCTGAGGTGCATTTACCTGATTTCTATGTTTTACAGTAAAATAAATAACTGTAGCTCTTCTACCAGGTTCTGAGAAACAAATTACTTTTAAGTAATTTCTTTGGTATCTTCATCCAGATGTTCCCTTTTGTGTCATTCCTATTTAATCTGCTCTTTCACAAGCCAACAAATCAGATCCATCGACTCTTTACATAGTCAGTTTTCCCTCCATCGCTTCCCTTATTGGCCCGTTTCTTTTGTGACTTCCTCCACTTTCAGTCAGTCATGTCTTTCAGCCTGATTCCTGCCAGCGTTTCCCATTCATAAGATCTCTTTCCAGAACTGTGCTTCTGCATCTTTGTGTTGCTCTTTCCTTCACATATTCGTCCTTATCCGTCAGCATCAGTCTCTATTTCTCTGTCTGGCACAAACTGCAGTGTTCATTTCTCATTTAAATCCTTTCCTTTGTTTCATTGTCTCCATCTTTCATTCATGACTTTGCCAGATTTCAGTCATGCTTCGCTGCATGTTTTTTTTGTCTGGGACTCATTTCCTCTGTCATATGAAGCAGTCATGATAACTGGAGTCATGAGGAGCCTGTAAGGAAAAACAAGGAAAAGCACTTCAACTGTTGTATGAAGGAGTCTCCTAAATTCTCCTCAAACAGGATGTCAGCGTAGTTTTCCTTAATTTGCTTTACATGCAGCTTGTCCCTAAATAAATAGGTCATTTGCCAAAGTTTGAAGAAATGTTACTGTGAAAAACTGCTTATGAAGCAGGAGGGGACTTCAAAGTAACAACAAACCCCAACATTTCCAATTAACAAGGAAAATCCTTGTTAAGTCTGTTTTTTGTGCCACTCGACCTCATGCAGGGATCTTTGTAGTGATGTGAGGCTCTGTTTGGACTGATCATCAGTGACAAGGTGAAGGATCCGTTAGGATTTACTTGCCCCAAATTTAAATGAGTTTGGACTGAAGACCAGAAACATGGGACTGGAGGGATCAAAAGTCTATAATGTTATAAAAACGGGCGCCCTGCTCCAAAAATACATTTTATGGTTTAATTATGTCTCAACCTTAAGAGCAAATCTTAGCAAAACTTGCATAAATAACTCATAATCTGTCATGTTTTTACCTGTTTTATTGTAATTGGAGGATATGCTCTATCTCTTCTTCCAGAACCTGAGCTTGAGAGGACCGAATGGGAGAAGAGCTGATTAATGTGTCCAGGAGATGAGAATTAAAGAGTGAACAGATGAGAGTTTGAGTCTTAAGTTCTTAAGGAAAGGGCACCAGAGAGTTTTAGCAAAGTCTTTTGGAAAGGGAGCCCAGAGGGGCGAGGAGGAGAAACCAGAAAGTGGGTAAGGAAGTCAGCGAGGAATGAGGAAGGAATCCAGAGATCAACTTGGAAAAACTCAGGAGTTCTGGAAACAAGGAACCAGAGCAAAACATAAGGCAACTAGTGAAGAGGAAACCAAATCTCAACAGCCTGGAAGCCAGTTTACCTTTTGAGCAGCTTCCCGAAGAGTTTGAAGATCTGCAGCAGTGGGTAATAGAGCCTGTCAGCCTTACCTGCAGAGATAGGAAATATTCAATTATCACACTGTTTCTCCATAATTAAGACTTCAACACAGTTTATGTCTCCTGCAGAACTCAAGGTGTTCCCTCTGAAGTTTGCCTTGGGCCTAAAAAGACCTCTGGTCACAAAAAATTGGATCTTTCTTACTACCAACTTTGAGCTGAGTTGAAAAAAAAACCTCAGGAACGAGCAACCAGTCTAAAAAGTCCCGGTCGGACTCGACTCAACATTATGAGCTCACTGTTTTGTTTCTTTCTGCAGTTTTTTAATAATACTCACCCTCAGACTTACTCTTTCACATTTACTAAAATAAAATCGTGGAGCTCAGAGATGCCAGTTTATTGCATAACTCAGTGTAAAAATTTCACTCATGACAAGAAGAGAGGCGTCAGCGTTGGTGACAGTCTGTCAGCCCTCAGGCTAACAAATACATCATTAGTGAGTCAAGAGGCATGAGCAGAGAGAGAACATACTGTTCAGGATTCTTTGCTTTCTAAAGACTCTGGCCATTGAGCTTCCTGGTTTGGTGTTAACTTGCTCAGGTCGTCCCGTTAAAGACTATAAATGGCTTCCATCCAGACCCTCAGGAACTGCTTTGTTTCCGTAAAATGATTTCAGATAAGGGGTGGAATGAGACAGATTCATAAAGTGTTCTGTCATAATAATTATAAAAGTAAAACATTCTTAATTTAGAAAATTACCTTCAGATGAAGAAAGTGGTAAAAGCTTTTCTGTCCCTTTATTATTAAAGTAAACCTGCTGCGTCTGAATGATCAATAGTAAATAAATGAAGTTGGTGAGACAAAACAGAAAGTCCACCATGATATTAAAGTTGTTCCAAAAGGTACCTTTTGCTTCTTTTTTAAGTCTGCTTTCATGATATTTCAGGATGTATCCTTATATCCATGTGATTCCACAGAACATTTTCAGCAGTGTTGAAGCATTTCACCCACACTTCAGAGCTGCTGACTCCAACTCATTCCGGGTGAAATGTCCGAGCAGATGTGTTGCTACGCTTATTTCAAATCTGGCTTCGACAAGTTTGAAAAACGATGATGCAAAGCAGGATGAGGAAGCCTCCCGAAGATCAGAACCCTCTTCCCAGGTCTCACGAATATCCCTTGAACTTTTCATGTTGTTTGAAGACTGCTGTGAAGGCACCATCTGTCTGCAGTTCAACAGAGAGGAGGGCTGATCTCAGCGCTGAGGACTTTTTGTCTTTTCCTGAAGAAAAACTTCAGGAAGCTGTTTTCTCCCTGTCACTGCAGCAATTCCTTTCAGTAGAACGTCTGATGACAGAAACATCCAGATCCCTCCACCAAACAAAATCTGGAGAAGTGTCATGTTGTGAAAAACACTTCATCTGTTGCCTCTTAGGCTTTCGAGATTTCCCAGAAAGCCCTCTGACAACACAAGAGGGACTGCGAAAACCTGCATTCAGCAAAGAGCTGCTGACGTGGGAGGAGAAAATGACAGCAGCAGACATGCCATGTTCATGAAAGGAAAAATGACATGTTCTCTAAAAAAAAAAATACTAGTGGTGGGTCTGTAATTAATCACAATTAATCAAAAACCATATATCAACAAAAGAAGCAACATTTCCAACTCAAAAACCCTTTTTGCTGCTAAATTAATTAATAAAAACACATCTGAGCTCAACAACAAAAGATATTTGTTGTTTTTAGTCTGTTATTCAGGTTATTCAGCCATCAGATTGGTGCAAAGTGTTTTTCTACCTATTCATCTTCCCAGAGTTTCAGGAACCCCTGATCATCCATGGAGCTTCTTTAGAAACGTGGACTGTGGACGCTGACATTAGCGCTGCTGCTACATGTTTAGCATTGAGATGCTAATTTAGGCTAGCATAGATTCTCTGATAGGCCGACTGCTTTTAGCTCAACTTGAACACAACTGGAGTCTTTTCCAGCGTCCAGTCAGATCGGCTCTGGAAGCAGAAATTAACCCCCAGAGGCCCAGAGAAGCTGCTTCGTCATCTATCCCTGTTGTTTGAGGATGTTGCTTGTGTGTAACATGCAAATACAAAGGTTCTGGGCAGAACCTTTAAATGTTAAAAAAAATAATAATAATAAGATCAATTGCGTTGAAATTTTAGATGCAGTAAAATCGATGTAATTAATTCAGCAAAATGATTGCAGATTCAGGAACAGCAGTGTAGTTTTCATCCTGGCCATGGAACACTGGACCAGATCTACACCCTCAGCAGGGTCCTCCGGGTCAGGGGGGAGGTCTTGCCTCAAGTGGAGGAGTTTAAGTATATCAGGGTTTTGTTCAGGAATGAGGGAAAATAGGAGTGGGAGATCAATAGACGGATTGGTGCTGCGTTGGTGCTGCGCCGGTCTGTCGTGGTGAAGACAGAGCTCTTGATGTACCGGTTGATCTACGCTCCCACCCTCATCTGTGGTCATGAGCTTTGGGTCATGACTGGAAGAACGAGATCACAGATACAAACCGCCGAAATGAGTTTCCTCTGCAGCGTGTCTGGGCTCTCCCTTAGTGGTAGAGTGAGAAGCACCGTCATCCGGGAGTGGCTCATAGTACAACCGCTGCTTCTCCACGTCGAGAGGAGCCAGTTGAGGTGGCTCCTCGGGGGTCTGGATAGGATGGACGCCTCCCTGGTGAGATGTTCCAGCCACATCCCACCGGGAGGAGACCCAGAGGAAGACCCGCTGGAGGGACTATGTTTCTGGCCTGGGAACGCCCTGGGATTCCCCCAGAGGAGCTGGCCCAAGTGGCTGGGGAGAGGGAAGTCTGGGTCTCCTTGCTTAGGCCGCTGCCTTCACGTCCCAACCCTGGATAAGCGGAAGAAAATGGATGGATGGATGGATGGATGGATGGATGGACAGAGATCTGAGCTAAGTTTGGAGACATCCCACTGCTCCTCTCTGTGGAGTGACTTCCAAGTTATCTGCTGCATCATTCATCATGCTTTCTGCTAAAAGACTTTGTTCATGAAAAAGAAATGAACCCCAGAGTGTGAGGAGTGTTACACACTAACCTTTAGCTGACTGGAAAATTGATTTTTATTTTAGTGTTTTAGCTTTTGCTGCTTCCAAGAGGAAGATGTTATTTAGGATGACAGGATCGAGAGCTATCCCATCTCAACCCCCCACTGCTCAACTGGTTTAAATGTGAATTTAATTAAAAATCCGCTATGAAAAAGACCGCTGTGGCCAAAAGCTTCAGCACTGAAACAAACTTTGCAGCTTTAACTTTTGTGTTCATATTATTTTTAGGTTATTATTTTGTGTTCATATTATTTTAGGTTATAAACTAATGCAGAATCATTCAATGCAAAAAGCTAAAAAGAATATTAAGTATGTTTTTCTTATTTAAGTGTACTTTTGTGCTAAATAATGTGTCAATATAGACAGATCATCAGGACAGGAGAAGCTGTGAAAAAGTCAAGCTGAAACTCTTCCATCAGCCCAACTGGTTGCTACAAAAGAGGAGAATTGATGAACGTATGAAGCCATCATCATTTTGCAAAACACCCTCACATGGAGGAGACGGCTGCTCAGAGTAATACAGCGGAAACAAGGCCTCCTCGTCAACAGGGCAGAGCTTGTTCAACACTGGCATCAGTCGTATATTTATTGAATGCTGAATATTTACAGAATCTGAAATATCACATAACTTCTATAGCAGATCCAATGTTTTGTAGTTTTGAAGCTGATAAATGCTGCAGCAAACTCACAAATATGGCACAGCTCTAAGTGATGAAGAAACATAAGGTGGCACTCAGAACCAGGACAAGAACAAAGGGGAAACTCCTATCTACCATCTTAAATAGCCAACAATGGCTGAAACACAAAAACAAAAAGATGCTCAGCAGCAGGAAATCCAAAAACATGCTAAAAATATGAAATACTCCACAGAAGGAGCTGGCTGGGAACAGAGAGTGCTGAGGAACCAGAATATTTGCAGAATCATCTAGAGATGAAACACAGGTGTGGGCAACCAGTCAGCCAAGAAGAGCAAGAAGAAGAAATAATCATAACATTAGAGAATACTAAGTACTGGGAACTTTAATAAGTACACTCTGACGGTATTAAGTTTGGTCCATTTATTTCATTAAGAGCTGTCATAGACTACGTTCATACAGCAGGCAAATGTGACGCATATCTGACTTTCATGGCAGTATAAACAGCCCAATTCCAATCTTTTCACCCCAAAATTCAATCTGTGCCACTTCCATAATGTGCTACTAAATCATATATGTATCCGATAGCTTTTAGAGCGCTTGCAGTCTGAATAGTCATGTTGCATTTCATCCGACTTTTACAGTATTGATGATGTAAGACATGAGTAATAACTTTGCACCAGAAGAAGCCAGACACAGTAAAATGTGACTGAAAATTATCATTCTGAAATTGTGAAAGAAGTCTGGGTCAGTGAAACGCATCACATCACAATCCCACCACTCCTGCTTCCAACTACGCATCGAAACAGACTTCTCTACAGAAGTGACAGTCAATGCTCCACAAAACGCCGTTGCTCTTAGTTGTGCTTTCTTTTTCTTAGTTTCCTTCATGTTGTTATAATCTTGTGACGATACTGTCGGCTCTGAATACTTTTAAAATTGATCTATAGACAGCTGCGGGCATTATTACTCCCGTAAACGGTGCGCTGCTATGTGATGTCTACATTCTTCTTCTGCACATGCGGGTCACTTAAACCGTTCACACAGAAGTCTGATTGTGGTCGCATTTAATTAGTCGTATGAACGAACACACAAAAAAAATGGATTTCAGCAAAAAACTCTTGATACTCAGAACTGAGCATCAAGAGCTGCTGTGTGAATGTAGCCATAGACTCAACAAGGTCTCAGAAACATCCCTCTGAGATGTTGGTTCTATGTGATCATGAAAGCATCACACAGTCGCTGCGAGAATCTTCTATCCAACCACATCCCAAAGATTGGACTGAGATTTGGTGACTGTGGAGGCCTTTGGAGACCAGTGAACTCATTGTGTTGTTCAAGAAACCAGTTTGAGTTGATCTGAGCTTTGAAACATGGAGCATCATCCTGCTGGAATCATCATCATGGAGCCACTTGAAGAGCTGGAGATGATCAGCAGCAATACTCAGAAAGGCTGTGGACTTTAATATGATGCTCAGTTGGTACTAAGCAACCCAGAACATACCAAGAAAATACCCCCCACACCATGACATCCAAACCTGAACTGTTGATACAAGGAACTGGGGATCCATGGTTTCATGGGATTTACCAAGTTCATCTGAATGTTGCAGATGGCAGCTACAATAATCTGATCTGGCAACATTTCTGCAGCCTGTTATCATCTAGTTTTGGTGAGTCTGTGTGATGTGTCACCTCAGTTTCCTGTTTTTGGTAGACAGGAGCTGTGCCTGGTGTTGTCTTCTGTGTGTTGTGCATCCAGGTAGAGTGGGTCCGTGTGGCTGATTTTGCAAAACAAAAGTTGATTAGGCTCTTCATCTCAGACAGCCTTTAACTTCCTTGAAATTAGGGAGTTATCTTACCTTGGTGAAACAATGAGAAGATACCCAGTAATGGGTTTTGTATTTATCTTGTGTTTTTGGAGAGAGCAATTACATTTCCATCATCTATGACATATTAAAAGCTGTTCTTATCATTTAAATTTAAAACTTCTACCTTTGATTTTTATGCATTTATATTCTGTGTGACATATGTTTCATGATTCAATTTTTTTAGTACAGGTAGAGCTTTGCAAACTCTGCAGGTGTGCAAAAAAGTTTCAGCTGATCCATTGAACCATATCTACACCACCCCTATAAATATAACGTTCCTTATATGCCATCTAAGAGGAGGATGGGAGAGGGAGCGGAGGAGGAGGAAGGATGGACAGAGACTGAGTCTAGTCATTGTGTCTATATATGATTCATATCTGAACACAGGACCTGGATCTGGTGGACTTCTGTGTCCTACATGATGACTTAATTTGTCTTTCTGAAATCTTTACAGGTTTCTTTTAGGAACACATCATGTTCAGGACTGTTGGTTTTAGACCATTTGCAGGCACTTTACCATACAGTATGTACAGTAGTGGCTGTCTTATTCTCAGGACAGGGAGATAAGCCATGGCGTTCAACAGTCAGCCATTTGAAACTTTTATTGCATCTGCTGTTTCTCATCAGATCATCTCTTTTTGTCAAATGTTAGAACTCTGCATTCACAGAAGTGTGGTGCTGAAAAGGTTGCGTCCGTCAAACCATCCATCATCATCTTTGACGTTCCTTCTCCAAAAAGGAAGTCCAATCTTCCCAGCAGGTTCTGGCTCTCTTCCCTTAAGTTCAGACCCAAAAAGCTCATTATTTATCATTTTGTTATCGTTTTTTTCTTGCACACCTAGTGTCTTCATGTATCAGTACAGCTTGGTTGTGCAGGGTAATTGTGACACAAGCTTGTTTATGATCTTTGTGTTTCTGTCTGCTGTTTTTCTAGAATATTCTGGATGCCTCCTGTTTTTGCATTCCCCACTTGTTGTTTAATTAAGGTTTTTCTTTTGTTCTACATTGAGAAAATCTCACTTGATTTTGCACAAGGAGAACAAAAATGTTACATTTCTTTGTATGTATAAAAGTGTTGAGATCAACTGTATTTTGTTCCTTTAGCATCAGCACCATGCTTTACCATGAAACAGCTCTGTAATGTACTCCATTTTCAGCTAAAGTGATCCGCTATTGGACAGCTAAGAATTAATCATAATATTTGAAACCGATCCTTTCTGCAAAGAGCTCTCCACACATTTCCTCACAAGGTGCTGATATTAGAGTCTGTCATCTTGAGTGACAGGAACAGCAGCTGCAATGAGACAAAGGCTGATGAAATACGTTTCTTGTTTCTTTCCCTCCTAGAGATTCTGTATCACTCTTTCGACAGACAGCTTAAACTACCTCTGATAACTGCAAATAATGGAGCACCTCATGGTGCCTAATCATAGTATTTCAGGGGTGTCATTTCTGCCACCCTGAAGCTACAGCTTTGAGAGAACATATTATATCTGCAGGATACATCACCACATTTTTTGTTTGAGCCTTTTATCACAAAAGAATAACGAATCTGACTGTGTTTGTCACAGAAACAGAAAATAGAGTGAAAACAGAGAAAACACACAAAGCTTTAAAGAAAATGGTCAGAGGTGCTTTTCTTTTCAACAACTTTGCAATTATTACAAAAACAGCAGGATAGAAAAATAGAAAATCAAAACTAGTGCTTCAGTGTAGTAAACTCCTGATGCAACTTGGGGTCATGGGGTCAGAGTTTAGACAGCAAGAACAATGAAAACAAAAAGGAAGACTGAGATTCAGGGTAATTTGTTGGACCTGCAACTTTGAACAGATTCTGATGTAAAATCTGAACTTTCCTCATACAAAGAGTTAAGGTTTTTATCTGAGGAGTGAAGAGAGGCAAAGTTCCCATTGCAACCAGTTCTGCCTTGTACAGTTCAGCCAGAATATTTCTGATGATCCGTGAGTCATGATGAAAGGTAACCTGGGCGGAGAAGCTAAGAGAACCATGAAGAGGATAATGACCACCTTCAGAGCTTAGACCAGTATCAGTCTATTTATTTACCATTGTAATGTTTTTCATTTAATCAATTGTGTTCATGTTTACCACTAGTAGACACCATATTTGGCAGTGTCGGGGTTTCAGGGCTGGAACTAATGCTGCTTCTTGGAATATAATAACTCAGCAGCATCAGAAATGATCACACCATGATCTTACCAGCAGAGAAAAACAGTGGAGTTTAAAGAAATCCACTTGTTAATGGCAACTTGTTCTTAGGATCGGCTTTTTGGTCAGACTCAGTGAAAAAGACTGGAAGGTGAGTTAATGCAACAGAAAACAGAAAACAGAAAGTAGTGGATTACTCGACAGAGGTGGGTTCCCAGGAAGTCCCATTTGGAGACTCTGATCTTGAGAAACTTAAATTCTCTAAGATGCAACTGTTGAAGACCGGAAAATGTCCTTTTACTGGGGATTGTTTCACCTGCAGGACCATATAAACAGAAACCAAGAATGATGTGGAAACTGCAATAGCAGGGCAATTTGGATCAAATACTCCAACCCAAGTTTCAGGTTTCACCATGGGAAAGTTAGAAGTTACTTTGTCTGTAATCCAAAGCTCAGTGGCTGGGTGAATGTTCCAGGTTAGCAACAGGGCAGACAGGAAAGGCAGAACTGAAGCAGAATCTATGATGCAGTAATCAGAGTTCAGGTACATGAAGCAAGGTTCAGAGCAGGAATCGGTGTAACTTACAGCGCAGGCAGGGAGCAGAAAACAGCTCAGGTACACGATCAGGAACTCAGACACGGAACAATTGAAGGCTGTGACAAGGATGACGACAGACGATCTCTCACTGAGTGCAGGAGTTTATAAAGGCAGCAGCATAGATGAGGTCAATCAGCAATCAGAAGCCAGCAGGAGTGGGAGGAGCAGAGTAAAGGAGCATCAGCACAGATGGGCGCAGCCAGCAGGACAGCAGAACAACCCTTCCTGTGTGCTGGACTGTTGGTATGAGGTGTTTGTGCTGATTTGGCTTGGTGTTGAGTGTTATGGTCAAACGTCTCCGCTTTGGTCTCATCTGTCAGGAGGACATAGTTCCAGAAGTCTTGTTCTGTTTTCAGTCTGTGTCTCGTGCAGAACTGAATCAGGTGCTGCATTCACCAAAACACACATCTTCCTGATTTTATTCCATCTACAGTCATAGTGGAGCTAAATGGTTCCAGCGGACCCATCATCAGACTGTCTGCGTTGTTGGCAGCTGGGACACAAGATGCTGCAGTTGTTGGGATGAGAGATTAGACAGACTCTCCAGACTGTATTAACTGTGGACGCAGTTTCACAGTTGTCTACTGGAATTGGAAAAAGCAAAAATACTTTTAAATTATTTAAAGAACTCAGATGTTTATCTTACTTTAAAAATAACTCGACAAAAAAGCTGAAATGAGTGACAGGTATCTTCCTTATACCCTGGTGGATCCCTCTTTCATTGATGCTCATGTTTCAGATTTTGCCACTAATGAACCTCCAAGAGCTGCATGAAAGAAAACATGATAATATGGTCATTATGAGCTGCCTCTCCTCCTTAATGAAGAAGATTTTTGCAGAAGCTGTCAGCCAGGAGAAACACAGGTAATCACTCATGAATTGTTTTGATGGTATTTAAGGGGCTGTTCGTATGTAAATTAGAGCAGGATAGACTCCAGCAGCTGCAGCGAGACACGTGATGTTGAATTTCATCTTCATTCAGCTGCTGATGTTAACCTGGATGTGAGTCTTAAGCTAATTTGTTAAAGGAAAGAGTAATTATTGTGACTTTTTTTCCAACTGGAAACAAGGTTTGTAATCATGCCTAAAAGATGGGGTCATTGCCTTTTTCTTTTATAGGATGACTTTTAGTTTTAGAAAAGTTAAATATGTTTTTCCCAGAGCTGCAGGTGAGTTCAGAACTACTTTCACTTGTGAAGGGTCGGGCAGGGCAATCAGGAAAACAGGTAACTGTAACATTGTAGCAGAAAATTGGAATTATGAAATCAGAGTAAATAAATTTTGCTGTATTTAGTTTTTGTCTTTCACCACTATGTCTTGAGCAGTCTCTGTGAGTTCTACCATCTAAGAGAAAAATGCATCCTGTTTGGTCATCAAAGGCAGTTAGAGTCCATCCGACTGGTTGCATATTTTAATGGCATGAAGGTGGTGAATGCATGGCTCGTGTTCTACCGAACAGTGCATTCAAGCAGCCCTTTTTGCATGTGCTGATATTTTAGAAGATTGTGAAAATAGGAAACAGTGAGCGATGGATTTACCTGATCCAATCTCTGCAGCAATAATATTTACAGTAAGTCAACTGCAGAACAGTGGGGAGGGGTTAGTGTTGGGTTGGGAGTGGAAAATTCCCCAGTGGTCGGGTCCTGGGGAGTGGGTCTGTGGCTCCTCACACCCGGTATTGAGGATTCTTATGGACACACGCAAACACACACACACCAACACAGAGAGATGTTTGGATGCAGGTGTTTTCAGATACTGGCTGAGCTTACCACTAAATTAATCTTGTAATAACATTTATCGTGTACTTTTCGGGAATGTTGTGGTTTCTTTTCATATATGTGGATCTGTTGTTTGTCGCTATGGTTTCTCAGTTCTCTGTTTTTTCCTCTCGCTCTCTTTCTGAAGTTGTAGAAGCAGATTTCTAGGGTGTAATCTTGTATTCTATTTTTTCCCGTTATACCTTTCCCCACCTTTCCCTTTCTTTTATCCTTTCTTTCCTATCTCCATGTCCATTACATTTGATAGACATGAATCCAGTACTTGTACGCTCTCTTGATGATGCCCTGGGCAAATGCCCTCTTTGGCTATCTCATTTTTCAGTCTTCCTCAGTTTTGTTCTGAGGTTATCTTGCATAATTTCAGTGCACAAATCATATTATTTTTCTGAGTATTCCAGCAAACAGATCCCCTAATACCACCTTCATCTATTAATGCTTTTGAACACCAAGATGTTTGTAAAGGCTTTACAACCCCTGTCAGCTGATCTCTGATCGGCACCCACCATGCTGCAGAATGGTTGGTAAACACAATGTTTGCATCCAGATTTCTCATCCTCACCTGGTGACATTAAAATGGCCTCGCTTTATAACTGCAACATATCCTCTCATGACTCAGGGTGATCCTTATCGTTTGCTCTCAGTTTATGTACTTTGGAAAAATGTGCCCAGATCTTTGATGGCAATGTTTTAAATGACAAATAGTTCAGGATTTGTTGCATGAACAGAAATTCAGAAACGAAAAATAGTCGTCATGTCAGTGCCATCATATGAGCTGAAATCTCTCCATCAGTCTAAATAACTGACTCATTCCTGGAAAAGTGGGATGGATGTTCTGAAACCATCGTGTTCATACTGATTCGGCCTCAGTATCTGAAAATCATGGTTTCTTCAGTACATTTTACAGATGCAGGTGTGTTTGTGAAGTTTTCTGTGTTTTGAGGTAAATGATGGTCGTTTTCTGTCCATATAGCAATAAGTATTTCCTCTAATCATAAAGCCAGTTTCGTTTGTCCACATAGATGCAGTCGATTTCTTAGAGATATGTAGCTAAAGCACACAGAAGGAGTTTTGAGTGTTTCTTTCCAGTCTTCCCTGGACACCCCATTATTGCCATCTTCCTTTCTCTCCTCCTCTTCCTCCTCTCTCCATCCATCATCATCTCATTTCCACCTCCAACACCTCTCTCTGCAGTTTTATAATGAAATGTACCACATGTGTTTACTGCGCTTCTTTATGTCCCCGGTGGCCAACCTGTTCTAAGAAAACAAACAAAGTGCCAGATGTGGAAACAGCTCGAATTCCTGTGAAAACAAAGACAGAGGGGCATTAAATGTGTTCTGACTGTGGCCAGCTGTCCAGCAGCAGCTCCAGAGAGACTCCTGCTGGACCATATGGCCAGAGGGCACCACTGAGAGACATAAATCATAACATGCTTTATGGATTAATTAATAGCAGAAAGACCTGCAGTAGGCTCAGAAGCCCAGTGAGGTAGAAGAGTGAGGAAATGGTTTTCAGCTCAATGACTGTTTTTGCTGAGTGTTTCCTTCAGACTCTTGAAGAATCTCTCACAAGGATGGTGCTGGATGTCTTCTAAAGTCATGCTGCTGGGCAAAAGAGTCGACCTCTACTGGTCTAGTCTATGTAAACATCTTTTGCCGTCCCAGATCATGGTATTCGTCTGGACTTTTGTTCAGACGTTCTTGGCTTGAATCTTTGTATGTTTGGACAATGATTCCATCTGGAACTGGATGCTGAGCAGCTGGAAGGATTTTTGCTCTTACTTCTTTGCTTTTGGACAGTTGTTGTGTATGTAACCGTGGCAACGAGGTCTTGTTTTTGCAACTGGGAGCAGCTGATCAGCATCTCAAAAGTTCAAATAATACCTGAACTGTGACCTCAAATCCCAGAAAATTTGAAAAGGAGGCTTCATGGATGCAGAGCAGAGGGAGAAGGAGGAAGTTCAAACCATCTCTTCCATCCATCATAATGTTCAAGGATCAAATGCCAACATCTCTCTGCCCGGCTTTCTAACCATATGACCAGACAGAGATTTAAAGAGGAGCAGCAAAAGCAAATGAGGTGGATTAGCAGAGCTGCCAACATCCAGTGGTGTCATCCAGAACATGTCCCTGTGGCATATCGTCTCTGCTGCCCAGATACTGAACTGCTAGCATGTCATGACAGTCATACAGCAACAGTCTTCAGTCAGAGGTCTCTTCAGATTTGCTGCAAGACTGACTGCTACTGGAGCTCCTTCCTGCCCAGTATCAACTATCAACTATCAACTATCAAGTGACTATCAACGCTTTGAAGTCACTTGGATGATCTGAGCTATGACAACATTAAATACAACATTTATTTGCATCTTGGAATTAATATCATAAATGTATGCCTTTAATCATGGAAACTTTTTACAACTTCAAGACATTGTAGAATAATCAAGTTTTTTTCTTGTAAATATGTGAAATTATTTTAGAAATTTCTAGGGTTTTGGAGGAAATTTACTCCTCTGTGTTGTTATATATTTTTTTTCCTTTGTCTAAAATGCCCCTAAACCCTACTCAAGTTTGCCTTGGTGTTCAACCAGAGCTCGATTAAATTCTTTAGTCACAGCCTAAGGTCTCCTTGTGGTTTCTAGTGTCCCTCGACACCCCAGCCTTCTGCAAACATTTAGTTCCAACTGTTGCAAATGTTTTGATCTTTTGAAATTCCTTGGCCTCGATAAGAGAGGTGTGGAAACAGACTCAGGTTTGGAAACGGACTCTTTCTGCTCTAACACGTGTTGAAGCGATGCAATATAAAATCCACCAGAAATGCTCTCATCTAAAATAAAAGTAAACCACATCCACTCCTGAGTATCTGTGAGTCAGGATGGCGACTGAGCTGACGGGCTGTCCTGTCCTGTATTCAGACCACAGTTTTCCAGTGGCTTCCTCCATCAAACCATGACTTGAGTCCTCCAGATCACTTCGCCTTCCATTGCATGTTGGGATTGCTGTGCAACTTAAAATGGTGGTGGCAAAGAAACACATCCTGTTGCCATAGTGATCAGCCATCCAACCTGTCTTTAGACAGTGGCTCAATGAATTGCTGCTGGTTTTACAAATGGAAAAATGCCAGCTGTGCCAAAAAACACCTAACTGTGTTATAAAGACGCTTTTTTCACTTCAATCCAACTTTAAGATGTTCTTTTGATTGTAAAGATTCCTCAAAGGGGTTTTACAGTATTTTCAGTTTGAAATAACTTCTGTTCATGTCTGTGTACGTGGTCTTTCTTTAAGAAAATGCTAAATAAAATGACTTACTGGGTGAAAGTCTGTTTTAAGGTCGCGCAGCCTCTCCAGGACATGAGTGTGTGTTTTACCACGTAGACAGAGACAACAAGAGAGGGAGATCTAACATGAGGTGACAGCTACACCAGCGGAGGAGCGCCATGGCTGTGACACGACCACAACTCCGTTCAGCCGTGTCTTAGCTGAGTTCACTCAATGTCACATGAATGTTTCAGCGGCGCTCGCTGTGCAATGTTGCCAGACATGATGCGGATATTCCCAACTGGAGCACCAAAACCAGAAGAACAGCTGAAGGGATGTTTTAAACTCATTTCATTACCGTCAAAGGTTCTAAAAGTGTCGCTGCATTCAGCTTCAGAGACACCGAAGTCGAGACACACAGCAGCTCAAATGTTTATTTATCACTATGACAAACTGCCTCTGAGTTCAACTGGTTTTGTCCCAGATTTTGGAGAACGAATGAGCTGAGGTCTCATCACCCAGATTTTACATTCAATTTCACTTGACTTTGATTTAAGAGGCAAGTATTTGTTGAGGTAAAGGCTTTTGCTATGTTGAACCAGTTTGATGTATTCTTCCACTACATCATAATCACTGACCTGTTAGTGGCAGGGATCTGTTGGGGAACAAGGCAGGAAAAACGAGCAACCTTAAAGGGATCCATGGCGAGCTGAAACCATATATTTACATACACCCAATAAAAAGACACAAGAATGATGCTTCCTTTTACATCCCATGGATGGCTGGGTGTGGGAACTACGTACCACCAGGATGAAGTAGGGGAAGGTGGTGGTGGCAGTGTAATGGTGTGAACAATGTTCTGCAGGGAAAGCTTGGGCCATGTCTTCCCTGTTGATACTACTTTCCTCCCACCGACCTAAGTTTGGTTGCAGAACATGTCCGCCGTTTCATGGAAACAGTATTCCTTGATGAAGGGAGAGTTGAATCCCAGTTTCCCCAGGTCCCAATCCAATCAAGCAGCTGTGGGATGTGCTGGACAAACATCTCACACCTTCCAGAACTTTTGGGATCTGCTGCTCATGTATTGATTTCTGACTTCTTGGCACACTGTCAGGGCTTTAATGGAGTCTGTGCTAACAGAGGGATATTTTGGCTAAAAAATGTGAACCAGTAGACATAATCATATTAAGCCTGTTCAGTGTCAGTCTTACTGTTAGAAGGCAAAGAAAATTAACATACTTTTAAATGTCTGCTTTAGTTTCCAACAGTTCCTCCAGTTTTGTATTTAGTGGCGCAGTTTACAGTCTGCAGAGTTCAGATGGTTTGAACACCTGCTTCAAGACACACGTTTCTGGAAGTCAGTCTCTCCTTCACCCCACAACAATTTTTCACATCACGCAAAAAAGCAGGAAACGTTCCAGGTGAGGTGATGATGCCAGGAGGTTGTGTAAAAGATCAGGTTTTACATGACTGCAGGTGGAGTCAGGGGGGAAACTAAATCCACCAGTGATGCTTCCGAAGAGTGAAGAGAAAATAGTAGCAGCCTTTAAAAGATGGATATGTTAACACAATGGCAAGGAAGAGTGGCATCATCAGTGATCTTACGGATGTAACTGATGGTGCCATCATTCGGGAAGGGTCATGAAGTCATTTCTAAACTCGTCCATCATTTTATAAAGAGGAAGTTTGTTTCTAAAACAGAGGTCAGAGTGCAAAGCTAAGAGAAATAACCAAACACCCAAGAGCTCCATCTCAGACTCTAGCAGGTTATGGTTAAAGTTAAAGTTGTTTTTTAATATATTATATTTTGAATATAGGACAAAGATAATCTGAGAAAAACATAAAGGGAAGTTTTCAAATGATGATTTCTTTTCTTAAGAGGACAAAAATATCCAACCAAACCTGGCCCTCAGTGAAGAAGTAACTCACTTCTCAGCCTTGGCAGGGACATCTGCCGTCTGTGATGTCTGGCAATGAGTCTTTAACATCACTGTGGACGGACCTTGGTCCGCTCATCGTTGCAGAATAGTTTTAATGCAGCCATGTTGTCTGGTCTTCGATGACAAGCAGCCTGTCTCAGGTCGCAGTACAGCAGTTCAACTGAATCTCAGGCAGAACTCTGAGGAGGTCACTCCAAAGCCTTCTTGTTTTTTAGTTTTTATTTCTGAGGAGTCCCAGAAGCTCAGAAATGGCTCTGTGAACCTCCCCAGACTGAGGGATGTCAGGGACGTTGAGAATCTTTACATCATTTATTTATTTATTACATATTGTAAATAATAATGATATTTTGTTGTTATTAATGGTTTTTAACCAAACTGCGAGCTTTGCTCCTTGAGTTTTTACGTCAAGAGGATATGATTTCGTCTTAAGACCATATTCAATGTTTATTGGACTTTTTTTTTTAACAGATTTTTAATATTCTCCGCTCCTTTTTTTCCCCTCTCACTCCATCAGGTTAATCTATGAAAATGGATGATTTTTGATCTGAAACAGAGCAGATTAACTTCAACCTGCTGACAGGTTAATTCATGTTTTTGTCAGTTAAATGGACATTTTTCTGAAGGCTAGAAGGTGCACTGATGCCTAATTATTGCTTTCATTAAGCCATCATTTAACAGCTGAATGTGAAAGTAATTTCTCCAAATTATTCACTCCCACAGAATCACAACGGGACTCATTCGTTCTGAGAAAAACTCCATCCAGTGGTCCATTTTGCTTTTTATTAACGAGGAGATCTGACACAGATGAAGATGAATGATTTCAATTCATGAAGACCCCTGAGAGATTTTATCTTGCGTAAATCAGAACACATGGAACCCTAACGTCTCTCCCAGATGTTCCCGTTTGAAGGGAGTCTGGTTTGTTTTCTTCATTCTTAGATCAAACCCAGGGAGCCTCTCAGGATTGCGCTGCAGAAGGACAGAGGTTTTCTGCTTTTCGTCTGTGTTTGTTGAGTGTTTGTTGAGTGCTCAGAGAGTGTTTGGTTAGAAGGACACAGACGCAGCATTTGGCTCAGAACAGACGCTCCCTCTGTTGGGTGCTTTATAATGACAGCATGCAGACATGTTGCTTTAATGGCCACCCCTGTAATACATTTTACAGCTTATAATATGCAGAAGGAAAAAAAATGCATTTCTGGAAATGGATTCAAAACCCGTCTTGGTTCTGAAAGTGTAGGTAGACTTATCTGTAGACTTCTTTTACCTGTCCATCCTGACAGGAGGAATCAAGGATCTTCTGAAAAGGTCCTCTTAAATAAAGCTGGTGCCCCCCAGGCTCACTGAAATGATGGCTGCTGCTCCTTGCAGCTGACAACAGATCAATTCTTGGTTGAAGCCCCGACCCAAGATGTTGCCAGGAACAAAGGTATTTATCTTCCCTCCAGTGAGTCCTGGTTCTTCCCTGTGGTTTTCTCCCAGCAGCACCAGCTGGAAACAAAGAAAGGTCTGTTTGCTCCGAACTCCTCCAGGATGGTGACGCTCCCCTTCTCATCTCTGAGGCAGAGCCCTGCCGCCCTGGAGAGGAAACTCATTTCAATTCAATGAAGTTTTCAATTTGGTTGCTTTATGCGGCGCAGAATCACAACAAATGTCAATCCAATTTATATACAGCAATACACAGGAAATATTTATTTCTATTTTAACCGCTTGCATCCAGGAATCCATTCTTTCAATCAGGATCCAAATCTCCTACGCATCAGTGAAGTTCTAAGTCATAAGTTTCACCTTTTAGTTCAGCTCCTCTTTAACCCTGATAGATCAGCGCAACATACATGTCAAACATATGTCCATATTAAAGTTAATTCTTGCATTAGGTGCTGATAAACACATGGTTGCAGGTTTCATGGAGATGGATGAAGTTCTTATATCACAGAGCTGAATGAGCCGAATAAATCCACAGGAAGAAAACGGAGCTCATCTTCAGCTCGGAGCAGCGAGTTTAGAGATCAAGCTATTAATTAAAGACTCGTTCACAGGGGAGAGACTTTCTTCTGCCGTCTGTTTCTAATGTACACTCAGACTCAGCTGTCCGGGTTTTCTTTTTGCCTTCACATTCAAACACCAGAACTCCTTAAGTTGACTCTTTCAGCTCATTAGCTGACATTTTAAGTTTACATTTTAAAGGACAAACATCAGAGTTGGAGCTTTGATTTCACAGGAAAAAGAGGTCAGAGCATCCTGAAAAGCATCCTGAAATACAAATTATCTTTGATATTCCTTCTGAAATTATGAAGATTCTTCCTATTTAAAAAAAGAAGGTCACAAACACTTTAAAACATGGCAAATATGAAGCTTAACTGGAATAAAAGTACAGTTAAGGCCAAAAAAGAGTCCATTCCTGTGTGTCAGGCTCAGAAAGTTGCCCGCTGCTCATCTCACAGGGCTGAAGCCATTATCCAGTCTGTCCTCTGGGTGACTGTTTCAAAAATGAATCACACCATCACAATCAATCTGTGTGACATTGCAGCTTTGAGATGACAGCTGCATCCTGCTGCACGCCGCTCAGCTGTCAAAGCCCTAATTCAGACTCTGTGGCTCTCTCATTAAAGAAGCTTGTGTTTGCAGTTTGTCACTCTGTGAAGACAGTGAGGAAGTTGCTGGAGAAGGAAGACGGATGGATGTGCTGCACATAAGCTGCTGTATATGATGACCATGCGGTGTGGAAACGTCTCCTCCGGCTGGGTTCAGCACCACGGCCGCCTGCAGACTCAGAGCTGTCCCCTGGTCCTGACTTGGACCACTCAGACTGGGGGTGCATCACCTGTGTTTTTAGGAGAAACGCCGTTACCTGTACCACAAACACTTTGAAAATCATGTAAAAAACTCAACTATTATATTCAACAGAAAAAAACCCGAACAAACCCATATCCGTGTCCACACAATTAGCCATTATTAGACCCAGCAGTGCTGTGTGGGCAGGCTGATTGAGTGGAATATGTGCAGCTGCTCCGGTAAATCACTCAGAGAGTTGAAGGCTGTTTACACTGAGTGGGTTTCATGTTTATGCTGTCTGGATTTATTTCCTTTAAATTAATTTTTTCAATTTTGATGAAATGTTGAAGTTTTAAATCAGGGCTATACAGAAAAAAAAATGTACTTTTCTGATTACAAAAGTTTCTGATAATAAAAGCAGGCAGAAGGATCTGTGGGCTGGCAGTTGTCTTTAAGCTGCTGAAACTACCAGCCAAAACCTTTTAAAACTGAAGATGTTGGTTACTTGTCAGCTTCTTCAGCTTATGTTTTTCTGAAGTTATATAGCTTTTTAACATTTTTTTGTGCAAAATTTGCAACTGTATTGCCTATTATTTCAGCTTGTCAGAAGAGATGAAAAGTGTCATAACATTTTTGCACTCACAGAACCCAAAGGACAGCGTAGCCTTCGTCTATTTCCTGGCCTTTTCTGTGAGCTACCGTTTCTTGCTTATACGGAGTATTAGGGACAGGAACTAAGAGGATTTGTTTGTTTGTTTGTTTTTAATAGGAGAATAAAGTCGTAATTTTATGAGAACTCGACACAAAACTATGTTAAAACAAGGAACACTGAGCAAATTGTGAAGCTATAGTTGGTATCGGTTTTACAAATCCAGTTATTATCAACCGCAGGACTTTGAAATGATTGTTTTAAACGACTGAATCCATTTCAAAGGAAGAACCACGGACTTCCTGAGCTGCTGACGTCAGATATTGATAACTCTATTGAAGCTTTTTTTTCTCATTGAAATGACTTTTTTCTCATAATTTCATGATTTTCTTCTGTCAACATTGTGTCCTTACTCTGCCAACAGTATAACTATTCTCATAATATTATGACTTTTCTAAAAAAAAAAAAAAAAAATTCTTTTAGTCTGGTCCTAATACTCCATCATACTTGCTTTACTAACCTCTGCCGCCATTTTTCTTTTCACTGTCACAAACTGCTGCATCTCTCCTCTGTGGAGGTAAAAATGTTTCCAAACATCTGCGCTTGTGTCCTCCTCCGTCAGCGTGTTTTCCTGAACTCAAACCAGCAACCTTCAGGTGGCTGTGGCTGTCTTCTCCCACTAATTAAGAGCATAATTAAGGCTTTGTGAGTCAGTCATGCTGGAACAATTACTGCAGTGGAATAAGCTGCCATTTCTGATTCCCATAATTTCTTGGTTGCTTGGCAATGAATGTACAGAAAGACGGCAGCACAATGCAGAGCAGCAGAGGAGGTAACTTGTTTCCTGACCCTCCTCCTCTCCCATGGCGCTGCGCAGCTGATCCGTCATTATTTGACTAAAAGCCTTTACTGAAAGTTTATTGAGACGGATCCCCGAGGGCTCGGCTGAAATCAGCGCTCGCCTGGGAAAAGGAGCTGGCTGTGAAAATATATTGGGTTCCTTTTGTAAAAGAGTTTTCCTGTGGGGAATGTTTTGTTCGGCACAGCTCCTCCGTATACCACTGAAGCTGGAACGTTTGGAGTCCTTCAGAGCTTTTATGCTGGTTTTCAGAGAGCAAGTAGCTGTCGCCATAAGTCTCTCTGGGTGGGAGTGGAGGAATCTATTCATTGTGGCTCTACGAGCTGTCGTGTGTGGGTTTGGTCCTGCGTTTCCGTCCTTAAGCGGACTGATCAGAGTTTGAGATGATCAGACTGAATTAAAGGTCTTATTTCTCTTCAGTTTTTCTGCATCACATTGTGTTTATTTAGGCTGATTTCTAATTGTTATGCTAACTGATGCATCCAGCCAGAAAAACTATTTCCCCTCGAGTCAAACAGGCAGCTGATACAAGTTGACTAAGTTCACATAAATATGCAACACAGACAGTTCTCCAGACTGCTGTTCTGCATTTACGATAATTTACTGTATAGACATCAAGCTTTCTGTCTGATAAAACATTTTTTCACAAGAGCCACTTGACTTCAGAAGCATTTATTTTCTTTTGTGGGTTCCACGAATTACCTCAGAAGATGCAACCTGGATCTATTATATATTTTCCAGGCACATAGTGCCATTTTATAACACAATCAAATAACTATGTTACCATCACTTGTTATGAAAATGCAGTTATATCAAAAAATAACTAAAAGAAATTTTATTTTGCAATTTATTGCTTGAAATTGACTTCTGTCTCTTTAAGAAGGTCCTATCCTTTCTGACATTCTGCCTTCAGCACGTCATCATAACAAGGCTTCTGCACTATCTTGTTTACAACCGTTCTTTGGAGTGTTGGACTGATAATTAGGTTGTATGACGAGCTCAGCAGACACGCAGTTCCACCAGGTGTTTCCGAATTGCTGCCGCCGCTAGTCTGGTGGAGCTGAGTAGGGGAGGCGTGAGAAGGGAGCCTCTGTGCGGAGGAGGCTCGGCTGGAGACTGAAGCTCCAAGGCGGAGCTTTGTGGAAACAGGCGGTGCTTTTTAAGTAGATTTAATCGTGGGTACTTTCGACTTTTACATCAAGTATCTGTACTTTCTACTCCACTACATTTCTATAATGTGTTGCATTACACATTACATTCACTGAATAATTTCCATCTTTGATGGGGGTTTTTTAAACGGTGGAGGAAAAATCTGATGACCATCCATCATTTTGACAGATTACGCATAATCTGACCACTTGGTGCTGACCCGCAGACAGTTTCAACTTTATGCACAGAGAACATCACCAGAGGGTCACTAAATCAATCAATGTAAGAAAACTTTCCATTCAGAGTATCACCTCTGGTCTGGACACTATCTGGGAACTGATGGGGGCCGTGTTGAAGAGTTCTGGACAAGAGGCTTTGGAGCGTCTAAATCAGCTGAACCAGCTGCTGGGTCTATTCTCTCTGCTGAGGGGAGCGTTTGTGGGATCAGGTAACATTCAGAGTCTTGCTGACTTCTGAGTCACTTCAATTGGTGAAGTGTACCTTTAAAAAACTTCATCACTGCAGAGAAAAGTTTAGTGTATCAGCTTGATGACGGACACATTGTGGATTATCTGTTCAGCTTGTTGAATGTTAATTAAACAGAATGAAAATGAAATGCAAATGTTATTGTTATCATCTTAACAACTGATGGTAGGTAAAAACAGATTATGACAGGATTTTTTTCACATCGTTAGTCAAAATTAAAAGTCAAATGAAAGTCTAGCGTGACCTCTTATTACATTTCCTTTTTCTCTTTGGTTATTAGTTTGAAAGTAATCGATTACTTATTCAAATTCAAAAAGCGACTTTCACAGTCCCAAGTTTTGAAAATGGTGTCAGGAAATTAAAATATTGTTCACTGGTTATGACCCATTACAAGGTTGAATATTCAGTGTTTTTTTAACTGTGGAGCTGATGACAAACTGGAGTTGAAATGTCAGTGGAAATGATCAGTGTTTGCTGTTCCTTTGTTAGGTGTGTCTGATGTCACTTTTTTCAGGGAGACAACCTTTACTTGAGTGTTTACTGCAGATCAAATAACACATGGTTTTACTTTGTGTTAAATAAAAACTTTTCAAAGGTATATTCATTCCTTTTTCTTATTTTGCTTAATGGCATTTAACTCAGCAGGTCTAATGCACAGAATCACAAGTCCAAGTGGTAAACTCTGTCCAGAGAGTAAACACAGTAAAACATGCATTATCTGCAGCATTGTTCATTAAAATGGCACAACACTATTAATGCAGTGGACACTCTTGATACTCGAGACAAGGATATAAATTCAACAAGTACTTTTACTTTAAATACTTTAGGTATTTTTAAAAGTAAGTACGTGCTTACTTTTACTAAAGTAAAAATGTTAGTGAGGTACTTTTACTTTTACTAAAGTAAATTTTTGTCAGTTTATTTGTACTTTTATTTGAGTACAGTGTTTCAGTATTTCCTCCACCACTGCTGCCACAGAAGTTCAAGGATTCCTCAAACATGCATAAAAGAATCAAAGCAACTCTGGGAATGTTTTTAATGAGGGAATAACATGATATAAAGTTCAAAAAGTCGATTTTAAGTAATAACCCCCGTTTAAAAGACCACAAAAAATATGGGGAAGTATTTTCTCACCTAACAAACTTTATGCTCACAAACAACAGATAGCGTTCCCTTGTATCTGGCCAAATCCCTGCTCTGCTCTGTGGAATGGTGACATAAACTGTGTTCAATCTTTGCTCATTAGACCCGCTCCTTCCTTTAAAGCCAAGTTTTCAGTTGTTTAATAACTTTGGTTAAAAATTGTTTCTAATGGAGAGAAAACAGAGGAGAAATCTGTGCTCTACAGCATCCTTCTAACTTCAAATCTATGGACTGATTTGTTCTAAGCATCTGTTCAGTGCTTGGATGGGTTCAGAGTCACATGGTGACATCGTGATATAGAGCTGTGTGTCATCTGTGTAGTTATGGTAACTAATCTTATTACTTGTTATAATCTGAGCAAGTGGGAGCATGTAGATATTGAATAGAAGGGGTCCCAGGATTGAACCTTGGGGTACTCCACATGTGACTTTTGTCCACTCTGATGAGAAACTGCCTATTGACACAAAGAAATCCCTGTTCTTTAGGTAGGATTCAAACCAATTAAGTACCGTACCAGAGAGTCCGACCCAGCTCTCCAGTCACTTTTATAATATATCCTGGTCAACAGTGTCAAATGCTGCACTGAGGTCCAATAGAACCAGCACTGTGGTTCTTCCACAGCCTGTATTTGTGTGGATGTCATTGAACACTTTGACAAGAGCAGTCTCAGTGCTGTGGCGAGCACGGAAACCAGACTGAAAGACATCAAAGCTGTTTGTCATTGTTAAAAAGCTGTTTAACTGTTGAAACACAGCTTCTTCAATAATTTTGTTGATAAATGGAAGGCTAGAGATTGGCCTGTAATTCTCCAGATGGGATTTGTCCAGATTTTTCTTTTTTATCAGTGGTTTAATAACTGCTGTTCTTGTATATAAGAACATTATATATAAGAACATTATATACAAGAATATGGAAAACTCTACAAATAACAGCACATTAAGTCTGTTGAGAACAGCTGCTGGTAAAAAGTCACCCGAGCACAGAGCTGGAATCCATGATGAGCTGATCTAACTATTTCCTCTCAGCTGTAGAGAAGCTGCTGCTCCATTAGACACCATAGAAGATGTCTGTTCTTCAGGAGCACGCCCTGCAGTCCAAGAGACTTCAGCCTCCTCAGCAGGTAGAGTCTGCTCTGACCCTTCCTATGCAGTGAATCAGGGTTATGAGTCTAGTCCAGTTTATTGTTCAGGTGAACACCCAGGTACTTAGAAGAATCCACGATCTCAGTGTCCACTCCCTGGATGTTCCCCGGTGTCAGTGGGGTGGAACTCCACCATCAGCTCCTTGGTTTTCCCCGCGTTGATCAGGAGGTGGTTCTGCTGGCACAGCTCCATGAAGTCCTGTCCTGTGTCTGAGTCATCCTCACTTGAGTCATCAAAGAAGATAGCAGCACAGGGAGTTGATGGAGAAGTCTGCAGTGCAGAGGGTGAAGAAGCAGCGTAGAGGGTTCATCCTAATGAGCATCGATCTCCTTCGTTTCAAGGAATTCATTGCTCATCATGCATTAATGACATATTTTCTCCCTGGAACTACAATCAAGCAGAAGAGCTTCTTGATTCTTTGTGAAATCAGTTTGCTTGATTCCTAATTTGAACTTTTAAACTCTCAAACCTCCATTGAACTTTCTTATAGTTTTATAACACAAGTTTGGTTGTTTAAATTTGTATCTTTGTTGATGCAGTAATTGTGTTGTTTTATTGTGTTTTACTGCCTCCATGAATCCTGTTTGAGTGGCCATAAACGCCCTGACCTGAACTTTGAATGAATGGAAATTAAACAGACACACAAACTCCATCCAGCCTCTGAGTAAATGTGGCCATCACTTCAGTTTTTCTAAAAGGAAGAAGAGCATTAAAGTAGTTTAAACAAGATAACCAGAGGTCAGTGGCTGCAACAAGCACAAACATTTTAATAGTCTTCTCCAGGCTTTCACAGTCTCCCTAAAAATGTATTTATTATTAAAATATATTTCATGTAACTATCTACAACTAGATCCCTTCTTTTCTCCATTTTTAAGAACAATAAATAAGAAGGTAATTTCCTCAACATGATTATTAAAATTTTACTGAACCGTTCCAGGCAGTTCCTTCACCCGAAACTGTGTCGACAAGTTTATAGTCTTCAGTGTTAATAAAGAAAAAATATAAGAGCTTAACTGGCATATCTATACAGTGTGTTTTCCACAACACAGGAAGGTGTGAGGTGTGAAAATGAAATCATAAGAGCATGCATCTCCCTGGCCACATCTGATTTTCCTCTCACCAACACACACATCCCAAATTTCAATCAGAGTTCCTGCAGGCTGTTAAATGGGCCACATTTGCATCTTTATAATGTTTCATTTCAGCTGGCAGAGCTCGGGGAGTTCAGCGACTGGCTGGGATGCATTTGTGTTCTGCTTACGTCTCTCAGTTGGATTTAATTTTTTACAGCTTCTCTGCTTCCTACTGACCGCTCCTTCATCTTGTTCTGCTCTATTTCATTTTTCTCACTCCTCTCCTACAGATGCAATTACTTCATCTGGTGTTGGTTGCTGTTTTGCAGATCAGAAAGAAATCATTTTTTAACATTTCTTTAAATTCACAAGTTTCCCCATTTTTTGGTAGAATTGCTTTCAAACTTGGGCCAAATCTTCTTGGTATTCCTCCACAAGCTTCTCTCAACAGTTTGCTAGAATTTTGACTCAATTCTTCCTGACGGAACCGGTAGAACTGGATTACATGTCTCCTTCCTTACACACAACTTTTCAGGTCTCTCCACAAACGTCTAAAGGACTGAGATGAGAGCATTTTTGTGCCCACCCCAGAACAGTGACTGTGTTGTATATAAGCCACTTTGTTGCTACTGACGGTCGTTGTCCTTTTGGGAGACCCATGTGTCCAAGTTGAATGTCCTGACTGGTTACTGAAGTTAAGATTTTTCCACATGATGTTTGTTCCTCTTAAAGAAATCTATTTTATGTGTGGTCCACAAAAAACACCCCAACAACATGATGCTGCCACTACCATGCTACATTGTTCTGAGGTTTTTAACATTAGGCAGCATGACCAAAGACTTTTTAGTTTCAGGGGACCACAAAGCATATCTCAGAAAGGGAAGTTCTTTCTCCAGGAGTCCATTTTCAAACTGTAATCTGGCTTTTTATAGTAGCCCTTGGAGTGATGGCTTCTTCTTCTCTGAGCAGCCTTTCAGGCCATGTCCGTTAAAGACTGGTTTCACTGTGGATAAAGAGACTCTCTTACCAGCTTCTGCACTGTCTTTACAAGGTCTTTGACTTTTGTTCTGCAGCTGATTCTCACACTTTGCACCAAGACCCGTTCGTCTCTGGGACACAGAACCCGTCTGTTTCCTTTACGTTATGATGCCTGAACATTCTTGTGCTCTTTATATTTACATATCATTATTTGAACATGTGAACGCAGCACCTTCAGACATCTAGAAATTGGAGCTAGAGATGGACCACATTCGTAGAGGTCCACTATCCTCTTCCTTACATCTTGGGTGGATTCTTCTGATTTATCCATGATGTCACACAAGGAAGCAGTTTAAGGTTTTGTCTTAAAATGTATCCAACGTATTGTCTCTATTTTAACTTATAGGTTGCGAATTAACCTTTCAGAAGCCTGCAAAGCCATGTCATCATGATTTGGACTTTCCCAAATTGTTAAAGGCAAAGTAATCTGAGTGTATGCAAACTTCAGACTTCCTAGAGAGTAACTGAAAATGCCTAAAAGAAAAAAACAGACCTCAATTCCCTAAAAAGGTTTTTAAAACAGATAACTTACTGAGTTTTTCTTTCCTCTATGCTTCCATTTCATTTCCTCCCCCAGTAACATGAATCTATCCCCATTGAGACATCTCCCACTTCCACTAGTGTCTCCCTGTGGGTAAGAAAGATTAAGAGCTATATTTGCAGAGCAGGGAATGAGCGCCGGACAGAACTCCATCATCCTGACTTTTCAGTCGTTTAGGAACTGGCATTTAGAAGCATCACATTCATTGTTGGTCTGCTACAGTATTACACTGTCTCTAAGACGCTTTACTGGAAAAACTTTTAAAATATAACTTTGCTTTTAATTCCCTGTACATTTGGGCTACACAGAGATAGACAGTTTTAGGATGAGCCACCTCTTAGCTCCAGCAGTTTCAGCAGCACGTATTTTGACTAAAAGCATTAATGGACAGAGGCAAGGAAGCTCAAAAATGTTGCCAAAAAGCTTTTCTGAGGTAAAGAAAAAATAGAAAACGAGTCTATAATGGACGTTTAAAACCATATCTCAAAAGGAGAAACAGCAGCAGAAAGCTGTAAGTCCACAATCAGGTAAAATTGTGTAATTGGTCAATTCTCTGAGGACTGGAGCTCAGTTTTGGCCCTAAGAGGTTTTATTTCCAACAGATCTGCTGCTGAGAGGCAATCAGCATAATTCTGGGATGTAAAGGAATACATAAGTGACAATGTGCTTTGGTTTAAACAGAAGAAAATAACAGTTCAATATGAAAATCTGGTGGCTGAGGAGGGTTGGGTTTTAATACAGAAATATATGGGCATGCATTTTATAACATAGCCTACAGGCTTTAGTCACCTGATTGTATCGGTCTCAATGTAAACTACATTCCAGCTCCCTAATGTATAAGCAGCATATGAATGTCAGAAGTATTATAAGGCAGTTCCTACTGAAAATCAAGTCTTTAAGACCATTAAACATGCAGCTGAAACTCTCAGAGCTTTTAAAAACTGTTTAAACTGTTGCTCGAGGCCACCCGGAAGAGGAAGTGTTGGTTTTTAGCTGGACCCAAAAGCAGGAAGACCAGAGAGAGATGAGGTGAAGAGTTTTAGTGATGAAGAAAATTAAGACTAAACATCCTGGCTGAAAGAGACCAGGACATGGAACCAGGAGAATCCAGCAATGAAGAATGCAAACCAGGGAACTTTTATACTGACGTAGGAATGGAAAATGACCTAAGAACCAGGTGAGCTAATCAGAGTAGAGGTGGAACAGCTGTGGTAGAATGAGAGATGGGGGACTAATTAACCCTAAGAGAGCTGAACTAAGATTTAAAAGGATCTACAGACCAAAAAGGGAAAAACTGACATAAGAGAATTAACCAAAATGCAGAAAAGAAAGAACATAAGAAAAAGTAAGAAACTAAACACAAAGAAAAGCACTGATATGGGAAAACCTTAATGACAATTATAAAAACAGAATACGCCAAGACCTTTATAGGAGTAATAAGCCCAATAACTAATGATGATGATCACAGAACTAAACACAAACACCTGAGGATCATGACAGAAAGCTTTTATTCCAGGAGCTGGTTATTCTGGTCATGACCCAGATATGATCACTGATGATATATGTATATTTAATGAAACAGTAATTTAAGAGGTTCACCTTGGAGCTCAGCTCCTTCTTCAATACAACAGACAGATGAAACGCCCTCATTCCTGCAGATGAAGCCCAGATCTGTCCATCATTGCTCCATCATACCTCTAACTACTCCCCATTCTACACTACTATAGAAGAATACACTGCAAACTGCAAACTCCTCCAAAAGATCATTAAGGCTTGCCTAAAATAAAAATAAGACCCTCGGGTTTCCAAATTAAGCACCACCGTCCTCAGCACTAATTATAACCAAGTTCTTGCTGTATTGAACTGTATTCCCAAGTGAAAGTGTTTTTAAAAAGAAAAGTCACAATCAATATCTATCTGTAAATTCCCATTATTTTGGACTTTTATAATATTATTTGCCTTTCCACAATCTCTTTAATTGACGTATCTGAAAGAGAGATGAACCTCACCGAAATGTCAACTTGGCTTCTAACTTTTAGGAGTTTTTCACTCTGGTTTAGATTCTGTCTCTGAAGGCTTTAAAATGATTCTAAACAGCATTTAAAATTCCTGAAGGAGCTTTTGGTTTCTGTCGTATTGTCCATGATTCAGTGGGATGTTCGGTGTTAAACCAGATGCTCATGAATAAAAGTCTACTCAGGCTGGAACCAAACAAACTGGAGAACAATGCATCATGATGAAGATGGCGCTCCATGCTTGGATGCCATTATTCAGCGTGAATTTCACTCATTGGCTCAACCAGGACATCAGCAGATGGAAGAAAGGAAAAAGTCCAGACCTGCAGGATGTCGCCTTTCAAGTGTCTCAGATGTTCCAGTAAATCATCCAACTTGACCTTTTTATTTGGCACTGATTTAAACCTGTTAAATCTGATATCATGAATAGGATTCTAACATGCAACTAAACCCAGTTTTCCTACAGAGAACGAAGATCCGTTGAACGTGTTTTATATTGATTCTCCTGTGTTCGTTTCCAGAAATCCTCTGACACTTTGCTTCAATTAATTTTTTTTTTTAATTGTGTTTTTACACATTTTCCAACAATAATTTTAAAAAGAACAAAAACAATTAATTGCTCATAGGAAATGTTTGAATCTAATCAAATTTCCACCAACAAGATATAAAATGCAGACATTCAGGCCATGTGAAACATAAAAGCAGCAGTTTTGAGCAGAGGTGAAAGCTTTAATTACCCACTTGCTTACCTCCTCCTGGTGTAATCACAACTTCTACTGGGATCTGTGGACATTCTGGGGACGAACGGTCAGTCCTGGCTGGACGTCATGTCTATGGTTTGAGGTTGGATACAAAGTGAGTATTGCCAACATGGAGTGGATGTGTAAATTATGCTCAGTGTATATGACACGCCACAGCAAAACCAGAAACAAGTCGCAAGAGCAGAAATGAAAAAAAGAAAACTTAGAACCATCAGTTTCTGAGAAATTTGTGATTGTGGTTTTTTTTTTTTTGTTTGTTTTGTTTTTTTTTTTGCAAAATCTAGCAGAGCAGCAGGACATAAGAATACTTGGACATTTGAAGCTAACAGGTGTACTGTCCTTAGTTCGGAGATGACAACATCCACCAGACAGACACCAGTGTAATGAAACCATGCCAGGATCGCTTATATGAATACTTACAGGAATACCTTTCAGTTTCTCATGGGGCATGTTTTAGAGCTTTTGTTCTTTTGAGAACACGCTTATGATACATAGTACAAAATATTGTTTTGTGAAATATATTCAAGACTTGCAATGTAATATGATGGTTTCGATAGGCCTTGTTGTCCAAGTCAAGTCAAGTTTATTTGTAGAGCACATTTCAGCAGCAAGGCCGTTCAAAGTGCTGTACAGCATAAAAACATCAATCAAGTATACAGCAGAATCATCACACACTTAAGTCTGCTCTGTCCTGGAAAACTGCCCGACGCCACCAGCATGCAGATCTGGGCCTGTTCCGATGGTGCCATGATGGTCACCAAGCAGGCCTGGCATGAGCAGAGTAGCACATCTAGTAGCTGTAACACCTAAAATAAAATAGTAATTTACGCTGGACTTTCTTAAGGCTCGGGCCTTGGATTGAGTTAACTGGGCTTTATGGCCACGAGCTCGAGGATTTTCAAGGCTCCATCTAAACTCTAATGTAAACCAGACATGGAAAATATTGTCTAACGTGTTGTATTGAGGCATGATTTAATTCCATTAGAGCTCAGGGTTCACTGACGACTCCGTGACAAAGGCTCACAAAACAGAAACTCACAGCCTTATTGGAAAAAGTGACAAAAGCTGAAAACCTATAAAAATCTATATTTCTAACAAGACAAGCCTTTCCAGTCATAGCTGCTGACAGGTGATGCTGGGGGTTGGGGTTATTGCAAAGTAATAAAAATTAAAAACAGCCTTTGTTAACACCCTAAGGCAGCTGATCAGGATGGGGGACAGTTCTTCTGAAACTTTGAGGCCTGTTTTCTCACTAATCTTGTTTGCAGAGAGCCAGTATTCAAATGACCATGTCTTCTTCATTTTTTTTTTAATTTCCATGTGTTTGACATCATTAGAAAGCTTAAAATCCACACTTTCAGAATCTGTAAATGACTCAAAATGCCCCCAAGGAGACTTGTTCCTGGTTTTGTCGTGGTGTGAACACTTTTGACCTCTGCTCTGAATATTGTCTTCAGCATTGAGCTGTTCAGAGGGAAACATCATCAGCTCAACGTTCAGCGCCGTCATCAGCCACTGGATCAAACTCAACCAAAAGAAAACAGGGATGAGCTGAAGGGAAGAGAACGTTGAAGAGAAAGGCAAGAGACATGAAGCCCAGAAGCTGCAGAGAAACAGATGAGCTGCTGACACAACAGGATGGATTCATGCTGCGCATCAGGATCAGAACCCAGTCACAGTGGCTGGCTGTTGATGATGAATGGATCAAAGTGTCCAGCCGGCGAGGTGCTGTGTCAGGAGGGGGGTTTGACAGCATTCAGAGAAAACTGAATGCCTTTCTGACCTCATCTGACAGGTTCTGCTTTGTGTTCTTCAGAGGAGAACATTTTTATAAGAAGGTGTCATTCTGAGATGTAGGAGCTCAGGTAGGCAGGATTATTCAGGAGCATCACAAATACCACAGAGAGAGCAAAAAGGATTAAACAGGACAGGAAATATGAATCCTGATTTATTCCTTTTTTGATTATTAGTTTTCATAAATATTTCCACTCAAATCTCCTTAAACAGTGGGCTTCCTGTTTGTTGGAATAAAACCGGAGGATTATGAAGCAGATGTTGGCTGAGTGATAAGAAAACAGGAGACAAAGTGGATCCATCTGATGCACTGAGAAGAGAATATATATAATTGCAGAGGTTGTCATAAGAGGCTCAATGAAGATGAATCAGTTCTGGAAACTGGAACCCAGGTACTAATGAAATAATTCAAACATGATTGGAGATGAAATACAAGAAATAGGAAGCAAAAATAGCTGTTTTCCACTGACTGGTATTTACTTTCTGGATTAATAAAACTGAGGCTGTCAATTAACAGGAAAAACACAGAGGAAGAGGTTCCAGACGAGGATATTTACAGCAACTCTGACTGGAACGACGCCACAACGAACACATGCACAAACCGATAATTAGTTGCCTAAAACTATGCAAGATTTGTGCCATTTTACAGTAATTTCTATTTCCACTCATTACAGCCTCCTCTCCACGGAGCTCTGTCAACAGCTTTGTGCCTGAAAGCAGAGTTTGGGTCTGAATGTGGAGATAAACCTTCGAGCTTGCAGAACCTGGGATCATTACTAAAAGTATTTGCATTTATCCATGTAGCCATGGACAGTTTAACAAGGAGCCGGTGCATAAACAATAGCATGTTATGTAGGTAGCTAGGCCCATTCTTTATGTAAACTCAGCTGTCTTCTGTTATTTTTATTTTTTTTTTTTAAAAGTGTCCAATTCATTGACTGAAAAATGAGCATGAATTAATGAGTCATTAGCCTGGATGTCATGACAGCAGCACCAAATGGGATCAGGTAATTACCATTGCTGGAATGACTGGCGGAAAACTGTGAATATTTACTGAACGCACCAAACTCTTCTTCTCTGCTGTGTACTGCCACAGAAGAGATGAGGAGGGAGCAGAATTATTAAGCTGCTGAGCTGATAAGATGATGGCATGTTGGTGCAATCCCCAGGCCTCAGGAGAACAGCACTGACACACACAAACAGGAAAACAGGAGGAAAACCGACAAGCAGGAAAACTCTGATGCACAGTCACATGATCTCAGTGATGTCTTGATATTATGTATTTTCCAGGCACACAGTGCCATTTTATAACACAATCAAGTAACTATGTTAGCTTCAGTTGTTATTAAAATTCTGCATATTTCAAACATAACTTTGACTTCCCAATTTAACGCCTGGAAATTGGCCTCTTTAAGAAGCTCCTGCTCTTTCCAACACCCCTCCTTCAGCACATCATCACAACGTTTTTTCATTATACGTTAACAACCGTTCTAAGGAGCGTTGGACTGAGAGTTAGTTTGCATGATGAGCTCAGCAGAGGCGCAGTTCCACCAGGTGTTAGTTAATTGCTGCTGCCGCTAGTCTGCTGGAGCGTTCAGGCACCTCCCAATGGTTGCCAGGGGAGATTCAAGGATTTCTCAAACATGCGTGAAAGAGTCAAAGCAACACTCCAGGTATGTGTTTGATGAGGAAATAACATAACATGATCCAAACCTTAAAAAGAAAAGTTCATTTAACATAATATTCCCCCTCCACCACCCCTTAAAGGGGCAGTACTGTTTAAAATCATCTTTTTGAGCTTTACATTACACCGCCTATAAATTAACATGTTAGTCTAAATAATTCATCCTTTTTTGGTAAAAATTTTCTTAAACATTTGTAGGTTTTTTTCAGCTTGTTTTTATGGTCAGAAGAAGGCTTTTTCTTTTGACAGAACTCCTTTGCTGGATGCTTCCCCCCCCATAATAAGCATCAGTTCATCTCAGGAAACCGATGCTGATTGCCTCATTTCAATCCTTGGTCTGCTCCTTTTTATCATATTTTACACAATGGTCACTTCCTTAAAGTTGCTACTGAGAACATTGCAGCAGAATTGCTCCCAACCTTTGGAGGTGTGAGCCACTTTCTTAGAGCTTATCGGTGTGCAGAACTCCAGGGACACACTGGGACCTTTTTCAGAGATTTTTTTTATGAGGGCGTCAAGTGAAAACAGGTCCGCCTTCTTCATCTGGATAACCTCCCTCTCCACATGTCAACTAAATGTGCTTCATGCAACGCTCTCTCTCCAGGGTAAAAGTACAGAGTTGCTCTTTGCAGGAGGTCTTCCTGTGAAGTGCAAATCTGTGTTTGCAGGGATGCATGGCAGCAGTATGTGAGAGGGCAGAAAATAGACACCTGTGAAGCTGTGAAGCAACTTCGGGAGTCCCCATGCTCAGCTTCTATTTCATGTGACTTCATTTTGCCTTATATTGGGGGTGACTTCCACCCTCTGCTTCTCCTTGGGAAGGAAAAAGTAGATTACAAGCAGTGTACAGTGCTGTCAAAGAGAATACCTAAAAAAATAATCATAGTTCAATCAGATAAATCAGGGGTAAAAGTTGTTTTTTTTTTGTTTGTTTGTTTTTTTTTTTTAAAAAAGACCTTTTAAGGCTAATAAAGAAAAGATCTGAGTTTGACATTTAGGCTCTGATCTCATCACTTCATGACATGTTGAGCAGCTTTGACCATGGAGGGATAAGAACTGAGCCTGAACACCAACTCTGCCTTGAATGGTTGAATCTCTACCCACCATAATTCTGCATGTCAGGACGTGAAGAGGGGGTGTTTGACCTCATTTCCCAAGATGGCTGCTGGGCTGGGGCTGAAGAGAACCAAGCAGAAGTCAGCAGAAGAAGGCAGACAGGAAGGAGCAGCTCAGGAGCGCAGCAGGAGGATGTTTTCATCCATATTAAGGAATTATTGACCTAAAACAAGCTCCTATATCATACTGAACAGTTACTTGTAACTGAGTTTTGTCTTATTTCAAGTGTATTTAAGACATTTGCACTAGAAACTACACCAAAAATACTTGGTAAGACTTCATGTTTTTGCTGTAGAGACATGGTGAAGACAACTTGCAGTAGTTCATACTGAGCATCAGAATGAGGAAGACTGGGGATATAAGTGACTCTGAACATGGTGTTGTTGTTGGTGCCAGATGAACTGGTCTGTTTGTTTAAGGAACTGCTGATCTGGGATTTCCAGATGAAAACTATCTCTCAGGTTCCCAGAGAATGGTCTGAAAAACAGAGAACATCCAGTGAGCAGCAGGTCAGCGGATGAACATGTCTTGTTAATATCAGAGGTTAGAGGAGACTGGGACAGTAGCTCAAATAACCACTGGCTCCAACCAAGGTCTGCAGAACACCACTTCTGAACGCACAGCATGTGGGACCTTGAAGCAGATGAGCTGCAGCGGCAGACGACCACACCTGGTGCAGCTCTGGTCACCTGAGAACAGGAAACCGAGGCTAAAATTCCCACAGGAGCACCAGAACTGTTTGGAAAATTATCACCTGTTCTGAGGCGTTGCAAAGTTCAGATGGTAGATTCAGAATTAGGCAGGAACTTCACAGCCTACCTGAATATTACTCCTGACCACAGTGGACCCATCTTCTGATCACGGCTTCACAAGGCCAGACCTTCTCAAACTGGTTTCTTCAACAGGTTGAGCTTTCAGAGATTTTTGGTTTCTTAACTGGTTCTGGAGTCTCCAGAAAGAGAGAGCTTCATCACAGCTCATTCAGCTCAGGCCTGTTTCATGCCTACTTCCACAGAACACAGTGATTGATTGAGGAACACCTCCGAGTGGCTCCAATCAGACTCTATTGATGTGAAATGTAATGCATTAATTTTAATGTAATAAATGAACGATGCCGAGCTGCTGTGATGCAAATAGAAGTGATTGCTCAACAAAAAAAATGCAGATTATTGACTGTAGCTAACCAATGAGACCAGTGAGGTATGTTGAGTTGATCCTGATTTCACTGCAGAGTCAGTGCACTGGCATCAATCTCCACAGCGCTCCACTCCCAAGTCTAAGATTTTACCAGTTCAGGGTTCATCTGAGAAGATGCTACAGGTTTGTACAGTATGTTGTTTATGTTTACATTTATTATTCAACAGAATGGTTTCCATTTCTGCTGTCTGTGCTTCATCTGCATGTTCATCAGAACTCTGTTAATGAGCGGTGAGATGAGATCACCCCGGAAAATTAACTTCCTGATTGTTTTTTCAGAGACATGGAGATGAAATCATGAGGAAAAGAGCGGTTGACCCATCAGTAACGGAGCAGTACAGGAGCGAGTGGGCCGCACATTGTTCTGCTAAAGGCTAATTAAATATTACAATAATTACAGACAGGAATAGCACTGAAAGATATGGACCACAAGTCATATTTTATACTGACAACATTATATTCTTCAATATGGACTAACTTAGTCATAAGAAGAAGGCAAAATCTGTAAATTTGTTGTACTTAACAATTCAGCCTGTATGTCCTAAACAGCCAAACTGAATGAAACATTGCACATACAAGTACTTTAGTTTGTAAATCACTGAACAGATCCCCAGAACCAGAACCAAACACGGAGAAGCAGCTTTCAATTTTTATTCTGGAGAAAAGTGTGAAAATGTTGAAACACAGAGTTCCCTTAAATCAAGGCTAAAACCCCACCTGTTTAGAGCTGCTTTGATTAATAATACCTGGAACATTGATTAATTCTATTCCAATAATCTGATAATAATGATTTTTGATGATTTTGATGATGGCATTTGAGAATTTGTCATGTTTGTTGCTTGTTTATTGTTTTATGCTCTGATATTTATTAGTTATGTTTGTATCATGTAAAGCACTTTGAACTGCCTCGTTGCTGAAATGTGCTGAACAAATACACTTGACCTCAGTTATGTTGCAAAAAAAACTTTTATCACAAGTCAAGTTACTCATTGAAATGATGCTGCAAAAACTAAACAAGAAAAGAAACAAGTGTTTTGAGCAGAGGACCAACATGCTCACACCAAGTACTTCATCTTGTTTTAGACAAAAAGTGCTTCAAAGGGTAGAAGTAATCCTGATCATTCTAGCTGCTCTGTACCATTACAGATGCATGGGCTCGGTATAGAAGCTGTCTGACTTCTAGGCAGTATTACACTCTGGAGAAAGATCCAAAATGTTTTGGGCTTTTTCTGAGATTAAAAACTCCTGATCCCTGTACAAAACTGATCTGATATTTGAAGAAGCGTTTGGAAAGTACTGATTTCTAAAACAGAACAGGGATTTAATGCCCACATATCCATGTCTCCATTTTATGTTTCTTATTGCTCTACATGAGGAGACTCTGTTATGTAAATAATGATCTCAGGGCATTTTCACATGATATTCTCCCTGTAGCTGATGACTGATGAATGGCAGGATGTCGAAACTGCTGTAGCCACTGAAGGTTGCTAACTTTTACTCTGTTTTTCTCTGTCAACCATAGCAGAACCAAAGCAAAGTTTCTTTAACAACATGAAAGGTTTGTGAAACTGTTCTATGATTGCTGATAATTTGTGTTGTTGAATAAATTGCGATTCACAAATTTCAGATTTGAGCCTTTTGGGAGTTTTGCTGAATGAGCAACAAAACATCTGCAATGAAACAAAATTCATCATTTGAGAGTAAAGAGAAGGTTTCGCAAAAGACAGCAAGTCTTCCAGGAATTTATGCCAAGTCTGAAGAAACACTGCAGAATACAAAAAGACAAAAACAAGCATAAACTTGAAGTATCATCCATGAAGTTTGAGGGTGTTTTCACTCTCCTCTGAGTCAAACCAACCAAACCCTTTCAGCAACCTGTTCCCCTCCTCGCCTGTGGGGGCGCTGCACCAAGAACCACTGAAGGAAACGACACGAAAACCTCTGAAGACACTGAGCGCAACTTCCTTCTTCCTGAATTGGAAATATAAATGGAGCGGTGTCCGATTTTAGTGGTTGGAGGATTTCTCTTTTGTCTTTGGCAAAGAACGATGAGCCATTTCTCCCGCTAGCGCTTGACACGCACATTTGTCACAGTTGTATTTACCCAGAATGCCCTGCTCTGTAGTCCACTTCCTCCTTTTGGAGCGGTCTCGAGTCCGCTTGGCGTTCACATCTGCATTCGAACCGCATCAGAGTTTACGTCAACCGAACCAAGACCGAGGTTTGTGGGCGGGCCAGAGTTTGCCTCTTTGGTCTGCATCAGACATCGATTACACATTCACCCCCCCCCCCCAACGAGTGATATGGACAAAAGGATACAAAATCCATTTCAGTTTCAATTTTATCCAGGTCAACTCAGGTCACATTTTCTGCTCTCCTCTGTGCCCTTACAGATGAGAAATGGAAAGGATTTACACATGTTATTGTACAACTCTTTAATATCCATCTGGAAGGACAAAGTCCAAGAAGCTTGCATTTCATTTTCTAATGTGATGATCAACAAGGTCAATGGCAACCCAGATCCAATTTTAAAAGGTGGATAGTTGAACAGGAAGCGCATTCATGGGGAAAAAACTTTAAATCAGAGCTAAAATGAGTAGACTGGCTGAAGTCTACGCTGTGAATGTGTCCAGGAGAGGAAAAGCTCATTCTAACTCCTACAATTAGCTCAGTTAAAAATGCTGACAGACATTAGAGTCCTGACACAGACATATCAGGACCGAGTATCATCCACTGATGTGACAGTGTATTAATCAGTGAAGTGTTTTGTCAGGATGAAACCTTGGAGACATAAACAGAAGAGCACAGACCCAGATGGCATCACTGTTCCGCTACCAGATCTGCAGGAAACGGGCTCCGAGTCAAACATTCCCAGGAGATAAGGGCGACAGTAGACTCATCTGTCTCATAACGCAAGGTAAACAAGCACATTACTCTAGCCACGGCGAGCATTAAAGTGTTCTTGAACTCTCTTACTGGTCAGTAACACTTCAGTCTAAGTTTGCTTAAACCGAGTCCTGTTGACTCAAACCCCCTGTAGGACCTCTGCAGGCATCACTCCAAAGCAGGCCAGGTGAGGGCAGAATAATTAGCTCAGGATCATCAGGTCAAGGTTCAACAGTCTAATGAAGACCTCATTTGGCTGAATTTCTTGAGACCCGATCAACCTGGACATCTCGAAGGTCTGAAAGACATAAAAGAAACTCTCCTTCTAAAGAATTTAGGTTGAAACCTCCTGAACCAGAGTTGAACCAGCTAAAAACCCTGTAAGGATCGGAGCCACATAGACATCACATTCAAATTAATGCATAAATGAGTGGAGTTCAGACCTTTGATGTTTGAAATGCTGTTTTTTTTTTTTTTGTTTGCTTGCGTGCTTTTTGTAAAGAACATGAATGCAGAGCAGCTCACCCTGATGTCATTTAAAAGCTCTCTATTCAGGGGAGAAAGAAAGATTTACACTGTTCTTCAGGGGCAAACTTTGAATATTTCAAAGAGCCAAGCACTTCATCATCCTCATGGTGAGTGACTGATGTGTGTGTGTGTGTGTGTGTGTGTGTGTGTGTGTGTGTGTGTGTGTGTGTGTGTGTGTGTTTGTCACATCCATTTTAGCTTTAGAACAGTTTTTGCTGTCTTTGTGAGGACCGATTTTAGCAATGCAAGCCTATGCCCCTCTCCTCGCTTTAAACTCGACTCTCCTGCCATTGGGCTTTATATGTTAGAATATTAACTGGAGGCTGAAGTCCCAACCCTTAAAATGAAAGATTAAACTAAGTTGTTTTTTTTTTTTTTGTTGTTGTTGTTTTCTCTCTCATTTTAGGATTCAGGGCTGGTGGAAAATACAGCAAAGACAGACAAGCTGCAGCTGTATTCTGTTACACCTCTAAGTTTTCCCTTAGACCAGGTAAGTAGCAGGAATAATTACTTTTTTATGTGAATGATTACATTTGAAGATATTTTTTATATTGTAAAATGAAATGATCAGGATGTTTGGGTGCAATGTCTTGACTTCAGTTAATTAGGACACCCCCTTATTTACTCCCACTTATAAGGGCTAAAATCACACAATCAAACTGAAAATCATATCAGATTATGTGTGCATGATTACCACACTGTTATTCAGCAGTTTGAGAGAGTTTTACCCTTTTTAAGGTCTGGTAAGGGATGTAAAGAGGTATCAAAATAAATCACCTATTTTCCTCTGTAGAAAATAATCTATGAGTGGAGGATAACTGGCAATACGCACCGACTGCGGCGGTCAAACAAGCTCACACAGAAAACCAACCATGAGATGCTAAATAAGTCTCCAAAAACCATAAAATGTTATCACGATACCTACAGCAAGCTCTTACTACTGAAAGTACTTATTTGTACAACCAGAGAAAGATTTTTGTTGGAGGTGTGAGAAGAGAAAACATCTTCTCTATTAGAAAGAGGCAAGATGAACCTTTGCTATCAAGACCATAAACAAATACCAGAATTTCTGCGATATTAATATTTGGACACCAAAAGGAAAGACATGTTCACCATAAATCAAATGCAAAAGTCAAAGATAAGTATCTCATACCGATTGTGAAGTACAGTGGATGTTTTGCTGTAGTATAGCCTGACCAGCAAATCATGAAAGAATCCACTCTAAAGCTATAATATTTAGGAGGATGTTTGTTGAAAAAGAGTGATCAGTTGTAAAAACATCAAAGCTTAAGTAAAATTGGACCCTACATAAGAAAAATGTCACATTTTATGAGCAAATCTACCAATGATTGGCTAAAAACCAAGTGTCCAGTAATTAGAAGGTTTGGACTCATGAGGTTTCCAGTTGGAGGATATGTATTGGGTATGAATTAGTGGTATCGGAAAGCAATTAATCAACCTTTTAATACTGAACTGTAGGTACCTTATAAATAACATTGCAAGTACAGGTTTTGGGGCATACCTTAAAAGTATCCTACCTTTTACAGCTCCAAAGTATACTGTAGTTGCACTGTAATTCCTCAGTTTTAGCAGTACCCCAAAAAGTACATTGAAAGTAGCAGGTTTTATAATGTACTACTAGAGGGGACTAAGAACTAACCCTTGCTGAATGCCGTTAGAATAGCAGAAGAAAGATTTTTAATGATTGCTGGAAAAAGAACAAAGTCACAGCATTTATCTCTTATCCTCAACAAATATGAACCCATAATTAGGTCTCAAAACAGCCCAGCTGCTCTCGCCAAACAGGGTGAACGCTGAGCTAATGGGTATGTTAATAGGCTTATACCTGCCTCATTACGAAGGCATAAATGGCTCCAACTTTAATTACTACTCTGTCCTCCATTTAATCAATGTGTTTGTTCAGACACTTTCAGCTGCAACTCTGTGCTAAACAGCCTTGGTTTAAAACAAATTTAAACAGTTATTGAAACTGCTAATGAAGGAAGACATCATAGATATAATTCCTCTGCAGAGACGTTCTCACAGTCACTTCTCTGAATTTTATTGCCTCCTCCATACGTATTTATAGCTTTTTTCACAACTGAGGAGATCTGTTTGCTTTTACATACTTCGATATCACAACTCAAACTAAACATAGTTGGCTGTTTGATTCTTTGACTACAATACAGAGATTTATACCCCTTAAACTTCCCTTCTCTTATATTAGTCACATCAGAATAAAATTCATAATGCTGAAGGTATCAATTATGCAATAATCCTCCCAACTTCTATGAAAGGTAGCGTCATGGAAAAAAATAAGTAGATCTACAACTTGCTGCTTTCATAGGATTTGAGAAAGTATCAGCAATGTGCCCAAATCATTTGAATACTTGGTCATCATCAGTATGACCACCTCTATAAAAGAAAGAGTTTTGGATGTTTATAGGTCTGGAACAAATAGATATTTATCAACTTGATTCCAAAGTTTGAAGCAATGGCTTGAGAAAAGCATCTATTTGGTCAGTCAAACTGTAAAGGGTAATAAAGACAATGCCAAACAATCTAAAGTCTATCATTCTACACAGAGATGGATTATTCCCGAGTGGAAAACATTTCAGACAGCTGCCATTGTTTCTGGAAGTAGAGGTCCCAGCAGATTCAGCACCAAGGGCAGAGTGTGTGACTAATAATCCAACAGCTCCATCTTATACTCTAGAGCTCAGTTAGCTGGGTTTCCCTTTAATGATTGGCACAATGAACTAAATTTGACCTCAGTGTTTTACAACTAAGATTATATTGGAACGTTTGTAACTGACTTTTAATCTGTTTACATGATTGGATCAAATAATCCAACTTATTCATATTGATATTGTTTATGTCATGATGTGGTTGTAGTGTTGTTGGACCCGAATCCAGAGAAGCAGAGGCAGCGAGTAGATTTGGATATTTAATAAAAAATTAAATAACAAAAACTTGGAATGCAGGGAGCCAGAGAAGAGCAAAACAGAAATCCAGGAGCAAGAAAGCAAAGTTTGATGGGGAAGTAAAGGGTAGGTAACGAGAGGATCCAGCGAGGAGTGAGAGCAAGAAAGGAGCTGAAATACTGGGAGTGTAAATGCTGAAACAATGGACTGGGGTTAACTGGCTAACAGTTTGCAGGTGTGAGGAAAGAGAGCTGAAGGGAGACTGAGGAGAGAGAGAGAATGGCACCAGGGGACAAGGGAGAGTAAACAGAGGAGCAAGGAAAATAAATCTAACAGAGGATAACTCGACACAAGGAGTAAACAAACATATTTAAACTAGAAGAACCAAGAAAGGACTGAGCTAAAGTAAAACAGACAGATTATCTTATAAAGTACTTTGAGACAAACTTTGTTGTGAATCATCTCTATGTAAATAAATGAAAATGAATTTAATCAAACTGACTGAGCAGATATAATTACTCTAGAATGGTTGCAGGAAAAAGCCTTTTCTCCTCATAAATAACACTTTGAATGTTCACCTCGTTTGAAGAAAACCAAACACAGATTAGCACAATAACACTCAAGCACGGTGGTGGAGGGAGGATGATTGGGGTTGTTTTGTTGCTTCAGGACCTTGGCATCTTTCAGTCACTGAGTTAAGAATGAACTCCTCTGTATACCAAAATGTTCCAGTCAACTGTGAGTCCACCTGTGCGAAAGCTAAAGCTTGGTCCAAACTGGGTCATCACCAGAACAATGATCCCAAATACAGCAGCAGATCTACAACAGGAACCCTGAAAGGGAGAACATGCAAACAGTTGCAACGGCCCAGTCCAAGTCCAGATCTCAAAATGGTTGAAATGCTGTCATCGAACCTCAAGAGAGTGTGGAGAACTGAAAGCTGGCAAACGTTGCTGATCTGCAGCAGCGTTGGAGAGAAGAGAGGACCAGGCACTGACAAGGTCAGTCAGAAAATCACTGCTGGTCTTAAAATCTATTTATTCATGGGATGCACTTAGTTTATCCTCATGAGCATATTTGTGAGAATGTAATTACTTCTCATTCATCCTAAGAGCAATTATCTTTCTTCCTCCAGATGCTTCTTTGGAATTGCACAATTTCTCCTAATAATTTACCTAACATTTATATCTAGGATGGAAAAGAAAGACATAGAGATGAGCCTCTTTAGGAAACCCAAGGTACCACAAGCAGCTTCATCATCAATAGACGGTACGTGCTCACCAAGCAGAAAGCGCTCGGTTACCTCAACAAACCCAACAAGCCACTTTCATAGAGGCAGAGCCAGCGCTGTGAAAAGACACCTGATTTCATTCATGAGACAGACGCGTTCTTAAGGAATGAAACATCATAAAAACAAAGACCAGATTTTCACTCACATTTTTTAACTAAAGAGCGATCCAAGATACTGACAACAGAGATCTCACCATAAAATATGCTACAGTCTGCAGAGGTTTATTCACAGTTCCCAGAATGATAAGCTGCTAAATCTTGTTTTCATTTTTTGACGTTTAGGCATTTCAAAGGAAGGGATTTTGAACTCTAAAGATTAGAATTGGCATAAAAAAGTCGAGTGTGCCATTGGTTAATCCCAACAGATTCAGAGGATTTAGGAATAAGCTCCAAGTTTGACATTTCTTTTGGTAGATTTATGAAGGGTCTTATTCATTTTCTGGAGTTTATCGGATAGCGTCTTCTGTTTGCCTGTGCCCACCTTTTTTCATCATGGTCAAATTTATAATAATTGGTGATCTATTTCACAACATGTTCTCTGTTAACCTGTTACCCATAGCAACATTCCAGTTTGAATGTTTTATAGAAGTCTTTTTGGGTTGTTTGATTCATTTGTAGGATAACTTCTATGATTAATATGCTTGTCCATCTGCCTCCTCAAAAAGCATTAAGTTCTCACCTGTTGTACTCACCTGCATGGCCACCCTCTGTCGTCATGCTCCCAGGTGTCTGACCGTTTGCTTCTGTTACGGTCTTTTGATCTTTGTTTTTTTATTCTTTCAGTCGCCCTACTCTGCTTGTTCAGGCAGCTGCCTCACCTAATGGTGCACTTTAACCTCCCACTCTGGTGCACCCACGCCTGCACCTCATTTGGTCTTCAAACCCACTGGACCTGAGGACCAGTGTAGCTCACACTATTTGCCAGGTTGTCAATTTATGATTGCAGAAAATAAACCAAATTTACTTCAGAGCAGTTTCTGAAGATTTTTTGTTACCTGTAATTTCTTGGTTTCTCCTCAAGATCTGTTCCATGATACAGACCATATGTCTCCCACGTTGAATTTTTCCATCATGTCTTTTGGCTTTCCTGTTATCAGTCAGGAAAATGTCCAATTGGTGTCCTTGTTTTCCATCAGTCAAGTAAGATCATATGGTTTATTTTGATAATCATACAATCATCCCTGCCATGTTGAACTCTAGAAAGAGATGACATCTTTGTGCATCTTTGTTTCAACAATCAGCTGTCGTGAGCTTTCCAGTCATCTTGATTTGCAGCATCAATAATTTTACAAGTTTTATGGTAAAGACGTGGTCATCCAACCTCTCACTTTCTTTAAGGTTATCACAACATACCAAGGGGCGTCATGCAGGATCTCCGAAGTAAGGATCTGATTTTGCACACATGCAAAATCTGACAGAACTGCATTCTCAGGTCTTGTCTGACTGTTTGTCCCCGAACACTTCCTTAACAATGTTGTTTAATTTTGCAAAAGCACAAATGTATCAGTCAGCTCACTAATCCTCTATTTGTGTGGGACAGAGGTAGGCACACCTCCGCTAAATTTGCTAATGCGCTAATAGCGGAGCTAATTTTTGATTAGTGCATCAGTGCTTTTGCTAACTTTGAAAACATTTAATGCACTTAGCTTTTTACAAATAACTTTATTTCAATCAACATACACAAACAAAATAAAATACATCCAGTAGAGCACAGGATATAAACATAAATACAATATCTAAGGGTGCTATGGAACGTGTAAATTATAATGTCAAAATTAAATTGGTACACGACAGTTGAAGTCTTTCGAAGGCATTTGAATTGAACTTAGCAGCTTAGCACTTTAGTATTAGCTTCTATTAAATACTGTGTTGGTGTAGTGCTTTAACATTAGTGGAACTAATATTTATGATTAGTGCTTTAGGGCTTGCACACTAACTTTTTAGTTTGTGGTACTCACCACTGGTGGAGGACTTTTGCGATCATATTCTGTGTTTATGGACTTTTCTTGTGGCTGAAAAGAATACCTAGAAGTGGCTAAATGAAAAAACAAGTTCATAGGTGGTTGCAACAGCCTGACTGTCAGCCACAGACACAGCAGATAAAAAAAAGAAACTTTCCTGACTCCTTCCTGCATAAATCGTCTAAAGTTTACCTAAAGTTCTTTTGTTTATGGCAAGAGTTTTTCCTGAACAGAACATTGTTTGTTTTCACTGCAAAGACCTGAAGTCAGCCTCATATTCTTCAATGTTCTCATAGAATATATTCATACCTTTTTTCTGGGTCGTTTCACAGTTTTATTGGATTATTTTAGCAATAAGTCTCCTTTACTGGCCTCTTGACTTTTAGATTTTATTAAAAATATAAAAGCAAATTAGCACCCACTCCCTCGGGGGTGAAAAGAGAAGCCTGCAGTAACAGTTCAGTCATAGTTTGTTTTTCACCACAGTAATAAATAATTTAAAATGCATAAGCAAGCTGTTTAGAATAGATTTGTTTCTCGTTGATAGCTGGAAGGTGACAACAGCATTTAGAAACTACCTTTAATAACACTGAGGGGCCGTGCTGTGTGTGCTTTCTTGGAGGGATTATAGAGGAGCCATCTGTTAGAAATATTAAGTGCATTTGGTGGAATGCTGTTAGGATACTTGTTTAGTCATGAAATGCCTCTCTCACTGAGTAAGGAACAAACTGCTGAGTCGCTGCTCTGTAGCCCTGCTGCTCTGCTACCTCACACATAAAACCAAGGAACAATTTATTGCTTTATGTTCTGATTGTAGGTGTTGGCGCTGTGGGCAGCCCCTTCCATGTGGGCTCCCACAATCCTTCACAGCGATGCCACAGACCTGCTGCTCGGCTTTCCACACAAGCACACACTTATTGGCCCCGTGCTGTTAAATGCGGACCGTGTTGTACTCACTGGAAGAGGACTGAAGTGTTAGTTTACTACCTTTACCAAGTCTCTTTCTTTTCAACACCATTACTTTGCCAGAGCAATAGTGTTGTAGAATAACAAAATGTGTTCGGGGGACTTTTTAATACATATTTGCAATGTACTATAGTGAAAATATACACATGAAGATTTCCAGGAATAACTTTAGATCAGTGACTAGGATAGTTTATGTCACAGGTTCTAATACTCTTTATTTAATTCTCTACAAATACAGTTTAGATTTCACCTTCAGTTATGTCCAGTTTTCTTTGACCTTTTGACTCTTAGAGATGTTTCCTGAAAGGACAGAGCAGCGATTCAGAGATCAGTTAAACATTAACTTAAGCATGAGGAGTTGAAACTTCTTTAGGTTTTAAGTTCAGATGCATTAAACTAAAATTATTGGAGCAATAAGTTCAGTTCTTTCATTCTGGAAGCAGGAAGACAGCAGGGTGTTCATCTGGACGTACCGTTAAATAAAGTTTTATTCTTATTTCCTCTGACAGACCAGATTTGGTTGTCTGCTGCATTTGTTTCTGTGTGGTCGGACTGTTACACACTCTGTTTGTCTGCTGCAGCTGTTCCTGCCCATCACACTTTAATTCTATGTGAATCAACAGAACAAACTTCAGTTCCAGTTCTAATTTATTTATTTGAGAGGGCCACAAACATTAATAAACATCAGTACTAGGTACAGATGTAAATATGCCAGAGTTCACAACACAGCTGATTTTCCTCTGTTCTCCCTAAACAGTTCATCAAATACAGTTAATACATGTATTCATACATGTGTAGATGATAAAACGTGTCCAGTTTTAAGTGTTCTTGACTGTAGAGCAACTGTAACACCTGTTGGTAACTAGACTTTATTATAAATTACTTGAAAATTAAATGAAAATTAATTCAACAAATCAGAGCACTCCTGCTGCCTGAAACAGATCTAAGCATTTAACAGTTCACGACAAACAACCACAGACATGCAAAATGTAACATAGTTTTAAACAGATTCAATCAGATTGCTTATGTGGATGATTTCCGAGTTGATGTTTTTCTTACATAATATCATAATTTTACTAAAAATGCAGCATGAACTTCATTGTGCTCTATAAAAACACATTAGCTGTGCTTTAGTTCAATCTATATTTTTTGGCTTTTGGACAAGAATAGCAAAAAGTGATGTGATGTAGAGCAGCTTTAATGTACATTCAGGCGTATTTAGAAACTGAAAATATGAACACAACAAGTAGGAACCAAAGAATGTTATTGAATATTTGATGGGTTTATTTCAGTTTTTATCTGACTGGCTGAACCCAGAGATCTTGTGAAAAGGAAACTTTCACAACACTGACAGCTGATATTTCGTTGCATTCACATGTAGATGTGTTTCTGACAATAACAGAATAGAAATAATCTTTATTGTTCCTCAGTCGGGAAATTCAGGTGTACCAGCGGCAAAGTGACAGGAAAATGGAAGCATGCAGATTCTCACAAAGATAAAAATATAAAAAACAACAAGTAAGAAAAGAAACTGTACTGAAAGAGAAAATGTGTAGCAAAAGGAAAAAATGCTGAACAGTTATTACAAGTGGCAAACTCAGATACAAAGAGATGTGCAACTGAATGGGACCATTTTAAAAATGTACAAAATATATGTTATATTTTTGCATAAAAACTAACAGCAGACTATTTACAAGAAATGGAAAACCTGCAAAAAACCTCCAGGATGTAAACATTTATTGACTTGTTTGTGAGCAGTGATGCCTCTAAACAGCTGCTGGGGGGAAGGATCTGTGATAACGCTTCTTTGTGCACCTGTGATGAAGCAGTCTGTCCCTGAAGGAGCTCAGGGTGGGAGACACAGTGATGTTATTTTTGCCAGAGTAATAGTGCAAAATGAAAAATAATAAATGCAAAGAAACACAAGAAATGAACTTTTTAAAGTCAAACTTCAGAGAAGAGCAACGTTGTTCCCGAATAAAAATATGACACAGTTGAGGTGCTTTGGAGACAAACAAGGCCTGAAGGTTTATCCGTTGTAAAAGAATAAGAAGATAAAAGTCAGTTCAATATAAATATTAATGGGAAGATCTGAAAAAGAAAAATAACTCTTGTTTTACCCACGCTTGATCTGTCCAGAGCTGGGAAGTACATCAAAGTGTTAAAATATCTGACCTTCAAAATAAAAGCAGACTTTATTATCCTGGACAAAGTTCAGAAATGATTAGCTTTTTAATTTGACTGCAAATGAAAAAAATAGTAATGCTTTTCTGCCTGTGTGACAACATCCTGGAAGTGTAAATTCCAGAACCAGATTGCAGCAGATTACACCATCCCGTCTGAAACGGGGACGGTGAGGAGGACTGTCCCTTTAAGCCTTCCATGAGGTTCTGACAGGTGGTTAAAAGCTTCTCTCTCACCATGAGTACAGACGGGTTTTCAGGAAGCAGAGCATTATTAGCATATCAGAAATATTATCTCATTTTCACACTCTGAGCAAACTTCTGCATCGGTTCAGGGAGCTTCGTGAAACTCTTCTTTCTTCTAAAGTTTGACTCACATGAGAACGAGAGTCAGGTTCAAACTGGTCTCAGCTGGTTTTAAGCACAGCAGAAGTTACTGCACATCATTGTAGACATCTTAAGTAATTTATAACATTCATAACAAATTAGATCAAAATAAATAAACCAAAGCATCTTAGATGAACTCACCAGAGCAGAGCTGGTCTCCTGGAACAGCCCGACGAAAGCTGTGGATGTTCTGCAGTTCCTCCGAGGCCTTTTCCTTCCACTCGCTGCTCACTTCGCTTCCTCGCTGGATTCAGAACCTGCTGGGTCCTGACTGGATTTGTTTGATCTCAGAGCTTGTCCTTCAGTATTTGAGTACTACCACATGAACATTTCAGAGATGAGCTGTTGAATCTCATCTGTCGCGACTCTCTGCAGGCCAGAGTTCAAATCCTTTTCATCCACATTACACGTACGCACAGCCACCCCCCACAAAGTGAAAGTCTGTTCAAAATTATTGTGACAAAATATTAATAATTTAAAAAACATAATTTTGGATCTAGGGAGACAGGGGAGCGAGTTTTGGTACCAGTGAATCTGTACTCTGCACTTCTGAGAACTTGTTAGGTGCTTGCTGGGTTTTCTGGGGATGCAGTGTTTTCACTTGGCTCATCCAGGGTATGTTTCCTGAAACTTAAAGTAAGTCTTCTTGCTTTACCACAGAGGTCCCACAGCCTGTTATTAATGCTGCCAAAACCCTCAACCATGCCTCCTCTGGAGAAAGAGTAAATACTCAGAATAAATTAAGAAACAGAGACACAAGAGATGTAACACTTTTATGTGGTTATTGCTTTTCACCAGATGTCTGGAGGATCTGAGCGGAGCACACAGCTCATATGTGAGGCAGCAGGAAGTGCTTCCAGGATTTTTTATGGCTTCCTGAACAAGCAGAGATGTTCAAAAGAAGGTGTTTTCAGTGCTTAGTCGGATTATACTGTAGAGATTTAGATTAAGTCACTCTATAGATTAAAAGAAACTTGTTGAAATCTTAGTTGTGACTGAAAACATTAAGTTAACAATTAGTTTTTAGTCAGGTGACTTTTCTGTAACTGCTGGCTGGTATGAAATACTTTTACACCATAACATCAGCCTTACAGGATGTTGAAGTCACGTGGACTGAGATCAGGGCTTCATCTGCTGTGCTGATAGTGTCGCTCTGGGCTGTCATGGTCAAGAAGGAGCTGGGCTGAGAGGTGAAGTTCTCAGTTTACTAAACCATCCATGTTCCAAGTCGGTCCATGAGGACTTTGACCAAGAGAACAAGATCCTGGAAACAAGCAGCAGAAACGAGGTTCCTCTGTAGGATGGCCAGCTCCACCTTAGAGATACAGAGAGTTACGTCATCTGGGTGTTTCTCTGGGGGGTCTCTTCAGGACAGACCCAGAATTCACAGGATGGGTCATGGGCTACAAACACCTTGGGATTCCCCAGGAAGATGCGGAGAATGGTACACTGGGAAAGGGACGGACGGACGGACGGACATGTTTCTGTTGACGATAGAAATGAGTCTTTGATGCTTTGGTTTTCTTCTAGAGTGAAGCACTCAAAAGTTGCTGGATTTTTTTGGGCCAACAGACTTGTTATCTTAAAACACATGGAGGACATGACACAATAAATGAAACCGTTTCACCAACGTCTCCTCTGAATGAGACTGGGACCACCAGCGTGGCCATCGATATCATGCTGTCGCTTCATTTTCCACTGAAACAGAAACGCAACGGTCAGTGAAACCTCCAGTCCCGGCGTCGGTTTGAGGTGACCTTAAAGACGAAGATTGGGAAGGAAAGAGACAGATCCCAGTCCAACAGGCTCCACAGTATCTTCAGCCTCCCTTTACTTTGACACAACTTTTGATTTATGGATGAAACAAGGGGTGAACTTGTTATTGGGCCTGAATGTTCGCGTCTTATGAGATATAAGACGAGTAACTGGACCGGTGAACATCTTCTAATGTGCGTTGGACTCCACCTGAGCACACAAACCTTCACCCAGAGTTCGATCCACCGTTTGATGTCACCAGCAGTTTGAAACCCAACGCTCAGAGTCAGAAGACAAGGAGACCATGATGGAGAATAAAACTCCGGTTCTGCAGGCTCTGAAGCAGATAATGTGGCTTCAACCTTCTGACTTGAGAAGATCAGCTTCCAAAGTGACCGAAAAGGTGGCGGCTGCAGCAGCGCTGGTTTCACCAACCCGTCATCCTTTTTATCCTCTATCCTGGATATTTACAGAGTAAAGGCATCAAAAATCAGTTTGTAATTTGCAGAGTCACATTGCTATGAATAATTCAAGTAGTTACATAACTAATAAAAACACATCAACGAAGTTGCAATTTGTGTTATTTTTTAACAGTTAAGGATATTTTTCTGCAACAGAAATTTAAATTTCTGCAGCGTTTTCCATGATTTCAGCTCATGAGAAAACAGATTGAAGCTTCTGCAACTCAAACTTGTCTATTTTCATAATCATTTCCTCTGATTTGAAACATTTGGAAAGAACTTTGGAAGTATATCGTTTTAAAAAACAAACATTAAGCACCAATAAGATTTACAAAGCAAGAAAACTTGTAACTTCCAGCTCTTTTATATTGAAAAATAAGTTTTTAAAAGGATCACCATTGTTTTTAGTGATTATTTTACCCTCTGTTGCCAGCTTCAATTTGATTGTTTTCATTGTTTTATGCATATTTTCCCAAACGCAAACAATTTCACCAGAGGCCATGGTAAAGTTAGCTGCTCTTGGATCTCCGGCTGCCGGTTTGATCGATCTGCCGGATCATCTGTGGCTCTTCGGTCGTCTCCAGCAAACCAAGCGATGGAGCATCATCAGGTCTACAGCAACGATAGAAGGTTTTTCTGTGGTTTCCAGGTTGTTTGAAAATGATCAGCCGATGCAGATTGATCCGACCAGCAGGCGCCACTTAACCACCGCCTCTTGTGAAATTGTAGGCTGTGATCATCTGCCACCATACAGCATGTTGTATCTCTCTGATATGAATGTTTTATTCCTGAGTTCCTTTAAAATTGCTATAATTGAAATAAAAAAGTGCTGCTTTTCCTCAAACTTTTGTCGGAGGTCCTCTGGCCTCCTTTGGTGCTCTGAGATGTTCAGCTTTACCTGATTTGGGTCTTTTTTTACACCATACAATGCTTCCTATTTAGAAACAGCATGAAAGGGTGAGGGAGTTTCCTGAAGCTGAGATGTTTGGCACCTTGAAGATGTCAGTGACTGTGAAATCCTTCTCCTCATCTGTAAAATGAGCATTTATACGTGGTGCACCGCTGTGGGAGGGGTGAGATAAATGAAAAGGGCCGAGGAAGGAAACCTATTTGAGCAGAGTTTCTGACTCTCCCAGATGGAAGCATGCTGTGTGATCCGATCCAAGAAAAGAGCAGCTGAAGCACAGGCTGCTGTAGTCTTCAGCGTCAGCTTCAGAGAGAAGTGTCCAAACAAGCCGAGGCATTTCCATGCAGACAGAGAGCATCTGTTCGCTGCTGCAGGTGCTTTCAGTGGCAGGTGACCACCAGACCATGGACCATGCTGGACCATGATTACTGGTTTCTAAAACATGGGTGTCTGGATCTAAAACACAGTCATAGGCCAAATATTTAATTTCTGCTCACAAAAAGCTGTTTCAAATTGGCCTCTTTGAGGAGAATTTTACATCCTGCAACTCTGTGGAAACTGTTAAAAAATGCTTTCCAGCACCAGCAGAACTCAGGGCCTGAAGCATGACAGCTGTGGTGCTGATGATGCCATACGGTAATCAGGGCTGGAGGGATGGTCGCCGCGGGGGTTACCGAACCGACCTCACCAATTATTTCAACTTACATCAGCACTGCTGGGGGGATTTTAATGCCCACACTGTAGTGTTCAAATATTCTTTTCCTCTGTCAGTGCATCCACGGGTGCATTTAGGAACAATTGCTTCATTAGTTGCAGAAAAACAAGCATAAATCAATAAAAGCATTAAGAACTAAAGAAAGGAATGGAGGAAAACCATGCAGAGGTGGAGAAATATTGCTGTTCTGCAGGCTTCAGTGAAATAATATGTCAGTCTGGCTGAGCAACATATTTCTTCTCATCAGCATATGACAGCTTTTACATTTCGAACTGTAGAACAGCACATTGTGTTTGGCAGAAAACCTTCAGAGTAATGAATCATTTTGTTTTTTTAAGGTGTTATTGTTGCTGGACTCTGCACACATCATGTTCTTTCTCGTTTCCTGGCCTAATTACCTTCTTGTCTGACCACGAACAATAGCAGCAGGACAGCTTCCTTCAAATAAATCCCAGAAACCTTTTCGTCAAATCTGAGGATAACTCAGAAAATTAGAAAATTGTGAAAAAGTTCCATCTTTTTTGTTACTCATTTGAGAAAGTGAAACTGATATATCATCTATATTCATGACACAAGCAGTGAAACATTTCATGTCTTCATTTCTTATGTTTGATGATTATGGCTCAAAAAAATTAAAAACCAAAAATTTGGTGTTTAATATTGAGAAAAAGTGAAATACAGTATTCACCGAAAGTTAAGTGGAAGGAAAAAGTGTGGTTGGAAAAGGTATACCAGCAATAGGGACAACCTTGGGAGGATTTTCCAGCAAAATTCATTCAAGAATTTGGGGGTGCTGTTCAGTGAACGGCCAAAGGATCAGCGCCTCAAGAGCCACTCATGTGGGCTACAAGCGTCTTACCTGGGGAGGGAAAAAGAACCGGGCTGTTGCTCGCTGCTCCAAACTCCTCAAGGGCCCAGAGTCTGGAGGAAGAGTGGAAAGAACCAGAATCCATGTTGTTTGAAGTCCAGTGGGAAGTTTCCACTGTCAGTGATGATCTGGGTCCCCATGTCGTCTGCTGGTTCTGGTCCACTGGGTTTACTGGAGTCCCCGGTCAACAGGTGACAGGATGTTCTAGAGCACTTCATGCTTCCGACTGTTGACCAGCTGTTTGGAAATGCTGGTTTTATTTTACACACTGTACCCGAATGTGGTCCAGTGCCCATGGTGGCGCTGTGGCTGATTGGCCCAGACGGGTCTGACCAGAACCCCACAGAGGATCTATGGAGTGTTATGAAGAAGAAGAGGAGAGACACCAGAACCGGCCATGCAGATGACCTGAAGGTTCCATCAGAGCAACCTGGGCTGCCAGAACTTCAGCAGAACCATGGGCCGACCTCCTCTCTTTGAATTTCTTCCAGTCGCATCCTTCCAGGGACTGGAGTTTACTTCCTGTCAGAGGTGGCAGCTGCAGGCTTATTGCTGAAAATGACGGCAGTGATTTTCACTGCGGGGGCCTTCCTCCCTTCCTCCCTCTCAGCCGGGGAGCGAGACCTCGGTCGACACCCTCTGAGTGTTTGTAAGAGGACATACGACCAAGTTATTTCATGTTTACAGTCATATTCAATAAACTAGAATATTACTGAAAAGTTCATTTATTTCTGCAACTCAATTCATTCAGTAAAACACAATTTATAAAATAATTGCTCACAGGCGGATGTTTGCAGCCCTTTATCTGTTCATTAGGCTGATTTTCTGCTCACCGCTGGAAGACCAATCAAACTAACAGACATAATAATATTACAGAAATGTGGGTTTAATGAAAAATATATCAAAGCACTTTTAATCTGACGAACGAGCCTCATAAGAATTTATATTCTAATTTGAGATTAGGACAGAAATTCATTTGAACCTTTTCATGTGGGGAAAAAAACATAATTTTCTGATTGTCTGCAGGAGCTCAACAGTATTAAATGAGTTTCTACAAGCAACAGATGATTTAATATGCAGTTATTCTCACTTCAGAAGCTTTTCCCTGATCGCATGTATGCATTAGCGCTGTCTCTTACGGTTGACGGTATTACGTACAGATCCTGCTCAGATGTTGGCCTTAAAGCCTGGAGGAGTGTGTCACCAGGTCAGAACCTCTGGATCTGCTGGGCTTCAGGACTGTGCTGCATCGGCGGAAACATTACGCTAATTAGATGAAAGCACTTGTGGGTTTTGAAGCCGAAAGTGTGTTTAAAACAGCTGGGAAGCAACACAACAAGAGCGGTTCTGATGTGGCTCCATCCGCTCAAACTTCTGACCTCCGCCCCCTGAACGTCACGAAACCCTTCAGCAACACAGCTTTGTTCCTCTTTGCTTTCCACCAGCAAGGAGAAAGTGAAAATCCTGACCCATGGGTTTTCCTGCCGAGTCTTTTCTGAAGCTGAAAGAAAGAGCAGCAGCAGAAGCTGCAGAAAGCCCGAGATGTCGACGCTAATGGAGGATGCCATGCGGACTGTGAGGCTCGTTGGAGATGTTTCCTCCAGCTTTCCCAGACAGCTTTGCTAACAGCACATCAGCGGCACATGCTAATCCCTTAGCTGGAGAGGAGCTCGTCATCCATTCTGACTCTAATTAGACTGGAAAGTAAACGTATTAAACACTAGGAATAATGCTGGTGCCATGGAGTATGGGATGGTAGAAGTGCCAGAAAAGAAATATTAATAAAAACGCAGGAATGTATGGAAAATCACTGATACATTTGTCAGATAAAACATTATGTATTAAACAACAATGGTAGCTGGAGATGAATGTAACATGAACAGCTGGATCATGGGGAAACGTGTTCTCAGTGCCATGAAGGGATCTGGAGTCAGATCTGGACAGAGGTTGGCTGAAAAGTGAAAACTAGATTTATATTTTTTAGTATTTCATTAAAACTACAGATAGATCCTGGAGGAACTGCGGTTTGGTCGCTGACTACAAACATGTCTTTGGGGACTGCCCAAAAATTAAGACCTTTTGGGAGAAGATTAAACAGAAGACTGAAGACATTCTTAGCACAGATCTTCCCATGGACCCTGTTTTATATCTGCTGGACATGTAGCCCAAGGATTTACTGACTAAAGCTCAGCGTTACATTATTCTGTTACTAGTTGCAAGGAAGAATATGACCGTAAATTAGATTAAACCCCGCCCACCAACTGCTGCTCAGTGGATGCAAAAATTGAAACATGTCTTCATAATGGAGCATCTGATTGCCCAATTACAAATGAAAATGAATATTTTTTTCATAAAAATGGTCACGACTGTCTATTTTATTGGACTAGTTTTTGGTATATTGCTTGATTCTGCAAATTTGTTGTCTGTAAATCGCCTTCATTGTTACACTTTGAGGGAATAAAGTAAAAAAAAAAAAAAAGAATTACTAAGATTAAAAAATCTGTTTTTCTGCAGTGTTATTGTGTTTTTGTGAACTCTTTAATAGCTGAAGAGTTTTATGGCTCAGGAAAGTTTGCATAGTCATGTTTTAGACAAATACAGCCTGTTCATGTTCCAGACTGCTGACTGATACCACAATAGAAAGCTTAACGGCCTCGGAGGTTTGCCTCATGTGAGCCACACTGCTGGAGGGAAACGTCCAGGACTTCTCTCTCTGCTCCGTTACATTAGTCAGATTTTTTTTGATTCTACACAGCTTCCCCCCAAAAGAAACCAAACTGAAACCGCCTGGAAGAGACGTCTCCGTCTGTCAAGACGAGAGTAAATGATGTCTGTCAAAGCTCTGGGGGTTTTCCTTGGCTCGTTCAGGCATCGTTTACTCTTTTTCCAGTCTTTCTGCTCTCATTATCATCACCAGAGACAACCTTGCAGCTCAGCTCACACCCCTGACAACCAAATCCAGTTGATACATGACTGAATGTTTGAATGCATATCTGTGGGTTAGGAAACTGAGGAAAAAAGAAAACGTGGACAACTTAAAATTTGTGTGGACTATGGGATATGATGTGTTTTCCAGGCTAATGTTGCTGCAGGTGAATAACAGAATAAATGCTGCTGAAGGACTGGTTATGTTAACAGCCTCTGGTAACAGAGCAGCTGCAGCAAGGCTGTTTATTTTAGCATATAGTGAGCTGTATTTTTGACCTTACTGGTTTGTAGTTCAGCATTTTTTTTTACTTTTTCATCTGCTTGGATAATCACACACCTACTGACACTTCCCTCTGGAGCTCAGACTTATCTGGTTGTGCTGCAGCACCTTTAATCAGACGGAGCTTATCTTGTGGCTTCAGCAGGTGTGTGGAGGATTCACCCAGAGTGAAACCAGAGCCGGGGTTTCTTCCAGGATCTCTCAGGAGATGTTCGAGGTTATTCAGGCTGGAACGAATTACAAGGCTCATCATATGTTATGTAAGGCTCTTCCTCACTGAATTAGTCGTGCTGGCAGGTTTGAGACACTGAACTCAACTATAGTACGGATATTTGAGCCCCATCCAGGAGAACAATGTGTGAAACAAAGGTTCTGAAGGAAAGGAACACTGCAAAAACACCGGATCTAGTTTCCAGTACAAATGTCTAGAATACGCTTGAAATAAGACAAAACTAACTTATAAGTAACTTTTCAGCAGATACAGGAGCTGGTTTTAAATCAATAATTCTTTGATATTGATGGAAAAAATTCTAGTTAAAGTGAAATAATCTGCCAGTGGAACAAGATAGTTGTCCCATATTATGAATTAAAATGTCTTGTTCCACTGGCAGATTATTTCACTGATAACGAGAACTTTTTCATCAATATTAAGGAATTATTGACTTAAAACCAGCTTCTAGATCTGCTGAAAAGTTACTTTGTCTTATTTCAAGTGGATTCAAGACATTTGTACTGGAAACTAGACCAGAAATACTTGGTAAGATTTGGTGTTTTTGCAGAGTTCAATGTGTTTATAATCATCTCTTTCATAGATTTGACAGATTGGTTCTTATTTTCATTATGTTTGAAAAAAAACTGGCCGACAAAACTTTTTAAAGCGAGCTCCAAACTCTGTTAGTTAGTGGTTAATGTCTGTGTGGAAGAGTTAAAGCTTTGTTGAACTGGTTCCTTCTGGTTTCCAACATGGTTTAATTGGTGTGGATGGTATTTTATCTACTGGAGGCTTCTTCATCTCACGGTTCGATTCCTGTTTGATCATCTCACAGCTTCTGGGATTAAAGTATTTCATAAAAGAAAAGTTTCATTTCAGAATCCTATCGCATGATGCAGACATGTGACCAATTACATCTCATTATTTTGCTTTGATATGCACTCATATTATATCTCATGCATGGCTTCAGGCTGTTGGAGAGTGACCCACTGAAACGACTCCACTGACGAAGACCAGGCATGGAATAAGTTCTCCAGCTGTTCTCAGGCTCTGAAGGAACATGAAAGTAGAACGTTAGTGGTATGGAACAAAAATCTCACATCACACAGTCAAACGGCGGGCGGGGGGGGAGTCTAACATTAGATGCAGGGCAGCTGAAAATTTATAGATCAACATTCACAGCCTTCCTCTCAGCTCTTCCTCAAGTTTACGCCAACTTATCTGCCTCTGTGCTGCAGCTGAGCAGATCCTTGTCACAGCTGGCAAAATGGGATTCACTGGGGGCAAACTAATGAGGAGTCATGTTTAATGCGTGTGTAAAAGCCTTAGATCTGTCATGTGACTCCTCTCCTGACAAAAAGTGCTGACTTTCTTGTAAGTTACTTTAAAACCAACCAGATTAACTGGCCTGTCACAACAGGGTCCTTCAGTTTAAAACAGCAGAACACATGAAATCACGTCTCTCACACAAGGGCTCTTAAGGTTATTCATCATTGTTTTTCATGATGTTGAAAATGTACCAGTGTTTTGTGTTTTTGTGTTGTAAATAGAATTGATTTTTTTTTCTCCAGCAAGTGAAATGGAATAAACTGAAGACTCTATTAATATTAAGTTATTATTACCACAACCACAGTCACTGTAAAGAATTTAGAAAAAAAAAAAGCCTTTATTCTGGTGTTGTTGCCCAAAGCTAAGCAATGTTCACAGATCGAAATCAGAATAATTGGCCAAGGTTGTGTGCAGCGTTCAGCTTCACAAGCTCACAGCCTACATACAGAAAGTAATGTCTGCAATAACAGCTAAAGAAACAACACAATACCCAGCATTTTGGCCTTTTTTATATAAAGGAAGGTGGTGATAGTATACATAAGGTTATTGCGTGACATAGGTGGCTACTCAGGCTGTAAGGTGCTCCTTGTGTCCATCACAGTCTAACATCTTAAAGTTAGGCAGCGTCGGGAAAGAAACAGCCTCTGTGGCAGCGGGTTTTAGAAATAGCACAAAAGGTAAGAGTCCAGAACGTGTGGGGTCTGCAAAGATGTTAGCTGCCCTTTTTCTGACCCTTGACCTGTACAAGTCCTGGATGGAGGGAAGGCTAGGGTTAGACCTGATTGTTCCTTGCAGTCTTGACCTGTCCTGTTCTGCAGATGGACAAACACAAGGCAGACTGAATGATGGCCATGTGGAAGATGACCAGCAGCTCCTTTGGCAGGTTCAGTTTCTTCACTCGCCACAGGACGCCCAGTCTATGCTGGACATTTTTCCAAACAGTGCCTGTGTGAGGACCAGTTCATGTCTGGAACAGGGTGGTTCCTAAGAACCAGAAATGATCCACAGAGGATGGTGAGGGCAGGCAGTGTGGGGGGTGCTCTCCAGACGCCCACCATCATCTCCACAGTCTTGAGCAGGTTTGGCTCCAGGTGGACCGTCCGATCCACCTCCTGTCTGTTTGCTGACCCGTCATTGTCCTGGATCACAACAATGACTGGTGTCATCTCAACCTCCAGGATTCCGGTGAGATGCATTTTTGGCCAAGATTATTTATACAATATGCGAAGGTACACGACATATCAGAGGATATATGTGCACATTGTGTTGTTTCAGAAACTAAAAAGAAGCGCAGCAGCCTACAAGGAAGAGAGTAACCATGTTAACAAATGGGTACGCTATTAATCTACTCAGAGTAGTGTCACAATTCCCATCTTGAAGTGAAAGTGGATGTCAAAGAAACTCTGCGAGAGAGGTCTTTTCAGTGTTTTATGAAACTTATACAAATACACAAAAATGCCCATAGTCAGACCATATATTCATGGAAAATAAAGAGCGCCTCATCAAAGTGGCTCTATAACTATGTAAACCAGAGAGAATTTCACTGCTATTATTTGGTTCTGGTCCAGATGATTAATAATTCATTTCAGCAAAACAATGTTGCGCTAATATTATATGATAATAATAACTGTAAGCTCTGTACCACAAGTAAACTGTAATTTTATGGCTAAAATAACACTTAGTTGGACACCAAGTTTACTCATAGCATTATTTGAAAACAAAGGCTATAAAACCAATTCTCTCACACACAATTTGTGAACAAAACCATAACTTTGTACACAAATCACACATAACTCTTTAGGCTAATATTATTATGCATGTTTTGAGTCTGACTGAATAAAATAGGTCTTGTAATAATTTCCTATCCATTTGTACGCCTTTGGCTACAATTTCCCAAGATATTATTTAGTGAAGATGTGTTTCTATTAATTTTGTTTTAATTTACTACTATTATTCTTATTATTTTAATTATAGTCATCTAAAAACATTTTCACTGTTAATTCCATGGGCCACCATCTTTTCTGCCATTCCAGTGTCTTTGTGACTGTGTGCCAGCCAGTAGGATTTTAGGACCATAGATGTCAGAGCGACAGGCCTGTTGTGGTGCTCACTCTCCTCCACAGGGATGCTTTCCAGGGGGAGTCAGAGTGAGTGTGTTGATGTTGACTTACCAAAACATATAAACATGTAAGGCAAATAAATGGCAGAATCATAGAGTGGTCGTAGTGTCAATACTACAGGTTTTCCCATTCCCTCTTGTTCTACAACCTTAAACTCCTAGGAAGCCTCCTGCTTGTCTCTTTTGAAGTAATTGACTATTAAACTCAAACTTTTAGTATTTTATTAACAGAAAGATATCTTAAAGACACTGAAAATGGTCAAAAAACATCATTGGAATGGTAAATAGACTGAATATGTAATGCACTTTCCTAGTCACACTGACTGCTTAAAGCACTTTTATACTACAAACTGGTTGGTAACTTAAGGTAAAGTGTCTTACCCAAAGGCAGATCGATATAGTGCACTAAGCTGGAATCAAACCCACAACCTTATGATTATAGGCCAACTACTCGTCCCACTGAGCCACAGCTGCCACACACAAGCACATTCAGAAATCAGGTTGGGATTGCTGTTAGTTGGAGCCACTCCAAGTTTTTGACAAGCTGAGTTGAGAGAATCTTCATCGGTGCTGATAGAGTGTCTGCACAGCATCACATTAGATTAGGTGATGTTGTCATTGGGCCATTGCTAATATATTTTAGAAGGTATGAGTGAAGGTATGATACCTTTTAGAAGGTATCAGTGCATATTTCCATTGGTCTTAATGATATAAAAGAGTAGAAGGAAGGATTATATTGCTTGGGATAAAACTGTTTGTAATCCAACAGGAGATGTTGATGACTAAAAGCAGATTATTGATTCAAAGCGTCCTTGCTAAACTTGGTGTTAGTCCCTGATGTTTGGCTGGTAAACATCTCGGTGCTTCGGGTTTGTTTTCAGGAACAAGCCTTTGTGCTTTAGCTCAGCCATCGGCCTTTCTTTCCTGTCTTCTGTCACGATTTTATGCTCTTGTTTCTGTGTCCCCTCCTAGCCTCCTGATTCATTCCCATTAAGTTCAAAATTTCCCCAAGAAGAGCAACAAAGGAGTCTTTGAGAGATCCACCAACTTTTCTTGCTTTCAGCACCTGATGTTTAGTTTTTTTAATTTTTGTTAAACCTTTCAGTATCAATCAGTACGCCATTTTTAGAGCCATCTTGCTGATTATGCTTTAATTAAGTCCATTTAAGCCTCTCTTGAGTTTGAAACAAAGTGTTTAAAGTCGAGGATGTTCTGAAGAAGAAATTCAGATTCAGCTTTTCTCTGAAGGCTTTCCATCAGAGACTCTGAGACAGGTGGAGCCATAAAGTAAAAACCAATGGCTTCAACATCTATTCAGTGACCTTTTTCTCTACACAACAGCAACACTTGGTCTCCTGCCAAACTTAGAAAGAGGGTGACTGTTGTCTCGAGCCACTTTCAGTTCATGTTTGTGCAATGAAGCTTGCTCATTTCTAATTTTTTCGTTTTGGAGCCCACCTCTGTTACCGCAAACAAACCTGTTATGGTTGAACTGCATCACCTCTTAACCTCTGGTTCCTATTTTTGTGGCCTCCTCTGGTTTCCCTGTTTGATTCTGAATGTGTGGCTGTTTTTTCTGTCACAAGTTAATCTGTAGCTTTTTCCACTCCAAGTCAACTTAAATATTTAACATTTATCTTTGTTGAAGCTATTTTCAACAAAATACAGATCCTGAGGTCATTAGCAGGACTTTGGAGAACTTGACTGCATACCGAGGAAGTGTCTCAGCTATTTAATTCAGGTGTGTTGGACAAACAGCTGTCAAAGGATGTCAGGGACACGAAGGTAGATCTGCACAAGGCTGGAATGAGCTGCAAGACATTTAGCCAGAAGCTAGGTGAGAAGGAGACAACTGTTGGAGGGACTATTGGGAAACAGAACCTCCATCTGGAGCTACTTGGTGATCTAAAACTACTTTTGCAATTCAGTTTTATAAACAGCATGTGGTATTTGGTATAAAATATGTGGTAATTCCACACCCTTGGCCAATGGTGTTGGTTCTCTTTGAGTTATTCTATGTTTCTTTTCAGTGATTCTTGCGTCTGCTCTTCCTGGAGAAGATTGCTGAATCACCTCCTACAATAGACAGATTATCAAGACTCATCAGCCTCTAGCCTGGTAGAAACCAGCCCCTTGTTCTACACTTTGCTTCATCCAGAGGCTTCCAGAGGCTCTGGACCCTCGGTTATTGAGAAACGATTGCTTGCTGGAGGTGTGAACTCCTTCAAAGTTTGAAACGACTAGATCTGATTTTACCCAATCGCTAATGTTTGGTCATGTACGTAATGCACCAGCACAACCATGAAGGAAGCTACGCTATGAAGCTCAGTAGGGCCACGACATCTTTGCCAGCAATAAAATGTCTTTAAACATTTCTCTTTCTCTGACTTTAATTGCTCAGTATTTAAAGCGTGGCCAACATGGACTGAATGGCTTCGTTCACTTCCTTCGCTGCCATTGCTAAAATACAAGCAGACTACAATTAGAAAACAGCACAGAAAATCAACATCATCGTTCACAACTCCTCCTTCTGTTCGCTGATTGGCCTGATTGAAATTCAACCAGAGAAATCGAGCTCAGAGGGAGAAATCCCAGACGAAGCACTGAAGGGATATGAGAATTGAGTGGAACTGTGTAGGAAGGCAATGGCCAGGCTAAAAGCCTCTACCTCCTTTGGAAGTTTCTCCTCCTCACTTGCTTGGCTGTCCATCTCATGCCTTCAAGGACCTCAGAGTCTCACCAGGTCATCTTCAGATTCTCAGCAGACATGTCGGTGCTTTCGGGAACCTCAGTGCCTCCTCCAGTCAGCCATTGCTAAATCCTCCTGTGAGCAACTGAAACCATCCACCCATCATAATTTAACTTGATAATACCCTCATTAATCAATGCTCCCTTCCTCCTTGAACTCCAACAGATTGCAGTCTAAAGATCTTGGGTCTTGCAAGAATGTTCTTTTAAACCTTTATCTGCCCCCAACATTTTCTTATTATTAATGCTAAGCTATTCATAGCAGTTTATCTAATTTAAGCTTATGCACTGCTGTTAGCATACTTCATTACATAAGTAAATATTAGTCAACATGCTAGTGATAGCGCACATACTAATGGTAGCATTTAAGCTAACATTAGCATCCTGCTGATCATGAACACCTTTTTTTGGACATTTTCATGACATGGAACCATGAAAGCTGCTTCGGCTTTAATGCTCAAACCTGAGGACTGCTGGACCCAACTTGGAATCACAACCTCTGATCCGAATCTGAGAACCATGCACAACTTGGGAGACCCCTTTTACATTTCTTCAGAAATGTTCTATTCTTATTAGTATTATCTTGACCACAAGTTTCCCTGAAATGGCAAGTTAGGGTGATGTCTCTCTGGTTAGAGGTACACTATAAGTAGCTTTGTTAAAAAGCATAGTTTGGTCTTCATATGCAACCAAAGGTATCCTGTCAAAGTTTCGGAACATTCTTAGACCAGCAGTTTTAATTAGAAATAGTCGAGCTGCAGTTGCTGCCAGATGATGTACCCATCCATCCACTTTGGCCCATTGGCTTGGCATTTATGTTGAATGTTGGAATGAAAACTGACATTTACATGTCATTTCGGAAATGTTAATGATTGAGCAAAGAGTTAGTCAACTAATCTCTTGATATCCTTAAAGAAAAAACTCAGCTGTAATAATAGCTCAGTGCCAGATGAACCAGACTGGATAACAGCTACGAGCATCATTTCACGCCTCATAGTCTGGCTATTAAAGCAAACCCACTTCAGTTTTTGAAGGTTTAATTTCAACATAATCAGTCTTGAACCACATTTGACTCACAGTTACAAACATATTAATTATTTTTTTTACCCCACAATTTGTGCTGCTGTCCAAATGCTGCAGCATGACAGCAGTATTAATTACCAATCTTTCCTCACTGCTGCTTTTCATTTTCAATCCAGGGACTCACTCTGGTCCTCTGGAAGCAGAGTATTAACAGGAATCACATTTTTCCACATCATAGGAGATGTTTTAAAGTTTAAGTAACAATCATTAACCAGATGGAGTCACAGGATATGCAGTATTATCGGCCTTCATGCTCGTGTAAACTTGCAAACTTTCCATCTACACGTTTCAGTTCAGGTTATGCATTTATATGGCACAAATTTACAACAAATGTCATCTGAAGGCACTTTGCACACAGCTGCAGGGAGAGACATGACTCACTCTGAGGACGGCCTACGGCAGACATGCCACCCTCTCATCATTGTCTCTGGTTACATTTTAGAAATTAATCACTAGCGACGTGCACGTCAAGCCACATCTGTCAGATCTTTTTAACTGCTTTTTCTGATGAGTAAGAAATGTGTAGGGTTATGATGTTGCAAACATGTGGAAGCAGAAGTTGTTACATCATTCACAAAATACCTCAGGTTGTCCTCATCACTTCGTAAACAAGTTGTGGTTTGATGAAAATTATAACCTGATCCATAAAAAATGTTTCACATCTTTCATGGGTTCCTTCTTATTTGAACATGACTGGAGAGCAACATTCCAGCTGTTGAATGTTCTCTGCACTCATCCAGTAACCCAGACACCCATCAGGATCCCCATGTCCCTCGACATGTGACGAGGTCCTCGTTAAACCAGGACATCTGGATCACCGTGGCACCATTTCTCCGTCTTGCTCTTTGTTTTTCTGCATATTTAGGGAATTTACAAAGACAGTTATCAAATTAAATTCAAGTCTAATGAGACATAAACCGATTCTGGCCGATTATAATCCGACTGGCTCCAGTTTGATGTAAATTGTCCCTCTTTAAGCCATTTTGCTTCACCACAAAGTAGCCATGGGACACATTAATTATGCCAAATCTGCATGATTATTCATCTGAGTGTACAGAACAGCTTGTTTCTTCTTCTGAGATTTGCTGGAATGCCAGATGGTCAGTGTGTCGCCTTTCTGATCCCAGATCTGCTATTAATTTTTTTTTAACAAGCAACACAGTTCAGCAGCTGATGGCTTAACTTGTTTTTTTCCTGACCGTTAAAAGATCAGTTGGTGTCCGCTGAGCTCAGGCAGAACTTCTTTCAGCCATGTTCATCTGAAACGGCTGCTAACCCATGCCTGCAGGGCGTCTTTCTTCATTTCTGTAAGTTTTCGCCAAAACATTTTGGGTTTTTAGAGGAAATTTAGGTAGAATCAAAGGTACTTTGAGGGGAAAATCTCTTGTTCTAAGGTCAGCTCTACAGTGGAAGCACATGGTGGTCCTTCAACAAGAGATGTTTCACCAGACAACAAAGCCACAGCTGTTAAAGAGTGTTTTTGCTGCTGCACATGAGCTGAATAGAGCAGACACTAATTGGTCTGTGCTGTTGTGTTAATTGGCACCTGGATAATTGGATTTAATTACTCTGCATCTGTGAAATTGCTGTTTTACATTTATCGGATCACAAGAGGTCGTCTGAGGAATCAGCCCAATGTTTGTATTTTTCTGTCATAATTGTGTTCTGAAGTATCTGTCTCTCCTTGCTCTCTGTCCTTTAGTCTTAATTTAGCAGAGAAACCTTCACTTTGTTTCTAATTGTCATCTGTTGGGTGTCGATAAAGAAAGCCATCGTTTGTTTCAGCAAAAAAAACTGATTCAATTCAGTTTGTTATAAAGCACCAGATGACAACATTTTTCCTTTCAAAGCACTTTGGAAGTAAAACCGATTACTTTCTTGTCCACTTTCCACCAAAAAGACATGTTACTTGTTCCTACTTCCTCAGCTGCATCTATGGAAATTGCCAAAGTTTGTCAAAAAGTATTTCTCTAATTCCATCCTGCAGCATTACTGAAGACAACCATCCATTGTCTACACCCGCTTATCTGTACAGGGTCACCGGGGGGGTTGCTCGTGCCAGCTGTCATTGGGCAAATGGCAGGGTACGCCCTGAGGAGTCCATTACAAGGACACACAGGACCATGCACACAGATCAGCAGCTTGTTTGGTTGCTTATCTCCTCCTCCTCTCCAGGGTGACCAATGGGTGTACACCTTTCAGCTGCAGCTCCTTAAGGCTCATCAGGCGGAGGTAAAACAGGAGCATGCTTCCTGAGACAGAAGCCAGATTGCTTTGCTCACCAGAGTGGTAATCACACCTCTTATCCTCTGCTTGTCCAGCTTCCTGTAGTGCTGGCACTAGCGTCCCTTGTCTCCCTTAACAGAAAGCAGGTCCCTCCGTTGTTTTCTGAGTTCAAGACTCCAATGATCCACCTTCAAAGTGCTAATGTCTGTGTGAAGGCCTCCTTTCTGGACCTCTTCTCCTCTCAACGCAGCTCCTCTGAAAGCCCTCCTGGTAACTGCTGTCTTGGTCCTTCCCTGTTCCACTGCTCCACCCTCCGGTGGATCAGCAATCATCAGCTCCAAACTGGAAAGAGAAAACAAACTCCACACTCCAAGCATCTGTCAATCTCAGCTCTGTCCTGATACTCACCTCCTCCTGAATCTCCTACCTTACCTGCAATAGTAAGTCCCATTCAACGATATCTCACTTTATCTAATCTATTTCCAAATCACCTTCTCACAACTCACCTCTCCTCCATGTTCCCTCCTAGAACATCCCAAACACACTAATCCTGGAAAATGGAACCTTTTCCACTGATTTGCTTCTTCATTGCTGCCTGCTCTCGAGTCTGGCTTAAACTAAACCATGACAAACAGTCATGTCTTTGTGGGAGGAAGCCAGAGTACGAAAAAGAGAGCCCATGCATGCACAGGCAGAACATGCCAAATCCATACAGAATAACCCCAGGCTGGGATTTGAACCCAGTTCCAACTTGCTACAAGCCAACAGCGCTACCAGCTGCACCACAGTTCATCCCTGTAATATAAGACAAGTTAAAACTTGTACCAAAGCAATATCGATGCATGAAAGGCATCTCTAAAAAGATCAGCAGTTTGATTTTAAAAATGTGTGAAAAAAATCATTGAACTGTTGAAAACTTCCTCACAGAAACACTAAAAGTCACCCAGATGTTGTGTTATTAGAGCCTCTCCAAACAACTGAAGCTGATTTAAGGTTTTATGCTTTCTTATCTTCTATAGCCTGGTAGAAACCAGCCTCTTGTTCAACGCTTTGCTTTGTCCAGAGGGTCTGGACCCTTGGTTGTTGAGAAACGATTGCCTCCTGGTGGGGTGGACTCTGTTGAAGCTTGAAACGACTGGACCTGATTTTAATCAATCACTAACATTTGGCCGTGACATATGTAGTGTGCCAGCTCAATGAATCTACCAGAACATCTGTGCGCTGTTAACAACCCCATGGGGAGCAATAAAATGTCTTAAGCATTCCTCTTTCTCCAATTTTAACTGTTCGGTATTTAGAAGCGTGGCCAACAACCCTATATAGGCAGACTCCAATTCTCAAACAATGCAGAAAATCGGCGTCATCGTTCAGACCTTGCTACGGGAATTTGGAGTTTGAGCCACATGGTTTCCTGAGAGCTTCAACACAGATGGTGAGCCATGAGTTCTGGTTCGGTCTGGCTCAGTTAGTGGTTCGATGGGGTAAAATGAGGCCTCTCTGTAGGGTAACTGAGAAGAAGCGTTGCCTAGTTGTGATGAATAGATTAACCAGCAGCTTACAGACAGGTTGCTCGCTGCCAAAAGCAAGTTGAAGTATTTGCCTTTTCGTTTTGGGACAGTTACGAAACTTCTTGAGAAAGATGTCCCCTTGGAAGTTTTCCATTTGAAAGTCTGCATAAAACCTTTAAGACTCAATTATATATTGTGACATTTTCCTTTCAGAGTCCTGCAGTGAAACATTGAGTTTCAGGTATCAGGATGGAAGCCTCAGTGAGTGTGACGGTGGCGTCAAAGCCGATGGCTCTGTGATTTCTGCTTTCAGCTGGTCGACAGAGGTCAGATTACCCGATGCTCTTTTAGTTCTCAGTGGCTCTAATGAGACACTGTAGGCACATCGATACTGGCAGACTGAAAGCATGTCAGCAGGCAGGGTTCCAAGATATAATCAGTTCTTGCTGTGAGGACTACCCACACAGAAAAACAGCCTCACCTCCAGCAGGGCTGTTTGTTTTCTGAAACCTGTTGTTGTTTCTCCTTATTACATCTTCTAGCTTATCTTGTTCTGTTTAATCAGAGCCTCTTAAGCATTTTCATTAAATATTCTCAGAAATGTTCATCTTAGAAAGCACTGCAGAAACCATTTAAATTAAATTAATTTCTGACACACTCCTCGGTTTAAGTTCCCCAAGAAGAAAAGAGAAGCTACAAGTTCTTAGAAATTTACAGAAAAAATGTTGAAAAAAATCCAAAAAACAACTCAAATTAATTTTTTACATCTCTGTTATGATCATCTGATCATTCTTGCCTTGCAGCAAGAAGGTCCTGGGTTTGAATCCTGGCTTGGAGTCTTTGTGCATTTCCATGATTATCAAATGTTCTCTCCAGGTACTCCTGCTTCCTCTGGCTGTTAGGTTAATTGGTCTCTCTAAGTTGCCCTTACGTTTGAGTGTTGACTGATTTTTATTTTGTTCAATAGATTTTTATTTATTTATATTTTATTTATTTATTTATTTCCTCTCAGCAATAGAGACAGAATTTGGGCCACTATATCTCTAAAAACATTTACTATATATAGTCAAGTTTGATAAATCAGTTAAATGCGTATCGTAGGTTTGTGTTTGAAGGAATGTTGCTGTATATTTGTGATCAGACCTATTAGATTGAATTAAAAAGAAAGCAAAAACCATAATTTTAAGATGAACACTTTATTTGTACTTAACATTTTCCATTTTCTGAACATTTCAGTTGATCAGTAAATATTTTTCTCTAAATAAATTTTAAAAAAACTTCCATCCCAAATTAGGAATATTTCAAAATATATTTCACATGCAACAGATATTTTAGTTTATTATCAGTAGCTAATTGTACCATGGTGTTTTTTAGCTGTAAGGATGCAGGCTTGTTGAAGCTGTGGGGTGAAGTAATGACACCAGAAGAGTGTCCAGTTTGAACAACTCCATCATGATTGCTCATATTTCTCTGTGTGAACAGACAGTCTCGGTTCCAGGCTTTAAAAACATTCCCTGTTCTGTCAGCATCCAGCCAGTTACAAAAAACAACTTTCTTATCCTCTGTGAACTGGTAGCTGTCATAGGAGAGATTTACTCTGTTGTAGAGACTGAAGATTGGCCAAAGTTTTGGCCGAGGTCAGGAGAGCTACTACAGCTCGGCTCCCCTGAGGACGGGCGCTGATCTTCATGTCCTCGTCTGCAGCTGCAGCCCTGCGCACACCCCGAAATTAAAAGGCTTTCTTTGGCCCTTCAGATTAATAGAGGACGGTGACACCACAGAGAAAACAGGAGCATAAGAGCATGACAGCACAATCAGATCTCTCCCTTAATTTATGCACCTGACGCCCCTAAAAATATAAATCTGTCAAACGCATCATTTCCTGCAGCAGGAGCGTTGCTGGATGCAGCCACAGGGAAACGTCAGGTGTCTCTTTCAAGGGTTCCCACAGCCAGATCAATATTCAAAATGCCTAGTTTGGGAATAAAAGGAGCTGCTTCACTAATAACTAGATTAAAACTGAAATGCTTTAAGCAGAAGCAGAGATATGGAGATGATTTATTTCCTAACTTTACTCCATTATAAACCAGCTTCTTAATCAGTTCTCTCACGTTCTGAATTTAACCTGTTACCTTTTGTCAGAATAAATTAATAAATTGTCTCAAGCTTTCATGCATTCCTCCTTTAATTTGTTTTCTCAACTCTCCTTCAGAACGTTTGGTGCTTTTGTTCAGTTTATTTCTTATTAATGTTTCTGATTGTGGGGGGTTAATGTACACAAGCATCATCTCGTCTCTGCTACCATTTAAACCCTTCACACACCTCTCTGTGGACTTACTGTTTTTACTACAGTCACACACACACACACACACAGCTGTTTGCATTCCGTCAGCTTAGAGGAGCAACTGAAAAGAAAGAGTAGCGTGATTTTTCACAGGAACATGGATGCAGTTCTTGCATCGTTTATGCTCCAGAGAGAAAGACAATCATCTTACAGCAGATCTTTCCTCCTCAAATGTTTGGAAAAGATTAATAGTTGTTTTTCATTTTCTGCCAGCAATTTAACCAGCTATACCGACAACATGACTAATCAAGCTGACCGTCTTATCCGAAACCACTGAAACAGGGACTGGTCATCCTGAGGAACTGACATGGTCACTGACGCAGATATTTACTGCAGACAGGTGAACTAAGGATTCAGAGAAACAGGCTGGATTCTGCAGGTGATCCGTGGTGTTTTGCTGTTTGCATGAACTGTTTTGAGAAATGCACTTACTGTTTTGCAAATACCAAGGGTGACTCGAGAAATGCACCAAAGCAACTGAGAAAACCTGTAATTTAAAGGCTTGGAAGAACTTTGGTTTAATCTGATTATAACACAATTCCAACCAATTAGATTTGGGCCACTTGGTAACAAATGAAGTTAAATATCCCCTTTTTAACAAATAAAAACCTGAATACACTTACAATAGTACTGATGGACTCAGATATTAACCTTCATAGATGGATAAAGACAATTACAAAGTCGACCTTCTATCACCTGAAGAACATCTTCAGGATTAGGGTTGGGGGTGGCTTCAGGATTATCCTAACTCAATCTTGGGAAACTATCTGTTGTAAACTATGGTAAACAGCAGAAATGGAAACATAAGACAATCTCCTTCAGGAAAACTGTCCATTCAGGGCTGCAGGATTTACAGCGCTGTCTTCTCCTCATGTTCGTGTCTGTCGGGCCACGAACTCTCATCCACATCACAACAAATGTCCTCTCTGGCGATGCAGCGTGGAAAGAATCTTTTAGGAATGAGGAGTAGGGTGAGGGGAGCTCCATCAGCATCCTGTTGAGGGCCACAAACCATTTCCTGACGATGTTGGAGCGACGGGAACTGGCAGATGTCCTCAGCCTCTTCTGCCTCTTCCTCTGTTTCGCCTCCTCCTCCTCTTCTTCTTCTCTTTGGCTGTTGGCCCCGTCCAAATCCTTGCCCCTCCATTGCCAGAAATGTAGCATTGTGTTTTTGCCAGTTGATCGTTCGTGGCACCTTTGAGCTATTTCAGTATCTAGTTAATCATTGGTTGATCTGATGCTTCACACATTTACCGACGCTGGAGAAACTCAGGATCCACCTGGGAGCAACTTGTCAGTTCAGGACAGAGTCAGAGAAAAGTCTAATGGACATGTATAGAAATATGACTGACATATTATGACAACCTGTTCAAGCATTTTGCATGTAAAGACTTATATAATGAACTTATGCTTAAATGTTGAGGAGGTTGAGACGATTCAACCCAGACCCACATAATTCATTTTAATCAACATGACAGAAGCAACTGCAAATGTAGGGAAAAGCAGAGAATTGCACATAATCACTTGCATGATGTAGAAGAGCGTTAGCAACTTGCTCGAAGGAATCAGAAACTGCTTTTTTGATTAACACAAGCGACACAATGATCTGAAGACTGAACAAGGAGTTTGGAGAATTTCAGCTCTGAGAGCTGCACCACAGAGGCTGAGAAAAACTGCATTAGATCAAGCAAGGCAAAGATTGTTTCTAATTAGCTTCTCCTGTAAAACTTATTTTTACTCTCAGGTCAGTTTGAAGACCTCAGGCTGCGCATCATAAAAGGTCAAAAAGCTGATGAAGAAGGAATGCTATGAATACCTGTATATTAAGTTCTTCTGGTGAGTTTCTCAAGAAAATCAACTGTAAGGCTTTTTATTGGAAAGTAAAGGGGGTTCCAAGTATTTTCAGAAGCATTCAATAGATGTGAGCTTTTTCAGAACTTTAAGAAAGTCATTTTAGACCCAAGATTTTTTCATCTTGTCAACTTTGTTTCTTTCCATTTCTTTGCAAATTCTTCAGATGTTTGGACAAAAGCATTATGGAGGTGGTGGTCAGGTTCACTTCAAGAATTCATCAGGTAGATTGGAGGGAATTTAAAATCACTCAGATCTGCTTCCTAGTAAAACATCTTGTCTTTAAAACCTGGAATAGTTTTTGAAATGTAAAGATTTATTTAATGGCAGTTCATTAAATATTCCAATGATGCTCCAGTTGATCACTTCATCCCTGTGGACTACTCTGAGGAGAATGCCATCAGAGGGTTGTGTTGTATGTTACCCAGCCCAGGTTCTGCTATTCTCTGCATGTTTTAACTGCTGTGTTGTGGTCGACCAGCATGTGTTTAAACGCAGCAAAGAGAGCAAATGATCCTGATGATATTTGCAGTTCTCTGCAGATGATTGACAGTTTGAACGTGGGCACATTTCTCACATCTGCTGCTTCCTCTGGTACAGATCTTGCTCATCTGTCAGCATTTAAATGCCCCCTTCCCTCTGTATGACATGCTGAGGCAGAGAGTTTTAGTTTAGTTTTTAGAGTATAGTTTCTCCAAGTATGTAGGTTGTGTCGAGGAGCTTCTCATGCTGCTGACAAATCATTTCAGATAATGAAACTATCAAGTTTGTGATGTTGTCTCTGAAAAGCCTTCAAACTGTCCCCGAGCTCCTCATGGGTTTCTCTGGTAGATATGTCTTCTCCACGAATGACCAACTTTATTAGCAGAGACTGAAAACCTAGACTTGGGTCTTTTTTGTAGCTCAAGTTCATTGCTTTGTAGTTTCAAATACTTTCATTGCTTTTTCTCTTAGTTTCTGTCCAGAACTGGACCATTTCACTTTCAGACACTGTTCATCTACCGGAGAGAACCTTCTTTGTTTCGTCCTCCACCGGTCCAGCATGTCCTTCCAAAGTCCAACTTGGAAGAGCAAATGTTTCTGTCCGTCCAGCAGATCCTACTGCTTCCTCTGCTCCTCTCTGTGGGGTGCCACAAGACTCAAATTTAGGCCCCCTTCATTTTCCTCTTGATTTGCTCCACTTGGATCCATCCAGCAGAAGCTTGGTGTGTCGTCTCACTGTTACCGGGATGATGGTCAGACATACGTCTCACTCAGATGCAAACCATCCATCACTGTTGAAGGGTCTGGATGTATCTCAGCTTTTTTAAAGTTTATTGGTAGTAATACAAAGATCATGGTCTCTTGCAGCACAGCTTAGACACCCATGTATTGATAGAGGTGTCTGCACCAAGAACCACTGAATGAAATAACACAAAAACCTCTGAAGACACTGAGCGCAACTTTCTTCTTCACGAAATGTAAATAAAAATGGAGCGGTGTCAGATTTTAGTGGTTGGAGGATTTCTCTTTTGTCTTTGGCAAAACACCACAAGCCATTTGTCCCGCTAGCGCTAGACTCATGCGTTTATTTTGGTTGTATTTACCCAGAATGCCCTGTGCTGTAGTCCACTTCCGGCTTTGGAGCGGTCTCCAGTCCGCTTGTATTTGTGTTTGAACTGCACCAGAGTTCGCTGTTTTGGTCTGCATCAGAGTTTGGTGACGCATTCACACCTCCCCAAACGAACTAGCGTTTGATTCAAGCAGACCAAACAGGGCTGGTGTGTAAGCACTCTTAATTGCTATTGAATGATGGACATCAGATTGTTTGGAAATGGCCCTAAAAAACTTCCCAGACTGATCAGCAGCAACAGTTGTTTCTTTCAGACCACTGCTGATGTCTTTCCTTCCTGAAATTGTGTTAATGTTCTTCTTCTCCAGAGCAACATATACTCAATCTTATGAAATCATTTGATGCACCAAGGGTTTACTTCATTTTTCAAACCTTGTTGAATTTAAAAAGTCTGCAGAAACCTTTCTGCTGGGCTCAGTGTCTGTTTTAGCCTTTTTCAACCCTGCTTTTATTCAGCTCCACAGCTTGTGCTCTCAGTTTCTGTCAGTGCGCACTCCAGACTCCCATCTGATTATAAACTCCAGGATGTCGGGTCTGTTGTTTTTCTCTTCAGAGGCCACTCTGAGTTTGAAATTAATTGAGTTTTCCCAAAAAGTAAAATGTAAGACGGAAAAAAAGGGACAAATAAATCACAACTTGTGGTCGTGCATCTGTTGCCTTGACAATCTTCATTAGTCTGAACAGAGCTGTCTTTTATTACTTTGCACTATCGTGACATAAGAGGAGAATGTTTCACTAAAAGGTTTTCTAACAGGGGATTTCGATTTGAATAGCCAGATGTTTTCTGAAACACAATAACCAGGCAAGATGTAAAAATAACTTTGAAATAACCTTTTTGGTACCATGAACACCAGAACCAAAAGCTGAGGGTCCAACAAAACCACTGGTCTCAACAGATGTTGGTATATTTTATTTAAAGGTGTCATGACACGAGTGCTGAAATTCAGTTTTTACTGTTTGGAACATTTCGTCGAAAATAACAGCTGACAGAAAATTATTATCAGTAACACGTTTAAACTATGTCGAGTGAACTCAGACAATTTTACTCACTTGCTACAAATTTGTATTTAATTGTTAAATACTCTAGAGATTTGTATGTTTTTATACTCTACTTTAAACATGATAGATAATAGTTTTAATGATTCAGAAAAGATTTATTACCAATGCCATACATTTGATTACAGCTGAAACTATAAGAGGAGCTTTACTCAAAAGAAACTGTGAAGTCAGAAGCTCTCCACCTTCTGCTGTTGGTCTCTGTTTATCGAAGCTCTCACAGCCTCGATCATCATCAGATTCACTGCTGTCAGACACATCGCTGTCCGCTTCACAAGCAGACTTCTGAAAAAAGACAAAACGTAATGATACAGTCATCTGTTGGAATAGTTTGAGAAGAAACCTCATTTTGAGGATAAGGTTTAGAGAGTCACGCTGCTCAGAAAAATATCAAAAACAGACAAAATATTTTCAGAAACAATCAGAAAATTATCAGGAATTATCATGGAACACTGAGAAATATCAAAAACATCTGAAAATATTCCAATATATTAAGATTTTATGTGTACATTGTGTCTGAGCTAGCTGAATAGCTTCTTAGCGTTCAGTGCCCAGACCAACCAAAATGCTGGAAAGAATGCGTCACAGCAGCCAGCGAGCCAATCAGTGATGATCTCTTATGTATCATTTTAAAAAATGGCTGCACAGATTGTCAACAAAAACTGTTTAAAAATACTTGAATATTTGCAAAATTGGAGGAGAAGCTGGTGGCTCAAAATATCTGACTGTTTTGAATTTTCCGTTGAACAGCATTAAAATAACGTTTTTAATGATGTCGTTTTGTTAAAAGCGACGGATGACCCAGCTCTGTAGCTCAGTCATGCTTGATAACAGAAACACCGTTTGGAGGTTAAACTGATGACAGAAAGTTGGACTTCACCTGACTGATGCAGCATTTTGACACAATCACTGTTCAAGTTTCATACTTTTCTCAACTTTTTACCCCGGAATGTTCAGACCAGTCTGATGATGTCAAACTCTAAAAATCTGACTTTTGATTTAAACTCCTTTTATGGCCACATCTTCATCTCCACATGTCCAGTTTATGCATCACAACATTGGTATTTCTGTCTGCTTTCACCCAGTGCGTCTCCCACTGCTGCAGGACTCACGGTTTGCTGTCAAATCAGCCCAGACTGCAGAGACGCACCCAAACGCTCATCCACTCCCGTTATGCTTCAGCCCTGAACTTGTCTTACCAGACTGGACCTGAAGTCTCTCTTCAAGCTCTCAGATCTCCAACATAAATCACCACAGACTGATGAAAGGTACACATGGCCACTGGAGGAACTGAAACTGATGGTTCAACATGTTTTAATGCTACATATGATCTCCACACAGTTTAGTTCAGCTTGAACTGCTCTGGGTTTCTGTGTGGTGAAAGTGGTGCTCTGGGTTCTCCCCTGATACCCAAAATAGGAGGGAATCACCATAGCAACCAGTGGCTCAGCACTTTTTCAGTCTCTGGATCTTAATATAAAACCATCACCTAATGTGTTTAAACTGGCAGGTTAACATGTGAGCAGCAAGCAGCCCCGTGAGTTAAAACGTTCTCTAATCTTCTTAATATTTTCTGGCAAACTGAACAAAACCTCCCATTTCTCTTTGTGCAACATTTCAGGGAGATTCTATTTTTGGTAGCTTTTAATCGTCAAAAACTGACCATCAAAACATGAATTATTGAAATTTTAGGTAAAAAAAAAAAAAAAAAAAAAAAAAAAAAAAAAAAAAAAAAAAAAAAAACAGGGAAAAGATGCTTTATGGGCAAAAAGCAGCAAAAAAAAGAGGAAGATGGAGAGGCTGAGATTATATCAGGGATGATCTGTGTTTGAGGTTTTTCAGTGAATCTAATAACACAATACTTTCTAAAGCATGTTTTAGTTGGTTTTTTGGGGGTAAATATGTTCCAAGAACTCCAATTTATTCTTGTTGTGCTGCAAACAGCTAAAATATAGCATCTATATAAACAATATTTAAAATTTTACCTCAACTGTTCCAACAACATGTTTATAGGATTTTATTGGTGATTTGCAGAAACTGGATGTGAGCCATATGGTTGGAGGTGATGCACTCACCCATGACTGGAACGGATATTTCAGGCTCATGTGTTTGTGTATTTCTGTCCTCACCACAGGGAGGTCTCTGCAGCTGCAGGAGAGCGCTAACCCAGAGTGACAAGGTGTGAAGAGGAGCGTTGAGGGCCTCTCCATGAGCACCTGTGCTGTTTTTATGCCCTCTCAGTAAACACAGCCGTCGCTTTCACACGTGGGCCTTTCAGGGACTCTGATTTCTTGCTACATCCATGGATCCACTGTGTCAGAGGGCAGCACGCCCGCAGATCAGACGGAAATGTAGCTGCGATCACGTCACAAATAACTGATCGCTCGGATGATTTAGCCAGCACTAATCTGGGATTGAACTCATGAGACTGAAATCAGATTTCATCGGTAACTATTAAATCGTGCTGTGATCTGCAGCCAGTTAAAAGGATCAGCGTTAGAGCTGCCAGGCGGTGTCGCTCGGGCTGATACAGCAGGAATGAACGGGACAAGCAGTCAGAAACACCGCAGCAGTGAGAGCCAGCCTCTTAAACCCAGCTGAGGGTTCTGATTCAACTGATCTCTGATTATTTTCAGCTTCTCGTTGAAGTTTGCTGTTCAGAGATGATGAAGTTAACAGGATTAGATAAATATCTGAAGCTTTAATGGAACCAGTGAGGGGCTCAAAGCCAAAGCAATCGATGTGCTTCTGAGGTTTAATGACTGATGGTGACTGAGCTGAACATCATTTAGTTTCAATTACTTTCCTGCTTTTGGTTGATTTCAGCTCAGTAAACGTCTGCTTTATGATCCATTCTGCGGTTCTGGGTTTAATTTTCGGTGCACTGGAGTTTTTTAGTTTGTTTGTTTTTGCGGAGCTGATTTCCCAGTCTGGTCCCTACTTCCTCTGCTGGTGTGAGCCCACCCTTCTGTCAGCGTTAGAAGCCACCTCTGAATGGCTGAAGAAAAGCAAAATGAAGACCTTGGAGCGGACTAGTCAAAGTCCTGACCTGAATCCTACTGATATGCTGTGGCAGCATGTGGCAGCATTTTCCAGCAGGCTGGGCATAAGAAACAGAATTTTACAGATATAACAAATACTATGGCAAACAACAACTCTGCAAAGATGAGTGGAGCAAAATTCCTCCACTGCTGGAAGAGACTCAGTTATTACGTTCACAGGGAAATCACCATTCACACACGGCCATGCAGGCTTGGATTTTTTTCTCCTTTAATAATAAACAGCTTTATTTAAAAACTGCATTTTGTGTTTCCGTGTGTTGTCTTTGACAAATATTTAAACTGGTTTGATGTTCTGAAACACAAAACAGGAAATCAGGAAGGAGGCAAGCACTTTTTCACACCACTGTAATTGTGAAGCCGTTTAGTCGACTATTGTTGCTCTTATATGCGCGATCTAAATAAACTTGAACATTTCAGTTTGACAGAAAAGCCAAAACAGAATCCATCTGTAAGGAGGGTAAAGACTTTCTCCCATCACTGTTTATTCTCTACATCCTTTTTATCTGCCAAATCTTTGCTTTTTGCACTCAAAGAGGTCATTTCTGTCCCTGCATGGACCCTGTAGTGATGGATCTCCCACCGTTAGCTGCTGCATGGGGACAGGAACAAAGAAATGTTCCCATAAGTTAAAAGCTGTTGGTGTTCAACGAACTTTGTGACAGTAGCAAAATTAACATTAACTAGAAAATCTAAATGTCAGTTATATAAGTTAAGCATCCCACAGATAGATCAACACGGCTTCTACAGAGAAAACGTCCCAAGCTGCGACCGTGTTGAGGTCCACCATAAGGCCTCGCAGCACAGCGGACTGTTTCCACAGCTGAGCTCCGGAGGAGGAGAGCAGCAACGGGACACAGAGCCAGATCAGTTATGGGAGGCACGAGGCAGCATCTGGGGCCAGAGATGGAGGGTCAGCCGGGTTAAAACGTGATTTCCTGGGAGATTTCCAGGGCCCTGAACCTGTTTGGAGTAGGTCTGCCGGTGAGGAGGGTGACAGACAGGGGTCAGCGATGATCCATGAGTTAAGACGCCTGTCGGCCCCGGCGTGGTCCGGGTCAAACTCAGACCTTTTATTCTCCATCACCACAAATGAAGCAGGTTACAGAATACTAACACGTGTTTGCTGACAGATAAAGCTGCTTACCGATGGTGTCTTGAGTCCAGCTTTTTAAATAGCACAGCTGCTTAATAATGGATCAGAACCTGAGAGATGAAATGTCTGAGAATGCCGTCTCTCAGTGCAGCAACCAAACAGCACAGATGTGGACAGGGACAAAAACACACACATAAAAACACTACAAATAAAAACGTTTTAGCGCATTTAAAACTGCTAATAACCCATTTTATAAGCCAACCTCTGCTAACAGACAGATAATACACTTTCCTGGAACCCAGGGGTCAGTTCTTCTGACTTACTGTCCAGAAATCTGCCTTCATGAACCAGAGAATGAAGACAAGTGTCTGGACCAACCTGTGCCTGTTGTTGGAAATTATTTAAAATGTCTCAATCAAGAAATACTTTCTTTCTTTCACTTGTTTCTGTGTGTATAAGTATGCATGTGTACATGTGCATATAAAGGTATATGTGTACATTCATCCATCCTCTATACCTGCTTGTCCCTGCAGAGTTGCAGGGGGACTGGCGTCCATCTATAGCAGTTATTGGGCGAGAGGCGGAGTTCCCCCTGGACACGTCACCGGTCCATCACAGGATAGACAACCAGGCTGTTTCTACTCGTGGTTCAATTTAGAGAGCCCCATTAACCTAATAGTAATGGTTTGGTCAATGGGAGGAAGCTGGAGTACCCAGAGAGAACCCACGCATGCACAGGGAGAACATGGAAACTCCTTGCAGAAAGACCCCAGACTGGGATTTGAACCCAGGACCTTCTAGCTGCAAGGCAACAGTAAATATGTGAATGTGTGAATACGACTATGTATGTATTTGTGTAGATATATATGTGTGTAGACATGTGCATACATACATAGGTACAGATGTATTTAGTTATTTATTACTTTACTTTTTATTGGTTGCAGCTCCAGCTGCACTGTTCGTAACTAAATGTGATAAATGCTGAACTCCCCTTCAGGTATGAAACAGGACATTTTTACAAACTCACTGGTTAAATTCTGGAACTGATGAGTTGGTTAGCTTTCATTTTAAGAACTCACTAATAACTTTCTGAAACTCACAAGGTATTTCCCAGAGTTATGGATTACACCAGCTGTGTTTCCATCAACGTTTTTTTCTGCGCATTTTGAAGTATCGCATTCGAAAAAGCTGACGGAAACAGAAAAATTCAAAATAACTTTCTCACTTTCGCAAAGAACTTTTTTATGCTTGAGGTGGTTCTTGGCTTTTCTGAAAAGAGTTAATGCACTAAAGGGGAGATGGAAACCATGTACCGAATAAGTTCTGACATAGCGAACGCTTCCATCAGCTGGTAAGTCTGTGCCTTACCATAGGCATGAAACTTGGAAAAAGTCCAAACCTCCATTTTTCAGAGCTGTGTGGTCCATGCTAGTTTGCAACCTCTACTTCCGGTTTATTCCAGCCATGTGTAGCATCAACACCTGATGAAGTCACGTGTAGCCTGGTTGATTTGCTCCAAAGCAGTAGATGGAAACACATCTAATATGCTTTTTTTATGCATAATTTCAACGTTTGCTTAAAATTCACATGACAATTAGATAGAAACATAACTATTTAGTCTCATCTATTAATGGTTCTTCCTGGAGAGTAACATCAAATTATTTGTGGAAAATCTGGGTTTTTGTGGATTTTTTTCGTAGAGCATATCTAAAATATCTGAAAGAAAATGCAGCTTGGGAAACTCTAGTACCTAGCTGCAATGCTACTTGACATGTATTGGTGTCACTTGGCTGGCATTTGCAAAGCAGCCAATCAAGGACCGCCATTAATTTTCCTTGCTGCTGAATGGAAATAAGGAAGGCTGGAGATGTTAGCTTTAGTGCTAAGATGGTTTCCACATTGTGTATTAATGCAAATGACGGTAATTTTGGTGTCTGAACTATTAAAATAGGCAGTTCCGTGCATTTCAGAGAGGATCTCAAGTATTTCAGGATTTTAGCTGTTCTTTGGCGGCTGTGGTCCCTAACCCCAGAATACTGGGGGACGACCATGTAATCTGAAATTAACGCGTGACTTTACAAAACTCAAAGGTTAATTTCTTTGACTTGCGTAATAATTTCTGGAACTTGTAGGTTATTTTCCCCAAACTTTCAGGAGACTTCAGATGAAACAGAAAACTGAGATATTTTTCAATGATACGAGACTTGTTTATCAAGATTATGATATCTGGTTAGAAATCAGAACATGCAGGGAAGGTGTGAGAATAAATCAGATGTTAGATTACCTCTCTGACCTTTCATTTAAAAACAATCCGTTGGGACGGATGCCCGCAGGAGTTTTCATTTTCACACTTTTACTGTTTTGTTTGAAGAAAGAAAAATCACTCAGAAGCTGTAAATGAAACATGATTAAAATGATTCCTGCCATTTTTAGTTAACTGTAGAATAATCTGTCAGATTTACAGATTAATGTTCTGTGTTCAAAAAGTTCTGTAAACGATCTGAATAAAGCCTTACAAGTTTCTGTTGTCTCAACCTTCCAGGACTCATCTTTAGACACGTTTCTGTTGAGGAGGGTAAAAGTCGTTGATTAAAAAGTTTTTATTTGGAGGATGAACCTCTAATGCTCATTATCTCTGAGCAACAGTGAACCCAACTAGAACCTTGTAATTACAAAGCTACGCCATGTAATTCTCTCCCTTTCTGCCAGCCTCAGATTGTCTCATCATCTCCTCTTTTCACCGCTGACTGAGCTCCAGAGCGGCAGAAACACCAGGCGAGTCATTTGGACAAACATGAATGAGTGCATCAGAGCAGAAAGGCTCTGCTCAGAAAGTGTGCTGGCCTGTGATCCACAGAAAGGTTGAGGCCCAGAAAAAGAGCCAGACGTCCTTTCATCAGCGTCCACTTCCAGCTGTATCTGATGGCGAGTCTCTGCTTCACAGGGAGCTGAAGCATGCAGGCAGCGCTGCATCCTCAGAGCATCACGCTTCTTCACCACTGGAGCAAATCAGAAACTCATGAGGAATGTCCTATTTTTCATCATTAAATCACTTGTTTAGCGCAAACATCACGATCTCATCTGGGTGCTGAAGGACAAGACTTCTCCTCGTCTCTCCAGGCTGTAGCAGAACAGCATCCACTGATTGTTTAGCCTCAGATTTCTTCTCCTGAGCTGGAAATCCTTTCAGATCAGATCAGTCGTCAACAGGGCGGGACTGGGACAAAAAACAGCCGGGGAATTTAGAGTAGAGACTGGCCCACCAGGTTTTCATGGAAAGACGACGAAGCCCATGAATGGAAACAAACTTTCTTATGACAGTGCTTGCACACTCTTGTTGGTGTAAATGTACTTGTCTAATAAATCCAAACCTAGACCATCCTCCCAGTCCCGTCATTCTCTGGAGGGCAGAAACCAAAAGGCTGCTTGGTCCCAGTTAGCACTGGGAGAAGGCAGAGGAGCTCAGTTTTTTTTCACAGATTATCTGTCTCATACCATCCTGTCACGACATGGTGACAGTTTTAACAAATATGTAAAAACATATTTTGATTAAAGTTACATAATGCAGCTTTAACTATTTTAATAATTTTTTTTTTGGTGCCTCCTTTTCATTTTTTGCCACTCTCTCTCACATGTTCTTCCCTCTGTGTATGACTGATTGATTGACAGCTGTGGCCCAAGAGGGAGGGGGCTATAATCAGCAACTGAGGGCAATCACAACTAATGGGTCGATTTACCAGTTTTGTGTACCAATAAGCATAGTAACTAAGAAAAAAAAGGGCCCAGACTCCTTCATGGCTGCCCATGATCTCACATCTTCTTTGTGGACTTCGTAGACAGGAGTTTAGAAATCTCAGTGTTTGATTTCTGCTGTTTGCAGATGATGTTGCTCTGTTAGTGTCTTCAGGTCATCCCATTTAGCTTGCACTAGAAAAGTTCTATGGCGCAGTATCAGCACCAAAATTAAGACTATTTCCTCGTTGCAGGGGGATATATCCATTCCAAAGCCAGCTACAGATCTGATTAATGTTAGGCCGAAACTGGTAACTGAGTAACCGCCAGAGGTAACTGAGCAACCAGTGCTGGCAAATGAGAAGAAGGCTATTCACTAGTGTTAGCTTTGGAGAGGCTAGCGACTAGCATACCTAGGCTGGTGACCCACTGGATTGCCTACTTCCTCTGCTGTCCATTAGCATGGATAGGCTAGCTTTAGCACTGGATATGCTGGCAACTAGCCTGCCTAGGCTGGTCACCAGTAACTCATACTTTTTTTTTTTAAATGAAACTTTATTAAGAAAACTGGTTGGTATACAATATCTGTAAGCGTCATATATTAGATCCATTGATGTGTTCTTTTCACAGTTTACTGTAATTCAGCATGATGCCAAGCATAAAGATGCTGTATAATACTGAGCTGAAGTTGGTTTCCGATTAAGGCTTCTGATTTGGCAGATGGCTAAAGGGTGATTCCATCTAAATTATCGCTATCTTCAGCCTCTTTACCTCTGATTTAAAAACTTCAATACTCAGACTCAATGGTCTTAACTTTGGCGTTGATACCGCACCATACAGTTTACACCTCAATGTGAAGCGGGCAGGATGGGGTGTTTTCCAGGACTCCAACAGATTGCAATAACCTTCCTCGTCTTCCATCAAAATCTGATCAAAACTAAGAGTAATTTCTTTCAAATTCAACGTAATTAGGGTATCCTCAAAGTACTAATTTCTCCAGCTTACCTGCAATCCGTGTTGTGTTTTTAGATCTCCTTGGAACATTATGATTAATTATTGTTGGAGCAAGGACAGGATTCTGGGATCAGTCTATCAGACGGAGATCTCAGTTTGTCTCTGAACAGAAGGAGTCCTGATGTTATCACCACGGTTGTTCTCCTGTAGAAACTCTGAAGTTGTTTGCTGGTGTAAATTTTAGATGAAGTCACCCTCTTCCTCCTCAGGCTCCAGCAGAATAAATGAATTCAGGACAAATGAGGTCCTGTCATTTGACTAATGTGAGCCACTGCCTCTGGTGATGCTCTATGTAAATAATGTCCTCATATGAATTCATGCAGAGCACTGGAGAACAATGGTTCTGTTTAAAACATGTCTTTCTTAGAAAAAGCCCAACACAGCTTTAAAGTGAAAGAAGTGAAGCTAGAAAAACTAAAATTATTCACCGTTTTGATACCTAAATCAGCCTGTTTAAAATATATTGTAAATCACGTTTAATCATGATTAATTTCATTTTTCGGATGCTTTTCACCTGAAAAAAAAATCAACAAATTAAACTTAATGATGTTATTTTCTTAATGTCATCCAGCTGAAGGCTTTTAAAACAAAATAAAGTTTTAGGAGAATCCAGTAAAGAGAGATTTAAAGATTCTTTAAGCAGGGCTGTTGGAGTTTTTCCGCCATGTGATCCTTTTACTTCTTTGGAAATACAGTTATTAGAATATATGTTAGTTATAGTCTTAATTAATGGTGTCACTGGGCTCCAGTTTAAACTGGAACAAGAACAATGTTGATGCCTTGTGGAGGTTTTCTGCTTAACTTTTGAAGAGTTTTGCGCAGTTAAAGCCTTTTTATGAGGAAGAAGAACCTGCAGGAATGTTCCGGAGTCGAAGGGAAGTTTTTCTCCGACCTCTGAACCGGTGAGCGGTGTTACAGGTGCGCTGTCTCTGACTTGTGTTCAGCAGAAGTGCTGAGAGGTCAAACTCTGAGACGCAACCCCCCGTGGGAACAGTCCGTAGTGGAAAAGACTGTAATTCATCTTGAGTCTGAGTCCCTGAATGGCGTCGCCTCCTCCGTATGAGGGAGATAAGAGCAGGAAGCGAGGCAGAGACGAGCACACTGAAAGGATCCAACTTGACTCCACTTTATCGAGTTCACGCTTGGCGTTGCTCGCCGAGCGAGAGCGCCACTGACATTTGTCCACCAGCTGCTGTGTGTCAGCTGAGGGATGAGCCGAACGCTGTCAACTCGGCCGGTCTCAGATATCGATTTCTTCAGGATTTATATCTGAATCAGTAGCACTTCCAGCATGAAGGCCGAAATATGGAGGCAATTTTTAGGCTATAGATTTCAGATTTGAGTTCTCCATGTGAGTGATAGATGTTGACTTCCTTATCATGAGCTCTCATCTGTTGTTTAGGTTTAAAATGTTGCACTGGTGGCTTTAAAGTGGAGAAAAATCACTTTTTAGGATGTGTTTGAAAAGGCATTGGAGTCTGGAGGGGTTGTATTAAAGGTGCAGGCCGTAATCAGTGCAGTAATACAGTAAAAGCTTGCAGCGCTGTGTGGTTTCCCTCCATTTATCAAAGTTACTCACATCAGGTCATAAGATCATTGTGCAGTTGCTTAAATTAGGGATTCTTCTGATTCTGTACATTTAAAAATAACCTGGAAAATATGCAGCTGCAACTTCCTGATAAAAACCTGACACACACTGATTGGTGGGTGGGCAGATGGGAGGAAAAGCCGACTAATCAACCAATCCAGGGCCTGGATTCCAGTCTAATTTAGTCCAATCCCAGCCAACCAATAGGTCAAATTTAATTCAGTTGCATCTAATCTGATACGATATTAAAAATAATAAAGAAACTGGTTCAAGACCAGATTCAGCCCCAAGCCGACTGCCTGATTATAACCTCTGGTCCCAAAACCAGAGCGCTAATCCCAAATTAGCTGCCTTACAGTCCTTGACTGTTTTATAAAATATCTTTGCAGAGGAAGAAGTTACACATCAGAGTGCCTGCAAAATCCCAACTTTCTCATTTATGTACAGGAATTGCAGCATATATATATAGTGGCACAAACATTAGTCCCTCCCTTTCCCAAATGTGGGCTCGGTTTACAATCTGGTGGCAAATCACCAACAGATGTGTCTCGGGAGATTCCACGCAGTGTCACATGGAAAATCATATTTGACTTTCTAACATCAAGGAGATCGGCCTGACAGCCTGTGGACCCGAAGACTATGGGCATCTGCAGCATTACCATTTGGATCAAAAGAGGGGGGTGAAGCAGGGTGAGCTGTGTGAATGAAAAAACAACATCCTCCAGTACTCTAATCTAATCCCTCCATCCATCCTCTCCTATCTTATAACCCAGTCTCCAAAGTTTGGGTCTTCTGACTGGACCACCCCGACTCCAATGCGCTCCTCTCCAAATCACCAAGGCTTAGCGGGGCCATCCTACAGAGACTAATTTCTGCTGCTTGAACCCAAAATCTTGTTCTTTTGGTCATAATCCACACCAATCCGTCCTTATATTCCGGCCTAAAACCATTCATTATCTATCATATTAACTCTCAGCCAACCATGTCAGAGGCAGCAGCAGCGAAACCTTCAGTGCCTCTGATCCCTTTGAAACGGATGTGTCTTAAACAGTTTATTTCTGCCATTTTTTATTTTTACTCTTGTGTTCTGCAGGATTTAGCAGAAGGGTTGAAAGTTGAACAATTATAGACACAATAAGTCCAAATAACTGTAGAAACATTAGTATAAAACATTAAAAACTCGTAGTTGTTCAGTTCTCTCCGACTTGGACTGGACCGGTGACATTTCCAGGACCGACTGTCATCTGAGCTGAGCTTCAGATAGTTTAAGACACAGAATCCAGTGAATCCTTCGAATGAGTCGAGTGAGTTACATCACAGCCGAAGAACGCCTGCCTCTCACCGCGGGTTAATCAGGACGAGCCGGTCGGTGCTGATGGGGGGGGGGGCTGCACGTCTCTCTGTGTGCATCTCATCTCTAATTCCACATCTTGGGCTCATCGCTTCACTGAGGTGAGATTTTCTTAATCAAAAGTTTAAAACTGTTAAATGAATTCCTGTGCATGTCGAGATGCTTTTGTGGTTGGAGAGGACCTGGAGGTGCAGACCGAGTCGTCCCTGTGGTGGGACCGGTATACTGCCTTTCTGAGGGCTGTTGTCATCTCCTGCTCAGTCTCTTCAGCTGCAGATTACTCATCCTCTGCTGAGAGGCCGACAGTTCAAGGTTCATTCACAAGAGCTGCTGGTTCTGCTGCTGATTTTTACCTTTGGAGAAAGACGAGGATCTCTTTGGTTGTTTAAAGGGGCCGGTGAACATCAGTGATCACAGATCCTTAAACTTTTAGCCCTATGTTTCTAATGCTTAAGTTTTACTCATGAATTCAGTTCAGTTCAGTTCAGTTCGGCTGATCTCTACAGAGCCATTTCACAACTAATGTCGTCTTGAGGCTCTTTCCAAAAACAATCATTCCAGTTCATTCTCACACACATTCCAGTTATTACTGGCTCTCAAACAGTGCAGTCAGCTCGATTAAGCTGTTATCACTTCTGGTTGGGAAGGCCTTGACTTCCTCAGGACAGACCAGGAGAGTCCTTTTGGGTTCTTTCAGTTGCTCAGCTTCTGCCAGGTGAGCTGGATGGATGGAAAGGAAGTGGGCTGCTCATTGAGGCTGTTGCCCAGGTGACTAAAATGTTGGACATTAAGGCCCCGTCCACAGGGAGACGATTTTAGGTGTATTCTCAAAGGTTTTTTGTCATTCAGCCTCTGCTTCCACAGAGATCCGGTGTTTTGGGAGACCAGAAATGATCAGTTTTGAAACCGGGTCCCAGAGTGGATGAATTTCAAATCGCCGGTTCATGTTTCCGTGGCCAGGTGAGCCCCGTCTTTTCTTTAAACGATGACGTCGTAGCTCCTTCTCTCTCTCTCTATCCTGCATGTGCCTCACTCTCACAAATAACAAATATGGCACCATCTGGTGTTGTTCAGTGTTTTCTGCATCGTTCTGTAGCAGTGTTACAGCGCCACCGCCTGGCCTGGCATACCTACCGCAGCGTTTTCAGTGGCGCTGCATTCAGTCATGTGGACACATTTTTTCTTAATCATTTACAAAAAATTACAGCGTTCGTCTTCGTGTGGACGAGGCCTTAAACTTGTCCGATTTTTTAATGTACATTGGTTACTCATATCTATTTAAATCATGTTTGAGCCACAGTTAAGAACAAATTCAGATGCTTTTTACCTTCTCCCGCTCTTGCTATTAATTTTTCACTTTTCGTTAACATAGAAAGTACTTCTGGATCAGTTCCTCTGTTTCTTTTTTGCGTCTCTGCTCCGTCTTCTCCAGCCTCCAGTCGGTCGTGGCAGATGATCGCTGGTACTGAGCCAGGTTCTGGTTCTGCTGGAGGTTTCTTCCCGTTAAAGGCGAGTTTTTCCTCTCCACTGTCGCTACATGCATGCTCGGTACGAGGGATTGCTGTAAAGTCAACGACACAAAGCAAGTGATTTTCTGCTGTCGCTTGGTGCTCGTCCAGGAGGAGGAGTGAACGCTGTAAGTCAAGGACTCGATGCTCTGCTGGGTTTCCTTCGATAGAAACTTTTTGAACTATTCCAACCACTTGACATTAAATCAAACCAAACCTTCTCTGTTTTAGGTCAGTGAACATTGTCAAAATAACTTGCTATCATGAAAGATATTTTTTTTATTTCTCACAACTGACCTAAAACAAAGTTTAGTCTGAGACAAAAGGAAGGTACTTTAATGCAGTATGTTCATGGTATCTCTGCTTTTTATCATGATCACGTTCTTTAGACTTAGGATTTAAAATACGCAGGCGTGATGTCTCTGCTGGTCTATAGGCTGAACATGCCCCCTGCTGTGTGTTAATGTAACTTTGCATTATAAATCAATTTATTAAGAGCAGCTCCTGAAGTAGTTTCCTTATCAGGGAAGAAAACTAAGCTGCTTCAAATGGCTGGCTTCCAACGAGCGGCCGAGCTGAATGATTAATTACTGCTAACCTGATTCATTAAAAGATAGAACGTGTAAACAAAGCAGAATAAAAGCTGAATCGATCTCTTTAGAACTCATTTCATTTGTAAATACGTGCAGAATGGCTCTGGAATATTTAATGTTTCTTGTCTGAAAATATATCAGGGTAGAAAAGTAAAAATTGTTGCAGCAACACATCAGATTAGTTCCATTGAGAGTGAATGCATCATTGGTAATTCATGTTCATTTGTAATCTCTGGAGAGAACACAGCTGCTACAGTATTCACCACCTTCACATGTTGAGTAATGACGGCTGTTTCAGATCCACAAAGACCTCAGGACTCAACTCTGAACAGCTTCAGGGCTGCGTTAAGGAGCGGCATGTTGCTACTTGCAGAGTCAGACAAGTTCTAGATTCATATTTGTACAAGATGTAAGATCATTTTTTTCTTCTCTAAACCTATTTAAGCTATTAAAAACACTAATGCTTTAGCATTGGCTCATCAGAGTAGGAAACGTTTCAGACTGAAATATGGTGAACAAGGCTGGATTCTGAAGGGGGGGGTTGTGATGTAGACCAGCTGGGAGGCAGAACTTGAGAAGCATTGATGATGAGGTTTAGATGAGTGGAAATTATTAACAGAAATGCAAGAAGATTTCTAATGTCGTAATGTTTTCAATTTTCCTTCTAAAAACCCGTATTTGTTTTGTGTTTTCTCATGAACTTTTGGCATTTCACGTCATAGCTGAGGTTTGGAGAGTCTGAACTCTTGGATTTGTTTTTTGTTTTTTTTGTCATACCTTAACCCATATGGGATGTGTAAATTTAAACAGTTAAACATGAACAGTTTCAAACTAAATATTTAACTCGCCAACTAAATATTTAGTTCAAAGCTAAATATGTAGCTTGGTAATGATATATTTAGTTTGAAACTGACATTTATAAATGAATGAAAAATATGGTGAAAATATGATCTTGAAAAATGAACCCCCTTTTTGTTCTCTTAGGCTTCATAACCAAATTATTGCTGTTAATTTTTGACTTTGTAACTTCACAAATGACACCCAAAAAACCCGACCATCCTGGATTGAACGTCCAGGGTTCCTGGCAGGATGTATTGAGATCTGATACGTCCGTCTTTGTTTTTGCTTGAGCCTGAGTTGACACATGAAGGCGGAAGGTTAGATGAATGAGAAATAAAATACAAAAACAACCTTGGTTGTAAGGTTAAACAAATAAATGGAATATACATCTATTGTACCTTCTCATAACTCTGCTTCCCCTGCAGTCAAAAAAACGTTATTTATTCTTTCCCCCAACTTCACAGAACTAAGTCAGATTTTGTTCAGACTTCCTTTTCCCCTGATAAAAGTAATCCTTCTCTGTGAGCAAAAAAGTTTAAGACTATAAATCACATGGAAGAAATAAAAGGTGTCTGACTTTTATTATTTGTGCGCTGGGGATTATACAATGGGTGGAAAACCACTGCACTGTGACTGAATAACACAAAACAAAAGATACAATCTGTAAACTGTGGATTACTAAACAGTATAATGATTAATGAGCTAATGTATTGTTTTAGACATGGTAGGTTGTTAAGAAATTGCTCAGGTGGACAAGGAAAGCATTCCAGAGAGTTTGGGTTACAGGTCTGAAGGTCTTCAATCAGGTGTGAGGAATGGAGAGCTGAGGTTCTCGAATGGGACGTCAAGATAAAGGAATGAGGCAATGGAGGGACTTGCAGGTGAGAACTGTTGTTTTCTGGAGAGAAATCTGCTGAAGTTGAACATTGGAATAATGTCTCATCCTGGCTTAGTGCCCGTAAAAACTCTGGCAGTGGAGTTCTGGACACGATAGAGCCTTTCCGATGCTTTACCTCACAAACTAGACGAGACACGGATGCATCAGTTGACAGTTGAAGGTTATTAAACCATGAAAGGGAGTTTGTGCTGTAATCAAGATGGGATGGCTGGAGTCTGGAGATGTTTCTGAGAAGAAAGAAGACAGATTTGCTGACAGATTTAATGTGAGAGTCTAAGGCTGTTTTCCCACCTGATGGTCTGGTAGACTCGGTTCGACTGGGAACCAAAACTGCAACATTTGTTCCATTTTCAGCTGCTGTGGTTCTCTTTCACACGTTGCTTTAATGGGAGCAAAAACATGTAATAACATCGTAAAAACTGAAAGGGTCATTGAAAAACCATTTACCCCAGTACCCTAAAATGGTGTTTTGGTTTTTTGCAGAACTTAAAGTGTAATAGGTGTAAGATGAAGAGAAGTTCAAACTGAAAGGTATTTTAATTTTGGGTTAAAAAAAATGAACTTCACAATGAAACATTCATATAAAATACTAATATTTATTTAGCATTTATAATGTTATTGGTGTAATCTGCAACTTGCAAATGTTGTGCTTTATAGTTATTATAGCTAATTAAGATTATGTCCATTTTTCAGAAGTATGCCTAAAAAAAATTCCTCACAGCTGTTCCTCCATCTTTTATTTTTCCTTCCTTTCCTCACCAAGAGTTATTACTCTGAACTCACAGAGCATCAAAGAGGAGAAAAACCTTTTTCTAAGGTGCATGAAGTGTAATTTAACTTTGATTTAGCTACAGCGGCTCACACATTCACAACCATTTGTGAAATGGCAGTGCCTGGGATTTACTGTTTGAATTGGAAATGGACTGAACATTAAACTGGAGATATGGGAGTGGTTCATATCTTTCCATTAGATCCAGCAGTCTGGCCAGGAATCCAGGCAGCAGCAATGTTCACACGAAGCCAGTGGAAATAACGTCTAGTCAGCTCATCGCCAAAGTGTTTAAAATTCTCATTTTAAAATGCTGAAGCAACATCTGGATGAGGTAAAAGACGTTTGGTGGTAGTTTGGCAGCAGCTTGCCTTCTCAGCCTCTGTAGAGTCGGACGGAGACTTGAGCCCTGAACTGAAGCCTTTTGATAAAACACACAGAGCCTCTTTCTACTGATTTATACTCTTTTCTAGAGTCTTAATATTCTGAACTTGGCAGTAGGGTCGGCTGATAGGGCTGAAAAACACATCACCATATAAGCATTTCATATCAGTCGATATTGATAATTGTTGATTAGTTTTTTGTCTTAAATATTTAAAAAAAAAACTGCCAAACTAGTGACCTTTCCTTTTTATACATAAATTCCTCTTGAGCTGTTGTACTCATTTTCTCCTTTCAGTCCACCCCAATCTTTTTATTTTTAAGCAGTTATGGGGCACGGTGGCAAAACATGAAACTGCTCCCACGTACTCAGAGGGACTGTGTACACGTTCTGTAGACCATGCACTCAACCTACCCAATCAACTCAACCCACAGACGGCTGAGATTTCATCGTCAAGCGTACCGATTGCCTCCATTTCCCACAATCCGAATGGATACTAGCAGGTTTGGTGAGCCAGTTGGGCGCCACGCCCCATTTCGTCTCCACCGGGGCGGCAACCGCACCCTGTTAGTGCGGCACAGAGAGCGGGAGTCCCGTCATGCGTCCTCGCAGCTGGTTGCGCCAACTCTCAACATTATCAGCTCGGTGTCGCAAACAGAACAGTTCAATGTGAACACTGTTTCCTGCCGATCAGTTTCCTGTGCGAGTCAGGGCGTCACAGAGTACGTAAAAATGTAACTTTGTGCGGACATCAGCTGTGAGTCCGCCTCGAGTGCCGGCAGACCTCAGAGGAGGCTTAAGGCTCCCACATACTTGGGCATACTGTACGCATTCTGTGAGCCGCGTGGACTGGCATATGGAGCAACCAGGGAAATCCCAGGTGGGCTGCTGGCTTAGCGGGCCGGTGGTTCAGCCCGTGAACCACGCGACAGCCAATAGGAAAGAGGTGACAGGTTCTGGGGCGCTGATGCTTTGCAGGGCCACTGGGCTCCAAACGATGCCATATCAAATGGCTGCTCTCCCTATGATCCGTTCCTGTTGGGCAGCAGCAGAGCTGATCTGTAACACATGACCAAGCGCTGCAGGGCCGGTGGGCCTGCTGAGCTGACAATGAAGAGCTGAGATCAGAAAAACTCGTCCCAATAAGCCCAGGCTACTAAAATAAACAGAAATGCCTTGTCCCTGTTAGTACCACATAAATTAAATCTGTTTGTCTCTGTCATCCAGCAGAGAGATGCGCAGTGCAGCGGCTCTAGTTCACCGTCCCATTCTTCCGCAGAGCATCACCTGTCCATCACTGTCACTATGAGCAACATTAAATAACTCTGCATTAGCCGCGAAGATGGAGCAGCGGAAGCAAAGTACAAAGCGTAAAGGTGGCGCTGAAAAGATGAGAGAAAAAAGAAAGCCCTGCAGGAGAGCGCATCAACGAATGTAAACATTTCTGACCCGTTTGGTGTCCCACAGTTCTGGGTCTGGTTTCTCCACCAGACATGACAAGTCAGATGACACTGCCTGCAGAGGCTTAAGAGAGGTTAGCATATATTATACTTCTAACTGGAAAATATTGTTGTTGATATGGCATGTTTTTACACAGCCCTTTACACATGAACAATCCTAATTTCCTGCGTAGACTGTGGCTGAGAATGACCCAGCTGAGCCAATAGAAAGCCAGAGGGACCAAAGCTTATGTTTCGCTCTGGGGAAAGGAGAAGAGCTGCCTGAAGAGCATTTACAAGCACAAAGGCAAACACTATGGTTAGAATAACAATAATCTTTGCTCAATAAGTCATAAACTAAAACCAGATAGTCAAATTCAATAAATTAGAATGTTGTTGAAAAGAAAAATATTATACTGAAGAGAAGAAAAACTTCATTCACGAAGTGAAATACATCATATAGATTAATGACACTCAGACGGATGGGTTCAAGCCCTTTTCTGGTAATGTGATGATTTTCTGCTTACAGTAATGAAAACATGACATTCAAGGTTAGAATATTATATCCAACCAATGAAAAAAACATTTCAACAAAGAAATGTGGTCTTAATGAAAAGTCTATCTATCTATCTATTTATCTATCTATCAAAACCATGTGGAGGAGATTTTCATTTTTACAAAGACAGCTTAAATGCAAGGCCTAAATGTTAGCTTCAAAGAGAGCTGTGAATAAATATTAATAGAGACAAAGATGAGTAATAAATGTTTATGTAACAATTTAGACCTGAGGACAAACAGAGCAGGTTTTGGGTTCCTCCCTGCAGAGATGCAGTTGGAGACCAGGATGTTGAGGATTTGATGAGAAAATGTCTCATTCAGTCAGAAGAGACTTGAGACTCAACTTGAACTCAGAAACAAAATGACTGAACATCTGTCATCTCTCCACATTAAAATAAAACAACCATAAAAACTCGAGACTGTTTATTTTTTCAAGTGAGTCGATAAATAAACCAGAATGATTAGACAATTATCTCCCCCAGTGCATGAATCCCTCAATCCACATATTAAAATATGAATTCAACACGAGGATGTCTCAGGGTTCGGACTCTAATTGGCTGTAATGTTTGTTTGACGTCAGCCGGAACCAGATATTTACATACACCAACACGTTCTCACTGCCTGACAACAAGACTGGAGTCACGTCTCAGTGTCTGTGCTCAACCACCTCAGTTTATGGCTCTCGTCGCTGCTGAGGTTTGACTCTGTGAATGTTGTTTTGGTTTGTAGCAGCAAACATTTTAATGCCAGAATCAGGCTGAACCTGTCAGCCTCCTCTGCAACACCTCGAAGTGTTCTCACTGGGGCTGTGTTTACCTTCAGACAGTAAGAGCTGCTGAAAAGAGTCAGTGTCCAACAGAGACGACACTGAGTGGCTGCCGTTATGCTACATGTGATAAGCAGATGTGTTGTCCAGACTTTGATTTCCATAAATGTTTGAATCAGTCCCCTCCGTCCCAGGAAGCAGGATCTGGAACATATCTGGACACTTTGAGGCTCAGAACTCCTCTTCCAATTAAGATCAGAACAATCGATGTTAACCACATCCTGTGAGAGCTCAGGAATAATTAAAAAACATTCAGTCTGATTATGTTTCAAAGTGATGCAGGAAGCCACGGTGCGCTGCCTCCGGACAGGCACTCAGAATAATTAACTTTCAAACAAGCATCATTTACTGTGAGTGATTCAGGGGGAAATCAGCAGTTTTTGAGCAAGTAAATAGATTGGATCTATGTGGGGGGGCTTCACTTACAGCCATTTAGCTGACAAATCAGATGCTGAGCTCATTTTTTATACCTGTTCATAAAGAAAAGGTGCAGTCAGTCCCGATGATCACATCCTGGCTCTGACAGTCTCATCTGATGAGATTCGCAGGATTATGAAATGAATCATTTCCATCAGAGGTTTTAGACGAGTTATAGTTGAATCACTTTTGGTTTTATCAAAGTTTCATCTACAGTCCCATAAAAATGACTTTTATGTTTCAGATCATCAAACTAGTTTTGGTTTCAGACACCTGAGTAGGTGTGAAAAGTAATCACACCCCTGAACCTGATCATTTCTGGTTCCACCAGAGCGGGGTGTCAAATCGATGTCATCCATTCATCAAATTTTTGGTTTTTGAAGATTTAATTTTTGGAAAATCTGTTTTCTTTTCCATTACTGCTCTCCTTGGGCTTCCGCAGCTCAGTGATGTCATTGCGCCCACGGCGGCCATCTTGTTTGACCAGCATGTTTTACAGCTTCTGTTTATTTGGACTTTGAATTCAGGTCAACTCTGGACCTGAATATTAGGGCTAATATTTTTTATTTTTTTAATTGTGAGAATAAAGTCATGATATTACAAGAATACTGTCATATGACAAAGTTGGAATAATATAAGAATAAAGTTTAAATATTAACAGAATAAAGTTTTAATATTGGGAGAATGAAGTAGTAATTTTATGAGAACTCCGACATGAGAAATAATAAAAAATGAATTATTATCATGAACTCTGACCTTAACGGAGGCAGTGAGGTCTGCAGAGCATCAGATGTTGGTCTGGACCTCCTGGATGAGACCTGTTGATGAGCTGTTGGAGTAATTCTGGGGGGTCGGCTTCTCCTGGGAAGGTTCTCCACTGGTCCATGTGTGGGTCCTGGTTCTACTGAGGTTCTCTGGGCTCCCAAAGCCTTACAGATCGCTTTGTAACCCTTCTTTGAGACTTTGTGTCTCATGTGTTCTTGTATTTCTTTAGATCGAGGCATCATGTGTTGGTTTCAAAGATCTTTTAGCCTACTTCATGCTGTCAGACAGGTTCTGATAAAATGATTTATTTATTTATTCAGTGCTGGCAGTAAAACTGCTTTTAAAATAACGCGGTTTGTCATGGGTTGACCGATGCCTTTGCATAAGACTATAAGACTCTTCCACACCATACAGACAGTCAGCATTCTTCCTTACACAGACTGCTGATTATGGGAAGTTCCATTTGTAACGCTGTGTATATTTTTAAGAGGAACAAATGCAACTAAACAATCTAATTACTTAACAGTTGTACCAATAGATCTTGGGATTGATAAATATTCTGTGTTTTGCGTGTTTGTAAGTTTCTATAATGGCTGAACTCCAGTTACTGGTGTTTTGTCTTGCAGGAGGAGCTTCCAGTATGAAACCTGGAGTAGAGGTTTCCTCTCCAGGGTTGGTGCTAACCCTCCATAGCCTGGAGCTGTCTTTATTATGTGATATGAAGTCATTTTGAATAATTTGAAGATTTTTGGAATCGTTTTCTTCAGAATTTTTTGCTTTAGTGAATATTTTATCTTTACAATTCATTTCTCTGCACAATACACTTCCCTTACGCAGAGAAAATGTAAAATCAAGCAAGAAGTCTGAGAGTCCTTCCTTCCAGCTCCTGCTCCAATCCCACACGGTTAATCACAGTTAACTGCTGGGTTAACGAGGAGGCCGATGACCTCTTCAGATACGGCCGCGCTGGTTTGGAGAGCTTTTCTATTTCTTCTGGTTATTTTGTCTGGTTTTAAAAAGCTCTGTCCGCCCTGCTCTGCTCTGACCTGCTGTTGAGTCTGAATGACATGTTCTGCAGGAGCTTCAATAATTATACAACATATTCTGAGAGATGAACTCATGTCTCTGCACTGAGTCACCCTTCTGAGTGATGCTGGTTCTGCAACCTGCACGTCCGTTTCTGCTCTAATGAATGGATTCATCTCATTTAAATAAACAGTGGAAAGTGGATCTAATTCAGCTCCTTTATGTTGATTTGGTTGTTTCTGGATGACAATAAAGATATTCTATCTTCTTCTTTCTGTCTTAAGTCTGGGTTTTATTTGATTCCTCACCACCACACCTTTCATCCTGAGCTTTGCATCATTTCTCTTCTTCTTTTGCAGCATTTTCGTTTAATGGTAGCCAATGTTGCCACTTTGATCCCAGGTGTCCACAGAGCACCTGAAGACTATTTTTAGCTTCTGCAGGTCCACTCAGAGCCAAAGTTCTGCAGAAACATGAAACGGGTTGTTTTTAAAGTAATGGACTCAGAAAGTTTCGGGAAACTGAAACAAACTTGATGATGAAATTCTGAAATTTGGATCTCTTCCATATCTTCAAAGATGACCTTTAGAATCAGGCGATAAGCAGAAAACTAGAAGAGAACGGCGCTGTAGCTCCCCATCTGAAGCCTGCTGTCAGCTGCTTCCACCGCATCATGTTTCCCTATAAATCTGACAGCAGGAGGGGACAGAAACTAACATCCAGGCTTTAGATGTGCTCTGTTATTTTCCTCCATGAGCAAAAATAGTCCCTTTATACTTCATCTCAGGGGGGAACAGTGCCTCACTGACTCACTGTGGGTGACGCAACCCACCTGTGATGGTCTGTGAAGGTCTTCCTAACAAGCGAACCAATTCTGCCACCAATCATTTTTAGTGGAAGTTGGCCAGGATGACCCGCGCTGAGGACGCCGTTAATAAAAACTGGCCCAGATCTCCCAGCGTCTGTGCTGGACGGATTGGAAAACGTGCTGATAATGGATCCAGAGTTCAGCCTTTTTCTTTCCAAGGGCACGCAGAGTATGTATGATTTATACAAAGGCAGCAGAGATAAGGATGCACACACAAACGCACTCGGTGTTTGAAAATCCTGCGGCCATGGGGACCGACGTCTGTATGAGGAGCTGGAAGGAGCTCGCAGCAGTTTATTAGGATTATACAAGATGAAGCTGCAGGGAAATATCAATACAACAGATTAGCTTCAGTCATTTCTGCAGGGAAAACAGACCAAAAGGAGCCTCAGTAGGTGGTTCATGAATTAAGCAAATAAACAGGAGATTTAAATAGCAATCAGAGGCCAAATGTGGGTTTTGTAACATCAGAAAATGTTGGAGCATGTAAAAATGTTGCTGTGTGAATCACATGATTTGGTCATATCGGTTATATCAGCAGCAGCAGCGGAGGAGAAGTCACAGGAAATGAGAAATATCTGCATTATGAAACGAGCCGTTACGGAGGAAGAGCTGCAGGGATGAAGAGCTTCAAAATGTTCCGATTAAAATCATTAACGATGTTCAAGAACACATCAGCAAACAGAATTATTCATTCATGGTAATAGACTCATGGAAATATGAACTCTGTCAGACTGAGACTTTATCGTCAGTAAGTTAGATTTTGTATTTAAAATATGGGATTAAATCAGGAAGAACTTTATAATATTCAATAGTTTCTGTTATTTTACAGCTTCTAAATAATTAAAACAATTTTCTTATGTTGGCGTCAGTAGTTTTACACTTTTACTGCATCCAACAACAGAAATCTTCAGTCATTTTGTTACTTTCAAATTTCAAAATATTTTCTTGTAAAATACATTAAAAGGTGCATTTTAATCAGAGATGGAGCGCTATACTGATGTAGCAACAAACTGAGCGGCGTTTTGGTTAATTCACCATAAAAAGAGATGCTAAGTTCTTATTGGACGTCAGCAGCTAAGATACACCTTACAACAGAAAAGTCAAACTTTAAACATAGTTCAGTTGACTTGATTATGACATCTTTTATGATTCTAACACAATCACAGTTTAAATTTAGATTTTTTTCACTGATTTTCCCCCAGAAATCAGTGAAATCGCTTCTGTCTGACCGTCCCAGGGCAGCTGTGGCTGCAACCCAGTAGCTCACCACCATCAGCAGGTGAATGTGTGCGTGAATGGGTGAACGACTGACTGTAGCATGAACCGTTTTGGGATCCTCTGGACTTGATAAATACAATATAAAAGTACAGGCCATTTACCACTTAGAATGTTCAGCTGAGAGTGTGATGATGTCTCACACTGATAAATATTTGAAGATAACCAAATTGATTAATTACCATTCGGTTTCAGCTCCGACTTTGTCCTTCAAAGCCTTTCTCCAAGACTCTCTTTAACCTGTCAGATCTCAAACATAAAATCCTGTAAACACAAAGAACAATGCTTGAAATAACTGAAATCATGAACTCGCAGTTCAAGGATTTCTGTAACGCAGCCTAATAAACTCATTTTAGTGTGGTAAGTAATGTATTCTAATCTCAGATTGTGCCACCTGCTGGTGTAAACAGATAACTGCATTTGGCTGCAATCGACGGATGCAGCGACCCGTTCTGTTTCAGGGTCCAACGTGTGTGAAGGCATCGTTTGATGTCCTGCAACATCATCTCCTGACCTGTGTTTCCCCTGTTTAATTACAAACTACTGTCAGTGTTGTAGCTCAGCTAACTGCTGCAGGAAGTTAGAACAGCAGCAGTTTAATGCGTTGCTCCAGAAGCTTGGGGATAAATCAGGAGTTACTGGTTTTTGTTATGCAGAGAGAACTTCATGGCAGCTGAAGCTCCAGTTTGGAACATGTTGCAGCTCCAAAACCTGACTTTAACTTTTAACTGAGAGATCTCACTGGTGACTAACGTTGAGTCTTCAAAGTTACATATTTGGTGTAACTTTCATTGAGTAAAGTTACACCAAATATGTTGAACCAACAGAGCGAATCATCACTGCAGCTCATTAACAGACCAAAAGAATAAAGAGCTGAGTCCAGCAGCATCACTGATTGTGGGTTAGTGCCACTCAACACCATCAGCTGATCAGTAAATTGTTTTGGATTAATTATGGGGATCATAAAACTGAAATCTCACTTGTGTCTAATTAAATGTGAGTTTTCAGAAGTTTTGATGTCAAATGCTTATTTTAATTGATTGTGGGTTGCAAAGTGCAGCCAGCCCGGACACTGAGAAAGGATGACAAAGAAGTCGAGGTGGAGGAATGGCTCAAGAGGGATGAGGAAAGTAGGAAACAATGTTAAGAGAAAAAGGAGTTCAGAAATTATAGTAATCCTTTAAATCACAAAAGGGTTATAAAAGAAGATATTACCAGAGGTGTCTTACATTTACTTTCATTTTTCACCATCTTATATAAAATTCATTTCAATTCAAAGCCACTTTATTCATCCCAAAGGGAAATAAAATGTTGCCGTAGCTCATTTCATCCAAGTATCCTCAAACAGTCGTGGACGGTGATGCCGTGGGCAGGGAGGATCTCCAGGAGCAGTCAGTCGCGCAACAAATCTGAAGAGGCCTCTGATTGAAGACTGTTACTGTCTGCCAGTCTCACGACTGTCATGACATGCTAACAGCTCAACGTCCAGGCAGGAGGGATGACATTCCACAGTAGCATGACCTGGATGACGCCATCACTTGCTGGCAGCTCTGCTAATCCACCTCGTTTGCTTTTGCCGCTCCTCTTCAGAACTCTGTCTGGTCGTATGGTTAGAAAGCCAGCAGAGAGACGCTGGAGAGATGGTCTGAACTTCCTCCTCCTCTCTCTGCTCTGCATCCATGATGCCTCTGGGATTCATCTCCTCTGGGATGTGGGGTCGTAGTTCAGGTGTTATTTGAGATGCTAATCAGCTGCTCTCAGTTGTAAAAACAAGACCTTGTTGCCACGGTTACGCATCGTGAAAGTCTGAAGGTAACGACTGAGAGCAAAAATCCTTCCAGCTGCACAGCATCCAGAACCAGAGGGAATAATTGTCCAAACACTCAGCATCTCAACCAAAAAATGAGGTTCTACAATTTAAAACTGCTTTTTAAAAACATAAAACAGATCATGGAGGAAATCAAAAGTGTTCACGGTTTGAGTTTGGCAGCTCCTCCACAGTCGCTGCTTCCTGGTGGTTTTCTTCACTGCCTACTCTCTCATTGTGATGGAGGGCAACGCAGCACCTTCTGTGTTCATCTCATCCCTGAGCAGAAGGCAGGGCTGCTCCGTAAACAAGAAAGCAAGATTCATTTCACACATTTTCAGAACCAGGAAGAGGCACTGTGTGTTTTCCCTGCTAATGTGCTTCATGCAGCAATCAACAGCTCCTAATTTACACCTGCAGCCTGCAGCGTTTCAGGCCACAGACGGTGAAAAAGTAAAAGTCAAACGGATCAGGACGAGGGATCGGCTAAAATAACTGTGATTGAGGGAGCAGAATTTCATTAACCTTCAGTTTTTTCCAGGGGAGGAGTTCTTATCGGCCGTGCTCAGATAGAGGAGTTCAGCACTGGATGGAGCTAGCTCGCTTTGTGCCGGTTTTTTTTTTTTTTTTTATCATCCCTGGGGAGGTCGCGGGGTGTGTGTGTGTGTGGGGGTGACGCTGTGAACATCCCTGGAGGAAAAACACAGAGAAAGCTTGACCTTGTGTGCAGAGACATGAAGACGGTTTACGCCTCTTCGGATCATCCAACACCTAGTGGAAGGGAAGTAATGATCCAAGCAACATGTGCAACATGAATTAATACTCAGGGGTTTGTCTAAGTTCATCCAAAGATTATTTCTTAACTGGTCTGTTTGTACCCATCTCACAGCTTTTTGCAGAGCACCAGAAGGTATGTCCAGTTTTCCAGTGGAGCTCTTAGCCTCACCATGACCTGGACAACAGACGAGCTACACCAACATTCTTCAGGAGATAATTGGCTCTGAGGTCATTTTCCGTGAGCTCAATGTGTTCCTGTGAGTTTTTGAAGCTTTGGATTCCCGGTTGAAACAGTCATGAACTTGTTCAAATGCTGTTTCTTTGCTGTGTCTTGTTAATAATACTTACAGAATAAAAACCTGCAGCTCCTGAAGAAGAAAACTCAAATAGAAAATGTTTTAATACCACAACAGAGCTGATGAAATGGAGCGAAAATGAAGCAAAACCATCCCAGTCAGGCCTTTAATGCAGCTTCTCTGGCTGCAGGAGCTCTTTGAGGACTTCACTGATGGAAAGCAACGTTCTTCACCATCAGGATCCAACGTTCTGCTTCCACAGCTGACAGACCAGCTCCGGAGGAGGGAAAACTACCATCCTTCCTTCACAGCGAAGATTTCAGTTGGACCGAGCTCTGAACCGTTAACTGGTAAATTCAGTGAGTTAATCGGTGTTTCTGGAAGATCATCAGATGTTCTCACCATTAGCCCCACACCATCGCTTCCTGTGGGTGCAGATCCAGGATTCAGGCACCTTTAACCCGTCTGCATGAGTTCTTTGATGCAGCGGATGCAGAGGTCAGCCCAGCTGTGTACCGGATCAGGCCCGCATCGGCTGACTTGTATAAGACCAGCCGGCTTCGAGGGTCGAGGGAGTGATGACGATGGTTTATGCAACCAGTCAGCAGCAGGTGCGAGGTCAGATTAAACTCAAAGCGTTTGCTCGACCAACACTGGGTTTGTCCTTCGCCGTTGCTCGTGGCTGTGGAGGGATCGCAGCGTATATAGACATGGAAGGGCTGGACGGAGGGACGGTTGTCTGAGCAGTGGTGCTTTTAGCTGAACCGTTAAAGGTGATAAAACAGAAACCGGTGGAAGGTGAACAGGAAATGAGCAGTTAAACCCACACAACCAGATCAGATCACGTAAATCCTGACCTCAGAGACCAGACGGCGTCAGATGGATGCTAAACCTACCATCTGTGGACGCCTTTACTGGAGCACATCCAGCTCTGACTGGTTTTCTCTCAGAGGAGAACAGACCAGAGCTCTCCGCTTTCTGGCTCAACATCACAACCCGATTCACGTTAAAATGACGGCTTTCGCATACACTGGTAGAAAACTAACAAAACAAATTAATCACTTATGATAAAGACTGACTCAACGTGTCGACGTGCCCCTGGGCAAGGCATTTAACCCCAGGCTGCATGTCAGTGTTTTAATGCTGATTCAGTCCAGGTCTGTCCTGCTGGCATCACTGAAAACCAGAGAACATGTCTGCAGACATAATCCCAGTATTACTGACATTCTAAGTCCCAGTCCAACCATCGGAGAACTCCGACGTCCAACGAAGCACAGCCAGGAGCAGACCAGATCAAACCGGAAATGAGTCCAATTCATCCGGCCTTCACTTCTGAACACCAGGAGACTTGACCCTCATTTTTTAGATTTCAGCTGATTTCTGACGGTTTTCTGACAAACTTTCCTTCTGGTTGTATTTTTGCCGTCAGGTTTTCATCATTTCCCAGATCCACCACTTGATCTTCTGCTCCGCTGGTTTGCTTTGTGTCCGATCTCGTCCGTACGGAAGCTGAGAGCGCTCAAACTTGCATGGTTTTTCTCCCCGATGGTTTTCTCAAGAAACCCGACTTTCTTATCCCGAGATGATTGGTGTGTGTTAAACCTGATTCCATCCTTCAAACGCCACAATAGCAGGGGAGGACCTATAAGTGTGAGTCATGGCACATATGGGTAATTATGTGCATAAGTTATAGGGTAAACCGTAATGACACCACGTCGCTGGTCTGATGATTAAACCATCAGGAAATTAACTCGTTATCTGGAGAAAGCGGTCATCGTGATTTCGTGACGACGACATAAATATCTTGAGAAAACCATCGGGATAAAAAACAAGCGAGCATGACGGCTCCTGGCTTCCGTACATCCGCCTGGGCTCGTATCTAAATGAGGATCTGCTGATTCAGCCTTTAAACCGTGAGGTGGAAACAAACCTGGCGGGACAAATGATGCCGCTTCCCTTCAGGTTCCAATGACATGTTTGCTGCTGGTTTGTTGTTTCATGCTCGACTCAAACACCTTGAACTTCCTGTTGCTGAAATGTTGTTGTATAAATAAACTTCTGATCTTTTTGCTTCCGGACTGCAGCTGTGAGGGCACAAGCAGGAGTTCTGCTCAGGAAAACCGGTCCAGCTCTGGTTTCTGGGTCGACATTTATCGTCCAGGAAAGTTCTTGCACCTCCTCCGGTGCTCCGACTCACAGACATGTACCAGCGGGGTGGAGAGATGACCTTTAGCTTCGGAGCAGCAGGAGCAGGTGCTAACAGATGCAAGTAGTTTTCTCTGCCGGAATGTAACTTAATATCAGCTCATGTTGTTGTTTTGTTGCAACACGACTCATGCGTGAAGGAAACTAGGTCCTTTACCTGCGATTTATTGAAATTAGAGAAAACGGGAGCAAGTCTGAGATCATTTCTTCCACTTCTGTCCCTAAATATCCAGTCTGTGTTGCCAAAATCCTTCTGTTCAGATTTTGCTTTAATTTTTCTGATGTATTTTAGACACAATCAAGTCGGTTATTGTCCAGGTGATTTTTCTACCTCCTTCTGAGAAGGTTTCCGTCCAGCTTCGGTCCAGATTTCAGCCGAGCGAGTCTCTGACCTCCAGCTGGAGCAGAAAGAGATGCAGGAGGTAGCGACATCCCTTCTGGATGCTGCCACAGCGAGTCAGCACGAAGCGTTGCGTTTGTCTGCAGCAGATGCAGTTCGGCTGGATCCAGCCACCTGCAGCTCAAACCAATTAGAAGCTGACAGACCTTCACCAGGAGTCCATTTAGTCCGGCGCCGGCTGATACCCGGTGACAGACAGCGCTCTGCAGCCGTCAGACGGGCCGCAATTAAAGCTGTCGCAGACGTTTTCTCCCGATAATTAGCCGCAGAGGCGAGCTGGATGAGAAGAATCGCTTATTAGGAGGAAAAGATTCTGCAGCTGAGAAACTTTAGATGTGAGCTCTGATCCTGGATCATCAGAGGCTCCAAACGGGCTGGAGGCGACTCGGTCCCCAGAGTTACGCACAGAAAACACGTTCAGCTTCGGTTTCACGGCCCTGTGTCTGCTGTCGGGATTTAAGATGAACTATAATCTCACCAAGCGTGGTCTGAGGAGCCGTTTCTGTCAGATCATCATCTGTTCGAGTTTTTCTTCTGCACAGCTTTTATTTCTCCGTTTTCAGGCTCAAATATATACATACACCCCCACCAATACCTGGATGCACAGAGGTAGCGCTGCTGCCTTGCAGCAAGAAGGGCCTCGGTTCAAATCCCTGCCTGGGGTCTTTCTGCATGCATGGGTTCTCTCTGGGTACTCCAGCTTCCTCCCACAGTCCAAACACATGGTTATGTTAGGTTTGTGTTTCTGATGGCCTGGAGACCTGTCCAGGGTGAAGCACACCTCCCATCGACCCCTGGATGGATGGACTTCCTTTAACCAGTTCAACCACATGCCTTTTTTAGGGCCAGTACCAGCTCCATAGCAACATTCAGGAGGTCTGACAGCTCTTCATGACAATTCAAAGACTTCACACAAAATCAGAGACAAAACATTCAGATACGAAAGGTTTGAAAGCGTTTCATAAACAGGAGTAAAAGTTAAAATGCTAATTTAATCTTCGATGGGAAGCGGAGGCCAGCCATGCAGAGTCTTGGTGGTTCCTGCTGTCTACTGAGGGATCCTCTGACCTTCATCACTGTTCTGACCGCCAGATGCTCTGCTAACCGTCTCCAAACTGGGCTGAACGTCTTCATAAATCCCAACTGTTCCTGTTGAACGTCCTGCCACCAGCAGCTCCCAGAGCACCGAGGAGGAGGAGGAAACCACGAAGCCAACATGACGAAGAGACTGATTTCTAAAACCCTCCTCGGATGAAGCAGCTTGTTTTAATGCAGTTGTTGGAGTAAATCAGAACCCCCGATACCTCATCAATAACCCATCAAACACAAACCTCCGGCTCATGAGGAATTGTTCTCATGAAGGCAAAGACATGACGCCACTCTGGTATTGAATCAATAAACCATTTAGTCCTGATTGCTTCATCTGCCAAAGCGCTCCAGCTCTCACCTCCTGAGTGTGAGCTCCACATCCTGGGAGTTTCTGGACGGCAAGTTTCTCCTGATTTCAGCTGAGAGGCTCGTCTGAGTGACAGCCGAGGAGAAAACCAACCACTGACACAGTTTGCTTTAAAAATGTCAGAAATAATTGGATTCTAATGCGGCTGGAGAGCACCTCTCTCTCTCCAGGGGTGCCGTGTTTCCCTCTGATTGGACTCCAAACGCTTCGTTCTTACCTCAGACTGAGAGGCTGCTAGTTACACAACAAAGCCCTTTCTGCTGTTCTCCAAACACAGCAGCAGCTTTTTGTTTCCCCAAAGGTCGAGATGAAATCAAGCGTGTCCCTAAATGGAAGCGCTCTCGCGAACCGCTAGATGCGTTTGTGTTTTCCGATGACACAAAACCGTAAAAGTGACTGCGGACATCAGGCTGAGTCACCGACAGACTGGAATGGAAAAATTATGCTTGTTCTGCTCTAAACTGGAAGAACTGAGGAGCAGATGAGTTGTGACTCCTGCATTATTCTCCCAGATCAGATCCAAAGCCAGCCCGAAGCTCCTGCAGGTTCATTTTCTGTCCTGTCCAGAAGCTGCTGTGGAGTGGACACTGCAAAAACCACATCTCACCAAGTATTCTGCTCTAGTTTCTGCTGCAAATATCTTCCATACGCATGAAATAAGACAAAACTAACGTACAAGTAACTTTTCAGCAGATACAGAGCTGGTTTTAAGTCAATAATTTCTTAACATTGATAAAAAAAATTAAAAAAAAGTTCTAGTTATGAGTGAAATAATCTGCCAGCAGGACAACACATTTTAACTTATCATATGGGAAAATTGTCTTGCTCCACTGGCAGATTATTTCATTTATAACTAGCACGTTCCCATCAATATTAAGGAATTACTGACTTAAAACCAGCTCCTGTATCTGCTGAAACGTTACCGTTTGTTAGTTTTGTCTTGTTTCAAGTGTACTGAAGATATGTGCCCTGGAAACTGGAGCAGAAATACTTGGGAGGATGTGGTGTTTTTGCAGTGCAGGTAGTGCTGCAAGCTGAGGCTATAAAACTCAGACCCACCAGAACTGGACGGTAACGGGTCGGGTCAGAATCTGCTGGAAACAGACGTCTTGAGCTTCATTCAGGTGCGGATTCACAAACCAAAGTCCTGCTCCCATGTTTTCTTTTCTGAATTACAAAGATTCTGTTAAACCATATTTCTACAAGAAAGTTTCAAGTCAAAGAGGAAGAACCAATCAGAATCTAGCAGATTATTTACTCTGATTACTCTCCTGCAACAGCTTCAGGCCTTCAGAGTCGAAATTCACCCAAAGAGAAGAAATAAAATCTGAAGCTAAGAAAAAAAAAAAACGGTCCGAGTGGATAAATCCGACTGCTCACGTGTCGGCCGTTCACGGACACCGGCTTCCAGTTCGAGGGGACTTAATAACGGCTTCCACGAACGTTCGTGTGCGGACTGAAGAGGAAGGCAGAGCCGTTCAGACAGCACAAAGGGGCCCAGCTGTGTGGGGAGTGATTGCTAAAACTGCACCATGGCAGCCTCTCCATCATTCACAGAACGCATCAGTGCTCTTCCTCTTCCTTCCTGAGCTCAGAGCTGCAGATGGATGAGGCCTGATTTGGATTCTCACCTTCATCTTTGTCACGTTCGGGATCTCTCCATCATCGCCCGTTCTCCACTTATTCCCTGCTCCTTTCACCTTTTCCGTTTGTGCAGTGATTACAGTGCTTTATCCTAACGATGCCTTCAGGCTCCGGTCTGAACTCTGCTGCTCAGAAATCCTCCGGTTTCAGCAACACATTCAATATTTGCGTACGATCCAAATTTGACGGCTCATTTGGGATCCATTAAATCGGAGATGCAGCGTCCTGCATGTCATCGTTTCCGCTTGCTGAGCCGCAGATTATTCCCCGACCCGCTGGGGCTCCACTCACGTTGAGAAGTCATTTCAACAGATTTATCACTGAGTCCGACTCAGTTCCCGCGAGGAAAAGAAAACAGAACCAGAATATGGAGCCGACGTCATGGTGGGTCTCTGGTTGCCACGGTGACTCCCACCTGTTTTCAACATTTGAATAGTCAAAGTGCAGTGGACCTGATCTGTTATGCGTTTTGAAACAACACGACTGAAGCTGGCCGAGACGCAGCGGCGAGCTAAAGGACTACTTCACAGGGTTGTCCTCTTGACAAACTTGGGCCAACTTTAGTTAAAAATTTGTAATAAATAGACGTATTAATTGGTTTATCCTGGATCAATTAAAGACCAAACATTTCCAAAATTATTCTTATACAGTCACTGTATAACAGATCACAAATTGCAGTTTGTTTTATCGATAATTTCTTCGCAAAACCTCTCAAAACTGGACCAAAAGAACCACAGGTCCTATGAAGATCTGTTGGCAAAAAAGAGGCCAAAGCTTCAGTTCAGTTTGTTCATAAAGCACCGATTCACAACACGTTTCATGTTGAGGCACGTGACCAGAGACTCAGTCGTTTCAGTCCAGTCATCCACATGTTCCAGCTGATTCTGGTTATCAGACAAGTCAGATTATTATTCCAGTTGGTTAAAAGCTTTCTATCGAAGCAAACCCAGTCGTTGCCTTGCAGCGTTCACTCCTTCTGGACCAGCAGGGGGCGACAAGTGAGAGGAAAAACTCCCCTAGAACAGGGAGGAAATCTCCAGCAGAACCAGAACCAGTGTAAACGGCCATCTGCCACGACCGACTTCAGACGATAATTATACACCACATGTTCATGAAAGTACCGACTCTTTTTTCCCAAAAAAAAATGTATATAAAAAAGACAAAATGTAAATGATACCCAGACTTTAGTGCAAAGGAACCCTCATTCTGAGTGCCAAACCCATAAATCTGGAGCTAAACTGCTTTAAAACGCAGCAGCTGACAGAAGTTAAATCCCCTCCCTGACGATGCTTTTCAAGAACGCTTCTTTCTAACGCGAGGCGGTTTGATCTGAACGTTTCTGTTTTTCCAGGCAGCCAAGCTGAAGCGGTTGGAGCGTTTACCGGCAGAAAGCCTGAACTCTGGCGTTCATTGCCGCTGATCGGTGGGTTTCCACCATGCTTTCAATGACTGCTTTAAATCCTCATCTCCCTGCGGGACGCATATTCAGCTTCGCGTCTGCGGCCGTCGTCCTCGGCCCGAGCAGAACTCGAAACAGTTGCAGCTCTGCAGACGCTGACGAGGGACATCAGCAGCCAAGGAAGAGAAATGACAACGGCATCTGTGTTCGACTCTTTGGGGGGAAAAGAGCAGAAAAAAGGGACAAAGTCCTCAGAGGAGGGACGACAGCAGCAGACAGACCTGATCTCAGACCAGCGGCTGCTGCTGGGGAGAACGCTCTGCGGCCTCAGAAGCCCGGCCCATCTCCGGCTCCGGGCCTCGGCGGCACCGCAGTCTGCTCACGAAACTCTGGACCTCATGTTCAGAACTTGATCCAAGAGCAACAGGAAGTGCGGCGTGAAGCTGAAAGCGGATGGAACCATGGAGGAGCGTTTGATTCTCCGAGGCCGTGGTCCCGCCAGGTCAGGGGTCAGCCTCTGGTTCTGGACCAGAGCAGAACTTCCTCCAGGGTAGATCTCCTGCTCCTCCAACACCAGAAGCAGTCAGCGGAGGTAGGTCTTCGGATCAGAACCAGACCCAGAACTCTCCACAGGAACTATAAACCAGCTATTGGACCAGTCTGGGTGCTGGTTCCCCTTTTTCAGAGCAGGTCCTGGAAGTTCTGAGCTGGACAGCAAATGGATCGGTGTCGTCTGGTTGCTCGGATGAAGATGTGCCACCGAGGCAGGAGGAACATGACCGTCACCCAGAAGCCCCCCCACCCCCTCCTGCCTGGTGCCGGACTCTCCGGGTTCACACCACCTCAAGGAAACCGGATCCATCAGACTGGGCCACCTTCTACGACTCCGTGGCCCAGTTCTATGTTTCTATGGCGCCAAGTCACAACAAATGTCGTCTCGAGGCTCTTTACGAAGAAAATCACTTCGGTTCAACCAAACATAGATGCGCAAATTGAAATTAGGAAAATAAATTTGCTTCATGGAAACACGGCATTTTCTAAAAGAAATTTCAATAAAAAGTTCTTCGATAGGATGTGGTGGTTTTTTGGCCGTATCGATATTGGTTTATTTTGCAAAACTGTAATGGAAACGCTTTTTTCGCATCACACGAGTCACATGATCAACAACCAGATGTTGCCGCTGACCATGAAGAAGAAGACGACAGGAAGAAGTTGGGGGATCACGGCGCGGCATGTTTTTAATGACTTGTCGCGTGAACAAGTAACAGCAAATAACGCAAATTGGAGAGCAGTAGGAGAAGAAAGTGAGACAGAGCGGTCAGTTTGTCCTCCAGCAGCCTCTGGCAGCACAGCTCAGGATGACCTCAGCCAGTCGATCAGCTTTAGTCAGCCTTCTGTCCAGCATCCTCTGCCTGCTGGTTCAGGAACCGGAGAGAGCTTGGGTCCTCCTGACACGCCTGCAACAGGAAAGTCGAAACTAGCATTGACGACGGTAACGACTTGGAGCTTCCTGTAATGGTTCCGATCAGAGGTCTCCTTCCTCCCAACATGGAGCCTTTACTTCCCGTCACATTCGGTTCCTTTCGCCGTGTCGCCCCTGCTGATCCAGTAAATTTCTTCTGACAGATGAACTCTTCAGAGGACCTTCTTCATGAAGCACTGCAACATGGCGGGTTCCGGTTTCTCTGCTTCTGGACCTCAGAGCGCCGGAATCCCGTCAGAACGACTCCGACCGCCGCCGTGACTGATTTACTGCCCGTTTCTGCGCAGCGACCGACGGGTTAGCTCCCTGCTGGGGACGAGCCGAAACACTCCCAGCAGAACCGAGGATAATAAAACGAGGAACATCAACAACTCAGAGGAGAAATAAAATGAAACTTTTTAAATTTCACAATCAAAATTTATTTAAAATCAGTTTCTCAGGTAAAAACAGGGAGAATAAACATGATAAACATCCAGGATGACAGTTTAATGTAACCTCCAAAGGAACAGAACCAAGCGACCCAGAGAGAACCCGGCCAGGTAAGCTGGTGTCAAACTGAAAAAAATACTGAAACATGTCCTACTAACAGCAGAACCTGCCGTTCTGTCGCGTTTGTCAGCTTAAAGGAGATTTTTGAAAGGAGATAAAGTGCAGCAGGACCGGTTCCGGGCCGACCCGGGATCTGGGAGAACCTCCTCAGACTTCACAGAACCCTGCAGAGCTCCAGCTGAACCTCACGGTCGGCTACTCGGTTCTTTCCTGCAGGCATCTTCATCTTAAAGGTCCGTTTTAGCTAAAAGTCCAGCGGGTCACGAGATCTGGACACCGAGTTGGGACTGCCTGACTCATTTATTGTTTTTATGCTTTTAATATCTTCAATCTTTTCCAGTTTAAAGTCAAATGGTGCTTTTGCTGCAAACGTTTTGCAGGACAGTAAATCAGATTCTTTTCAAATTTGGGGTTGAATCCAGTTTTAAAATCGTCATTTTGATTTTTTCCCTCATCTTTCCATTTATTTTTAGCCGGTTCAGAAAATAAATTGCTGGAAAAAAAAAAAAAAAAAAAAAAAAAAAAAAAAAAAAAAAAAAAAAAAAAAAAAAAAACCCAATATGATCGACGCAATCGACCGATTTTCCCGTCATCTGAACCAGCAGGTCAGAACACAAAGCAAACCAGAAATCTGGACCGGCCCGTAAGCCTAGTTGGTGCATCCAATGGGAACGATATTTATCGACCCATCCGGGATGCAAATCTGAAACTTTACAGTTCTTGGTTAGATTATCAACAGATTTTTGAAATCAATCATCACAACAGGGCAAATATTTTAATAAACTGAGTCTCCAAACTTCAGCTTAACAGAAAAAAAAAATTAAGGGTTTTACTCAGAAAAAAAAAAAAAAAAAAAAAAAAAAAAAAAAAAAAAAAAGAGGAAAACTTGACTTGCTTCATTGTTTAAAGTGAAAAATGTCAGGCGCGGTCATATTAATGCGGATTATGGAAACAACGGTTCATTTGAGTTTACTGAATCATTTGTGCAGAAACGGCGCCCCTTCAGGCACAATCCGCGTACTGCACGACTGAGGACGTGATCTGTTCACGACCTGTTAGCTCGGTTTCTGCAAGGGGAGCTAACAGCTAAACAAGGGGGTCCAAGGAGTAACGCAACTGAGAAGAAAGGAGACATCTAATATATAAAATATAAACATTTACAGTATTTATGAGTTAGTGTTCAGTCAAAATAAGCCTGTTGCATCAAATGAGCCGTCATATTGTTTGGCACGAAGCAGACAGTCCGGGATTAGACAGCGAGAGCGTCCTGATCCGTGCAGTCACAGCGTGAACTGGTCAGTTCGGGTTCGCAGTACAGCTACACCTCAACTCCTTTAAATGATTCATTCGTTTGAACGAGTCGTTCATGAACGGCGACTCCAGCGTTTCTCACGCAGACAGGACTGAACTCCTGTACGGTGACGCTGTTGGGTCTCACAGGGGTTTGTGTCCGGACTTCTCTGTCGCGGTGCCTTTAGCGGCGTCGAGATGTTGTGTGGCATGAAAAGGACAACTCAGTAATGGTGGCTGGGTTTGCTCCGCACTGAGAACATGTAGGCTGGAGCAGGGTTCCTCGGGGAACCTGCTGTATAAGGGCGGGGGTGTGACGCACGCACAACATGTGACATCGGGTGAGAATGGATGAGATGGCATGAGCGGGGAGAAGATGGAGACAGGAGGAGAGAGAGACAGTGCTGGATCAGAGGCCACCATCATCCTTTACCCTAGTTTCTAATAATAAATGCCTTTAAGAGGCCATAAAATAATTATTGGTGTCATTTCCTCCTTTCTTTGGTCCAGAAACAAAAGATTCCCCAGAACATGATAACTCAGAGCTACAGGATTCTGTGAAGTCATATAAGCTGCGTTTGGTCCAGAAAGATCAAACTATGGTAGGAGGTAATGCTTTAGAACAACGTGTGACTTTATAGCAGCTCCGTGTGAATAAAAACATTAAATACACTATTTTAGGACATAGAACATAAACAGATTGCACATTAAAAATAATCAGAGTGCTTCTAGTGTCATGAGGGTGGAGTCTTTGATCATAAATGAATAGAAAGTGTAACATGAACATCTAAATACTTGGTGAAATATTCGTATGAGTGACTACAAAGCAGCATGCTGCAGGTCTTTAGTGTTAACGGGATTATTGCTATAGTCAAAAAAAGTGATGAAATAAATGCGTCTCAGGCAGAAAACTGTGCTCAATCATAAGCAGCTTCATTAAGACAGTAAGGCAGTATGGCTAGTAAAGTACGGTGTTAGTGTTTAGCCACTCTGGAGCGGAGGCGCCGTTTGATGAGCTGATGGTCGCTCTCGCTGTCGTCCATCTCCTGGTTAATGATCTGAAAACAAAAACAGGTGAAAACATGTCAGCGTTGGTCAGGAAGAGGAGGGTGGATGTAGAGCAGCAGATAATTCAATATTCCAGCAAAATCTTTCACATGGGGATACAAGAACCTAACTTGGCAAAAATGCTCCCAGGGGCTTGATGGGTTTTTTTTGTTTGTTTTGTTTTTTTAAAAAACAAAAACAAACAGCCACTGAAAAATCTGAGATGGCTGTGATGGTCGTTCAGGAAAATTTATTTTTGCACTAAATTTGCCAGTATTTATCACAGAGGAATACTTTTGATATCAAATTATACATAACTGGACCCGATGCAATCTTAATGGTAATTTTTTTGTTTTTCAAAATGGTCACCATGGTTGTCATGGAAAATACATTTTTGCACTAAAATTAGTTGAAGTTAAGCGCCAAACACCAAAAAATATTAGCAGAAGCTAACACTAAACTGCTAAACGCACAAAAATATTAATGGAAACTAATGCTAATCCGCTAACCAGAGAAAGAACTTGTGAAAGCTAACGCTAAACAGAAAAAATTGTGGAAGCTAACGCTAAACTGCTACTGTGTCTTGAAATATTTTTACAGTAATATGCTCCACTAATCAGAGTTTCATCTCAGTTTTAAAGAGTCCAGCTTGGGTTTTCAGGGATCAGAAGATCAACGAATGATATGTTTTGGTCCCAATGAGACGAACTCGGAGCAACAGAGACAGAACCGGCCTCATGCGGCGGCCGCCGTGTTGGGCTGCATTCACTGGGTGGAGGTGGATCAGAAACAGCAGCTCCATCTCTCCCCACCTTTATGTCCACTGTTGTATCTGCAGGGACTGATTTATTCAAGGTCAGATCTGGTTCATTGCTGACTTCCTGCATGACACCAGGGGGGGCCCAAGTGCGGCCCGCGGGCCACTTGTGGCCCTCGGAATGATTTTAAGTGGCTCATGGCCACAATAATAATAATAATAATCATAATAATCATAATAATAAAAAAAACTACAAGTTTGGCCCAGTTGATGAAGACTGACGATTTCCTTGGTTGTTTTTGGGGAGGAAATTTTCACTGCTGCAAGGTATTTTTAAAAACATGCAGCATAATTCAAATAATCTTGAAACTGAATTTACAACACAAGGTGTTTGTCTTTTATGAACCTGATGTAAATAAACACACCCAATGACTGATGCAGCAGCAGACTTGGGGTCACCTGGTCATTAAAGGCGGCTGGTAAACTGCTCTTTCAACATCATCAGGCTACTTTTGTTGTCCCGTTGAAATTAAGTATTTATTTTATTGTTGAGCAGGAAAAACAAAATCAATAATATTATAGTGCAACTTTAATAGAAAGAAAATGAATATTTGGTAGCAGCAATGCTACCTACTGCTCCACTGAGCAGCCCTGAGCCAAACAACGAGTCTAAATAAAGATTCAGATCAACTCTGAGGTTGCCGACGCACAGATCAACATCTACATTAATATTCATCACGTTTTCTCAGGAGTCATATTGGAATAAACCCTCCAGTGTACAAAGAGACATATCCTCATGCTGCTCCGACTCCACCTGACAGGGTGCGGAGGGGGCACTTACCGGGTGGGGGGGCATTTCCATGGGGCAGGAGATGTCAGGTCTGTGGAGTTTCTTCCTGCCCCTCTTGGGCCCAACATTGAGGGAGGAGGAGGCGGAGGAGGAGGCGGAGGCGGCGGCGGCCGCGGCTGAATCTGCCTCCAGACGGCTGCTGACCAGGCTCATCATCTTCTTGGCTGCAGGAACACACCGGGATGCTTTAAGGACTGAATCAAACAGCAGCTCAGGAGCAAAAGGAACCAAGAACTGGGAAGAATTTGGAACCTTTAGGACTTTAAAAACCCACTGGTGGAGATTAAAACTAGACGATCCTGAGGAAGACGTGCTGGGAACTTTCCCTGGACTCTGTGCTCTTAACTTCCTCCTATAAAATCTTTTCCTGCTCTCCCTTTATGCAGACGATCCTCAGATTTACGTCGCCAAGTCCGGATCACCTCACATCATTTATTCTAACCAGGTGAAATGCTGGATGGCGAATAACTTCTCCCAGTTAAACAGTAAGTCAAAGACGGTAATTTCAGCTTCACTAAAACCTTTCAACCCTATTTGGGGCTAATTCTGGCAAACTGGTCCCAGTGCTGGAACTGGTTCTGGAGCTCGTTTAGCATCAGTTTTTGTATTTCCATCTCTCCAAACTTTGGCACCGACCAACTGGTTGTTTCTTAGCACCAACGCTGTCCTGGGCCAGAAGAAGAAAGCCCTGTCCAGCTAGCACCAGCTAGCACCAGCTAGCGGAGTCTCATGCAGACCAACATCCAATCAAAATGTTCCGAGTCTAAAACTCTGGACCTGGTTCTAGTGATAATCTGCCTCATTTAAGACCAAAACAACTCAAAAATTAGCATCTGAATCTTAGTGTTTATGTTGCAATCAGCCGTCACAGTTTCAGTGCATGCTTTAAAAGCGCAGTGTCAAAGCGAACCAAGCCTAATGTAGCTTCTGGACTCCTGGTCAAACCAGAACTGAATCTCCTGGTCAGAACACCAGAACCAGAGAAGAACTGGTGCTTGAACGGGGGAAAAAACCTCTAGTCAGCTGTAGTCGAACTCCTGTCCTCGAGGGCCGGTGTCCTGCAACCTTTGGATGTGTCCATAGTCCAACACGCCGGAACCGTAGAACCAGGGCCAGTGTGTATGAGAAGGTACCTCAGTCATGTGACTCAGGTGTGTTGGACTTGGGACAAGAAGCTGCAGAACACCATCCCTCGAGGACTGTAGTGTGACATGTTGCTCTGCTGGTACCAGTCCTGTTCAACCTTCAGACACATGCCAAGAGTCTGGGTGTCGTTTATGATCGGAGTCTCGCTACAATTAAAAACAGCCCCTTGATTCTAATCCTGGTGAGGTAAAGCTCACCGGCCTTCATCTCACGGACATGTTGGACGATCCTGACCTTTAGAGCCCAGCAGCGTCGGGGACTTCTGCAGAAAGTGTCCGATCTTCTGCAGCGTGCGGTCCTTCCCACTGCGGATGCTGCTCTGGGAGTCCTGGCAATGAGCTGAGGAGGAGCTCTGACCACAGGGAAGTAAAGGCGGTCAGAAGTTCGTCTAGTTTAAGCATCAGTGAGTGTTTATTCTGGCTGCTACCTCCTCTGTCTGTGGGGTCAGCTTTGGCGTGAGTTTGGATCTGGTGTTCCTGCGGTTCTCCGTCTCCACTTCCTCCTGCTGACACACAGATATGGACTCAGAGCGTGTCCTGACTCATCCTGAACAAGGAGCTGAAAACGACAGGCTTCATAATGACAGGGTGGGTCAGATGGAGGCAGTTCTACAGCAACACAGATCGCACAACGAAGAGCAGCCTCGGTGAAAATGCATGTTATTTAAGAAGAGAAAATTAGCCCTAATTGATAGTTGCTGGTCAGGCGAAGGGGCTTACAGCTCCTGAGTTTACAGCCGAGGTAAACTCAGCCATCGTCTGAGTGTCAAGAGTTTAGCTTCCATCGAGTCTGTTGGAGGAAAACCTGCCATCAGGGCGAAGCCAGGAAACAAACAAGGTTTCAAGTTATTTCAGATTCAGCCACTCGGCAGCACTTCTAAACAGACTGAACAAACATCCAATAAAACCTTTTGATGTCGAGCAGCCCCTGAACGCCTCGTTACTGTCTGCAAACAACAACTCTTCACTTCTCGTTTCACCGCTTCGGCTGTTTGATGCAGCGATTTCAGCCTAAACGCTTTCACCAGGGAATATCTGCTGCTCCAGAGGTTCATTCTCATATCCAGATGAACAAAATGAGTGACGGTCCAAATAAACGTTGGATTACATCAACCGTAATTTCAATTGGAAAACTATATTTGTCCATGATCTGCAAAGACATTACAGGTCATCCAGTTTCTATCTACAGTGCTGCCATTGAAAGGAGGTGAGAGTGAGACTGAAATGCCCACAGACTCGTTTAAAGGAACAACAACAACAACATCCATCAGTCTGATGTTGTAGCTGGCCAACAGGAAAATCAGTTCTGATAGAGATAAATGCTGCAAAGTGGCTCTGACTCATAAATTAACTGGAAAATGGCGGCATGTGTGAATTTTTATGATCCTGAAAAGGTAGCTTTATCGACGCCTGTGTGTGTTATGATGCGCGGGGATTTTTGGAGGGTTTTCAGTGGAGAGTAGATAACCCTGGTGAGAGACGATAGACGGCAGCTCAACCAGCTGACTGCGTGAGGGAGGAAGCACATGATGCGGTGCGCTTGGAGATGGAGGCTGGCCATGGTTACGACTTTATTCTCAAAACATTACAACTTTATTCTCGCAATTTTAAAACTCTCATTTTATTGCAACTTTATTCTCGTATTATTGACTTTACTCTCGAAATATGATTTTATTCTCAGTATAATTTTATTTTTATAATATCATGACTATTCTTGAAATATTGACTTTATTCTCGCAATATGACTTTTTGAAATAGGACAACTATCCTTTAATATTATGACTATTCTTGTAACATTACAATTTTCTCGTTTTATTTCAACATTATTCTCGCAATATTGACTTTCACAATATAATTTATTCTTGTAACAGTACAACTATTCTCATAACATTACGACTTTATTCTCATATCACAACTGTCTCATTTGATTACAACTTTCTTGTTTTATTACTACAACTTTATTCTCGTATTATTGACTTTATTCTCATAATATTACGACTTTTTTCTTGTGATATTAGCCTGGCCGTGATATTCTGTCGTACCGTAGCAACATCTTTGAATCCAAATGGGACGTCCTAGCGGTTCTAGCTGCTAGCATACAAACTAAATATCATTTACATTTTGACCGAGTCAGAAAAGAATGTCAACTTTTAAACTGTAGCTTAGATGAGTTTGTTAAATTTGAGGCTCTTCAGAAATAAAACTGGTTCTAGAAGTAGAACTGTTTTACAGAGGAAAACATTTTTTAGTTTCCAATCAGTCAATGACGTCAGGTGTCTCTTGGTCGGTTCTGATTCATTAACAGCAGCAGTTAGCGGTTGAGTAAAATCAGACCCAAGTGCTTCAAACTTCAACGGAGCCCACGGCTCCAGGAAGCAATCGTTTCTCAATAGCCGAGGGTCCAGACCGTCTGGACGAACCAAAGCGTAGAACAAGGGGCTGGTTTTTACCGGCGAGGCTACGTTTTACTGAAACAACCCGACTTGTAACCTGCTACGTTCCTGAAATAACAGTTATTTCCCTGGATAAACAGGCGTCTTTCCAGGAACCAGTTTCCTTAAGTCGAGTTTCCTTCAAATTAACAGGTACTTTTGCAGATCAGGCAGGACATTGTACCGATCAACTGATCTTAATGACATTACAGTTCTTATCGGTGTGTGTCTGAGTCCATTGCCAGCTATTACGTAGCTAATCTGTAGTACTTATGAGGCAGGAGTTACCTTCTCGTCAATAAAATGAGAAATCCCGCAACCAACAGCTGTAACTCTGGGGTTTTTCTTACAGTTTCTGACTGCAAGTCTACTGCTTCTCCATCCTTGACACATGAACATCCCGTCACACGTGCAGCAAAGCCAGAAGACCAAAGTGATGTGATTACATTTAGGGAGAAGGTTAAATGTCACATCAACGTCCTTCTTTATGCTTTATAAACACTACGTCTTCCAGGTCTCTGCATGGTCAGGCTCCTTCTGAGAAGACTCCACCTGGGGCCCCTCGGGTCCTCAAGCCAACGGACTAGGAATCAAACCGGACCGTTGGACCTCAACTCTGCAATGACCTGAAGACGTCCAGATTTAAACAGTTTTGTTTAAGACCTCTTCAAAGATATTTCAACTTAATTTTTTAAACTACGTTATTTAAGTCGATTTATTTTGTTATTTTTTGTAATTTTTCCATCTCAGTGACTTCCATCTGTGAAATTTGCAGCTTAAAAAAGCTTTTCGATCAGATTTAAGCAGCAGAATTAAATTACTGTTCCTGCTGAAGGTCCGAGCTAGTAAATACCACCTGGAGGAGGAAGATGACGTGATTTCAACACGTCTGCAGAGATATTTCCTCCTCAGCGAGACATCCCAAGAGTGAGATTTACTCTCCTTTTACTAAGCTACCCTTAACATGTATAAATAATAATAAAAGCGTATTGAACCACAGTGGCTCTACAGCACAGCTTGGTCCTGTCGGCCAAAGAGGAAAAAAAACAGTTTCACATCATAAAAGTCTGAAGCTGTTATAAGGATTTTCTGGGACAGCAGGGATGGCGCTCCTAAAAATAAAACCCGTGTCAATAAATCATTAAGAGCTCTCTGCCTGGGGGGATAGGGGGGCATCATTACAGGCAGAGAGAGGAGAGCTGGGAGGTGAAGAGGACACAAAGAGGAGGAGAAGCAGTTTATTTCATCTCCTCCATCAGCTCTGAAGGTTGAACGGGTCTGGAGGATCAGTCCTGCAGGTGTCGACCCCCTCCGATAAGAACCCGCTCCGCCACGTCAGGCAGAAATTACAGCCTCCTCCCCTCCGACAGGCTACAGTTAAATGTAGATGAATGTGATAGAAGAGAAACGACCTGAAGAGCTGGAGTCACAGAACATCTCCACCAGAACCAAACTGGATCCTGATGCTGAGATGCAACACTTCTTGTTTCAGGTTTGGTTTAATCTGGAATCAGACGCAGCATCCAGGGAAGCCTTCCTACGTCTCCACAGCCAGCTGGAAGTGGACCTGCAGTCCACAGCCAGCTGTCCTCTCTGACCCACTGGAGTGGACAAAGAGCTGAACGTGCTGCTCCAGCAGAAATAACACTCAGAGGGTGGCCTGGCCAACTGGGAACACTGGCAGATCCCTTCCTTCAGTCTGCTGCAGACATCAGGGCTGCTTGTACGGATCCAAGGTAAACAGCTATGATTTAGCACCAGTTTGTTTAAAAAGGTCCAGTTCCACAGCAGGAACCAGCAGCTAATCAGATATCAAGATGGCAGCGCGTTTTCGACAGACTGTGGACGATAGTCTGCAGGGGTTAAACATTTTTTACTGGATGAAAACATTTCCAGAACTTTGTTTTGTCATTTCTTAGTTTAAACCGTCTGCAGTCAATAATATCTAAACTAGTGGACAGACTCGATTAAAATCTTTAACTAAATTAACAGCTGGGTCTGTAACTAATTAATCGCAAACTATAAACAGTATTCTCCGGACAGTTTTTGCGACTTATATATATATATATATATATATATATATATATATATATATATATATATGTGTGTGGATTTTTTTTGCTCTTCATGACGCATTTTTTGACCGATGCGATAAATGTTAATTCATAATGATGGACATGAACCAAGGATTAAACATTACGGTCTGCAGCCACGAGGAAAGCTGACTGCAGGCTGAAAGGAGCCGTTCTTCCAGCCAGAGCTGGAGGAACGGCTCCACGGTTGGGTGTTTAAATGAAGAGCCGCGAGGCTGTTGAACGGTGCAGTCATGCCTCAACAGCAACGATGTTTCTAGTTTGTAATCAGCTCTTCAGGTTCCTCCAGCATCAGGTTGGAGCAAAGTTCATCTTTCCAGAGCTTCAGGAACCCCTGATCATCTATGGAGCTTCTTTAGAACTGTGGACGCTGACATTAGCGCTGCTGCTACATGTTTAGCATTGAGATGCTATTTTAGGCTAGCATAGCTTCTCTGATAGGCCGACTGCTTTTAGCACAACTTGAACACAACTGGAGTCTTTTCCAGGGTCCCATCAGATCGGCTCTGGAAGCAGAAATTAACCCCCAGAGGAGCCGCTTCGTCCTCCATCGCTGCTGTTAGCAGATGTTGATTATGCGTCAAATTTACGGACGTACCAGAAACACGCAAATACAAAGGTTCCAGCAGGAAGAAGAGCCTTCTCGTTCAGTTCCTCATTCAGAGGAGCTGAAACAGCATCAAAACATGCTGGAGGCGTTAACTTTTCTTTAACTACTGATGATGAGCAGGTCAGTAAGAGATGGAAACCTAACGTGGCGGATGTTGATGGAAACTGTGGACTCTGATGGTGAAATGGTTCTGTGGGATTATGGATGGAAACATGGTTCTAAATAGGGGAAAGGAAACGGTACCTGGCGTGTTGTTCGTCGTTTAGTCCTCCTGAAAATATGAGACTTTGACAAAAAACAAGAATTAGGTTCAAAAGCCAAAAACTTCTTTAGTATAACTGTAGATGATTAACTTTTTTTTTTTTTTTCCATCAAATACGGTAAAAAAAAAAAAAAAAAAAAAAAAAAAAAAACACACATAAGCAAAGGAAAAAGATGAAAACATGAGCAGAAACTTTATGAAGAGCCTGGCAGACATTTTTAAAAGGTCCAGAACTGAAGGTCACAGTGTTGTTAAATAAAGAGCTGAACACAAAACCCCTCCTCTGAACGTCTCAAGGTGATTCAACGTTAACGCCGCTTTACCTAAATGACACAGAGTCCAACAAACATCCACTCAGATTTAATTGCACCTTAGAGTCCGTCTCCATCCAGACACTGAAACACATTCAGGCCGTTCCTCGAGGCGGATGCAGTGAACTGTTTATTGTGATTAAAATCAAAGGGTTTCTTTACCTGAAATGTTTACATTTTGTGAATAATTCTAATTAACTCTTTTTAACCTATAAACACCAAGTAATTACCAAGAACATGGACTGTAAGGTTTCGGGCATTTATCATCGAATCGACGTCATTTTAGTTGCTAAACTCCAAAACAACGTTTAAAAAAAGCCAGAAGCTGGAAAACCACCATCAGGTTGCTTTTCCACAGATGACAGGAGTCTGTCCAGAAACCTAAAAGCTTACTACCTCCTGTAAGATTACAGGTGACTTCCCGAGAACAGAAAAAGGAAACTAACCAAAGCTCCAAACCTCATCAGGGTAGACTCGCAGCTAATTTTTAGACTTTGCAGAGAACTCAAAGTTCCTGGAACATAACCTGAAAGAAGAGCACCTTGTAAAACAAAGCCTGGGTTACGCGGCAAGATTTTTATTTCAATTTTTATCACGATTTTTCCCTTCTGACAATCTTACGGACATCCCGATTATCGGGATGGCTCTAAAGATAATCTTGAGAGATATTCCTGCCAGCTGTGGTGCGTTAAGAGGGATCTGGTCCGATCGGAAGGTTGTCGGAACCGCTCCGATCTAAAAATCAGGGATATTCGACATGTTGGATCATCTTGGCCCGACATTGCAGACAAACGACCCTGCAACCTGATGAACGTGACGTGTAGCCAATCAGAAAGCCAGATGAAGGAAACGTGGAGGGGAATCGACAACTGCCACGGCGCATCAGAAAGTCCGGCTGACGTCACAGTCGTATTGTTGTTTTTCTCTGTTAAATATGGTCCACAAACCATTACTAATCCTCCCAGTCGGCCATGTTTGTTTCTGCTGAACTCATGTTTAATCTCGAGAGGCTCTGCGAGATTTTCCGTCTCACATCCGAATGCTGGTGACTGAAATCGGTTCGTGTGTGGAGTGTTGCTCCTGGCTTGACACCTAACCCGTTATAGCTAAGATTTTTGTTGTCGTGTGTGTGTGTGTGTGTGTGTGTGTGTGTGTGTGTGTGTGTGTGTGTGTGTGTGTGGTGTTGGGGTGGGGTCTCTCAGGTTTTGAAAATCTTGCCGTTTGAACCAGGCTTCAGGTTTTCTCTCACCTGCAGGTACCTTGGGTCCTGTTAATGTAATCTCTAAGTACCCTGGATCTTCTGGAAACGTACCCTAAATATTCTTGGAGGGTAATCCACAAGTAACCAGTAACGTCTGGGGTCATAACCTCCCAGCCAGCCTGGATGTCCTGGAATGGCCACCTGTAATTGATTCTCCTACTGCTCTATAGTCTAGAAAGGTACCCTGAAAGCAACTCTTCGACTCTGGAAGCGTCATCTGTTGGCACCCTGTAAGGTTTAGGAGCGGATTGTCTACATTCTGTCAACAAACCAAAGCTCTTTAAGAAAATATACATTTCATTTTGAAAATAGAGTTTTTGGTCAGTGCAGATTTAAAAGTCATCACTGGCCTCCTTCACTTCATGCAGGGATTGAGGGTCTTCTTCCCATCTCCACGTGTTTTGTGAAATGACCGATGATCCGAGTCTTGTTCACGCCGTAAACAAGACTCGGATCATTTCCAAGGAGAGGAATTGGAAGCATTTGTTCGGCCAACAACAAAACGGGGAAGGTTTACGACACATTTAACGCGTAGTGCTGACGTCGTCCCAAACCGTTTCTGGAAACTCCTACCCGACCTGCGATTTCTGAACGCCCACCGGGAGTCGATAAAGGCGGCTTGTCTTCACAGGTTCATGACGGAAATGTTTCATGAAGGAGGGTAAAAATTCAAGCAGGAACCAGAAAAAACCTCTGATTGCTGTTAATTACAGCAGTTCCACATAGAACTGACAGGATGGAGCTTCAGAACCAGGAAACTAAGAGGAAGTAGGACAGAGGTGAATAAAAAACACCAACAATGTGTGACTTCATATCAAAATCTCACACTAAGTGCTTATTGTTGGACTTTTATGGTAGAGGACACTACTGGGTGGACATCAGGTCATTACATGAAAACTAAGAGCGCTATAAATACTCTCTGCTGCTGCAGCAAAGATCTGCAACTGGAGACCAGAGCTGAGCAAATAAATGACTTTGGTTTCAGCTCAACGTTTTGCCCAAAAATAGAAATGCAAACCTGCATTTCAGGTGCAACGCTCAGAGGACCTAGAAGTGTCTGCTTGTCCAGCCCTGGTCCCTCTGTGACCCCCCTGAGGGTCCAGGGAGTACAGCTCCATTAATCTGTGGTGAGCCTGCTCTGTGTCTGCCCAGCTGGGTGCAGGATGGGCCTGGATCCTGCTGGCAGAAAGACGGACTGAAGGCAGGAGGGCCGAGCTGCTTGCTCTAAACTGCACTAGTTTAACCTCCTGGCGTCTCTGGGGTCAACGGACTCCTCGACCACCCAGGACATGGCTGTTTCTATACTGACGATAATGCCTTATCACCTAATCATGCCTAACCCTAATCACCAACTAATTTAGTAATCGTTTAATCGTTAACTGGAGTGTATAGACTCTAAAAATTAAAAAATCTATTTGCTGGAAAGAAAAAAAACCCCAACACACTCAGAACAGTAATGAAGCCAAAACTGTACAAAATATAGAAACATTTTGCATGTAAGATAAAAATAAAAAAAACCTTTGTCTGTAAATATGTTTTACCCAAAACGCCTCAAGTGGCAGTTTTAGCTTCACCTGGTTCACATTCGCTAAAGGAAAGCGATATTATTGCATTTTAAGCAATAAAATGTTTACTTTCCGATTTAAAAAAGGAAATTAATTTGTTTATTTCCCCACTTTTAATGTATTTCTAGAATTGTATAAAAAGCGTAAGAGGTTAAATTAAAAATCTGCAGAATGTTCCAGTTTTTTTAATCCTAGAACAGAATAAATCGATACAATAATTGAAGCCTGAAGATGACTAACATAGTTGTTAGTCGCAGCCCTAATCAACAGCGTGTCCTTTTCTTTGTTGGTTGAAGTGAGAAAGGGCAGCAGTAAGGACTGGTGCAGACATGTTGATGTAGGGCCACTTTCAGCCACTAGAGGCCTGTAATCAGCGTCACCAGGTCAGCCGGGAGCCGCTGGCTCCAGGGCCATGCCCTGCTTTCGCTCAGGAAAAGCTTAAAAAGGAAGCAGATGAAGGTTCTGCGACAAGACTGTACACAACAATTTCTGATTGGATCATTTTTTTCAAGACAGTAAACTGACACAAAATGTATTTAATTTTAAATTAAATGAAGTTAATATTTGAGGATTTTTTTTTCTTTCTATATTTCTGTTGTAAGCAGAGTTTGGGCCCTTAGTTTCTGAAGGTAATCAGAGATTACCATTATGAGTAGCACGCATCGGGTTTTCTGTCCTAATAAGATCAGTTGTTCATGTTGAAAAACACAACTACGCCATTTCTTTGCCAAATCCAGTTTTTGAAACGTTTTACACAAAAATAGAAATAAAAACGTTGAAATGAAATGTATTTTCTGTCCTCTGTCGCTGCGCGGTCTGTTTTCATAATGAACCCGAAGCAGAAAGACATCAACGCCATTTAAAGTGACTGCGTTGCTGGAGTCGAGCAGCCCTGGTGGTGCTTTTCAGTCCCATGAAGGAACTGGAGAAATATGTCAGACATGATGATTGACTGAATTTACAAAGCTATTTTCACAGGTTGTCACTTTATAAACTTATTTTTTTTATATTAACACACACATGTTCACTTATCTAATGAAACGTTTCAATAACCGTTTCATAAATAACTAGGATTCATCACAGTTTGCATTTTATATTGGTCGACTTTTCCAGATTTTGGACGCTTTAAATTTTTCCAACAACTAAAATAAAGTAAAATAAAAATACCAAATATAGTAAAGCTTTGTTCAACATGCTGATGGTAAAACTATTAAAAATCGTAGCCACTGGCTTTTATAAGCCTGCAAATAAAATCAGAAATAAGTCATATTAAAATATAAATATGTCAAAGTAAACAGACTAATTTGAAAAGTGTTTTTTTTTTTTTGTTTAATTGTAAGATTTCTGATCTTTCCTTTTAGAAAGAGAAATAACGTGAAGTTCCTTGTTTTCTGGGTGCAGCATGTAGGAATTATTCTGCTGCCGGACCGAGGAGCTGCGCGTTTACTCTAAACAGGAACTATAATCTTTCACTTAAAAATATTTGTGAAGTTTATAAAGTGTTTCTAAATATTTGAACTTTAAGTGTGTATTATTCATTTTAAACATATTTTCTTCATTTAATGTTATTTATGTATTCAAATAAATACCTCTTACGTTTAATAATGCATTATTTCCTATTATTTAATTCCTCTAATGTATATTTTACATAGAATGGTTATTAAAGATGGTTAGATGTTGATCAATATTAGTTTAATTTCTACAGAAAAGTCATCTGAACATTTTGCCACCCAGCTTAGATTCAGTCGGGCGTGGCCTTTAAGAACGCCCAACCTCCCACAGCCTGACTGGGTTGACTGGGTTGACCATCAGCCTGGCCTTCTGAAAGCTTCTGGTTACAGCTCAGGGGACAACGCCTCCCGTTTTCTGAACCTCCAGGTCTTAATGGATCTACAGTGACGTTCAGCTTTTGTTCACCCAGGTTTCCTCTCTGAATGACGCTGGGAGCTGAGTGGAGGTGCACCTGGGAACCTGAAGGGCAGGAGCGGAGGAGCTGGGATTAGCGGTCGATCACTGGGCGCAGGAAGTTCACGTGGAACTGATTCTTCTCACCCAAACGTTTTAGTAAAAGCATGAAGAGGGTCTGTTGAATTTATTTGCTATTCAAGCTGTTCAAATGTGAACAAAGCTGCTAAAGGCCAAAGCACAAAAAAGGAAAACCTCCATAAGAATAAGGAGAAGTTATCCTTCAACATGTTTCCCTGCTGGAATAAAGGAGGAATCAACCTTTAATTTCTCTCAGCTCTCTGATGTTTGGATATTTGTTCAGTAAAATCAGTCAACCAGCGCTGCAGTGAAAACTCCGTCCATTTAGAGCGTTGTTCGCTCTTCTTCCTCCAAGAAAAACGTAACTCAAAGATCAACAGCCAGTTAATGTGGTACAGTTACAGGTAGAACTAAGAAGTTAGTACACTCCCCTTCATTTCCAGGGTCTAACACGTGAGGCTACAATAAAATGATGTAAAATTATTCAGATGTAAGCTGTGTCAAAGATAAGTACACCCCACACTGAAGATGGTCACCAACAGCAGCTCAGCAGCAGCTTTCTGTCTGAACATCAGCCTATCAGATCTTTGCAGATCAACTTTGGTCCATTTTTCTTTCTTCGACGAGTTTTGAAAACGTGGTTTTCTAGTTTATTTTAGTTAAAAATGCTTTATTAAAACATTTAACTTCCATTTGAGATGAACTCATATTATTCAAGTTTCTTCAGAGAGTCGTAGGAGATGCTGATGGCTGTGAGCACGAAGCATCTCCTGTAGCAGCCCGTATCACAGTGGATTTGAAGGAGTCTCTGACTGAAGTAGTACAGGTGTCCATAGTTTTTGACTTTTTCGTCTTCATTATTAAAAGGAATCTGTTGTTTTTAGGTACAATTTAAATCATTTTACAACCAGGTCAGTTTTATTCTGCTCTGAAACTGAAAACCCCAAAACTGCAAGAGGTTGAATTTACTCTTTACACGACTGTACAAACATGTTGGTTTGGTAAATTATATACACACACACACGACAGCTGCATGACTGCTGGTATAAACAATATCACAGTGAAACTTGGAGCTGGAGCCAAATATTCATACAGAATAAACAGAATTATTCATGCTCTTGCTACAACCACTTCATTTCCTGTAAAGGACAAAGAAGCATCTGCTTTTTCCCTGTATTTGCCATCTCTAGGGGGCCAATTCAATTTTAATATTCTCATTAACTTCAGCTATTACGACTGAACAGAACAATAATTCGTTTTTCATTTCAGATATTATCAGAGCTAGCTGCTCTGGTTTGCCATGCAGTAAATGCTGTGATCGTTCTCTAGGTAAGCTACAGTTTTCTGTTTCCTTTAAAACACGCTGGATGACTTAATAACTGGACACTCTACAGCCTCAGCTGAGCAGCTGCTGGGATTACCTGGCCGGCACCAAACACTTAAAACTGAGATAGAGAGATCAGGAAAACATTAGCTCACTGTGCAGCTGGGGGCTCAAAATAAAAACGTTTGGACTCCGTGGCGTAAATTCTTCTAAAACCCAGGTTGGTGTTCAGGTTCAGACAATCTGAAGGAGGCAGAAAACCTGACCTGCGTTCATCCTTTAGGTCTCTCTCTGCCTAAAACAACCGACTTTAAATCTCCGGGATCCGACACAAGCTTAAGTTATGAACCATCAACCCTTTATCTTCATCTAAAAGGTGGAGACTGGAAATACATTATAGCTTCAGTGAATATCTGAGCTGGGATGTTTAACCATCCAATGCCTGAATCCCTGCTTCCAGACAGGTCCGGGTGCTCTCAGACCCTTCGCAGTAAAAGCTGCGAAAAACCTTCTGACAGGCTCTTATTTTTACCTTTTCCAGGGCTTGTTGGACCCTCTGGCTCACTGTGGCGGGACACAAACTGGCGGTTCTCCCTCCACTGAGGGTGGAACCGTGGAATAAGGACTTCCTGGACTTTGTCGTGTTTCAGTTTCAAGCGGTGACCGTATGGTGGCTCTCTCGTCCCAGACATGGATGAGCTGCATGTGTTCACCTTTAACTGTCCTGGTGAGTAACTGACCTCAGTGTATCAGAAACAGCGTTTCTGCCCCTCCTCTAACCAGGGTCTCTGAAGGTTTCACCAACTCAAATTCACAACGTTTTAAGATCATGATGAATGAAACTTAAGACCTGTATCAAGCCAGAAACGCACAAAAGCTGTGTGGCTCTCTAGTCTCTCTTAGTCCCATGCTCCGTGTTCCTCCTCCGCTGTATTTCCCTCCACAGTGGCAGCTTTGTTGGAATAAAATTCTTCACGAGGTCAGACTGGTGCTTGACCTCCGTGTTTAAAATCCACTAAACCTCAGACGTCAGAGTTTGTGATCAGTGCTGAGCCAGACGCCGCTGACTCCGCGGGTCTCCAATATCAAAGATCCAACCTAAAACCAACTTCAACGCGGCGCCAGGGGATCAAAACTGTGACATTTCTGGGGTCTGTTTGTGGCTCTTGGCAGCAGCTCTGTGCTTCTGGCACGCTCTACAGTCTTAACTCCCGTAATCCAAAGCTGTTTTTGCACAGAACGCAAGTAGCATCGTATGGGTTGGCAGCAGATATGACCCAGTGGCGAAGACGAATGCCAACAAGCCAACCGGTAATAAGTTTGCTCTTACCCATGACAGACGCAAGAAAAAAAAAAAAAAAAAAAAAAGCTGGCATCCAGCTAGCTAGGTTATATTAGCAGCTAGTTAGTGTTCGAGTCAGAGAACATAATGAAGATGTCTGCGAGCAACTCAAAATTTTGCTTGACAGAAAAATCCCACAAGAAAAAAGAAAAACTACACCGAATATGCAAGATTAAATAGTCCTGCCACGAGAAAATTTAAGGCCTGCGATTAACGTATTGAAGACTAACTTACATTTTATGAATTTAAAGGAGCAGTATTATGTAAAAATCAACTTTTTAGGGCTTTCCATCATGTTCTAACGTTATTCCCTCATCAAAAACACACCTGGAGTGTTGCTTTGATTCTTTCATGCATGTTTGAGAAATCCTTTAATCTCCCACGGCAACCATTCAACTGTGCAAAACGCCTGGATGGATACAGCTCCTCCTTGGAGGCGCAGCTCCTCCTCAGAGCTGCAGTTTCTAAGCTTCCGAGCTTCCAACACACAGAGCCCCCTTCCCCTGCGACTTCCCCACTCAGCTCCTTCAGACTAGTCAGCACCAATTACCAAACACCTGGTGGAGCTGCGCATCTGCTGAGCTCATTATACAAACTACTTTTCAGTGTAACCCTGGTAAAAATGTTCTTAAAGGGTTAATAGAGGAGCAATGTTGTGATGACTTCCTGAAGGTGGAGGTTCAGAAAGAGCAGGACTTTCTTAAAGAGACAGAGGCCCAATTTCAAGGCGTTAAATTACGAAGTCAAATTTCTTTTAAGTCATATTTGATATATACAGCATTTTTATAACAACTGAAGGTAACATGGTGACTGGATTGTAGGGTTTAAACGATTAATCAGATTAATCATGTCAAATCGATTCTTGAAATAATCGTCAACTAATTTAGTAAATCAATTAATCGTTATCGAGAGCAAACAAACTCAAAAAAGGCCATTACCTGAGAAAAAAACAAAAACAAAGTCAGAACAGTAATTACTCCAAAACTGTGCAAAATTTTTTAGCATTTAAAATAAAATTTAAAAAAACCCTTCGTCTGTAAATATATTCTACCTAAAACTCCTCAAATGACAGTTTTAGCTTCACCTTTTAGCTCAAATTCTGTTAAAAAAAAAAAAAAAAAAAAAACTCTCTATAAGCACCTCTTGCTGTCCAAATATTAATCTGTTAGTCCAAAAAATAAATCACCAGATCAGCCTTACACTGTATTGATGTTAAGTCAAGAAGACAGAGCTGAGCTCTTCACTTGTTGCTGTTAGAAGTAATTTTTTAGCTGCAGATGCATCCTTTGCTGCAGATGATCAAGCATTCACTAAATGAATGTTATGTTATTGCATTTTAGGCAATAAAATGTTTATTTTCTTCTGTTTAGCTAAATCTTTTAACGCATTTCTAGCGTTGTATAAAAACGCTTAAATGACAAATCTGAAGAATGTGCCTTTTTTTTCTTATCGGATTAATCAATGAACCTTCAGAGTAATCGACAGATTAATTAATAATTAAAATAACTGTCAGATGCATCCCTACTGGATTGAGCTATAAAATGATTCAAATGTGCCTGGAAAACGCATAATACTGCCTCTTTAAGACATTTGAAGGCCTTAATTTTAGATACAAATGTAAGACTTTAAGGAAGCGCAGACACCCTGTCAGATGGAGAGACAGGCCGTAGGGCAGAGTGATCGTATCTCCCTTCAGAAAACTGCTCTGAAACGCAGTCCGAACGGAGCAATTTATTCTAAGAAATGCTCTGCACAACAGGACAGCACAGAACGTCTGGAAACAGACTGTAAAAGTATGGAGAAAGCATTTTTCCAGGCTTCTCCAAATCTGGAAATACTTGCATCAAATTTCTGTTTTGCATAGGAACCCTGACAGGTCAGATTAGTTGATCCTCCGGCAGAGAGCAAAGCCAGCAGAACTGACAGCAGAGGGAAAGTCAAACAAGCTCGTGTCTTCAGATAACTGACTGAGCGACTGCTGCTCATGGGTTGTTTTTCTTCGTCTAAAAAGGCAGCATATGAAGGTTTAATGTCGAGTTGCATCCGTTCTCTCAGTACAGGTACAGCCTAACTGAATGGCAAATATCTGACACTATTACATCAGGCTTCAATAATCTGTGCCGTTTTATCATTTCAAGCATATAAAAACACCCAGATCTTTCACATTAAAGGCCATCATTGCTCAAACCTGCGTTTTCTTCCAGCGCTGCTGTGGAACACCTGGATTTCTCTCATAATGAATATTCCCTGTGGTCTGTAGGGTCTGCATGTGTCACAGGCCTCTGGGACTGAGAGGCACCAGAGGCATTAACCTTGTCCGGCCAACAGATTACCATAAGCGCCGCCGTCTCTGCTGCATTCAATCACATCCAGCGAGACGGTGACCTGAAAACAACCTATACCCTCCAGGGCATCCCCCCTCTGCAGCCGCTTCCCAGAGCACAAACTGGTTCTGTGACACGGCTCTTGGGTAATCTCTGCGTCTGAGTGTTAAAAGCTGCTTCATTTTTCCAACATTTTCCGAGTTTCTGGCGCTTTCATAACTCAGCAGCATCTTTTTTAGTAAAATCCAACATTAATATTGCAAACGGAAGGAAGTCGTTGCATCTTTTCAGACAGTAGCTGCACCCATTAAAGCTTGCTGTTAGTTTTAACAGACCAAACAGTGAAAAGGAGCCAATCTGTGCCTCTGACTGATTATTCTGCAGACACTTCATCTCAACATTTCAGCGCTGAGAAAACTGACTGATGTCAGGAGAAAAGACGGACCTCCTGTGTGGGGAAGGAAGCCCACTCGGTGAGCCCAGCAGAGGGTCTGTAAATCAGCACATCTCTGTCATCTATCTGGACGAACGGATCCATCTCCACTTCAGACTCTTCCCACTGAGAACGCACAGCTTGCACGTCACCAGAACAAACACGAATGTACAAACACGTCATGTAACGGAGCCTAAAAACCAGAGTAAGGCATACCTCGTGTTCGGATTTCTCTGAGCAGACATGAGCTTTTTAACTCTGCAGCAGAACTTCCAGTTAATCTGAATAATCTGAGGAGCGGCCATTAAAAGTTCAGTCATCACGTCGCTGCAGATGTTCCTGGTTTCATCCTTCAGGTCCAAACTGACCCAAACAACAATGTCAGCCTGAAGTAACAGAAGCTCCTGATGTCAAAAAGATCCTGTCTGAATGCATGCAGCAACAACAGCACGTCACGACTGTTGAAGTCATCGTCGGACGTGCTCACCTGACATCCTGAACTCCTCCACAAAACTACTGGGACATGATAAAATCTGTGACAGCAGACCAGGTTAGAAAATAATAATAAAAACCATCACAACTCAGTCAGAGATGCAGCGAGAAACCAGGAAGGAACCAGAATCTGAGCACGTGTAGCTTTTAGTGGTCGTCCAGAGACAGCTCTGTAATCCTGGGCTGCTTTTGAGAATACACATAACTTCATTTTAATGTAATGTTATTATAAATCAACCAGGTTAAAAATCAGCACAAGCCAAGAAAGCAGTAAAATGTTCATACTTTGAAAGATAAATAAGCAAATCAGACTTAAGCCCAGCAACAATCGGAGCGTTTTTCCACCGTAAGCCAATCAGCTGCTGCGCTCCACAAGGTGGCGCTAGTACGCTTTTCAGACATGAGGGTGAGGAAGATTCGGGTCGGCCGCTCAGAACACAGAATCGTTTTGTGATCAGTGAGTATTTGTGCTTCACCCCAGCCTCCTCCCCCAGCAGTGACGCGGCGCTGGGACAGACTGGCTGAAACTGCTGGGAGGAAGCTGGGCTGTGGGGCAGCTGAGGTCTTCGGAGAACAGCGATCTGGAACCGGTTGGTGCTCTAAACACCTGACTGGTGGAAATGACCAGAAATCAACCGTCATGTCTGCTGCTTGCCTCCCACTGGAGATCTGTGGCTGTGTCTCCAGTTACCGCCATGTTTTCATGGTCTTAATAAGCGAGCGTTGGGCTTCGGTCACGATCAGATCGTCATGAGTTAAACATTCAGCAGCTCCGGCCTGGGTGCCTCCTACCTTCCCCATCTCTTCGCTCTTCCTCTTGCGTCCCGTTCGCGCGATCTTGACGGTGACGGCGCTCTCCTCGCCCTGCCGCCGCAGCGCCATGCGGTTGGGCTGCAGCGGGCTGAAGGAGATCTCCAGCTCCGGCCGGGGGAAGCGGCTGGTTCTGCCGTTCTCCGTGGAGATCTCGGAGGACTCGAGCACCGACGGGAAGCCGGACGAGCCCTGCGGGAACAGCAGGAGTGAATTCAGCCACTGGATATGAGGGAACCAAAGAGCCCCCGATGCTTTAACTAGACCATCCGCCTCCTCACTTACCTGACTGCTGGCGGACGATCTGGTCTCCCTCCTTTCAGGCTTCAGGCTTTCAACCTTCGAATTCTCAGCCAGCACAGCAGGACTCACGTTCTGTTGAGTCTGTGAGGAGGAAATAAAATAAAAAGAGGAGATTATTTTATTTTTATTTTACAAATAATCACCTAAAACCAGTGCTGTGTTACTGTTGATCATCTGGACTCAATGTAAGGATTAATAAAACGCGTCTCAGCTGAATCGGCGCTCCGCATGCGTCCATTTAGCCTCAATCTGAGCCTCGATCCGCAAGAGTCAATCTTTCAGACACAAACTGCAGCTAAACATCAGGAAATCCTCAACATGAGGGAAGCTGAGGCATCAACCAACCTTCTGATTCAACCTCCACCCCGAATGATCAGAAACTCTGGTAACCAAAACAAGACATTTCACTTGGTGAGTTTACTATTAATGCGCTTTTCTTTAAATGCAGCAACTGGAACGTGTTTCCAATCAGGTGACAGTAAAGACAGCAGCGTGTTCTCCATCATCCTTCCCCTCCTCTCCGAAGCTGATTTCAGCCACGCGTCTCCAGGATCGGGGCCTTTTCTCCAGGAGTCATCTCCAGCTGAGGCCTGAACTATCACGGATCAGAGGAACTCCCGCTGATCCGTGCATCCACGCCCTGCTCCATCAGGAGGAATCTGCTCCTCAGACGATCTTGCATTTCTGAGACCTTAAAAACCAGAGCATCATGGGAAACAGCTGCCAGGCCAGCAGGAAACTGATTAAAATGGGAACTGTGTGAACGTTTACAGCAGCTTGTTCCCTCCAGATTCATAAAGTAGAGAGATTTTCTTCTCATTTTACCCCATAAACACTGAGCTTCTCTGTTCAGGTCATAAACTGGGATTCTCTGAACATCCGGTTTTATTGATGACTAACGTTTCTCAACTAAAGAAAACCAACACAAGAATTTTACTTTTTTCCTCAGGAACACGTGGATGATCCTCTGAAAGTTGTCCAAACATGGCCGCTACATTCTTCCATCAGTCGCCAGAAATCAGATTTTACATCTTAAAGAGGCAGTATCGTGTGTTTTCCAGCCACACAGAATCATTTTACAGCTCAATCCAGTAACCATGTTACCTTCAGTTGTTACAAAAATACTGTAAATATCAAATATGACCTAAAAGAAAGTTGACTTTGTAATTTAACGCATTGAAATTGGGCCTCTGTCTCTTTAAGAAAGTCCTGCTCCATCTGAAACTCCGCCCCCAGGAAGTCATCACAACAGCACTCCTTTCTTAACCCTTTAACGACATTTTTTTAAAATCAGCATTTCACTGAGAAGTCGCTCGTATAATGAGCTCAGCAGATGCGCAGTTCCACAAGGTGTTTGGTAATTGCTGCCGCTAGTCTGAAGGAGCTGAGTGGGGAAGTGCTCTGTGAGGCGAAGCTTAGAAACTGCAGGTCCGAGGAGGCACTGCGTCTCCAAGGCGGAGCTTAGTCCCCACCAAAGCGCTTTGCACAGCTGAATGGTTGCCACGGGAGATGAAAGGATTTCTCAGACATGCATGGAAGAATCAAAGCAACACTCCAAGTGTGTTTTTGATGAGGGAATAACATTGGAACATGATGGAAAGCCCAAAAAAGTTGATTTTACATGATACTGGCCCTTTAACATAAGTGAGCAGAAGATTATTATTGTCTAACAGTTAAAATCAAACCTGCTGTGAACAGCTATCCATGAACGCTTGCAGGTGTGTTTATAATGAGGTCACCAACAGTTGACCTGCTGAAGAGGCTCAACCTCTTTCGAGTTGCTAAACTACATCAGGTTAACTCTAAAGCTTGTTCTCCTTCCTCTGGCGGCTGAAAGGCGAGGAGAAAAATCTGTTTTCTTACTGGAGTCTCTGAGCTGAGCTCTCTATGGAGGGCAGGAACCATTACTGCCTCAACCTGATCCTGCATCAGCAAGGGACTTCTCCCTCATGCCCTTTGGTGTGAGCTTCAGAAAACTAGTAGTTATACTCATTCTTTCATTCCTCCAGCCTTTAAATTGCTGCCTGCTGAAGGTAGGAGTGGCCTCAGCACACAGAGCTTTATGAAATGGCTTGTACTGCCCTTATTACGGGGTCAGATATCAGTTTATTCAGCCTGGAACCGATCTCCACGCTGCAGCACTGGCATCTTCAGGGGTTGGGCAGTCTGAATGTAACCGATTTTCCCTTTAAGATTAATAAAGTTTTCTGTTTCTGAATGGAACCATGAGTGGTACCTGTGCTCAGTGTTAAACATACTGATGACATCTTTTAAAAACAGGGTTCTGTTGAGTATGAACAGCCAGTATCAGGTGTAAGGAGGAGGCCTGAACAATCGCTTTCCACTGTATTAATACGGCAAAGTTCAGAACGCAGTAATTGCTGGATAATTTACTTCAAGAGTGAGGAGTTCCCGCCTTACATTTAATAAATATATTCCAGAGCAATATTCATCATGTTTGATGGAGTCTCCCTGCAGGAGGTGCCTACAGGGCAGAGGTCAAAGGTCAGAAAAACTGCTGGAAGCACCAAAGATAAACAGCAGTGATATCAGCTCTGCATGGAGCCCTAGTCTGCATTGAGTTTGAACTACTGATTAAAAAAGGGGATATTTGAGTCAAATATGAACTTTTTTTTAATTAACTCCATATCTGACAGATCTTTAGGAGTTTAAACTGGTTAAATTAAAAAAGTACAACATTCACTGTAAAACCTCATTGCAACTGGAGCGAAGCACAGAGGTAGAAATATCCGGAACTTTTCAGGCCACAGCTTTGATTTACTTCTTTCACCAAACGCTGATCACAACATCTGATGGGATAAACTCCCTGATCTTGGCTGTGAACAGACGTCTCAGACCACTGTGGCGCTACACTGACCTCTGGTGGTGTCTTTGCGCTCTGCTGCTGCAGCTCCCTGATGAGTTTCTCTTTCTCTGCTTGGCTGGACAGAAGCTTCTGCAGCTGCACCTCCAGAGCGGCAACCAGCGTGTCCCTCTCCTTCCTCCAGCTCTCCATGGCCGCCTCCTTCTCCACCAGCTTGGACTCCTGAGGAAGCAGATGCAGAAGTGTTTGGAAAACATCTGGTCCTTCAGACGTGCGACTGGGACTTGATTTCATCCTCTTACTAAGAGGCTCTGCTGGCGACAGTAGCGCTCTCTGTCTTCTGCAAACTTCCTCATTTCCTGATTCCTCTTGTCTTCCGCCTCTTTGGCTTGACCAATCAGAGACAGCTTCTCCTCCTGCCACTTCCTGCGTTCAGCCTGGTGTTTCTCTGTGAAGACCTGCAGGAACACAAGACTTCTGTCCACCTGTTTACCTCTCAACATGTGCTCTGCCTTCTGGGCATCAGCAGAACAGAAGACGTTGAACGTTTCACAGCCAAACAACAGCTTCCAGGTCCTGAGCTTCTACCTTCAGGCTCTTCTGAGCTTCTGAAGCTTCATCTCTGGCCAGTTTGAGGTCCTCTGAAGGCCCGTCGGCTCCGTGGTTCTGCTGCAGCAGCTTCCCTTTCAGTTTCTCCACCTCTGAAACGGGTCACCACACAGAACATCTGCTTCAGCTCTGCTGTTAACTCTTCACTGAGAATATTCCCAAACCAAACCTTTTTAGATTAAACAAAATCAGTGAAAGCATCAGGTTGGGTCGACAAATTGTAAACCGTCGTCACTTATGGAGCAAATGTGTTGCTGCTCCAAACGATTTGATACGTTGTGCAGCTCCAAGTGTTTTCACTGACCCCAAATAAGAGGAAGACAGCTGGCCAGATGTTTGGGTCTCACCTGCAGAGAGCTCCTGGAGGAGACTGGTCTTCTCCTCCAGGACCTTCTCCATCTGCACCTGGGTTTCCTCCTGCTCTGTCAGAGCCAGACGCATGCCCTCCATCACTTGCTGCTTGGCTTCCAGCTCTGCAGAGGAACAAAGCAGGAACATTTGACAGGCTTCTCACTGAGGGAGGGGTCACATTTTTATCAGCAGGAGTCAAATCTTCTCCAGAGCAGCTCAGCTGTGGCTCTGGATGACTTCAGATCTATTTCACTTCTTTGAAGGGGACCTATCATGCTTCCTTGAACAGGTTAGGATAGGTCTGGGGGCTATACAAAACATATTTGTTACATTTTTGCACAAAATCCTTCTCAGATAATGAGATTTCGCCTCCTCAGTTCTGCATATGTTCAGCTCCTTCCAGAATGAGCCGTTTCAGGGTGTCAGTCACTTTAAAGGCAAATGAGCTGCTGGCCACGCCCTGAACGCTTACACTCTCACTTTATACACCAGAAGATGGCAGCAAACAGACACGAAACGGTCCAAACGTCCGTCTTTGACCCCGAGTCAGACCCCAACGCCACAACAAAACACTTGTTTTCCAGCAGCCATTGTGCAGCGCATACAGCTGACCAAACAGCTTCTGATAATGAAGGGGGCGGAGCTCCGCTTGGGTTGCCAGGTGAGGGGCGGCGCCTGTTTATTTGTGACGTCATATTCTGGACTCAAAGGGAAGTACAAAACCATGCAAATAGTGAATTTAGCGTCACAGGTCCCTTTAAATCTGAAAAATACAAAGCAGTGCAACGTCTTTTTTTTGCTTCTAAACTGGAAACATTTCCAGACTGGAATTGTCAGGGGGTTTTTCTTGATTTGTGAGCAAAACTTATTGTCTAAAAGGGTTTTAATCAAAATCTAGAAAATTTCAGACAAATTTCAAACATTAAAAACAGCAAATGTGGTCAAACGAAGTCGTTACGAACAGAACTCCAAACAGGAGGTGTTGTGTGGCCCGAACCCAGACATCAGGAGACTGCCCGTCACTGATTGGCTCGTGGGCGGAGTCTCTTGTGTCAGACGAGCAATAACCAGTTCAGCCATTTGTAAAAACCCAACTGGGCGTGTTTGGAGCTGGAAGGAAAGCGACAGCATGGTCTAAGGATGAGACGCGGGCGGCCTGGTGTCGTTGCGTTCGTGGACTCTGGAGCCGTCCTGCTGTGACGACCCCACCCACAGACAGCTGACCCGAGCCGCGCGGCACGTACAGCTGAGCAGAAACCTAAACATCCTCATGCAGATGGCAGCAAACTTGACTATTTGCAAAGAATTTTACGACATTCTTCCCCTCATAAACCGCATCCAAAATCTACATGTCGAAGAAAAAATATAAGAGCAAAAATAACAAAATTGGACTCAAACATTTCTACTCTTTTAAAAAAAAAAAAAAAAAAAAAAAAAAAAAAAAAAAAAAAAAAAAAATCAAAAATAGCTCAATTTTGGTTGCTCCACATCGTTCATGGACGATAACTTGACCTCAAGTCAGGCTGAGGCAGCAGTGGAGGAGAAGTAAGAAACACCGCCACCTGCAGGTGGGCGTTGGCATCACTTAAACTCAACGTTTCCGACCATTTTTGCTGAAAACTCAGAATCAGAGCGCAGCAAAATGAATTTCCGTGATGAAACTGGAGTTCCTGACTAAACACGTCCAGCAGCACGTCTCTATTATACGCTATGACGTTATGAGTGTGTCGTTTCTCAGATTAACTCCTGCTGGAAAAGCATCCAGGATCATCACTACGTTTATCTCCTCTCAAAGACGGTTCACTACATTATTGTTCACATAATTATCCTGATAAAGAGGAAGAAAGAATCCCTACTTTTCAAGAGCTTAACAGGAATCCTGGCTGCATCAACACGACTAAACTGGGGGGATATTCAGCTGCGTCTCACCTTTACAGGCCTTCTGGTAGAGCTGGTCGGCTTTAGAGTCCTGTTGCTCCTGCAGAGAAACGAAACGTGGAGAGCCTTTAGCTTCCGAGCAGACCGGCAGGGAGGAGCAGCAGGACGGGACGGGCCGGGCCAGGCTTACCGCTCTGAGATGCTGGATGGTTCTGTCTCTGCTGCCCAGGTCCGACTGCAGCTGCTTCTTGGCTCTGTCTGCATCAGCCAGCTTCTGCTTCAGAACCTTCTCCTCTTCTCTCAAGGCTGAGATCTGCAACCAGAACAAAGCATCCGCTCCAGATTTCCATCGTGTTCAGAACTGCAGAGGTGGAAAACCCAGAAACCCTCATGGCTACAGTAAGCGGGTGGTTGAGGTGAGAAACTGGGCCAGACATAAAGTCCATCCAGGCTCCAGTGGTCTGACACCAACCTCCTTGTGGACCTGCTGGACCTGCTTCCTGTAGTCGGCCAGCTTCTCTCTGAGGTCCGACGAGTCATCTTCCTTCCTCTGAAGCTCCAGACGCAGGCTCTTCAGCTGCTCTGCCTCCCGCTGAGCGTCCTGCTTCAGTCTGGGACACACACACAGTCAGGAAGCAGAAACAAGCACGCCGTTTGGTCTTCTAGCCATTATTCTGACCATTAAGCAGATTTTAAAATGGAACATTCTGCAGATTTTTAATTTAACCTCTAGGATTTTTTATTCAATATTACAAATTCAATTAAAGACGCAAACAAAAATGCAATAATATAGCTTTCGTTTAGTGAATCTGAAGCAGGTTTTTAATTTGAAACTGCCACTAGAGGAGTTCTGGGGAGAACAGATTTACTGACAAAGGTGTTTTTTTTATCTTAAATATAAAATGTATGTATATTTTGTACAGTTTCGGCTTCATTCCTGCTCTGGATGTGTTGTTTTTTCACCGAATGGCCTGTTTTACAGTCTGTTTACTGCAGTTAATGACTAATCAGTCACTGAATTTGCTGAATAATAATAATAATCCATGAATCGGTGCAGCCCTAACCTTCAGACCTGATCTATCAGCTGTTACCTGCTGATCTCCTCAGCCTTCTTCTCCAGCTCGGAATCCTTCTCATCGATGGCCTCGTGAGCCACAGCCAGCAGCTCCCGCCGCCTCTCCGCCTCTCTGCTGCGGGCTTCCTGAGCCGCCTGGCGTTCCTCCTCTTCCCGGCGCTCCTGCAGGGAGGCGACCTGCCGCTCTGCCTCCTGCAGCTTCTCCTGCAGCTCTGCTTCTCTCTGAGCAGATCTTCTCTCCATCTCCGCCAGCTTCTCCTCCATCTGCTGCTCCTTCTCTCGCCTCGTCTGCTCCTTCTCAGAGAAGGACTCCTTCACTGCCTCCAGGCCGGACAGCTGCTCTTTCAGGGATGTGATCTCACTCTGGAGGTCAGAGCTCATCTTCTGCAGATCTTCAGCGCTGGCTGAGACGGCTGCTCCGCTGAGCTGAGCTTCTTTCAGCTCGTCTCTGAGTTTTTCTGCGGCTGCCTGCTGCTCTCTAAGCTCCGCCCTCAGCTGCTCTGCTTCCTGTTTGGAGGTTTCTCGTTGGGATTCCAGCTGGACTCTGAGTTCTTCCTGCGCCTCCAGCTTCTTCTTCAGCTCTCCGACTTGCTGCTCTAAAGCAGCTTCTGTCTGCTGCGCCTCCTCCAGCTCCTGGATGCGCCTCTGCTTCGTCTCGTCCAGACTCTTCCTCAGCTCAGAGGCCTCCTCTCTCAGCTGGTGGCTGACGCCTTCAGATGTCTGCAGCTCCTGCTTCAGACGCTGAACCTCATGTGTCAGGATGTGGATCTGATGGGACTGATCCAGGAGTTGCCTGGACTTCTCCAGCTCCGCCGCAGCGGGCCGGGCCTCCCCTCTGCTTCGTTTCTCCTGCTCCAGCTGTGCCCTGGCCTCCTGATTGGCTCTCCTCTCCTCTTCCAGCGATGCCAGCAGCTCCTCTCTGGATCTCCTCTCCTCCCGCAGAGCGGCCAGCGCCTCCTCTTTCCCCAGCGTCTGGTACTCCAGGGCAGCAAGCAGCTCCTCTCTTTTCGTCTTCTCCTTGTGAAGTGCAGCCAAAGCTTCCTGTAAGGACAGTAATCAGTAACTACTGGAAAGCTCACACAAACAGTCAGAACTTGGGTGTTTCGCCTCATAGTGGTGAAGGACAGAGCAGATGAAGAGCATCACTGAAGCTGCTGGTCCTACTGGAGAAGAACCAGGCTAGAACATGAACCTCTGAGGGTCTCTGCAGGGCGGGGCTGCAGCTACCAATTATTTTAACCATTAATCAGATTAAAAAAACTGGAACATTCTGCAGATCTTAATTTAACCTCTTAGGCTTTTTTATACAATATTAGAAATATAGTAAAAGAAGTAAAGAAACAAATAATTCCTTAAATCCTTTTAAATGGGAAAATAAGAATTCTATTCCCTAAAATGCAATAATATAGCTTTAATCTCGTGAATGTGAACCAGGTGGAGCTCAAACTGCCACTGGAGGAGCTTCGGGTACAACAGACTTCTTTTATCTCAAATACAAAATCTAGTTATGTTTTGTACGGTTTTGGCTTCATTCCTGCTCTGGGTGTGTTTTTACAGCACCTGGCCTTTTTTAGAGTCTCTATAATCCAGTTAATTAATCCTTTACTAAATTAGCTGACGATTATTTCAATAATCGATTAACGTGATTAATTTGATTACTCTGTGCAGCCCTACTGCAGGGTCTTGACAGAGACGCAGCAGCAGGACCACCATGATGCAAGCGAAGTGGGGGGTGGGGGACATTAGAAAAGGTTTTCTGGGTTTGCAGCCTGTGGAGATCAGCGATCGGGTTTTCATCGAGTCCAAACGCAGAACTTTGAATTCAGGATCAGAGTCGTTGCTCTCTGTTCAGTTTCTAGTTAGAAACCATCCAGATCCCGGCAGCTTTGCTAGTCTAACAACTTGTCTTTAAATCCTCAACAGCCAAGAATTTCAACACATTCAAAGAGAAAGGGCACTATTAGGAAACTTCTGTGGCTGGATATAACCTCTGGACAACATGATGGGGATTAAAGTCTGAAAATATAAATATCTTTAGCAACAACTGTGCCTGAAGCTGAAGACTCGCTCCCTGAGGACGCTTCTCCTCCAACTGAGTTCAGTTTTCCTCTCAGACGTTTCTTACCTGGAGCTGATCTTCATCTTTGTCTTGTTCAGAGTCCATCTGTGTGCCCAGCTCTCTCTTCTTCTGCAGGTCCTTCACCTGCTGCTCCAGCCAGGCCACTTGCAGCGCCTTTTCCTGGAACTGAAGAAGCAGCCGTTTCCTTTCTTCGTCTTCCGATTCACCAGCTTCACAGGAGAAAACGGAGAAAACAGCAGTAATCATTTCCTCTGGGACTGAATCCATCGTTCCAATCTCCAAACTCAGAAACGGTTCGGCTGTTTCCTCCTGATGGCTTCAGGTGTTTGTACCTTTGTGCTCGTGGTTCTGATCATCTTCAGCCTCCTTCTTGGATTTCTCTTCAGTGTGGCTGGAGCCGGGGCAGATAGGAGCCACTCCTGCCAGCTCAGAGTTCAGAAACGTGTCCTGAAAAAGGAAAAACACAAGAGAAAAATGAATCGATATGCTCCCAACGGCCCTCCCAGATCCCAGAGAAACAGATGGTGTTACCGTGGTGTGTCTGTCTGAGCTGGACCCAGCTGAGGACATGTTCTTGGTCAGATTCTTGAAGATCTCCAGCCTCCGTTCAGCCCGCTCCTCCAGCAGCTCCCGCTCCCTGGCCAGGCGCTCACTGAACACACAAACAGTTCAGCTTTCTTTACGGACAGGATCAAAGTCTCTCATAAGTCCTGCTCATAAGTCTGGTACGGAAGCCCAGAAAGGCAAGGGGGGAAAAAACTTTTCTTTTGAAGACCCATTTTCTAAGTTTGACCAAATTTTCTTTTTCTCTTTACTTTAAAAGTCATGTGGAAGGAAAAGAAAAATCTAGATTAAAATAGTTTTTTTTTAAATTCCGATGTGCAAAATTGCACCAGCTGTGTTTTTCTATTTAGTATTTCTGACTATAAAAAGATATTTCTTTCATTTCTACAGCAAACAACCAACAGAGTGGAAAGGAAAATGTATTTTTTTTTATCTTGCTTTTTTTTCTGTCGTGTGATTCTTCCAAGTCTTTTTATTCTTCCATTTAATCACACAATAAAAAAATTATTATTATGATTATTATTTTTGTTATACCATTTTCATAAGTCTTTTTTACTCTTAAGCGAATATTTTTTTCTTTTTCTGTGTTGGATGAGAAGAAAAAAAAGACTTAGAAAAATGGCATAGAAACGACAGAAATTTGTTTGTCATCTTCCCTTCAGGATGTAAGCCAAACCAAAAATAAAACTGAAAAGACTTAAAACAAAAAAAACTTTTTTCTTTTCTACTCTGTTGGTTGTTTGGTGTAGAAATGAAAGAAAATATATTTTTATGGTCAGAAATAATTATTACAAAAACAGTTGGCCAAATTGTGCACATCACATTTTTACGCTCACCTTAAAGAAAAAAAAAATATTGCATAAGGGAGAAAAAAAACAAACTTTCAAATCTTTTAACCTTCAGTTTTTTTGTTTTTTTTTTTAACTTGCACGTGACTTTTAAAGTAAAGAGAAAAAGAAACTGTGGTCAGACTGAAAATGGCTCTTAAAAAATGTTTCTTCCTCCTGGAAGAACAGAGGTCTCACTCGTAGTCCTTCTGCATGTCGGAGAACAGCTCCGAGAACTCCCGGCTGATCTCCTCTCTGACCCGAGCCTCCAGCAGCAGGTTCTCCGAGCGCTCCTTCTTCAGCTGGAGCTGCAGCTGCCTCAGCAGCGCCACCTGTCTCTGCAGGAACACAATGTTTATTTTAACAGCAGGAAAAGCCAGAGTCAGTTTGGATCTGAGGAAGGGAGATGTTTTGGCTTGTCAATCAGCTGCTGGCTGCTTTCAAGATCCGACTGAGTCTAAAAACTCTGATCAATCAAACCGTTTGGTTGATTTAAGATTTAAACAACGGAAACATAACAGAGGATAAAAACCTATAGGATCAATCAGGATTTAATAGGTTCTAGTCTTAGTTTCCAGCTCCAGGACGAAAACTCCCTGCCTGGGAACCATGGATGGGAAATTATTGCACCATTTACCTTAACTGGGAAATTCTGAATTATAACAACAATAAACTACAGATGATGATGATGTTGAGGTTTTTTGCTGCTTATGTCGCTAGAAACTTGTCAGGAAACCTGAATTTGCAACCCAAGCTGCGTCAGTGAAACACGGCTTTGGTTGGGTTGTTCTTTGAAAAAGCAGCCGAATCGATGCGCCACTGACCTCATGCGTCCTCTTATTGATGATTATTTCATCATCTTCTTCTCCATCGGCTGTCTGATCCATGAAGCTCTCTTCTTCCTCATCCTCCTGAACGTCTTCCAGACTGGTTTCCCAGCCTGTCAGGGAGCCGCCGCCGCTGCTCATCGGAGTCTTCCTCCCTGTGGTTCTGATGGAGGAGGAGTCACTGCAGGAAGGGATGGCGGGGAGGGGCCTGGAGATCAGAACGACGACCTGACACCCCACAGGAACAGACATCTCATCATCAGCATCTCACTGTTTAGGACAACATTTAGGACAGGGGTCTGCAGCCTGTGGCTCTCTGGGTCCTCCACAGTGGCTCTTAATTATTTGGCTATAAAAGTGCAGAACCAGCAAATATTTTTTAAAAAATATAGATATAACAAATGTGGATTTTAACAGTTTTTTAGTGTTTTTGCATGGCACTGAATTTCTAAGTATCAGTAATTTATTTATATTTCTCTTATTATGTTGGAAATTAAGCGCTTTTTTTTTTTTTTTTTTTTTTAATTGTTCAAGCCTTTTTCCACAAATATCAACCTCCCAATAGGGCTGCACCTAACAATTATTTTAGTAATCAATTATTCTGACGGTCAATTTAAAAAAAAACATTCTGCAGATTTTTAATTTAACTTCTTGGGCTTTTTATACAATATTAGAAATACATTAAAAGAGGCAAATAAACAAATAATCAAATTCATTTTTTAAATAGGAAAACATTTTATTGCCTAAAATGCAATAATATAGCTTTCCTTTAGTGAATGTGAAACAGGTGAAGCTAAAACTGCCACTTGAGGAGTTTTGGGAAAAACATATTTTCAGACAAAGGATTTTTTTTTTTTTTTTTTTTTTTAATCTTACATGCAAAATGTTTCTATATTTTGCACAGTTTTGGCTTAATTAAGTTTTTGTGTTTTTGTTTCAGAAAATGGCCTCTTTTAAGAGTCTATATGTTCCAGTTAACGATAAATTGATTACTAAATCAGCTGACGATTATTTCAACAACTGCTTCATTATGATTAATTGGCACAGCCCTACCTCCTGGAGAAGAAAACAAATCAACCCACTGTTTGTAAATGTTTTATGTTTTTCTTAGCTTTAAAACCAAAAAACAGAATAAAATGGAGAGTCTTTGAAAAGGATAAATAAAAGGTAATGTAACGTTTGCGGCTTTAAACGAGTTAATGCAGCTGGACTGAGGGCAAAAAACGGCTCTTTGGTTTAGAAAGGTTGCAGACCCCTGATTTAGGATACAAACACAGTAATATGGCTGCGTCCAGGTTAAAACACCCTAACCACACCCCAGATACCTGCTGTATTCAGATACGTAACCAGTGTGACAGAAAAGTCTGCATCCAGTTCGAAAAGGATGGAAACCGGAGTAATTTAAGACCCGGGAAATGCTTAGTCACTGGTTGCTATGGTGATTCCTGCCTTTTCTGCAGAGCAGTGGGAGCCCACAGCACCACTCCTCAGAGAGACTCATTTAAACCTAACTTTTATGAAAATATGTTTTTTGGTTTTTTTTTTTTTTTTTTTTACATATTTGTTAAAAATCATCATGTCATGACTGTATCATATAAAACAGCTAATCTGTGGGGGGAAAAAAAAAAAAAAAAAAACAGCTCTTCCTTCTCCCAGTGCTCCCAGTACTAACTGCAGAAATCCACCAGTCAGAAACAACCAATCAGAGCCAGGAGGAGGGGCTTAACGCTGTCAATCACCCTCATGTACGCGCCGCTCACCACCCCCCGCTACACTACAGCTGGTTCACCACAACATAGCCTTCTGCTAATGCTAAGCTAGTTAGCGTGGCCACCGATGACGACGGATAAACAGGTTTCCTGGAACGGTGAGTTGTTTCTCCACCATCAGCACATTTAGCAGCGTGAACATGAGGGTGACTGACAGCGCGAAGCCCCTCCCCCTGGCTCTGATTGGATGTTTTAGGTCGGGAGTGGTGCATTGCTTTAGACGGCAATAGTAAAAGCTACATACTGCAGCTTTAAGCCTAAAGAAACCCAGCAGAGAGTCTCTGGATCTACGAGTAGGATAGAGAGGAGGCTTTATGGACCTTCTGGGCCACGGCCGAGAACTTGAGGACGTTGAGGGTCTCGTCGTACATGGAGGCACACTGGTTGATGTTGACAATCATGCAGGCTCTGCCGCGGCCGCAGAAGAAGCCCTGCAGGTAGTGGGTCAGCTTGCTCTCCCTGAAGGGAACATGCTGCAGGAGCCTGACGGGAGGAGGAGACAAGAAGCTGCAGATGAAAACTGATGGGATCCAGCAGGAAGAGCTGAACCGCAGAGCTTCCTTACTTGGCCTGCTGGTTGTATCGCAGAGCTTTGATGCACTTCCCCAGAATGAGCAGCGAGGTGTTGATGTTCCCAGCTTCCTTCAGACGCTCTCCTTTGTTCTGAGTCTTGGCGCATCGCTCGGAGCCGGCCAGGTCACACAGACACAACCTGCAGGACAGAACAGCCACGTTCAAACCTCCACCTGCAGACGCTGGACCAGCCGCGCTACATTCACCGATGATTCACTCTACTCACTCGCTGATGGTGTGGACTCTTGCAGGGTCGCTGTCCTCGACCCTCAGAATCCGGATGGAGAAGATACTGTGGCTGCAACCAGATAAGCAGAGTGTTAAACACCAGGAGGACGCGGCTGGATGTCTGCGACCCTGCTGTGCTCCTCACCTCCTGCTGGAGAGCTGGTTGAGGCGGGTGGAGGAGAAGCTCTGGTTCCTCCTGCCCAGTTTCACCACTGCGTAGGCCTCCTCGGCGCTGCTCACCTGAACCCAGCGCAGATCTAAAACACGGACGACCCAAAACAGTCACCACTGAGCCGTGACATCATGAAAGCCTTCAGATGCTCGAGCGCCCTGACCTTTGACGAAGGCGTTCCCCTTGGCGTCCTGCGCCAGCCGCAGCGCCGCCCTCCTCGGGGCTCCGTTGGGCGCCACCTCCAGGAGGTCGTGAATGTTCTCATTGTAGATTTCACAGAAGGAGACCCACACGGAGAACTTGGTGTTTGGTTTCACCTCCAGGCTAATTTTATCTTCAGCTGCAGCACCGGGCCCCGTCACGGCGGAGCCTGCGGAGCAACACGTTAGCTTAAACAGCAGATGTGAAATCATCAGACGAACCCAACCCACTAACCTTCGAGCCAAGTCTGGTTGGTCGTGTTCAGCAGGGTGGTACTGCTCTTCTCATTCTGAAACCAACAGAGAGAAACAGTCGGATGACAACGTCCAGCGGAAAGTCGAGTGTTCCTCGTCATCAGAGTGGACCCTACTGATCCCGATTCTGTTACCACGGTAACACAGTCTGAACTCCTGAGTAGGTGATAAATTCAGACTGAGATGAAACTTTCCCAGCAGACAGGAACAACATTTCTGTCACGAGACTGAATGTTGAGACAACCAGCAGGATGGTTCTTCCCCGTCTGCAAACGTCACACTCATCATTTAACAGTTTAAATGTGAATACGTTTTCCCAGTCAGAACAGTTTACATTCAGGGCTGCAGAAGGCGACCCATCTGGTCTACGAGGCAGTGAAGCTGATGATATAATGCACTGTATTTACTGCACAGACTGCGGGAAGACCAGTACTGCATTAATGACTGGTTCTGATACGTTTCTAATTGAACCCGTTACATGCCGCCGCTGCAAACCGATCATCAGACGAAGCCGAGGTGATGATCGACTTTAACGTTGCCAACAACAGCACAGAAGAACGACTTCCCTTCACTAAGTTCAAGTCTGAAATAATTCTTCATTAGATAAACGGCTTCAACGTAAAGGAAATGTTTAGTTCAAGATGCTCATAAAATGTTTAGCTCTTAAACAAATTTTGCATTCATTCATCATTTTATTCATTTATTTAACTTGAGATGTTTCGAAGTTTAAATTTCAACTCCCTGAAGCACTTTAAACATTTTTTCAGTGAGTTCCTTGTCTTGTACAATTCTGCTTTAAATAAATAACTTCATGTGTTAAGTAATCATTTGCAAGTCAATGTTGCCTTTATGGACAGAGATTAAAAACAAAGCGGTTTGATCTCCACCGCGCGTCACGGACTGGAGCCGCTCACCTCTCTGAGCTGTTTGAGCAGATTCTTCTTGAACAGCGCCTCCTCCGCCTGCTGCTCCAGGCTCAGAGCCAGGAACTCCCTGCAGCGGTGCGGTTTGACGCTCAGTCCCTGGAGGACGTCCTCCTGGATGCTGCTGAAGATCACATGGAGAGACCGGGGCAGGATTCCAGCTTCAGAATCTGGACCTTCGGCAGCAGAAACAGACACAGAAACAGACAGTCAGGTCGAAACGCATTTTCCTACATGCAGCAGGTGTTTTATGCTGAGGGTTTGTGTTGTACCGAGGAAGGTAAAGGTTTTCCCAGAGTTGGTGACTCCGTAGGTGAAAACCAGAGAGTTCCCTCCTTCCAGAACATCTTTGACCAGATCTTTGACGGTGCCTTCAAAGAGCTTACTTTGTGTCGTTTCTGGACCGTAAACCTTAAAAAGACAGAAGCATTAAAAGGATCCTCGATTAGCTGTTTCTCAGATTTTATCTGGGAAACATTTAAATATCATCACACAGACATTCCCATGTTGTTTACGCCGCAATGCATGCTGGGTAGACGACTTATGCTAGGTGCTAGAGCGCTAGCGCCATCCAGGCAGAACAGTAATTTTTGTGCGCTGAGTAACGATCAGCCCCTTCAGTTTGAACCAGAGCGCGCTGAAATAGGAGGCAATGCAGACAAGAGATGAAGACGAGGAGGACCAAACGGATGAAGAGGAGAGTGGGCCAATCAAAGCTAGTGTTTGTGCTGCTGCTTGGAAATGCCAAGGAGAGCGTGGCCTATGCTGCAAAAAGCTCCCGTTTCTAACTCAAGCTGTTTACGGTTAGCATCGGGAGCCAGACATCTTCTCAAATATATCAGAATGGTTTGTTACAAAGGCTTAAAGTTACTTCATTATCGCTTAAAACAGCCAGTCATTACCTTCCACTTCACTGTGATTTTGCTGTCGCTCCTGCTAATGGCGTTAGCTTTAGCAAATGGCATTAGCTCCTGCTATCATTGTTAGCTCTAGCTAATGGCATTAGCTCCTGTTCATAGCATTAGCTCTAGCAAGTATAGTAAACTGCGGATCACATTTGTTTGTTTCAACAGGTATCTCTTGTATAACAGCTCATGAAAACTTCGAGGCAGTTTGTCTCCATCCAGACGCCCTGCCTCGGCAGCCTCCACCACCTTGACATCTTGTGTTTTGTTTCTAGACTCGATTCCGCTGTAACCTAACCGCATCATGCAGGTGAAAAAATGGCCACCTCAACAGGTGAAAAATATAATAAAGACATACAATTTTTTTTATGAATGACAAACAACAACTTCTGGACTAACAGGAAAATGACAACGTATTTAGAGCAACATGGTCAACTCGTCGTGAATCCTTTTAACAAGGATCACACTGACTTCCTGTTCATCTCCCATTCAAATCAATCAAACCCACACCTTGGAGAACTGGAACCGCTGGCCGGTCTGAGGAAGGGATTTATCACTGCTGAGTTGGGTCAGAAAGGACAGACTGGGAGGCTTCAGGAGAACCGTTTCTGGGGTTTCTATAGTTACACAGTCCTGCAACAAAAACACATGTGGTCTTTGTGATCTGCTGCATGTCTTCTTTCAGCTGGGTTTCATATAGTCTCAACAGTCAGAAGGATGTCTACCTGTGACTCTCCACTGCTGCTTTCTGCTGAGGTCAAGGGTCGGATTCTGAGGTAAACCTGGAGATGTTCTTTGTCCTCCATGCAGGAATGCTGTTAAAAACAGGAGTGCAGGTCAGTGAAGAAAGGAGCAGCTGTTAGCCTGAGAGGAAAAACCCCCTCCCGAAAACTAAAACAGAAAGCAGCGCCCTCTGCTGGCTTTTACAGAAGGCTGCATCCTAATTCAATACTTCAGATCTCTGCCGAAAAGATTCTTCATCAGTCATAAGTTTGGACCCATCTACTCAGGTCAGTCAGGTCTGCATTTAATAAAAACATCAGAAATAGAAGATGGGTCCACCTCATGGTCCAGCAGCTTACAGAACCAGTTCAGCATTGATCACTCTCTGAGTTCATCTTCTGTGTAAATTCATCAGTGTCTCACCTCCTGGTGAAGACCTCCTTTTACAGTAAAGGCCTACTATATCACAGCAGCCCAAAGCATCAGACCTCCACCACCGTGCCTGACAGCTGATGTCATTTATTTGTGCTGATTCATTTCAATTCAAAATACTTTATTGATCCCAGAGGGAAATTAAATGTTGATGTAACTCACTCGGTCAAGGAGTTATTATAGACGGTGATGGCTGTGGGCAGGAAAGATCTCCTGTAGCAGTCCGTTTTACAACCAGTCTGAAGGAGCCTCTGACTGAAGAGACTCTGTTTTCCAATGACAGTCTGATGAAGAGGATGTCCAAGGTTGTCCATAATTTTCTTGATTTTATGCAAAATCCTTCTTTGCATCATCAACTCCAGAGGTTCCACAGTCGTCCCCAGAACAGAACCAGAACCAGCCTTCTTTATCAGGTTGTTGAGCCTTTTCAGGTCCCTGGCTCTGATGCTGCTGCCCCAACAGATGATGGCAGAGGAGATGACGCTCTCAGCAACAGACTGATAGAAGATCTGCAGCATCTTGCTGCAAACCTTGAAGGATCTGAGCTTCCTCAAGAAGCCCAGTCTGTTCCGTCCCTTCTTGGAGATGCTTCACTGTTGAGTCTCCAGTCCAGTCTGTTGTCCAGATGAACACCGAGGTATTTATATTTATATTCCTTGTTGAAGCAGGTGTATAATGGTGTCTCCAACTCCATGGCGATAAGCAAAATGCAGGGGGTCCTGATATGTGCTGGTTTGCTTCCTCAGGTGAGCCAGCAGGAGTCTCTCCAGGACCTTCATGATGTGGGATGTCAGGGCAATGGGTCTGTAGTCGTTGATGACTGATGGGTGAGTTTTATTTGGTACCAGACAGGATGTCTTCCACAGCAGTGGTACCTTCTCTTGGGTCAAGCTAAGGTTGAAGAGGTGTTTCAGAATCCCACAGAGCTGCTCTGCACAGGCCTTCAGGACTCTGGGGCTGACACCATCTGGACCTGCAGCTTTGTTTCGGTTCAGTCTCTCCAGTTGCCTCTTCACCTGACTTCTAGACACAGAAAAGTGGGAGAGGGAGCAGCAGCATCTTCTGAAGACAAACTAGTGGAAGCAGAAGAGTCCATGACTGAGGTAGAGGATCAAACATCTGAGGTATGACAGGAAAGCTGTGGGTCAAAGGAGGGTGGGATGTCTGTTTGGCTGGGGGCAGGAGGGGAGGATGCTGAGCTTGTTCCTGAACTGAACCTGTTGAAGAATGTGTTCAGCTCATTTGCTCTGTCCAGATTTCCATCCATCTGATCCTCCTTCTGCTTGAAGCCTGTGATCTTCTTCATCCCTGACCACACATCTCTGATATTGTTCTTCTGCAGTTTACTCTCCAGCTTCTTCCTATACACCTCCTTGCTGTCTCTAATCTTGACTCTGAGCTGCTTCTGTATACTCCTCAATAACTCTCTGTCTCGCTCCCTAAAGGCTCTTTTTTCCTGTTTAACAGTTCCTTTAGCTCACTGGTGATCCAGGGTTTGTTATTAGGGAAGCATCTCACTGTTCTGGTGGGGATGGTGTTGTCCACACAGAAGTTTATATAGTCACTACACTACACACTCAGTCATGGCATTAATGTCCTCTCCATGTGGCTTGCAAAGAGAAATCCAATCTGTAGTATCAAAACAACACTGTAGGGCTTCTTCGGCTTCCTCTGACCACTTTCTCACAGTCCTTTTTGGAACAGGTAGTCTCTGGACAAGGGGTTTATATTCTGAGCAGAGAAAATCAAGGATGTGATCTGCTTTACCCAGAGGAGGTCTTGCTTTGGAAATATATGATCCCTTAACATCTGTGTAAAATAAATCCAAGGTCCTATTTTCTCTGGCCGAGCAGCTGACAAACTGTTGTAACGTTGGCAGTGTGGCAGAGAGTGAGGCCTGATTAAAATCACCAGATATCGTCACAACAGAATTGGGGTGTTGTGTCTGCATCTTAGCAGCAACAGAACTGATGACATCACATGCATTGTCAGCAACGGCTGAGGGTGGAATGTATACAGCCTTAAAACAGTAAAAAAAAAAAAAAACAAAAAAAAAACAAAACTTAAACTTAAAACTGTAAACAGCTAAACTCTTGGCAAATAATATGGATGAAAACTTACTGCCAACAGTTCAATGTCTGGACTGCAGAGACGACACTTCACAGTAACGTGTCCTGGGTGACACCATCTGTTGTTGACAAGCACTGCCAATCCCCCTCCCTTCCTTTTCCTGCTACTTTTTAAATCTCGATCTGCTCGTATAGTCAGGAAGCCCGGCAGAGAGACGCTGGAGTTGGGGATATGATCCTGCAGCCATGTCTCAGTAAAACACATAATACTGCATTCCCGATACTCTTGTTGAGTTCTTGTCAGGGCTTGAAGTTCAGCCAACTTGTTAGCTAACGATCTCACGTTGCCCATTATGATAGATGCCAGAGATGGTTTGAACTTCCTCCTTCTCTCTTGTAAACCACCCTGTTGCTATGGTTACGCATCATAACAAAAGAGCAAAATATAAAAAAGTAATGGGGAAAAAAATTAAAATAAAAAAAATAAAATAAAAAAATAAATAAATAAATCCAGCTGCACAGCATCCAAGACAAGAAAAAAAATCAAATTAAAAAAAAAAAAAAAAAAAAAAAAAAAAAATGTTTTCCAAGAAAAGCAGGAGTGAAATTTTGGGGAAAAAAAAAAAAAAAAAAAAAAAAAAAAAAAAAAAAAAAAAAAAATTTACACTAAAAACCTATTATATCACAGCAGCCCAAAGCTTCAGACCTCTACCACCGTGCCTGGCAGCTGGTATCATGTATTTGTGCTGATATGCTGTGTTTGGCAGTGGACTAGAGCTAAACATCTCAACTTTGGTCTCATCTGTCCCAAAAACAAACACTGTTCCTGAGGTCCTTTGCAACTTATCAAACCTAAGAACTGCTGCTACACGAGGATGATGAAGATAATGATGATCAGTCAATTGATACATTTGATCAGCAGCTCTTATCGGCTACTTTCCACCTTAAATCAATGGAAGCAGCCTGGTTTAGGCTTGGTGTTTGCCAGATTCAGTGTTTATCGAATGAGGCCAATCAGAGGAAAATTCAAGGCAGATCCGAACAGGTGGCATGTTGATTCAACACCTTCCAAGTAACTTGTATATTAACCATCAAACAGCCCAGTCTGACCTGGAGTTCTGCTGAGCTGCTGAATTCAGATGAGAGTTCACTTTTCCCATCTTCAGCGTGACTTCGTTGGTCAGTCTGGTTCTGGCAGGAATCACTCATTTTTCTACAAACACAGGAGAACAAAAAACATCTTAAAACACAAGCAATCATAAACGTCTTGTCAGCAATCAAACTGATAATGTTGAAAACTGACTAGAACGAACTGATTTGTCTTTTCGAAGCTTTTCAATGAACAGAGAAAAAAAATACCTTCTGTGTTTTAATGCTGAATTATAACGACTCCGCTCAAAACCTGTCTTAAATAACCTAAATACATAAAATCCTGGTAAATAACTGACTTTATGTTTGTTATCTTTCAAAAATAAACATAATTTTTTTCCCCCCCTGACGACATGAAGTCGTGTCACCTGTCAACGGCTAACACGGCTAGCTGGAGACGGCTAAAACTTTGCTAGGTCGCTAAATTTAAAAAGAACCGACCCAGCTTTCGCATTACCACTGCGAACAGAACTGAAAAATTACTCACCGAGAAGCTTCACATGCAGAGCACCGACAAACAAACGAAAGACAATAAGGTGTGTCCCTCTTAAATTGACATGCTAACTTGCGTCGAGCTAAATCACAACAAACAGTCGCGGTTCTGCGTTTGAAAGAGTCCAATCGGAGCCAAACAGAAGCTGGACATGCGCTTTAGCTGTGTGGCGTTCATGAAACGAATATGAGCTCGGAATAAGAACTTAATGACCGGAAAGTAACTCTCGAACAAGAAGAAGTAACTTTAAGTATGCTTTATAGAAATTATATGTGTATTTTAATAATTTTATGAAGTATGAAGCCATTTTATAAAGCCAGAAAGCGTACTGGCTATTGAGTTGGCTGGCGATGTTGATAAAAAATAATTTTATTAAACATACCTATATTGAAGAGGACATATTTCCTTGGAAACTACAAAAACAAAGGAGGATAACATTTATAGAGAGAGTCAAAAAATATAATTACATTTCAATAAACGGCCATTATTATTATTATTATTATTATTATTATTATTATTATTATTATTACACTGAATCATTTCTGAAAAGTATGATATTTTGTAGATGATCCATCGTAAATGATCCATTTTTTATGCCTATTTTATCCACATACTGTTGTGGAGTATGGTGGGTTTTATGATCCATCCATCATCCATACCTGCTTATCATTACAGGGTAGTGTGTGTATGTGGGTGTGTGTGGGAGGTGAGGGGGGATCATTATATTATATTATATTATATTATATTATATTATATTATATTATATTATATTATATTATTTCTGTTCCGAGCAGCTGTGTCAGGTCTTACAAGCAGCTTGAATGTATTACTGAAGGTCAGAAGTGGGTTGTAACTATTTACACATATTTGACTAAAGGTTCTGACTAAGAGTAAATTTACTTGTAGGAGTAATGTTACTACACCATACATTTTACTTTTACTTTAGCAATACTATTATGAAGCATTGCTACTTCTGAGTAATATTTCTGGCTGCTCTGCCCACTGTCAGTAACATAACTGAATGATGAAGAAACACATTTAAAGCAAAAACACCAGCAGACCCAGAAAAGCTACGGCTTATGTTGAAGTGATTTTTCTTGTTGTTACACAACCTTTGTTGTTCTGATGGTATTTTCCATCTGCTGAGCATCTGAAGACCAAGAAGATGCCGTAAACACTGGAAGTACTTTACCCTGTTCTAAGACATGTGCACATAACCTAATGCAAGTTTTAGTTTCATATGTTTCACATTGAAATCACATTTGGAAAAGTGTTTCTTCTTGTTATTTATTATTGTTTTATTTTAGTCTTCACAATACCAGAAATCACGTTATGATCAGTTTCTCGGTACTAGAGCTGTCTTTTCATGAGATACTTTTTATCTTGGACGGCTGCATTTTACTCCTGAAAACATGCTGAAGTATTTCTACTCGTAGTAAAAGCTTTGGCTGCTCTGCCAACGTCTGCTGAAGAAAACAGGTTCAAATCAAAGAGAAGTTTATTCATTATGTTTCAATAAATAAAAACCAACGATTACAGACGTCTTACAATATCCGTTTGTTTCAACAACTTGAGTTCTTGTCGAGCTTCCTCGGACCCATCAGCAGCATTCCAGCTCCGTCTCTCTGCTCACCAGGGCTTCATGAGGAGCCGCCTGAGCCTCCTCGTGGGGAAGGGTGGGCGCCTGCTGGGAATGTTCTGAAACATCCAGCAGTTTTTGCTCCTCATAAAAGGCTCAAAAGGAGCCGGACAGCTTTATGTTGCAGAGTTCATACGTGCAGATGATCAGAATGAATAAAAACTAGAAGAGTCCAACCTGAAGATCAAACTTACTTTGTTCTGACTTATTTCCCTTCAACAGCACAGAAGCAGAAGACCTGCACAACCCAACCTTGGTGTGAGAGTTAAATCAAACACATCCGACAGTAAATAAACATCTCAGTCATCCATAAATTAATCACCTTCTCGGCACATTGTCACTGAACTCAACTCAGCTTAAAACTGAAATAAAGAAAAACAAAAGAAATCATCATCTGTCAGCCGAGACGCCGACCGGCAGCGTCCAGCTGAACCTATCAGAGCTCAGGCACATCCTGACTGGACTTCACATTGTTGATGAAAGGTCCCTGATCGAGATCAGACGAGCAGTAACCCAGAGGGTTGTCGGTTCAGATCCCTGAAGCAACGGGAGGTGGTCTGCAGGCAAACATCTGTTTTCTGCAGACAGCCCAGGCCGATCAGGGTCTCTCCTCACTGAAGCTGCACAGGAGGCTCTTGGCTCCGTTCTGCCATGAATACAGCGTCTCCAGAGGCGTTTTTCCATCCTGCAGAGAAGAAGCAGCACAGACTGAGAGAGAATACTGGGAGGTGAAGAGGAGCAGGCAGAGGAAGCTCACTGGGTCCGTGCTGGAGTCCAGCAGGCCAGCTGGACCTACACAGTTCTTGGTGCTGAGGCTGGCCCCATACATCATCAGCAGCTTGATCATCTTGAATCTGTTGATCCTCACAGCATCGTGCATCGGCGTGTCTCCGTCCTTCAGTCACACACCAACCATCAGAACCAGTAAATGTTTGCTGAATGAGAGCCCATCTGCAGCCTTTAAGGGCCAGACTGCGCCCGGGTGCTTACCCTGTCTCTGGCGTTGACGTCGGCTCCACAGTGGATGAGATGCTCGGCGCACTCGCAGCGGCCGGTCCTCACGGCGACGTGAAGGGGCGTGCTCTGCAGCTGAGACACCAGGAGGAGGAGACATCACAGCCCTGAACACGGAGGCCTGGGCGACCTGGCTTCAAAACACCTCCCGATTTTTCATACCAGGTCCGATTTTAATCGATTTTTTTTCTAAAAAAAGAACTTACTAACGATGGAAAATATTTTCAAAAACTGGCTGTTATGTCAGTTCTCCCTTCTATAAGTTGTGTATCAGGGCCAGGCTACAAGAACTTTTGTTTAATTACGAGAATAAACTCATAATATCAGCAGAATACAGATGCAATTTTACAAGAACTTATTAAAATTACGAGAAAAAAGTCATTTTAATCGAAAAAGCTTGTAGTTATCGAGCTCTGCAGTGAGAAGCTCGGTCCGTGTTCTTCTTTCTTCTGAACAGACTGTCGTTTCAAAGTCCTGTTGCGGAAAATAACTAGATGCTGATGTGTTCAGATTTGAGGTATTACCTTATCTGTGAAACCGGTACCAGAGTCTAATAAGATGCTCAACATTCCTCGTTTAGTTTGTTATTTTTCATGTCGGATTTCTCATAAAAGTATTACTTCATTCTCCTAATGTTACGACTTTATTCTGGTCAAATTAAGGCTTTATTCTCGCATTATTTTTACTTTGTTGTTGTATAACGTTATTTTTGTACTACTATGACCGCATTCTTGTAATACTATGACTTTATTCTCAGAATTTAAAGATGTAGAAATCTCAGCCTGGCCCGTTGTAGAGTTGACCTGAGTTCAAAGCCCAAATAAACCCAAGCTGGAAAATACGCTGGTCAAACAAGATGGCCGCTCTGACGTCACTATGGAAACCCAAGGAGTGGATTGGTGAAAAAAAAATCCAGATTTCCCAAAAATGAAATCTTCAAAAACCAAAAATTGGACTAATGGATAAAATGGACTAATGGCCCAGCCCCACCACCAGGGGGAGGTAAAGACAGAAGAAGAGCACCAACCTTGTCTCTGCTGGTGAACTTGGCTCCCTGGTGGAGGAGGAGCTGCAGGGCTGGCAGGCTGCCCCCCCTGCAGGCCCAGTGGACCGCCGTGGCCTCCAGCTGCAACACAAACACACACCTCGCTATCAGACCGTGTGTGTGGGGTGTGTGAGAGACAGAAGAAGAAGAACAGAGAGTTGGACCTTGTCTTTCTGCTCCATGGCGGCTCCGGCCTCCAGCAGTCTTCTCATCACCTCCACGTGTCCTTTGAAGGAGGCTTTGTGGAGAGCCGTTCTCTGAAACTGCACAATGAAAGCTAAATATTCCTGCATTTTATTCATAAACTGTTAAACACATTTCCTTGGTTTTTAAACGTTCCTCTCTTACATTATCGGCTGCATTAGGGTTTCCTCCGTCTGTCAGGAACTTCTCCACCACAGGAAGTTTGTTCTCCATGACCGCTGTCAGGAACTGCTGCTCATCCACCGTCTCTGGCTGGAAAACACACAAAACGCCACAGGTCTGAAACCAAAGCAACACGGAGCTGTGATGCAACCAGTCCGTCCCAGAACCTTCCATCCTGCAGGACAAACTGGTTCTCCTTGGAACCTGCTGGTCCACAGTGACTGTTCATCATCACAAGAGGAGCCAGTTCAGGTTCTGGTTCAGCTGAAAACAACCTGCCCTACCACTTTCTCTGGTTCTGGTTCAGTCTTCCTGTAGACAGAGGCCTTCCTCTCCTTCCTCCTCTTCCTCAGCTGCAGGATGTTGAACAGATCATCCACCGTCTCCAGCTTCAGCCTCCCACTTCTATCCGTCTGACGGAGCAGAGACAAAGAAAAGTTGAAAATGCCAGGAAGGTACCCAGTAAATACCAGTAGAGTACCCTGACAGTGCCTGTAACAGAACCCCGTCCTAAAAGTAACTCATAAGGTAAGGTAGGTACCTTTTGGGTTCCAGGAAAGTACCCTGTAAGTCAGAAAATGTCTGTAAGTAATCTGTAAGATTAGGAAAGAAACCTCTGACTTCCACCTTCTAAGTTTCAGAAAAGTAACCTGTGTGTCACAGAAAGCACCCTTTAAGATCTAAGAAAGTACCCGGCCGGCATAGAGAAAGCATCAAAAATGGTCCTGTAAAAAGCACCAGAAAGTTCGCTCACGGTACCAGGCGACAAGTCACCTTAAAAAGTACAGATCAGTTCCTGAAAGCGTCCTGTAAACTCCAAGAGGGTAACCTTTAACCTTTTTAGAAATTAGGGGTTATATTATATGTTGCTGCCCTGTATTTATAAATAAATATAGATTTTATTCAGATACTATGTGTTTTAAATCAATATTTAGCAGCAAATATGTTCTAAAGATGACAGGATTAACTTTAGCCTAGCAAATAATTCACTGACTCTGAAGAGCAGGTTATTAAGCAAGACCTTGTTATGAGCTTGACTTCCTCCAGGGGGCAGCACAGATGAGGTGAAACTGCCCACTGAGGCAGGGAATCAAAGCGAAGCTTCAACTTCGTCCCAGTTGAAGTTCAGGGAATGAAGAGTAAATCAGACGCTTGTGTTCACTAAATGAACACAAAGTGAACCAGCATGCGCTGAGCGATTCTTACATAGAGGATTAGTTTTTATCAGAGCCAAAGTTTCTCCTTGAACATCTTCAAACTCAAGTGGCTGAGTTTAAACCTGCTTTCTTCCTGCGGCTGAACAGAAGTCACGAACTGGTTGAAAGATATGACTTTCTAAACCTCCTGATAACAACCGGGATGTTTTTCTTTACAGAACCAAGTGTTTAGTTTGTGCGTAAAGCAGAAGGATGGTTCTGGTTCTGGTTGTGGATCCAGCAGCAGAGCCTTGACTCACATTCAGAGCCGCCACGCTGACCTCCTCCTCCGAAGCTCCGCCTCCTCCTGGCAGCTCCTGGAGCAACCGGTGGTCATCCTGCTTCTCCTGGTTCACGGCCGCCTCATACTCGTCCCCCTGGAAGTCGCTCGGCTCGTTGCCCTCTGACCTCTTACCGGTCACCTGAAGGAGCGAGTCACAACGTTGAAGCTCACAAACTCAACCCTGAGGGAGCCTAAAATGCTTAACTGTCATTTTTAGTGTTTTTCATTCATGTTTGTTAAAATATTGATGTTAAACTTCAGTCCCGAGCTGAAAACCGTATTTCAGCTCGGGACTGAAATAGTCAAAGAAAACGTGACCATCTCTGCAGCATCCCTGCTGAAGATGCAACCACAACACACCATCACTCCCAGTACACTGAGCAGAACCTACCAGCTCTTCCACACTCAGCAGTCCCATCCTGATGAGGCTCAGTAGTTCTGGGGGCAGATTTGGGCCCACCGGTGTCCTGCAGGGACGGTTTCTCCGTGTTTGTCCCCTCTGCAGCCTGCCACTCTTTTATAGCCTGTCAAACGTCTGCAGATAGAAAAAATGTCTTCAGTCATTCAGTTGGGCTCGTGTTACCGTCCTCGTGTGCTGCTGTGGTGGCGTGTCCAGCCCCCTGTCCTCCCCAGTTTGGACATCAGTGTGTCACCATGCAAAGATAGAGGAGAGGCGAGAGGCGTCACTCTGCTTCAAGTGCTGACATATCACGATAAAAACTCCTTTTTTGGACATTTGATTTTGTTTCAAGTAAAACTTTATTTCAGCTTTATTATATATTTCTTATTTTAATGTGTTTTATTGCATTTTTTTTTTTTTACTTTTTAGGAGAAAAATAGTTAATTTATTTCAAATTACAAGAAAATTTATCTTGTATTTGTTTACTTTAGATTTAGGCTTTTAGCTAATTTTAGCTAATTTTGCACATATACATTTTAATTTTGACTGTATTTTATTTGATTTGATCCTTTAGGGGTTTATAGCTCATTTTTGAGAGAAATTATATTTTATTTTATTTTAATACACTATATGAATGTTGATTGTTGGTAAATTTACAAGAAAAATGAATTTCATTTTATTGTGTTTAATACTTTCCATTTAGGCCTTTAAAAATGTATCTTCAATTGATTAAACAATCAATCAATCAACTTTATTTATACCATTAGGTAGATTTGGTTACAGTATTATATATATATATTCTTTTTCTTATTACTTTTCTTTCTTCTTTTTTCTTTTACTTATTTTCTTAACATTTATTTTATATTATTATCATTATTATTATTATATAAATAATATTTTTTCATGAACCTATTTAATCTTTGCCTGAAGTTGAGTTTTGAGAGTAAATTACTATATTTTAATTCACCATCAAGCCTGAGTAACTCTGGCTAAGAGGTGAAACATGAATATAACTGGAATTGTTTGGATGTGGGAATTAGAATCGGAGTGGGCCCTCCTGTCTACACTCTATCTCTGTTAGTACAGTATAATTCTGTCCAACACCTGTGATGTGAGCCTCTATTAATAGAAATCCTTTTTGTGTTGTTGTATCCATGTAAAAATGAAGTTATCTAAATAAAGTTACATGAAAAAAACTGTGTATTTGTGAAAACACAAGCTGCTTTCCAGATCCTGATTTAAAGGAACTGAGGAAAAGTGGAACAGGAAAAGCAAACGTTTGCTTGTGAAGAAGCTGCTAATTAAAAACATGAAAACTCAGCATCACTTTATAAAATTCACAGATAGAAACTGGAAGTTAAATTCTCTTGTGAACCTGCAGCCATGTTTAGAGGGGCCTCATGCTGAGCTTCATGTTTTTAAATCAAGTGTTAAACACGGAGTGATCCATCTCTCCGTCATTAATCCCTGTCATGCTCAGCGTGCGGGGAAAATGCACTGATGTCACCGTGAGGAGACAGGTTCATGATGCTGGAGCAATAAATAGTTGCACTTCCAAACATCTCCTCAGAGTCGGTCACTTATGGATGTCATCAGGCCGTCAGTCAGCGGGATGCCTTCCTGTCCAGCTGGTAAATGTGGTCAAAATGCACATCACACATCAGCCAGGGACGGATGACACGCTGCTGCTGAACAGGACGTCCGGCTGAGCTCACCGCTCACCAATCAGAGGCCAGGGATGGATGAGGGGAGGTTCAGCTGGTAATGTTTAATGATTTAAACCCGTCAGTTAAAGCCTTGAAGAATGACCAGAGGTGAGCCCAGCTAATACCGACCCTGTGAGTCAGGTGGTTCTCCAGAACTGAGGGCTGCAGCCGGGAAGGCGTGTAAACACCAGGAAGCCTTTCTGTCTGTAACGCGACTGGTCCTGGTTCGCTCATCAAGATTGTTAAAATGTCGCCCGGTTTTCCCCCGCACATGATTAAAAAAATCGTAGCTACAGCAGGTCGCACAGTGTTTGGCGTCGCGTCACACAAGAAGAGCAACACACCACACAGCCAGATAGATAAATCTGGCTTTTTGTCATATGTCCTAGTCAAAGCCACATTGTTCCAGGCTCCCTGCAGGCCGCTGGGTGAACTGAAAGCGTCCCTGCGGCTGCGGTGGTCTGAAGGCTGGGGCTGATCTGATCAGGCCCTTCTCCCTGCCATGAGAATCAGCAACAACAGCCCCGTAATTTCTGTGTGGTGATGAGGACTGTGATGGTTCTGCTGACAGCTCCACAGCTTCATCAGCTTCCATCATCACTTTGCATGAAGAGGACAGACCAGAAATCCAGCGCCTCATGCCCTCCTCAGATATCTACCGTCTGTCCAGCAGGGAGGATGGCAGCATCTTCACACATTGTCTGTTTGTGCGAGCAGCTCGGTCAGCTGCGTACCGGTAGTCGGGTCAGGCGATAAACCCTGAGGGATGTATCATTGGATTCTGGCATTATAAATAGGCCCCAGCAGAATGCCTCCCTGGAAATAAATCTAGTTTACGCTATTATTAGCAGTATAAATCCTCCACCTCGCCCAGAGTCCCCCGTTTGGCAGCAGGGACGGTGCGGGATCGGATGGAGGGTCTCAGAGCTGTTTGTGAAGGTGAAGATAATCCTCAGAGACGCTGTCCGCTCATAACTCGCAGCATCAGACAGCCTCCATCCAGGCGTCCGAAGGAGCTGTGGAGGAAAACCTCTGATTCAACAAACCTGACACCAGCGTCTGGATCCTTTCTGGATCGTGGTTCAGTTGATGAGTCAGTCAGGACCAAGCTCCAGCTGATGGAGGAGCTCATGGTCCAGGTCCTGCGACTCCAACACAAGCCCTGATCACTCCCCCTCCACCACCGTGCCTGACAGTTATGAGATATTTGTGTCTGGCGTTCTCCAAACACGGTTCATTGGGACCAAACATCACAGTTCATCTCTACGTTGGTCTCCGCTGTCCAGAGGACATTGTCCAAGAAGCCCCGTTCTTCAATCAGATGCAGCTCTACTGAGTCCTGCTGCCGTGTTGTTTTCAGAAACAAAACATGTTCTCCGTCAACCCTTCAGTCAAACTCGATCAGCCTCAGCTGCGGATTCACCGTCTAGTCAAACACCGTGAATGAAACTCTGTCCGCAGGTTTGGTTTGAACAAATGCTGACAAGTATTTAAGCCTGGAACACCTGCAAATATGTTCATCTGACTGAAAATAAAAGCTCACAGTGGAACAGTTCCTGTTTGTTTGTGGTTTTGACGTTCTTACTTCCTGTTACGGTCAATAAAAGATGGATGCTGTCCGCCTTCCTGGACGAGCAGAGCCTAAAAACGTCCTGATCTGTTGGTGTCTTGGTTTCTTTGGTTCCTCTGTTTTCATTCTGTGTTTCATACCTGTCCTTGTACAGGTCAAAGGTCAGGAAACAGGCAGCCAACATCTCAGCAGACCCCACACATCCTGGACACAAACTGCTTCTTACCTCCAGGGGGCGCCACACACAGTTTCTCCCTCACACCATTTCTCTGAACAGGTTGAAAACTGAACTAATTCAAACTGTCTTCATCTTTTGTAATATATATATATATATATATATATATATATATATATATATATATATATATATATATATATATAAATCTTCTTTTTTAACTTTCCCTTTTTACATATTTATTTTTAAAATTTCTTTATTGAGAAAACTCCTTGTTTATGCTCCCAAACGTCTGACTATCGTCTCCATCAGCTGTTCAGCGTTCCCCTGATTATGTTCAGCTGGTTTCCGTCGATCACACCTCCACAGTATTTAAACTCCTCGGTTTCTGGACGTCCTCCTTGTTTTACCGGTCATAAACTCTGTCCCCATGTCATCAGCGATCCTTGGGTCCGCCGTCAGCAGGGAGCCGATGAGGCTGGCCTGCAGATGAAACCATTAATCCATCAAAGGAGTCCACGTCACCCTCTGTTCAATGTCACAGAGCAGCTCTGAGAGCGCGTTCGACCGAGATCACGTGTCTCCATGTGGTCACGCTCAGAACAGCAGAGGCAAAGGTCAGGAGCAGAGACCAGCACCTGCTGTAAACACACACACACACACACACACACGACTCCTGGGAAGACAAACAATCCACAATCCTCTCCTCTGATCCTCTTCATACCTGGAATCTGACTGCACTTCATCTGTGAGAACACATGTCAAAATAAAAGTCTATCGCTCCACTTTGCTTCGGTTCTGCTTTGTACTTGCTTTATTCTCCCAGAACTGAAGCGGCTGTGAAGACAAGCTGAATGTAAAACCAACACAGAGGCAACAATCAGTCATACACCTCCGTGCGAGGTGTGCGTGCCTGCACAGGGAGGCTGCCAACGGTTCGTTACAAACAGGTGGAGCAGGTACAGCCACAGAGGGGAGGGAACAGCAGCAACGGCAGCTCAGGTCGCCGTCCATCCTCGGGTTCAGGTTTGAAGGCAGGAGACGACAGCTGGTCGCTACGGCGGCGGAGGGAAAGGCGTCTCATGTGACGCAACGAGACAATGCAGGGAATGGTGGGCTGTTGTTCCAGCTGCGGGCCTGCTGATGTCCACCTTTCTGTGAAATAAAACCACTGACTGAACTTTTCTCAGAAAACAAAACTTCATCAGGGACGCATGACAACGATGGATACCACCTGTCGGCTTGTTGACCCTTAACTTAAGCCACATCTGGTCATCTGCTCATGCAGCAGAGTTCAGTCAGTAAACCCAGCTGACTGAAGGCAGGCAGGGAGGTGCTGAGCTGGGGCCGCTCATCAGCAGCTGGTCGGGCTGACGGGCTCCTCTGAAGCAGCTGACCTCTTCCACAACAAAGACCCAGAATCATCCAGGACGTGTCCATGTTCACCGCAAACCCTGAGCTGCACGCCATCTTCATGGCCGTGCTGGGAGGCAGCTGGTAGCGCGAGGTCCTGAGGTTGCATGTTCTCCCTGTGCATGCGTGGGCTCTCTCTGGGTGCTCCGGCTTTCTGCCTCCATGTGTGCTGATGGTTGTTTATCCGGCCTGCTCATGGGGGCACCCCACCTCTCACACCACGACCGCCATGTCATGGGAAAGGATGGGAGTGTGGAAGCGTCTCTCTGCAGTCTGGGCTGGTTTGACAGAAAGCTCTAAGTCCTGCAGTAAGAAGAGACCCACTGGATGAAAGCAGACAGGAAAACCAGCGTTTGGATCTGTTATATGTGTGTTTGGAGATAAAACAGACTTCCAGGGTCAGAGTCCAGAGTGTGAGATGGATGTTCAGGGAGAAAGTCTGAAACAAATCCTAAAACTTAAATTAGGATCATGTAAGAATGAAAGAAGGTATGAAAAAGCCAGATCAGTCTGTTTGAATGCCATGAGCTGTTTCCTATTGTTTTAGTTATTATGTCCAAGCTTTTACACCTTTTTGCTCATTTCCTAAACAGTATGTGAGTTGTCTCTTTTTAAAGGCCGGGTAGGAAAATCATGACAGAAGCGGAGGAATCTGTTCGTTTCAGTGCTGACCCAGGGGAGCCCTTAAAGGAGCCTGCATGTTTTTAGCATGAATGCATCTCCAGGCCAAACACTGCAGTGTTGAAGGAGTCTATGCACTGGTGCCCATCACACCCTGAAAACGATCCCAGTTTGGTATGTGCTGTAACTCAGCTGCCATTCAGCTGCTGCTCGCTTGGTTAGGGGGGATTGACCTTCCTCCCAAACCTTGGGCCGACTCTGACAAAGAGGAGGGAAGAAAATGATGCAAAATAGGTGGAAAGCTGAATGGCACTGCTCACCAAAGTGAAGGAGCTTCTCTCAGTATGAGCAGTAAAGCTCGTACCGACAACAATGAGTCATTTGATGTGAAAGTACAACTGATAATGAGTCAGACAGACTGGGAACCAGAAATTATGACGTGAGGAAGAGGCAGCAAAGGGAGGAAAACTGTCAAAAGCTTCAAAATGGAAGATGAACGATACGAAAACAAGAGAAGGACGAGAGAGGAAAAGAGTTTGAAGAGTAGAGAGACTGTAGCGGATCAGATGTGCAGAGAAGAAGGCTTGAGGAGGGGAATTCAAGAAGCAGCGGTCAGTAATTGGGGGGTTCAAAAGTTGATTCGCATTCCTGCAGAGTGAGAATACAGAACAATGAGCAGAGAATGGAGGACAGACAGAGACTGCTGGAGACAAATGAGGAGAACAGATGCTTTTCTCAGCGTTCTCCTGCGTCTGATGGAGGAGGTGAAGTTTAGCAGCTGTAGAAGTCCAGGGCCTTCTCTTTTCATGCAGGATATCAGCTAATGCTGGTCAGATGGACTGTTGTACGTCAGAGACCGAGCTAAAACGGCCTCCATGGCAGAGCTCCAGGACACCGCTGACCGTCTCAGATTCACCAAAAATCCTGATGATCCTCAAGACTTCTGGGAAAATATTCTGTGGACCTCTCCAGAAGGTGCCGGTCCCATTAAACCTGGTGTAGAACCAGAACATCATCCCTACAGTCAGACATGGTGGTGGTGGTATGATGCTCTGGGGCTGCTTTGGTTCTTCAGGACCTGGACGACTTGATGTAACCAACGGAACCATGAATCCTGAAGGAGAAGGTCCAAAGAGTTCTCTATGGCTTAAAAGACGCATTAAACAAAGGTTTGAAAGTGGCCTAGTCAAAGTCTGGACTTAAATCTGATTGAGATATTGTGGTATGAAGTCAAACAGGTTGTTTTTATCTAATAATAACATTTGTCTGATGATCTGAAGCATGAAGGGGAGAGATCTGTAAGGCCAGCACTGGACATATAAATAACGTCGTAAAGGCCTCCGCTTTAAATAAATATGTATCCATGTGGACCAGCGAGCATCACAATACATCGAGCATGTGCTCATGTGGGATTGAAATAAACTGATAAAAATACAGAGTGGTGAGACAGTTGCTGTCCTCGTCTCACAGCTGGATCGTTCCCCTCCGTCTCGGTGCGTCCGTGTCCCGCCGCTCCTTCCAGCCGGTCTGACCTCAGCGTCGTCTCCGTCTTTGTCTCCTCCGTCTTTCTGCCGTCACCTTGGAGGCTTTTTCTCTCCCATCTCTCCCCTCCGTCTCCTTCTCCTCCAGGTTCAGCCTCCACTCCCTGAGGCTTCCTCAGGCTGGGTGGAAAACGGACCGCTGCAGGAGATCTCTCCTGCCCACAGCCATCACCGTCGACAGTCACTCCTTGACGAAAGGAGTTACATCAACATTTCATTTCCCTTTGGCATCAACCAAGTGTTTTTGAACTGAATTGAATTTTGCCCTCATTCAGACTCACATGAAGCTCAGTAATATTTCTTTCAGCTGTCGCTAACTGATTAGTTGATCCTTGACGCAACTGAAGCTTAATATCAGTTTGAACATTACTGGAAAATTCAACTAGTAAGAAATAAAATGTGGAAAATGGAGCGATAAAGTGTGACTTCTGTCATGGTTTCAGGGTGTTTGGGGGGTTTTTTGTTATGGGCTTTATTTTTCACAGTGTTGTTCCAAAGATTTGTGATTCATAGTCTTGGTTTTATTCTTGGCTGTGGGTTGTGTTTTTAGTTATCCTGGTGTCTTCTTGTTTTATTTCTCAAGCGTATTTTCTGTTTTCTCCTTTTTATTTCGATTCTTTGTTTCAGCTTTAATCTTACTCTGGTTCTTCGCCGTCTGACCATGTCCGTGTCGAGCCTTGATTGTTGAGCTTTCCCTTTCACAGTATTTTGCTTATTCTCATTGCTGTTATTGCTCTAGTTTATACATTTTTGTTTGCTTGTCTGTTATTCTGCATAGTTTCTGAGTTTTTATTTATTATTTATCTTTGGAAGTTTATTTTCCCTGTTGGTCTTATTCTTGTTCTAGTCTGTGTTTGTTTTTTCTTTTTATGGAGTCCGCTCATGTCTTGTCTCTGAAATTTCCAAGCCTTGATTACCATGCATCCATGTGCATCAGTCTTAGGGTCTGGTAATCATGTTTTAGTTTTAATTTGTGTTGATCAGGTTCTATTTCATACCCATTAGAGGTCAGGTTTTGTTTCTTAGTTTGTATTTATTGCTGTAGTCTCCATCTGATCTGTTTCTGCTGTGTAGTTCCTTGTCCTTGTTAATTCAGTTCATGTTTTCCACCTGTGTTACCTGATCAGTTCTCCTCTCCACCCATCTCACGTGTTATTTAAGTCATGCCTTTGTCAAATGCTGGGTTCTTGTGGGTTCTTTACATCCGTTAGATTGGTGAACACCCATGTTTCTGTCAGGTCTTGTTTAAGTTAAATAAATCTTCACCATGCCTCGTCGAAGAGGCTGTTTGCGTTGTGGTTCTTCCTTACCTTTGCCGTCATCAATCATAACAACTTCTGGTAAATTAGGACACCCCCACATTTATTCCTACTCAAAATAGCTAAAAGCCCACAGGTGCATCGCATCAGGGTCGCGTGATTAGAACATTGGTGCTCAGCGTTTTGCAGGAGGTTTAAACCTCAAACATTTAGCTTAGCGCTCCTGACTGTTGACGTGAGAGTGAACCACGATGATCCAAAGAGCTGATTATGTCTGATCAGGGATTTAAAGAGTCTCAGAATAATTTAAAATCAGCATTTCGACTCAGCTGAAGCTAGTCTACAAGATGGGAGCATTTGAAACATCTTCCAGCATGCCCAGCTCCAGCTGTCCACCTGTTCACCCTGAAAGCAGGCCACAAGATGCTGAATCTGTGGTGACCTTTTTGCCACATGGGCCAAAATCATCCACTCGAAAGAGACCCGGGCCGCAACAATATGTTTTGGGGGTTTTTTTTATTAAAAACATAGCAAATGTTTTTAACCTGCTTCATAATATAATAAACTACAGCTGCAATATTTAAACGAAACAAATAAAGTAGTAATTATTGTGGAAAAGCGATAATCAATTTAGATCTAAAACATAAAAAGCGTTTTTATAGGTTTGGTTCACTGAAAGAAAGGCATGTAGTTCCCAAATGTATTTATTTATTTTTGAGGGGGGGTAAAAACTTCTCAGGAACAGCAGCAGGATTTGGGTCACCCATTCTTTGAAGATGTTAGCTTTATTTCACCAGGTTTAATGGTGGTGTCAACCTCATTTTCATTCTGGGCCAGATCAAGATCACGAGTCTCCTCAATGGGCCGATTCTGGCAAAATGTATTGATAAAACCACCCATTAAACTGTTAAAACATTAATAAATACCTTATTCAATAAGTGCTTCTTAAAATTAATTAATATTGAACATCTTTTCACATTGATGTAATTTGGCAGAATACAGAGAAAAACTGCTTTGATTTGACTGATAAATATGATATTTAAGCAGACAACTGTTATCTTGGAGGCCCCAGAGGGCCACATAAAAACTTATGGCAGGCTGGATTTGGCCCCAAGGCCTGCTTTTGCATAAAAGTTACTGGATATTCGTGGCCCCATTTCCTATGAAATTAGAAAGTTATAATATAATGATGGAAAATTTTCCATTTTAAAAAGATTTTAATTTGTCAGTAAAAAAAAAAAAAAATGCAAAATTCCTCCAGCAGGCTCTTCTGTGAAAACCCAGATGCCAGACTGAAGTTGACCAGAGGGAACGTGGAGCCTCTGCTGCAGCCTTCTTTAGAAATGCTCTAATGCTGAAACTTCAATCTGCCGTCTCCACTCTGATCAAAACGGCTCATGTATCTTTTTATATCTCGAATCAAACCAAATGTCATGGATGTTTTTTACAGTTCCCACAGTGGGAAAGTGGTTGCCATGGCAACACATTCCACTTCCCATAACAAGGGGTCACATCCCACAGGGTGATGTCACTGAAGACTTTGTTTTCCCTCCAGTCGCCCCTCTTAAAGAGTCCGTGCAGGGCCAAGAAACCAGCGAGCAGCAAACGCAGGCATGTCCTGAAGGAGCCAGAGCCGCTGATTCTGGCCGATCAAGGGAAGGCAAACCCCAGATACAGAGCAGTCCTGGCGGAGACGTTTCAGACAAGATGCATCCCTGAGCTCCCCATAATACAGCAGATGCTTTATTTCATTCAGAAAGCTCATGATTCACAGTAGCTTTTAAAGGGAGGTAGAAACTTTTTATCTTCTGCTAATCTGGAATCAGGTGATGCAGGTACCAGGACAGAGGTCAGACCTCCCTCTCCCCAGTGACCCCAACAAGGCCCCGGGACAGTAGGAATGTATAGTGCCTCCAATGGCCTCTGGGTCTGTTTTAGGGCCTTCCCCCAGTGGGACATACCAGGAACCTGAACTCCTCTGGTGGAAGCAGAGACCCACAACCCAACCCAAAGGGTTTCAGAACCAGGATCTCAGACTTAAGGCCCAGACATACTTCATCCAAAGTGCCGAAATCGGTTCTCATTGACGAAGACGCGTGGTGAAAACTGCATCCTTTTGTTCGCAGAGAGCCATCCACTCTCTGAACTCGACACCAGGCCCGAGTCGAACCATTTCCACAGGGCTCTGTGCAAAGTGTTGTCTGATTGGTCAACAGTTTGTTGCCATGTTTCATGCAGAAATGCACCCGGACAGAAGCGTTGATATTTTTCTTCAACTAGTCCGTTTCCACTTTCTGGTTATTGTATCCCCAGGAGACATGAATACTTTTGAGGAGCATTTATCTGATGCGGTGAGGAATTATGTACACTTGTATGATTCTTCACTAAATAACTACTACAATAAAAAGATTGGAAAATGGCTAAAAACTCCTGGATGGAAACTGTGACGCTGTTGTCCACGGAGGAGGCTGTCTGCACAAAAGTGTGGCACTCTCTCTGTGAATGTTTCGTAAAAGCAAAACAGAGGATGCAGGGAGGGGGAACCCTGGCAAGTTGGGGTCTGCGGGGTCTGCAGCATTGTATGAAAGGTGTGTGCGAAAACAAATGGTTCACAACCACAAGACCACGCGTCAATCGATGAAGTATGTCGGGGCCTTTAGAACAGCTGACTTTCTTCCACTTCGCTCTGGGCTTCTCCAGTGCGCTCTAAAGGTCATCGTTTAGCAACGCAAACAGAACCGCCAGAACTGCCAAAGTGACATCCATGCATTCATCAATCTCCTACTGCTTATCCAAAACCAGGTCACCTCCCTCTTCCAGTTCATCTAGGAGGACTTGGAGATGTTCTCAGGCCAACAGTGAGATATCATCTCTTCAAGTGAGTCCTTGGTCTCCCAAGGCTCCTCCCAGTGGGACAAGTCTAAACTCCCCCACCTGTAGACAGGAGGTGTTAGCGACCTTCTACTTTAACCAAGACAGACTGTCACAGCATCCACATTACTGCAGAGGTTTATCCAAATCCTCATATCCTGTTCCCTTCAACACCCAAGATCCAAAAATGCCCAAAGTCCTCCACTTGAGGCAGTAACCTACTCCCATCCCAAAGGTGGAGCTCGGCTTAGGACCACCGCCTCAGAGGTGGTCCTGCGTGCTTCACACTCCATTGAGTTGTGTCTGTTAAGGCCCAACGAGGTAAATACATCATTACCAGAATGCAGTGAGGAAATTCAAAATCCAAACTGGAGACACTCCAGAAATTTGATCACAGGTTTGGTGACAAAGATCAACCCAAGAGTAATCCAGGAATCTTGGGAACAAGTGACAGTTGTCACGGCAATGTAACCTGTAGCTTTTAATCTGGTTGTACAGGCACCAAGGGGCTCAAAGGCATAAAGGCAAAGGTCAGCACCTGTCCCTGCAGTCAGAATGAACGGGATCCAATACGGAACTATGGTAAGGTGAGACATAGGTCCCAGAGACCAACGAGGATGCTTGGAAAGGTGACCCGGAGGCTGTGAAATCCAAAGAGGTACTGATGTGTGGAATCTTGGATGAGGAAACCCTGGGAGGCTGATTATGGGCTGGACAAGCTGCCTCAGCAGCTCAGAGAACACAGGGAGACTGGAAAGACTACGGCACAACGTGTCCGCTAACTAGAACCGACAGCACGGGGAAGGAGAGCCAGAGCAGCAGAGAAGAGCCTCATGGTAACTCTGGAGGAGCTGCAGGGAGAAACCTAATTCTGTAAAAGTTTAACTTTTTTTGACCCGTTAAAAACTTGAGTGGTGGTGACAGTAAATGAGGCGCCAATAGACCCACTTCCACTCATTTTTCCAAACTATTGGTCCATGTGGAGAACTTCATAAACACGATGCTGCTGCAAAAAGCCATCCCACACGATTCCTGATCCGATTCCAGTTTAGTACAAAGTTAGAAGGAAAGGGAGGAATGATTATGAGGAAGTTAGAATAAACCCACAGAATAACGTTGTCTTCCTGTTTATGAGACGATCTTTGATTGAGTTGAATTCAACATCAGCATTAATAAAACACATTCTGCAGCATCACCAACCTGACCCAGAGGAAGACGAGCTGTGCTTCATCTCCTCACAGCAGATAGAGCGGTGTGTGTGTGTGTGTGTGTGTGTGTTGTGGCCGATAGTCACTGTTACACAATCGCTTTCAGTTTCCTCGCCCTGCCTGCCTGCCTGGTGGCTCCCCGCCCACCGCTGCTCTCTGCCTGCCTGCCTGACTGACTGACTGCTGGGCGGACTGGGGCAGATCCGAGCCGACCAGTTCCGTGTTCTGTCCTCCCCCAGCGCGCACGGGCCGGGCTGAAGTGAGCGGGACGAGCAGGCAGCGTCATGGTGGACGTCCCCGCGGAGGTGAGCAGCGTGTCTTTATTTCCTCATTATTTCTGATCCAATTCATCCTCTGACGTCGCTGCGTTGTGGACAAACTTTGACGCCGCCTGGCAGGCTGGACCTCCCCCTCTGTCCCCCCACCATCCCCCGCCGAAACGCAAAGTGCGTTGCCACGCACGCGCACATACGGGATCGCGATGCGTTCACGCAAATCGAGCTGTTTGGTTCCGTTTAAAGGCTGTGACGTCAGCCTCCGTAACTTTTACCGTCCGTAAGAGGGGCGCGCGCGAAACTGCGCGCGTGTACGACGGCGAGGATCCACTAAAGGGTCAGCCCGGCGCGTGCACGTGTCGCATGTATGTCACAGCACAGCGCGTCGCTTGCTGATGTTGTTTTGACACAGGTGACGTAGAGCGTGACGCCTGAACGATGAGATAAGCAGTTCCACTCCGCGTGCATGCACGAAGAAGAAGGCGCGCGCGTGCGGCTCATTATTTGTGACGGACACCGAGGAGGATTGTGGGCCGAACCGAGCAGCAGGAGTGAAGCGGGCTCAGGGTAGTTCCTCGAAGCAGCAGAGAGTCAAACTGGCTGGATCCAGCTCTGCGGGAGGACCAGCGCCGCGCGCACACCTGCGCAACACCGCGCGTGCACGGCAGCCGCACCTGACAGGAAAGTAGGACTCTGCTTTCATCTGACCTGGCAGCACAGGAGGAGGCTCATATATGCGGAGATAGCCTGACCCCGAGCTCTCCTGATTGGAGGGTTTCACCATGACGCAGGCTGACGTCATCAGTGAACAGGTGAAAAGTTTGTGAGCGCTTCGGTTCCGAAGCTTTGGGGGGGGGGGGGTCAGGTTCTCTAGTTGACCCGGAAACAGTTCGATTTCATTTATCAGCAAAACATGGAGCTCCTGTGGATCTACCTGGTGTCCTGGAGATCCGCCTCCTCATCCATCCATCATCCATCCGTCCGTCCGTTCATCCATCATCCATCTGTTCATCCATCCGTTCATTCGTCCGTCCGTCCGTCTGTCCATCCATCCATTCATCCCTCCATTCATCCATCCATCCATTCATCCCACCATTCATCCATTCCTCCATCCATCCGTCCGTTTGTCCGTCCATTCATCCATCTGTTCATCCATCCATCCGTTCATTCATCCATCATCCATCCGTCCATTCATCCATCCATCCATCCGTCCATTCATCCATCCTTTCATCCATCCATCCATCCATCCATCATCCATCAATTCATCCCTCCATTCATCCATTCCTCCATCCATCCGTCCGTCCGTCCATTCATCATCCATCTGTTCATCCATCCATCTGTTCATTCATCCATCCATCCATCATCCATTCATCCATCCATCCGTCCGTCCATTCATCCATCCGTCCGTCCATCCATCATCCATCCATCCATCCATTCATCCATCCATCCATCATCCATCCATCCATCCATTCATCCCCCATTCATCCATCCATCCATTCATCCCACCATTCATCCATCCATCCATCCTTTCATCCATCTGTCATCCATCCATCCATTCATCCCTCCATCCATCCATCATCCATCCGTCCATTCATCCATCCATCCGTCCGTCCATTCATCATCCATCCGTTCATTCATCCATCCATCCATCATCCATCCATCCATTCATCCATCCATCATCCAGCCATCCATCCATCCATCCATTCATCCCTCCATTCATCCATCCATCCATTCATCCATCTGTCATCCCTCCATTCATCCATCCCTCCATCCATCCGTCACCCATCCCTCCATTCATCCCTCCATCCGTCATCCATCCATCCCTCCATCATCCCTCCATCCCTCCGGCTCCAGTCCCACCAGTCAGCTCCAGCTCCTCCCCAGCTCCTGCAGCTGACCACAGTTTAATAATCGATAAATGAGCAGCAGCAGCAGCAGTTTTTCACGCAACAGAACAGAACTAGAACATTTCAGAGAAAGCCTGAGCGTTGCAGCAGCTCTCTGAAACCCAGCCAGCATGTCATACGGCGCTGAAGGTAGAAGGGAGTTTCCCATCTGTAATAATCTAAGTGATCAAAGAGTTCAGGATCGTGTCCCCGTCTGCCGAGCTTCATCGTGTTGAGGTCGCCCCATCATTTCAAGCGCTTCGCAGCCATGATGGATTCATATCAGAAAGAAGCTGCTGAGTAATGTAGGAAGCAGAAGAGCTTAGTCACTGGTTGCTATGGTGATTCCCCCTTTCATCGAGGGAGGGGAGCCCACAGCACCACTATTTTCATCAAACAGAAAAACATGAAATGAAAAGGTTTCTGCATATTTCAGAGGCTGAGCCTCTGGAACGTGACGGAGCTGGACGTTCCGGGGGAGAACCTCGGGAAGATCATGCAACTGTGAAACTCTGGTCAAGTCCCGCATCCTGTGAGCCGTTCAAACTTCGCTCCTGCTCTGAAGTCAGCCGAGCCGTGGCGCTCCGAGTTTCCTCCTCCGTTCCTTTCGGCTTTCCAGCAGCAGAAGGAGCTGCGCTGCTGCTCCTCGCGGCCAGATCATCAGCCCGGCTTGTTCTGCCGCAGCTCCACTTCTCTTCTGGCTCAGGAACGTCTTCTTGTCTCTTCCTGTGATTTACAATCCCAGCAGACCGGCCTCATAAAATCAATCAGTCTCTGGCGAAACTCATTTCGTCCTCGACATTAATTGCTCCCCACAATAATTTACAGCAAACATCAGAGCAGAAGTGAAAACCGTTCAACGGGCCGAGGTAAATGAAGCCAGCAGAGAGCGCGTCTGAGTCTGGGCTGTTTGATGGAGTTCTGTTATGAGCTCAAGTTCTGCTCGGTGGTTCTGAGCAGTCAGGTGCAGCAGAACCATCTGAGCCACATGTCAGGTCGAATGCGTGAGTCTGCAGCTGTGAAGCTCAAGAGTCAAGAATCAGAGGTGGAATAACGCTGCAGCTTCCAGAAACAAACATTTATTTCACATCAAGTGGAGAATTTTTAACGTAATAAACAGACGTTTGCTCTCCAAAGTTGTTCCTTTCTGACTGAGCTGCGTTATTTTATGCCTCATTTTATCAATATACCTGATACTGGATTCATGTTAATGAGTATTTAAAGACTTGACTTTGATTTTTTTTTTTTTTTTTTTTTTTAAATATAAAAAAAAAATGTGTAATTAACCAGAAATTGCAGCTGGATGAATTGATGACTCATCAGATTTCTCGCATTCCCGATTTGATTTCGCAGCTTCCTGTTTTCTAAACGTGTTTTTTCTTCTCCTCAGGTGAGATCAGAGAGAGGTTAAAGGTCGACAGCATCACCTGGTCCCACCGGCTTAAGGAGAAGGCTCCTCATTAGCTCACCTTTGACCCCTCACAGATTAAAAATGGCTATTTGGCTGGGAGGAGAATCAAGCCGACTCGTCGTTTTCCCCACTGAGGATCTGTGGAATGTGTTTGTGTGAAAAAAGGGGCTGCAGAGGATTATTACCCGGAGTTTGGTGAAGATGGAATAGCGGCTGAGTGGGGTTTCTTGTCTCATTATGGAGCAGGACTTCATACAGTAGGACCTCGGATCGTTCCTGCTCTCCGCCTGGACTCTGTTGCTCAATATTCTCACCCGTTCTTTGATTTCTAACTGTAAACTCTGCTGCTGTGAATGGACCGCCGAGTCTCCTGAAGCTCGGGGGATACTCCAGACACACACACACACACACACACACACACACACACACACAAAAAAAACTACAAATATGGCTGCCATGGGACGGAAGCACCTGGTAAAAGATTTCAACCATTTCATCACCTGCTACCTGTGCCGAGGTTACCTGATCAAACCGACCACAGTCACCGAGTGCCTGCACACCTGTGAGTGAACACGTCTGTCCTTCAGGTCACATGTTTATAACGTCAGGAACCCACTGGCAGCTGAAGTAGGGCTGCTAGTAGTTGTTTAAAATTATGTGTCGACTAATTTTCCACTAATCTACACCATAAAATTTCCAACCATGATATAAAAACGGTTGGATTTTGACTTGTTTAGCAGCTAAATTTAGCATTAATCCCTGCAACTAAAAATCCAAACAACGGCTAAAGACTCGTTAAAACATGAAAAACCTGCAGGTAAAAAGTCCCACTTTAATTAAAATGAAGCTCTTCTTATTTCTCTGATAAAAAACAGAAAATCTACATATTAAGAATGTAATTAAAGTAGAATGAATAAAACTGCAGCTGTAATGTTTCCATGAATGTGTTAGTTGGGTTCAAACAATTAATTGGATAAATCATGATGAATCGATTATTGAAATAATCGTCAACTAATTTAAAAACTGATTAATCAATAACTGGAGTAAATAGACTGTTGGAAAAAAAAAAACAACACACTCAGAGCAGTCATTAAACCAAAACTGTACGAAAAAATTAAACATTTTGCATGTAAGATAAAAACCTTCTCTGTCTGTAAATCTGTTCGACCCAGAACTCCTCTAGTGGCCGTTTCAGCTTCACCTGCTTCACTTTCTTAAAAAAAAAACATCTTATTAAGCTACTTTTGCATCCAGTTATTAATCAGTTAATCCAATAAATAATCACCAGATCATCCTACGCTGTACTGATGTTCAGTCGAGCAGAAAGAGCTGAGCTCTTCACGTGTTGATGTCAGAAGTTTTGTTGTAGCTGCAGATGCATCCTTTGCTACGAATGATCAAGCATTCGCCAGAGGAATGCTGTGTTACTGCCTTTTAGACAATAAAATGTTTATTTTGTTATTTAAAAAGGGAACTGAATTATTTTATCAGCATTTTTTTTATGTATTTCTAATATAGTACAAAATAGGCTTCAGTGGTTTAATGAAAAATCTGCAGAATGTGCCAATTTATTTATTCGATTACTCAATTAATTGTCAGAGTAATTGTTAGAGTACTCAATTACTAAAATAATCGTTGTATTAAGAGTTTGTTCGGTTTAAATGTTGTTCATTGTGGTACTTCCATATTTCTGTGCACCATAACTCCAAATTATTGGTGAAAAATTAAATCTATTCTTTGATTTTTCTCACAGAACATATATAAAATATAAAATAGGCAGCTTGAGAAGCTGAAATGCCTTGTCCAGTGTTACTTGACACGCTATTGGCTGTTGTTTTCAAAGCAGCCAATCCAGAAGCTGCATTCATTTTCCTTGGTGCTGATTGGCTGTCAGGTAGATTGTAAATGTTAGCTTCTGTGGTAGCACTAATACTGTTTCCACTGTGCGTATTAATGCATATTAAGGTATATTTGGTGCTTGAACTGTTAAACCAGGTAATTATAAGGTTTTCAGAGGGAGTCTCAAGAATTCTTGGATGGTTCTGGTCCCAAACCCCCATGAATACTGGGGGTCCTCTGTATGTAGTTCAGACAAGTAGAAGTAAGGTTGATGTGTTCGGCTGTGTCAAGTCTGACAGAACCCTTATCAACCAGTCGTGGACCCGGATTCTGCTCGGAAAGTTCCCTCTAACAGTTTTTCAGAGGGACATGAGAGAAGATGGGTTCATCTTCTCTCACCAGAACCTCCGTGAGCCTCTCGGGTCGGACTGAGCTTCTTTACAGAGAGTCCAAACTCTTGGTTTATCTTCTCCTAACTTGAAGGACCCACACCTTAAACCTGCTCAGCAGAACCAGCTGTAACTGTACTCTACTGAAGTCCAGGTCTCTCTCCAAAGCACCAGCAACCAGGCAGACGGGTCCATGTTGGTTGGAAACACGGCGCCGTACGGATCTCATTGGCTCAATCTGAGACAGTCTGGCTAAATGAAGGAACATCAGACGTGAAGCTCTGGATTCATCTCACCTCCGGCTTAAGCTTCACTGAAACCATGTTTAGATTTCTGCTGTTGCATTATCGAGTCAAGATGTGGACCGCCTGACTGACTGTGTGAGAGACTGGACGGTACTGACTGGTATTCAGTCCATACTGGGACTTCTTCTTCTGTCCATCGCTTGTCCAGCTCCTTTCATCTCCACCCTGCTGGTCAGGTGGAAGGACTGGAGGAGACAGTCAGGCAAAGGAAACCTCCGGAAGACCCCAGGAAGCCTGAGCACTACTGATCTAGAACCGGTTCAAGAGACTTTAGGAGAGTCTGGATCACAGGAAGTAACTTGTGATCCTTCATCATAGGTCGTTAGAGGTTTGAGGTATTTACAATGCGGACCAATAACGACTGGTCTTTGACTAGGACCTTGTAAAGGTTCTTTACTTCAGGGACCGGTCGGGGTTGTTGGATGGTTGTTAAAGCTGCTGTAGCAGAAAATCCTTGTTAATTGAAACTAAACGAGTCGAAGTTTGAGGCTCGTCTGTCAGCAAACTTCACAGATCCAGGTTTATTCTGTCCGTCAGGGATGTGGCACCGTTGCATGTTGTGTCTTGATTGATCTCACCTGCTGCCAGGGCAGATTTGACCTAAACCTGATATGAAATGTTGTTTCTTGCAGTCTGTAAGAGCTGTATCGTGCAGCACTTTGAGGAGAGCAATGACTGTCCTAAATGTGGCATCCAGGTCCACGAGACCAACCCACTGGAGATGCTCAGGTAACATTCCGTCTGTTTCATTATTTATCTGTTCTTTGGCTCTTTTTCTCCAGACCTGATTGGGATTCTGTAATGTTTGTCTCTCTCTCTGGGTCTCAGGCTGGACAACACCCTGGAGGAGATCATCTTCAAGCTGGTACCTGGACTCAGAGAAAGTGAGTCATCCAGATGTTTTCATGTGTCTCTCTGCAGTCTGTTAGGAATAATGTGACTATTTGAGGAAGCTAACAAGATTCTGACCCTCAGTTTCATGAAGTATTATACTATGACTTCTGATTAGAGGTAGGAAATGAAGTCCACCCATGTTCACCTCAGTGGTCCTATTAGGACAGAATAAGGATGAGGAGGTCTTTACCAGGATCCAAGCTGAGAGGACAGAGGGCCTCATTCTAGATTTGCCTCTTGAACTCTTGGATATGCAGAGGAGCTCATGGTCCACTCAGAGACTGGAAGGTGAAAGAAGCCCAGATCATCAGCCCTCCACCACCGTGCTTGACAGTGGGAGGTGCTCTGTTTGGTTTTCTGACCAAACATCTCTGCTTTGGTCTCATGGGTCCAAAGGACATTGTCCCAGAGTTCCCGTGCTTCATCCGTCATTCTCTGTAGAATAATGGACTTCAAATGTAACCCTTCCCAGATAAATGGGCAGTAAGAGTTGCTTCTCTAAGGTTCAGGCTTCTGATTGGACGCCTCCTGGACCATAATGTACAGAAAAAATGTCAACTTTCATGAGGAACTATTCTTCTAGTGGTGGTTAAACCAAAACTGAAGCTTCTTTTAAATTTTTCTGATGCTAAATCTACAAAAAGATCTGAATTTATTTTTAATTTTACCCTTTCAACTATTACATCTGATCGCTTCATGTAAATGTTTGCTTTGATCATCGTTCCTGTGAGCCAGAAGAGGAACAGCAGGAACTGGAGTTCTGGAAGAAAAACCAGCCCAAGGAGAATGGCCAAGGTAAGCAGGGACATTTTCCTGATGAAGCAGAAGAACTCATCCTCATCTTGAAGCCTTGACCCAATCTTTATGTACCAGAGAACCTGCGGTGTCTTCCTGACGGTGGTGCCGCTGGGGGTGCCGCTGCTGATGATGATGGTGACGGTGGTGAAGACGGAGACTACCACAGGAGCGACCCTCAGATAGCCATCTGTCTGGACTGTCTGCACAACACAGGGCAGTCAGGGGAGAGCACAGTGACGGTGAGTGTCTTCAAACACTGGAGCATCTCTTTATCCTGAGCTGATGAAGCTACCTGGCCGGGCTTTTAACTTGCTGGATCTGTTCGTATTCCCACCAGGATCTGATGAAGAGGTTCATCCGCTGCTCCAGCAGGGTCACCGTGGGAACCATCAAGAAGTTTCTCAGTCTTAAACTCAAGCTACCGAGCTCTTATGAGGTCAGCTTTAGCTTTTCAATAGCCAGAATTTTCTTTTTCTACATGATGCTTACAGTTTGTTATCATCAGCAAACTGTAAACATCACTAAATCACCTAAGAGGAAATGAAAGATTAAGAATCTGAAGCTATGAGTCTTACTGATTGCCACCCTTAATAAATTACTTCATTTAGTCGTCTGGACAGAAAAATTAACAAAAATACAAAAACTAAAATGTGGAAACTTTTGTCTAGAAAATTATTGACGTTTGTAATGGAAATGTCTATAAGTTTGTTTTTTTAAATGATAGTTTAAAGCAATTTAAGGACAATTTCCCTGAAATGCTCCTCTCAATTTGATTTAACCTGGGCTGTAATACTTTAAGGTTACTTTATGGAGCTTCCAGGTTACTTTCTAAAATTTACACAATACTTTTTAGAATTTGTAGGTAACTTTAAGGTAACATCAGTGGTGGGCACCGCTAAATAAAAAGCTAGTTGTGCTAATGCTAAAGCACTAATCATAAACATTAGTTCCACTAATACCAACATGGTATTTAGTGGAAGCTAATGCTAAAGCACTAAACCAACATGGTATTTAGCAGAAGCTAACGCTAAAGCGCTAAACCAACATGGTATTTAGTGAAAGCTAATGCTAAAGTGATAAGCTAACATAGTATTTAGCAAAACTAATGCTAAAGCACTAAATTCAACCTCATCGATAACATGAGGATTACCAACAAAAGCGCTCTCAAAACAATTCATATGTCTGAATTTTTGGATGTATTTGTTTAATTAACAGCCCTTGTTGTTTGTTCATGTAAGTCTTGTATTTTTCTGTATACCTCATTCAAGTACACAACATTCGTTCATTGTTGTATACTTGCCACTTGCTCTATAAAGTTTCTTGAAAAATAAAAAAGAGAACTTGAGGAGAGTAAACAGAACTACTGTATAAAAGGTCTTCACCCTCTTTAAAATAAGAGCATGAATATAAACGGCTAACTCCTTGAAGAATTCTCAAGGATCACTAAAACGTCAACACAGAAATCAAACTTTATTCAACTGAAAGTTTACAAAACAGCCAAGCAGATTAGCGCTTTAGAATTTAACTTAACTTTAAATTTAACTTATGGGAAGCTAATTGCGCTAAACGTTTTCAAAGTTAGCAAAAAGGCTAAAGTGCTAAGCAAAAAATTTGCGCATCAGCGAAAGTGTGCCCACCGCTTGGTAACGTGTTACTGTCCCGATACTTACAAGTTACAATTTGGAGGTTACAGGTTACTTGTTGGAACTCATGCGGTACTTTCTGAAACTTTTAGGTAACTTTTCAAAATGGACATGGTACTGTCCTAAAACTTACAAGTCCCACTGTGGAGCTTACAGGGTACAGGAGTTACAGTTCATTTCAGTAGAACTTCTCGAGTACTTTCTGGAGATTACAAGTTCACTTCTAAGAAATTACTACAAAAGTTACTTTCCCTTAGCTTTCTTCTGGTACTTCCCGGGTACTTTCAGGAAAATACAAGGCACTTTTCTGGACGTTTCAGGCTAGTTTTCTGGAACTTCTTGAGTACTTTCAGCAACTTACATGGTACCTCCAGGAACCATGCTGTAATGTGAGGGCGACATGTTTTTGGGTACTTTCTGGAGCCGAGAGGTTACTTTCCTGGAAGATACAGAGTAACTTTCTGGGCTTTGGAGGTTACATTAACCTACAGGTAAACCTTTAAGTTCCAGAAAGATAACAGGGTACATCATATTACAGCTCAGAGCTTGATACTAACTTATATGTTCCAGAAAGTAGTAGGTTGAAGGTCACCTCATAATGTAGCTTGATACCCCAACGTACCCTTTGAGCTCCTATAAGTAACCTGGAAGTTCTGGAAAGTAGCCTTTAAACTATGGTAAGGTAACCTGGAAGTTCATGGAAACTAAACTAGTAAGCTTAAAATTTTGAGACAGCATGGGCTATAATATGTAAATATATGTCTCATGTAAGTCATTGTTTCCTAACAGCCAAGATAAAACAGCACTTTCCTGCTGACTGATCAGAAACCAGAGTGACACTTTCGCTTCTTCTGTCACACCGTTAACATATTCAGTGCAGCCTCCCACTCGTGACCTCAGTAAACTTCCCCTCTCCTCTGCTTCATCATTATTAAACCTGCAACCAGCCTTTGACTCATCTCCGTTCTTCTGGTTCTGATCTTCCAGCTGGATGTGCTCTGCAACGGAGAAATCATGGGCAGAGATCACACTCTGGAGTTCATCTACATGACCCGGTGGAGGCTGCATGGAGAGAACGTAAGCCAGGCTCATTCACTTCCTGTTCAGCCGAGCACGTGTGCACGCACGTGTGAATGCATCAGTTAACAGGAAGGCGTATAGTTGTGTGCAGCATGGATTGAGATGTTGCAGAAGCTCGAATTCATTTTCCTCTTTATTTGGTCTGATTTAGAGGCTTAAAGTGAAGGTTGTGGTGAGGCAGGTGCAAGTTACCGGATGCTGGTGAGTTTGGGTATGAGTGGCTGACTTCTCTGTTTTAGCAGGAAGAACTGCTAAAACTGATTCTGACTGAAGGTTCAGCCCTTCTCTACAGATGCTACAGCTGCTGGTAGAAACTCCAGCTTCATCTGATCTCCTTCAGGATTTTTTAGCGAAGCCCAAAGCTGATTCTAGAACCAGACCCAGTATTTAACTGGTTCTATTAGAACACAGCACAAATCCAGTTTGGTTTTCCACAGCCAGAGAGCCAGCTTCAGTCCAACAGTTAAAGAATCAGTATTCTGGTCCAGAGACAGAACCTGTGTTCTGGTGCTGGAGTGAGCAGTTTGCAGAGAAATCTCATGATGTTGATGTTTTGTAAAGAACATAAAAAGTAGCATCTTCTCCTGATGGACGTGTTGCAAACTGGAAAAATCCAGAGAAACGTTACTGGAACCAAAAGACCTGTTGTGTGTTTGTGAGGAATGTTCGAGTTCTTGAAGCCGTTCAGATCATTGACCTGTTACAGTTCAAAGGAGGCCCTGAAATCCAGGAACTGGAGTAAAACCGGGACATGGATTGGGATCCATCCATCAGGTCATCGTTTTTATCCCTGCTTCCTGAAGGAAAGACCCCCTCAGAAGAACCTGGAACCTGTAAAAGGTCCCTTTGACCATAAACCCGTCGTTTTTTGACAAGAGCAACACATAATAATAGGGCTGGGCGACATGGCTTCAAAATAAAATCTCCGAATTTTTTTATAACTGATCTGATTTCCGATTTTAATCTTTTTTTTTTTTTTTTTTTTTTTTATCTCCCTTTCTTTTCTTAAAAAGAAATTGCAAATGTCTGAAAATATTTTCAAAAAGTGGCCTTTATTTCAATCATCCCTTCTGTGAGTTGTACAACGGCGCATCAGGGCCAGGCTACAAGAATTTTTGTTGAATTACGAGAATAAAGTCATAATATCAGCAGAATACAGATGCAATTTTCCAAGAAGAACATCTTAAAATTGCGAGAAAAAAGTCATTTGAATGAGAAAAGCTTCTGGAGTTACTGAGATCTAGTGTGAGAAATTCAGTCCGTGTGGTTCTTTCTTCGAAATAAACTGTCGTTTACATCCAAATAAACAGAAACTGTAAAACACACGTATCAAACAAGATGGCCGCCCTGGGAGCGCTGACATCGCTCTGACCCATGGAAACACAGGGAGCGCATTGGTTAAAAAAATCCAGATTTCCCAAAAATTACACCTTCAAAAACTAAAAATTTGATAAATCGATAAAATTGATTTATTGCCCAGCCCTACATAATAATAATAATAATAATAATAATAATAATAATAATAATAACTCAAAAACAAAGAAAGCAGCTGTCAGCTTGAAGGACTGTGCTGAAAAAACGAACCGATTCAACTGCTGATCAGGTCCAATTTAAACAAAGACGTTTGGTGCCTGGACGGAGATGGTTTAAAACTTTTGCACAGTACTGTATATCTGTGTGCGTCGTGAACGATAACCTGTTAAGGGATGAGGACCGCTTGTGGGGGGCAACAGAGGAGCGCAGACAGCTGCCCCTGCAGGAGGCAGCAGATCCTGGCTGAGGAGGACTGAATCCAGACCTGGCAGCTCCAGCTGTGCTCACATGAGCTCATGTCTGTTACATAACTTCCAGAAAACGGATCCTTCCCTCAGATCCAGGAAAAGTGTGTCGCTTCGGGCTGTTTTCAGCTGCAGCAAGGCGAGATGGAGAGGGAAAGCAGCATTTGTTGTTGTTCCATCTGATTATTCAGTCAATGGTCCCAGGATGATCAGCACCCTGGGTCGGGCTGTTCTAACATGGACCTGACTGGGTCCCAGGAATGCGGACTGAAATGAAATCCTTCCATGGGAACAATGAAACACAGTCAGGGGTTAAAATGCTGCGAGTGTGGAGTGTTGTAACCAAGTGAAAACCAAAAAGATGGCAGATTTTCTGCTTTGCTCTTGATCATTGATCAGTATTTTCAAATTATATTTGCTTGATGGTCCTCATGATTTTGATGCATTGATATTTGCTTGATTTGATGATTTTCATGTATATTTGCTTGATGATTCTGCTGCGTACCTGATTGATGTTTTTATGATGTGAAGCACTTTGAACGGCCTTGCTGCTGAAATGTGCTGCACAGATAAACTTGACTTGACAACTCTTCCACAATACAGAAAAAAGCAAGGTGGGCTTGATAACATGGTTCAGATTCATTTAAAACTTACTTATTTACTGCAACATTTATGTTAAATGTTTTATATTGTATTTGAATTTGAATTTTAAATTGGGACTGAAGGCTCTTTTTAGCCTGTTGGATTTCCTACATTTATCAGCGCAGACATGTTAAAACTAGTGGTGGGACTCGATTCAAATTTTTTAAATCGAGTTAATTGCTGGGTCTGTTACTAATTAATCACAATTAGTCGCATGTTCTATATATCAACAAAACAAGCAACATTTTTCATTCAGAACCCCTTTTTGCTGCTAAATTATTGAGTAAATAGACATCTGAGCTCAACATGGAGCTTCTTTAGAAATGTGGACGCTGACATTAGCGCTGCTGCTACATGTTTAGCATTGAGATGCTATTTTAGGCTAGCATAGCTTCTCTGATAGGCCGACTGCTTTTAGCACAACTTGAACACAACTGGAGTCTTTTCCAGCGTCCCAGCAGATTGGGTCTGGAAGCAGAAATTAACCCCCAGTGGGCCCAGAGGAGCTGCTCCGCCCCCCATCTCTGCTGTTAGCGGATGCCACTTGTGCGTCAGATTTAAGGGCGTACCAGAAATGTGAATACAGAGGTTCCGGTTTGGGATTTTTGTATGTTAAAAATAAAAAACTGATTAATTGTGTTAAAATTTTAAACACGTTAAAGTCCCGGGCCCAGTTAAAATGTACGTTGCCATCAGAATGTTGTGCCACTCAGTTTTCAGGGTTTATCTCTCTGCCACAAAAACAGGTGGGAATCACTACGGCAACCAGTGAAATTTTTATTTGAGTCTTTGTACTTAAACACATCAGTGGCGTAAGACCTGCTTTAAAAAACCAGGTTTCTGTTTATTTCAGTGAAAACAACCAACACCAGCAGCATCTGGGTGCAGTGGATTCCTGGTTTCCACAGGGAGCACAACCACCTGCCAGGAGCTAAACTCCGTAAATACTTAACACCTCCTCTAAAAATGTTTATAACTGCCTATTTTAATAGTTCAAACACCAAATATACCTTAATGTGCATTAATGTGCACAGTGGAAACCGTCTACAGCAGCACTACAGCAGACACTAGCATCTACAGTCTTCCTCATCACATGGAGGAAGGTCTTTCAGCTTCCCAAGTTGCATTTTTTGCCAAATAATTGAAGATGAGCTCTACGAAAAAAAAACTGCGAATAACTGAGAGTTACGTTCTGCTGCTCCTTAGCCGAGCTAGCCTCTAATAAACTGCCCACAGATGAAACCCACTGATCAGGTGGTAGCTTCTTAGTCAGACCGAACCATACAAATACATTTAACCTGGATTCCTTCCGTTGGATCTGGAATCAAAGTGGGATAAAGCGAGATCAGTAACTCCCCGTATGAAGGAACAATGGTCTGTTTTTGTCCTGCTAGTTCTCCCAGAAGAACAAGCCAAAGCCAAACTGATTCAGTAGGGATCAGTGTTTCGTTTGGATGAAATAAAGCTGAAGAAAACATGAGGAAATGACTTGAATGCATGAAGAAAAACCAGATGAGCCAGCAGAGTTTCCTCCACCTTGGGTCCTGCAGCAGGGGAACCAGAAATCAGCCTTATTTATGTCCCACAGGGTGAGTCATGATCATTAACACCAAGTCATTATTTTTAGCTCTGGTTTCATGCTGTCATGCTACAGATAACGTAGGGAGATGAGTGACAGAGGGGTCATTTAGACATCCTGTTGATAATCCAGCTCAGATTAGTTCTGCTTTAACTAATCTAGCTGTAACATACCTCCAGTTTGTCCTTTCAGTCCTATTAGGAACATACCTCATTAATAACCGAAGCCATGATGCAACTTGGCTCTTATTTTGACATTTATGTGTGAGCTTTATTTTAAAAGGTTCAAGTTTTTTATGTTTTTAGGACTGGAAATAATGATTTCCATGGAACCTCCTGGTTTTTAGCTCAGTAGGGTCTTAACAGCATCTGGAGGGCAGCCATGATGGTTGAACACAAGAAAGAAAAAACTCATGAATCACTGGTTGCTATAGTGATCACCTCCTTTTTTTTGTAATTAGAGAAGAGGGAGCAGCCCTCTTTTTATCAGATGGATGAAAAGAAACTTAAAAATGTGGTCGCTGTGTTAAAACCGTAAAGCTCGGTTGATAGTTGATGCGTTGAACTGGGCGCCAATCGAGCTGTGTCCATGCCGGCGCGTTGGCCTCGCGCGCTCTCACAGCACCTGGTCGTGCACCTCCGAGTCTTTGTAACTTGCCACCTTTCACTCAACAACTTGGAAGGTGCTCTGGCAGAAGCAGGTTCACCTTTAACGTCATTCATATGATCTCTCTATGAGGGCACAGTTTCGGAGAATACTGAACCAACATTTGCATCAAGTACAAAAGCCACACCGCTTGCTCTGCTCGCACGGTCAGCACGAACTTTTAAAAGAGCAACTATAACTCAACCCTAAGACATACTGAAACCTTTTGAACTGTGAGTGTCAGAACCATACATGTCATTTTTATGAATGTAGACAAACTACCTACGTTTGTGGTAAACTAGCACCAGAACCACACTTTGATCCAACATTCAGTCTTTTATCCAACATCTTGAATGGTAATATCTGCATGAGGAAGGTTCTGTAGATCTATGAGACAGCGAGGACCTCTCTTATCCACCGCTCTGCGCTCTGGCTCGGCCCTTCCAGAACTTTCCCTCTGGATTTCCCTCTCCTGAAGCCATTCTGTTGAATGCTTGGACTGTTCACGGTTCAGTGTTTGCAGAAAATTCACCTATTCTTTCGCTGAACATATCTAAAATATTTGAAAGAAAACGCAGCTTGGGAAGCTGAGATAACTCAGCGCAATGCTACATGACACGCTACTGGCGCCATTAAATTTCCTTGCTGCTGATTGGCTGCAGATAAGGAAGACTGTAGATGTTAGCTTCTGCGGTAGGCTAATGCTATGGCGGTTTCCACGGTGCGTGATAAGAGCATTGTGAGGATGGAGTATCCTGTGTTTTTTCATCATATTTAACTTCTAATTAATATTTATATTCATATCAGTGCATATTAAGGTATATTTTGGTGCGTGAAGCATTAAAATAAGCAGTTTTAAGAGTTTTTAGAGAGGGGGTCTGAAGTATTTATTGTGGTCCCCAATTGCCGCAAATTGCAAATGGTCAGGAAAATGTTGGATTCAATATCATCTCTGCAATATTCAGCAAATGTATCACACTTATATGTTTTCCTGATAGTTTTTCTCTTGCTCCGAAGTTTAAAAGACATTTACTGTAAATATCAACATTTCCTTCAGGACTCTGTGGCTGCATTCCCACCAGCCCTGTTTATTCCGCTTTAATCAAACTCCGGTCCGTCTGCCTTGAAAGTCCAGTTCGTTTGGGGAGGTGTGAATGAATCAAACTATGATGCAGACCAAAAAAGTGACTCTGGTCCGCCTACAAACCTCGTTCTCAGTTCGGTTGAAGTGAACTCTGATGCTGTTTGAATGCAGACGTGAACGCCAAGCAGATTTGGCACCGCTCCAATGCAGGAAGTGGACTACAGAGCAGGGCATTCTGGGTAAATACAACCAAAACAAATGCTAGCTAGCCTAGCGCTAGCAGGAGAAATGGCTTGTGTTGTTTGGGCAAACACAAAAGAGAAATTCTCCATCCGCTAAAATCTGACGCCATTTCATTTTTGTTTACATTTCATGAAGAAGGAAGTTGCGCTCAGTGTCTTCAGAGATTTTCATGTCGTTTCCTTTAGTGGTTCTTGGTGCAGCGCCCCCACAGGCGAGGAGGGGAACAGGTTGCTCAAAGGGTTTGGTTGGTTTGACTCAGAGCAGAGAGAAAGAGAACATCAGCAGCTGGAAATAGAGGAAATGCTGCAGTTTTGGTTCCCAATCCAACCAAGTCTACCGGACTATCAGGTAGAAAAACAACCATAGTGTCACTTTAATAGGGATGTGTAGACTTTTGAGAGTACGTTATTTGGGTTTTTCTCACTATGGGAGGAAGAGCCAACAGAAATCATGATGGGAATAAAAAAAAAAAAAAAAAAAGGTCAAATAATAATTATTAGTTAAAAAAACAAGAGAGTAAACGTTCAAATCAGACCAAAATAAACAGAATCAGTTTCAGATCTGTTTGTGCATCAGATCTAAAGTGTCTGGGCTTCATGGGGAGCGAGAGTCAGAGACCCGGAGCCTCCGTGACACTTGGATCAGACCCGGCTGTTTTCCAGGAGGAATGACGCAGCAGAAGGACGGAGGACACGGGAGCAGCTGTGTGTCGCTGCACCGACAGCCTGGAGCTGCCAGGAACAGGACAGACTCCGGTCTCTCAGCAGCTGCTTTCACAGAAACATGGAGGCTTTCGCTTACAGAGACCTCCTCCTCATCTTCTCCCTTCAGCTGCTCCCTCTGATGAACTCATTTCTGATCCTGTTTTCTAACCTCCCCAGCTCTGCCTCCAAACTCTCTGTTAGGCACCACTGTCTCCAGACCAAACATCACCAGCTGCTCCCGTTTGGCCAGTAGACGAGGTCTAAAAGGAGGAGCTGTGGGAGTAAAGCTTCATTTGTTCTCCACTGGGGTCTGGATGTGTTTGATAATGGAGTCACTGAAGGATTAAATCAGTACATTATAAATATATTTGACAGTAAAATGGGAAAGTGTTTACTCCTCCTTTATTCCTTGAGGCAGTTGGTTGCCCTGGATTTTATTTAGCAGTGGCCTCTTCAGTTCTGCTCTACTTCGTGTCGGTCTGGCAGATAAAATCCCAGTGAAACAGAGAGCAGTTTCACTACAGCTTGATCCCCAATAAACTTCCATCGGGATCCAGTGATGGTGTCCGAGTTTGCTGAGCTTTACTTGATCTTTTCACTGACTGGTGGTTTGGAAACTTTCCGATAACTCTCCACTCGTGATGCTGTGTTTTAAGAACGGGGCCGCTGGTAGAAAACAGGCCTGATCTTCCTTTGTTTCTGTTTGTAATTTTGTTTTAAAGACCCGTGGAAACTAGAGAGCTTCTTTAGGGACAGACTGCTGCATCTGGGGTGCACAGAGGAGCGTTATCACAGATCCTTCCTCCCAGCAGCTGTTAGACTCTAGAACCATCACTCACTGCTCCCAACAAACCCAATACATGTTTACATCCCTGTTGAAATTTGCACCGTTTTTTCATTTCTTGTAAATCATCTGTTTTTGGTTTTTTATGCATAAATATTCATAAATTTATATATATTTATTTATTTATCTATTCCACTCAGTTGCACCTTTCTTTGATCCTGACAGTGGTGGGAACTACTTTGTAAAAAGTTAGCTGCGTTACCCTGAATTTCTAATCATAAAGTTCCACTAACGCTAAAGCGCTGTGCCAACAAGGTATTTAGCAAAAGGTAATGCTAAAGAGCGCTATACCAACATGGTACTTAGCGGAAGCTAATGCTAAAGCTCTAAATTCAATCATGTTGATACCCACTATGTGTCATGAGGAGAAAGTCAGGAAGCTCTCAAAACAACTCATATATGTGAATTTTTGCATGTATTTGTTTAATTAACACCTCTGGTTGGTTGTTCATGTAAGTGTTGTATTTTTATGTTGCTTTACCTCATTCAGTCATTTGCTGTATACTTGCCATTTGCTCAGTAAAATTTCTTGGAAAAAAAAAAGAGAAGGTGAGGACAGGAAATGGAACTGCTGCGTAAACAGTCTTCGCCCACTTCAACATAAGAGCATGAATATAAATGTCTGACTTGAAGAATTCTTAACCACAGATAACCAAAACTTCAACACAGAAAGTTTACAAAATAGCCAAGTAAATTACTGCTTTAGAATTTATCTGGGAAAAAATAATTTAGGGGAAGCGAAGTGAGCTGAAGGTTTTCAAAGTTAACAAAAATGCTAAAGCGCTAAACAAAGAATTAGCTTAGCTATTAGTGGATTAGTGGAAGTGTGCCCACCACTTGACCTGAGTATGCTAATTCTAATAAATGTACAGTATTTATTTCTTATGTTGTAAATTTGCCCCTGATATTGTTTGTTTTTATATTTTCACCTTGGTGTGAACCTACATGCTGTCACTTTGCTGCTGTTACACCTGAATTTCCCCACTCAGGGACAATAAAGGCTATTTCTGTTTGATTCTGTTATGTTACAGCTGTGAATATGAGCATTAAACATTTTAAGATGTTCTTTTTAGTAAAAGTTATTAATAAATGACTCCCTGACCACAGACTTCCAACTCCAGCAGTGGGAACCATGTGGTTTTCCTCTGATGTGGTTTTATCTTTTTCAACCTAAATATTGATTTTATTCCTCTCTTTTCTGTCTCCCTCAGACGTATCCCATGGTTCTGGAGTACCGGCCGCGGATCGACTTCGGCTGAAGGACCACAAACACTTGATCCACACATGCATTCATACTCAGCATCTCCACACCGAAACATAAACGCCTAAAAGTGAAGATAAAGAGAGATTTAGATGTATTTTTGTACAGCCAATGATGAAGTGCTCATGTTGTTGCGTTGAAAAGCCTTTATGCTACATAGAATAATATATGCTATAATATATGCTATTTTTAAATGTACGTCCCTGTGCCTAAAAACCTGTTTGGAACGATCATATCTCCAGTTTGCTTGTCTAATCAACTGTAGATTAAATGTTGATTTTCTACTGTTTCGTCTCCATTTATTTGTCTTATTCTTCCTGAAATAATCAGACAGCAGATCCAACAAACTGTGATTGTGTCAAAAACAAACAAACAAAATATCCATATGTTGCTTCAGTCAGTTGAAGTCCAGCTTCCTGTGACCTGCTGAAGCTTGGAATCATGTCTCTGTTGTGAAGCTAAGTCTCTTTAAATAAGAGCCTCTAAGAACTGATTTATTGAAGGATTTCGGTGACATCAGGGCTGCTTGTGATGATTTGTCTGCAACTCCATGCAGAAAGAGCCCCCAGTCCAGGATCTGAACCCAGGATCTTCTTGTAGCAAGGCACCAGTGTGCAGCTTTGACACAACCTGTATTACAGACAAAATGTAATCTCTCGGTGAACCAGAACAGTAGGAGATGTCAGGTATGAGGTGTCGTTTGTAAAGTTACACAGTCAAACGTTGACAGATATAATTTGGGTTATTTGGCCTGTCACAAGAGAAAAAAAATGGCGGTTCTATTTTCACCAGGTTATAAATATAAATGCATAGTTAGCAAGCTAAATATTTAGCTTTTAATTAAATATTTAGCTTCAAACTAAATATAGCAAGTTAAATATTTAACTTGCTAATTAAATATTTACCTTGCAAACCAAATATTTAGTTTGGAGCTAAATAATTAGTTAGCAAGCTATTTAAATATTTACCATGCCAACCAAATAGTTAGCAAACTTAGCTTGCCAACTAAATATTTAGTTTGGAGCTAAATATTTTGCTTGCTAATTAATATTTAGCTCCAAACTAAATATTTTCTTAGCAAGCTAGCTATTTAGCTTGAAATAAATAGCTAGTATACCTCCATTATTTTCACTCATCACAGGCTAAACAACCCAAAATATTGCTCTCAATTTTTAACTGTAACTTTACAAATGACTCCCCAGAGCCAGGAAGGCCCGGTCAGATGTCTGTCCTACGTCCCAGGTGTGTCTCTGTCCACTTTCACACTGACGGCTCATCGGTCCTGTCAGTTTCACTCACATATTCATTGCACCTGTGCTCCAGCCTGTCCACACACTCGTCCTTCCAGCGGCTCCTTCTTACCCTTCAAGCTGTTTGTGGTCCAGGTTGGAGTTATTTAGGCCAGACATCCCTGCTGGTTCTGTCTGACTCAGAGTGATGCTGCTGCCCTTCAGCATAATAGAAAACTTTAAAGGCTGAGATAAATGATCTCATGAATCCAAACTCAACCTGCAGTTAAAACCTTCAGCCATCACTGGAAGATTTCCCAGAGGGGACATTTCCTGCAGACGACTCAGAGCTCTGTCCGAGGTAATGAGGGCGTCGTTCTGTTCTGCGCTGAAAGGAGAGGAGCTCCATCATCCAGGCGGAGCTCAGAGCTGCTCCACAGGATATCTCCTCTTGGAGGTTTTCCATGCTCGTCCCACTGGGAGGAGACCTCAGACCCAGACTTCTTTAGATTGAACCCTTCTGGGCTGTTAACGCTTTGAGATCCAGGAGATGGAAAGTATCACTGGTACTGCTTTCTCTCCTGGACCCACTGCTTCCATGACCCGATCCTGGATCAGTGGAAGACAATCCAACAATTGGAATATTTAAGAAGAGCTCATGAGAGGACTCTGGACAGCCTTGATCTCCGGTCCCTCAGAAGGGTCTGCATCAAGAACCGCCGTTCATCAGCCGGTAGATCCACAGGGAGCAGGGATGGCTTTTGGAAACCTTTAGCGGTAAGTTTGTGCGGAAAGTTACACGATCAAAGATTAAAAACAACAATCTGAGTCAATTGGCCCGTCATTAGAGAAAAAACAGGCTCATTTTTTAAAGGTAGTCTTATTCATTAACTTATAAATGTCACAGTTTCAAACTAAATATTAGTTAGCAAGCTAAATATGAAGCTCCAAACTAAATATTTAGTTTACAAACTAAATATTAAGTCAGAAAGCTAAATATTTAATTCACAAGCTAAATATTTAGCTAGCAAGCTAGATATGTACTTAACCAATTAAACGTTATACCCCAAGCTAAATATTTAGTTAGCAAGATTAATATTTAGTTTACAAACTAAATATTAAGTCAGCAAGCTAAATATTTACTTAACCAACTAAATATTTAACCCGAAACTAAATATTATGGTACCAAGCTACATATTTAGTTTGTAAAGTAAATATTTAACGAGCTCAGAACTAAATATTTTTGCTTGCAGCTAAATAGTTAACTTGCTAACTAAATGTTTAGTTTGGAGCTAAATATTTAGCTTGATAACTAAATATTTGGGTTATTTAGCTTGATACCAAAATGTTTAGCTTCAAACTAAATACTTAGCTTGCTAACTAAATATTTGGGTTAGAGCTAAATATTTAGCTTGATAACTAAATATTCAGCTTCAAACTAAATAATTAGCCTGCTAACTAGATATTTAGTTTGGAGCTAAATGTTTAAATTAATTAATATTAATTATTAATTAAATATTTACTTGTAAATGAATGAAAAACGTGGTGGAAAATATGACTGAAAAATGAACCCCCAATTGTTTTCTTTTAAGCTAAATAATCCAAATTATTGCTGCTAATTTTTGATTGTGTAACTTTACAAATGGCACCCCATACTGTGCAGAAAAGAAGCTTCATGGTGACGCTGTCCATCCAGAGGCGCCGTCAGCTTCTCTGGGCCGGGATGGACCCTCACACAGCGGGTCAATCCAGCATCCTGTCAGCAAGCGGTTCAGAGGTCAAGCTTCACAGGCTCAGGTTCGTTAAGTGTTGAATAAAATCCATTCACAGGTGTTCCTGTCAACCTGCGTCTCTCCTCTGAGGGTTGGGTTTGTTGGACAGAACCAGAACCATCATCTGTTGGCTGAAATCTCTGAGGAGGAACGATGAGTTTCAGTTCCTCTTGTTAGAGTCGGGTCGGGTCGGGTCAGGCTGTCTAAACAGAAGCAGCAGAACGGGCTCATTGTTCAGCTGTCCTCAGAACTGGTTAATAATCCCAGGAGGTTCCTCTTCTCTGGTGTTTCTACTTCATCACATCAGAACCAACAAATGGACCGAACCGCTGATGGAAGCAGAAGCTGTTTAACAGAAACGTGTAGTTTCTGTTAAATAATCAGGATAATACAGAAAGATGGAGGTGATTTAATCTTTTTCATTTAGAAAAGTGATCAAAGAACATTAAACTGGTTCCACAAAATCATTTTTAAGAGATAAAAAACGAAAAAAGGTGAACAAATATGCTTAGATTAAAAAATAAGCAACATGTGTAGATCAGCACATATAACTAAAACAAAACAGAATCAAATATCTAAAATCTGACCATGCTTGTTGTTTATATAATAAGCAGCATTTATAAAAAACTAAAACAATATAATAACAAACAAAATATCAATTACAAAATAAAATCTAAATAAAATTTAGTCACAATCAGAGTTGAAATTAAAAAACAAAAAATGTTTTAAAAGAAAAATATATAATTTTGTCATTTATATTTTATAAAATAAACTAAATTTGAATTTTAAAATAAAAATAAAAAGTTACATCTGGAGTTTCCCTTCAAATGATGAAAAAAAATTCTACAACATAAAATTACAAATCCAATAAAATAATCAAAATAAATTTTTGCATCAAATAAAGTGTTTAAAGGGGCAGTATTGTGTTTTCCAGCCAGCTAATAATAATAAATATGCTGTAAATATCAAATACAACTAAAAAGAAATTTTACTTCATAATGTAATGCCTTGAAATTGGGCCTCTGTCTCTTTAAGAAAGTCCTGCTTTTTCTGAAACTCTGCCTTCAGGAAGTCATCGCGACAGCGCTCCTCTATTAACCCTTTAACAACGTTTTTACCAGCGTTGCACTGAGAAGTAGCTCGTATTGTGAACACCAATAGATCTGCAGTTCCACCAAATGTTTGCCAACTGCTGCTGCCCCTAGTCTGAAGGAGCTGAGTGGGGGAGCTGCGGGGAAGGAGTGCTCTGTGAGGCAGAAGCTCGGAAGCTGTGGGAGAATTTTACTGCCATAAGTCAAGAGCGTATATTTTCAATTTGAAAGAAGCATTTCATCTTTTTGCTTTCAAAACTTTTAACATTTGAGCGTACATTTTCAATCTGAAAGCAGGATTTAATCTCTTTGCTCTCATAACTGCTGCTCTCTCTCACTTCTCCCACCCAAACATCTCTCTGCACGGATCAAATCTGCTCTCACAAACCTCTCTGCTCTCTGGTGGAGTACCGTCGCCTAGCAACCGTTCCAGCCAATAGAATGACGGTGTTCGGCTCCAACAAAACCCTCAAATAAGTACAATTTTCACGGCTAGTAGCTGCAGTTTATTTCACACAACTGTTTAATTTTGCCTTATTTTATATGAGTTTAATGATTTAATATCACAAAGCCCTTACACGAGCACAGGTAGAGCAGATCGTATCCACCTTTTTCCTCGCCCCCATGAGGCTTTGCGTGAATTATGGGTGCGACTTCCGCCGTGAACCGGAACCGGGTTTTGTTTACGTGCTAGCAACGCGCTAATCTTCTTTCGTCGCGGGTTTTTGGCTATAAAATATGTGGGAACTCCAGTAATCACAGCTCAGATGTGGCGATATAGTCTTACCGCTACTTACAGCTATTAAAAGGTTGGAGGATGACCCGAAGAATCGGCCGCAGATAGCCTACATTAGCATATTTAGCTGCTTCATTGTCTCGGTTGCTTCAGATGGCGAAGCGATGAGCAATCAGAAAAGCTGGGAGGCTTATCAGTAGCTTCACAGTAATAAGGCGGCCAGCCAGTGTTTTGTTAAAAGAGATGGGGCATAATGTTCTCCACCTTAAATCAGACATAGAGCCCAGACAAAGCCTTAAAACTCCACATTATTGAGCCTTTGCTCTGGTTTCAGCGTCAGGTGAAAAACAAACAGCAGGGTGTTCATGTGTTGCAAAGCCAGGCAGATCATGCAGCCATGCTGCTGCAGTACCGCAGAAGGTACAAGCAGATTGTTTTAGTTGTCTTAATAATCCTTTTGATTTCATAATTTGACTCAGGTGTGTTGAAATTTAAAAGAGACTCAAAGGCTGTAGGACACCGGACCTCGAGTTCTGGGGGTGAAGGTCCCTGAAATACACGTTTTATGTGCAGTGTATTGGCGAACTGCTCAGAGCTCATTCATGAAATCAAAGAAAAACACTTTTGAAATATGGACATGTAAGATGAGAAAAAAAGTACTTTAATAATCCCAGATGTGGAAATGATATATTGCAACAGCAAAAAACATCATAAGAATATACATGTGCAACTACTGTATATAACTAACAGTATGAACAGATGACTCATTTTAACACAAAAAAGGCTTTAAAAACTGCTTTCTTTGCTGTAATAAGGTTGCATCCCTTTATCATTTTGTAAATAAAAACAACCCCCGGCATCCTTTAAAAACCAACCAGCTGCTGTACCTGTTAAGAGCTGTGTCACAGTTATTGCACGTACACCTCGACATGTTTGAGGAAACGTCATGAGAGAAATATTTTAGTGCAGCATTAAATGTCTTCTCATTTTTCACTTGAAATTAGTTCGGCTCTTAAATTCACTAAACCCTCGTATACAAGAGGGACTCTGCATCAGTCTGCAAAACACTGTCTGCAGCAGAGTTTGGCAAAGCTGGGGATGGTGCAGTCATTCCACATGTGGTCGTGGCCCCTTGAATAGGTGTGGACCCCCATCACTGGGCATGATGACCACCGTGTCTGGGCGTCGCAGCTGCTCAGTCTGGCCCTGCCTGTCTATAGGTAAGAATACAGTATATAGTGTGACACTATAAACACACAAACATTTTCTCTCTCTCTCTCTCTTGCTATAATGCATGGTAGGAATAACTTGTGCACTCCAAATGAGTAGAGGGATGGGGGCTTGTGCAGCCTCTGATCGAGTTCCCACTTCTCTGAACAGCACAGCACCAGTAAGAAGCAGCAGCCTTAAAAGATTTTTGAAAAGTTTCATGAATACAGAAGACATCCTATCATTAGTGTTTTCTGTGAAAGCATGCAGGGCAGCGTAGCTTAGGACCGCGGTTGAAAACCCCTAGAATGTGATGAAAAGACTTTAATATTTGCCAAATAGGCTAAAAATATGCATTTATTTTTCCTGCAAATTGCTTCAATACAATATGTTAATACGAGTTACATTTTGTGTTTCCTCTGTTATTTAGCTGGACTGAATTTTGGTCAAAATAACTTGTTAGCGTAAGAGCCCAGATGAACACCTTCTGAATACTGACACCCCTGAAAAAGAGATTTATAATCGCAATGATTTCTTTCCTGGAATCAGGTCAAATAAAAAACAGCTGTGTTGTAAAGATGCTGCCCCTGCTTGTTAGATGTCACGAGAATATTTAAACCAAGTAAACAATTTGATTAGTTGTAATTGGCAGCGTCATCAACATGGTGCCAGGCTAAAAACATTCTTTGCTACAAGCTCCAGAATATTCCTCAGTAGGAAACGTGATGTGAAACGGTGTCAGGAAAACAATAAACAGCTGTTTAAGGCGAGTTCAGCAGATATTTAGTGGCTATAGAGAACACGGATCTGTTTCCATTTTACAAACAATCACAGCCGGTAAAGCCAAAATCCTTGAAGTCTTGCCCAGTTGGAAAACCATAAAAATTAACAATTGCAACACGGAGCAGAAAGCTGAAGTTGTTTTCCCACATCTGGTGGGCATTTCCAGAAGAGGAGATGCAGCTATATCTATATATCCCCACAAGCACACCCACTGGAAAGCATCAAACGCACCCAGAGGAATACTGTCGTTCTATTGGCTGGAATGGTTGCTGGGCAACGGAACTCCTTGATCTAAGAGAGCAGATTCGTGAGCGCAGATTCGATCCGTGCAGAGAGAGGAGAAAATCTGGGAGAGAGAGCAGCAGTTTTGAGAGCAAAGAGATTAAATCCTGCTTTTAAATTGAAAATGTACGCTCTCGACTTATGGCAGTAAAATTCCCCCATGGGAAGCTTAGAAACTGCAGCTCAGAGGAGGAGCTGCGTCTCAAAGGTGGAGCTGGGTCCACCGAGGCATTTTGCTCAGCTGAATGGTTGCCATGGAGATGAAAGAATCAAAGCAACACTCCAGGTATGTTTTTGATTTGGGAAAAACGTTATAAAAAGTCGATTTTACATAAAACTGCCCCTTTAAGAAAAGAAAGTAGAACATGTAAAGAGTCTGTGGTTAGACTGCAGCTTGTTTCAATAATAATCATCATTATTATTATTGTTGATACTGTGTTGCAGTAAAGTTAAGTCCCTGCTCCAGGAGGGGGAGGGTCCAGCTGATCTCTGCCTTCAACCCATGAAGCTGAGCTGAACTGGAGCAGCTCCAGCCTGAATGGTTCCTCTGACTGGTTCCCATAAAAAGCTGAATTCTCTCCATCCTGTGGCGCTCCAGCCTTCGTCCTGCAGCTCTGGACTCCGTCCAGGACGCCGAACACAGGCGCTCTCAGTGCACTCACATCTTTGATACTGAAAGAACACGGGAGACAGGGACGTGTCTCACCCGCTCACGTCCTCCCAGGCTCACCCCCGGGTAGCCGGCTGCGTCTTTTCATCAGGAAGCTGCTGGTTCTGCTTGGTTCCGACAGAATCCTGACTTTGGTGATGAAGCTCAGCTGTTTGGGGCTCAAAGAGGACAAGTCCCAGGCTGTTAGAAAAAACCATTTTATTTTTTAGTTTTACCTGATTAACTACAAACTAAACTCAACATATTTTAATGAAGTAAGCAAAGCAGCCAGATTTCCGTGGACCAGGGATCTGTAAATCATTGCAGATTTAAAACATGAAAAGGGTCTTGTCATGTTTATTTGTGTAGCACATTCCAGCTGCAAGGCACTTCAGAGCGCTTTACATCGTAGAAACATCAACCAAGTATACAGCACAACCATCTTAACCATCGAACAGGTATGTGCATCAAAAGCACTAGCATCACCAAGCTAAAATAATTCTGGCAGGTTCGCCAGATTTAAAAAACAACCATCTTAACTCTTCAGGTCGATCGTCTTTTTCTAGATTTTTTTGTGTCTTTTCAGCAACAAGACCAGGCTATGGCTCACTCTTAAGTTATTTGCCTAGCGTAATAAATGGCCACGCCCAGGTTTGCAGTTTAGTAAGAGTCACTGGATGTTAGTTGTCCCTTTTACCGTTAAGATGAATTAAATTCAAATCAGAAGCCTTGGTGAATACTTTCTGCTGCGCCTTACATTTTCCGCTGTAAGATGTGAAAGTGTCTGTATCTTTTCTGAAAGGCCTGGCATCGGTGAGAGTTACTCCCTAACTTTGCTCTTGAACGCGTATCTGCATCCACTGCCTGGCAAACCAAATTTCAGCCGTTCTTAGACTGTGATCAAGGGCCGCCCATAGTCGTTCTCAGCGCCACAAATGGCCCCAGGCCGCACTTTGGACACCCCTGATCTAGAGTTTAAGAGATGGATGCTTCCTGCTGCTTTTGGCCGGTTGACCCCTGGTTCTGAGCCTCTTCTGCCTCCAGAACCTCTCCTGCTCCCTCCCTGGAGGCGCTGACATCTGACCTCTGGCTGCGACCCCTCACCCTGATGTCGGCGCTGATGCCAGGTCACCCAGAGGGCAGCAGAAGCTCTGCTGAACCAGTCCAGAACAGTCCAAACACCTTTCTCCCTGCTCCTGGTGTGGTGGCGGCTGGAATCCTGGCCTGCATCCCCGTCTCTCTGGATGGGGCCCGGAGAGGAGGGAAGGGCAGAGAAGCGTCTCCGTGATCCTGGTGATGGTTGTGTTATTTATAATCTGAGCCTCTCCGTTATTTTTACCCTGCAGATGATTCCGTTGTTCTGCTGCTGCTCCGTTTCCGGGCAGAAAGGCCTCCCCGCTGCTCCCACACAGCTTCCGCCTGAATGTGACATGTTAGCGTTAGCTAGCGGAGCTGCAGTCACTGTCAGTACACACCGGGCTGTGAAAAGTATTCACCCCCTTCAAGATCTCTTCCGTTTTTGCTTCTTTGTCATGTTTGAATGTATAATAATTTATAATATAAATGAATAATAATGTATATTATAATTATGCTAATAATTTATTCTTCGGGACCTGGAACCATGAGTCCTGCTCTCTTAACATGCCTGAAGGAGAAGGTCCGACCATCGTCGGTGACCTTCAGCTCACTTGGGTTCTGCAGCCAGAAAATGATCCGAGTCCAGCTCTGAGAGACTGGAAAGACACTAAACAAAGGTTCTGGAGTGGCCTAGTCAAAGTCTGAGCTAAAATTTGACTGAGATGCTTTGCCATAAAGTTAAACAGGCTGTTCATGCAGGAAAACTCTCCGATTTGTGTGAATTAAACCGATTCAGCAAAGCTGAGTGGGCCGAAGCGCTGCTGCTGCCAGGCTGGTCCGGACGGCCGATACCGGACCGCTTCAAGCAGCTGTTCCTATTCCCTCAGCTGACGTCTGTTTGATCTGAATTATTTAAGTGTAAATAAACAACACCAGGCATCCTTAAGGAGAAACTTTCTTCTTTGTAACACCAAGTGTTCGAAAAGCCTCCTCATCCCAGTGTTTCCTGACACGACTCCAGGTTTAATTCGCTTTTTTGTTTTATCTGTTATTTAAGGCCAACAATTCAAAACTGTTAAAGCATCATTTCGTTTTCCCTGTTTTCAACACCGTTTCGGTCGACTAGAGCTCTCTCTCTGGTGGGAAACCAGTACGCAGAACCAGACCAGACTGCTGGGATTTTTCGAGGTGAAAGATTGAAAAAAGAAAAGCAAAAGTGGGAAAATTTTCCTTCTGAACAATGATGGGATTTTCTGTCTGGACTCCGGGATCTAACATCTTCTCTGCGACCATCCGGAGTCCGACAGGAGGGTTTACTGTTTCATGTTCAGACTAAGGTAATGCTACGATGAAGGATGTTTGAATTAAATGTGTGAAAATGTTCATAAAACCGTAGGACCCATAAATATGGCGATAAAACAAACCCAGAAGTGATCAAAAAATCTGAACATGACTGTAAATATTAAAATAAATGGATGATTGTATTTTACATGTTTCAAGCAACAGTTTTAATTGGAATTATAGGAGTTGAGTCTCGGATAATGATGCTGTATCATGTGAAGTCACGGTTGGAGACGTCTTTAGGGGACTAGTGTTGGACGTCCCTCGTTTTAAGCACCAGATGATTCATTTATGACAGACTGTATTAATGGACGTCAGCCTGCTTTAAGATTTTATTATGTGTCTGTGACAGAGTAAGAGATGTTTCTGTTTTTTTAAATTATGAGAATAAAGTCATGAAATTATGACAATAAAGACACAATGTTACCAGAAGAAAGTCGTAAAATTACTAGGAAACGGTTTTTAAGAGCAAAGCTTCTAAAGCTTTGCTCTTAAAAACTCTTTCATATTTAAACTTATCATATTTAATTCGTTGCTGATGTGTTAAAAGATTATTTCTTTATTTGTAAAATGATAAAGTATAACTTCACAAGATGCAGTCTTGCGTTCAGTCCTATTTTTATTAAAAACTTGTGTTTATTTTTACATTTATTATATTTATATTTTCATCTTATTTTATTTCATTAAAATGCTTTCATCGGTGTGTTTATGTGTGTATTTAATGAGTAGCTCCCCGGAGGCTGTAATGGCGCTGGCTCCTGTGGATCACTCTCTTGATGCTGACGTCGGGTTAAACCCTCCGTCTCTCTTTCTGGGTCCCTGCTGCGGAGGACCGTCCAGCGCCGTCCAGCGCCGTCCAGCGCCGTCCAGCCAGCACGCGGCTCCACCCTGGTGGCCCGTTTCTGGGAATGTCAGGGTCATGTTCTGAGCCAACAACTGCACTTGGAGCTGGTGACTCACAAACATGCCAAAGCTGTTATGGTGTGACTGCAGACAGACTGCAGGTCGGAGGTCACTCTGGTTTACTGGGGGCTGGGGGGGGTAACAGGTGCTCACTATGACTTTAATACGTCACATGTAAGGAGGACATTTAATTGGTGTTATTATCTGATCCTAAACCCAGAACCAAACAGGTATTTTTACAGCTAAAAAAGCAATTTACTGTCATATTTTCATCCGAACTTCTGTAAACAGTGAAGTCTGCTGACATCATCAGCATTTAAAGAGCGCAAGTTCATCATCAGCCCTGAGCACTCACACCTGGGGGGCAGTCCGTCTGTCTGGAGGACGGACGGCGGGCTGAGCACACCAGGAGCAGCCCGTTCCAGACTGGAAACTGCTGTAACAGGATCCAACATGGAGGCCCTCAGCAGGCCACGCCACAGCAGGATGAGCTTCAAGGAAGCTGGCAGAGGTGCATTCATTCAGAAAGCAGCAGAGGCTCGCTCCAGCAGGGCCTTGAAATGAAGGGTCTCTGAGTTCAGATTTGGGATAAACTTCCTCAGCAAAGGAACTTTTGGAAAGTTTTAAGTTTCTTCACAACTCGACCAAAACATCCGAGATGGCTGCCTGGCTCCTGTGCATATCAGACGCAGTGATCACTGCAGAAGCAAAGTGTTGGTTTAAACTTCTGAAGATTTTTGTATCTTGATAAATCAGTCACACTTAAAGGGGCAGTATTATGTAAAATCGACTTTTTTGAGCTTTCCATCATGTTCTAATGTTTTTCCCTGAGTGTTGCCTTGATTCTTTCATGCATGTTTGAGGAATCCTTTAATCTCCATGGCAACCATTCAGCCGTGCAAAACGCCTGGATGGATACAGCTCCTCCTCAGAGCTGCAGTTTCTAAGCTTCCAAGCTTCCCCACTCAGCTCCTTCAGACTCGCCAGCAGCAATTCGCAAACACCTGCTGGAACTGCGCACTGATTGAGCAGGACTTTCTTAAAGAGACAGAGGCCCAATTTAAAGCCACTAAATTACGAAGTCAAATTTCTTTTAGGTCATATTTGATTTTTATAACAACTGAGAGTAACACAGTTAACTTGATTGTGCTATAAAATGATTCTATGTGCCTGGAAAAAACATAATACTGCCCCTTTAAAGGATTTTACATCCACTGTTAGTCTGCAGTGGTTTTTGTTCAAGCTGCTAAGAAGACATTACTAATAGCAACAGGTCGGGTCAACAGTTAGCAAATCCTACAACCTTCAACAAGAAGATACCTTCTGAACACTATTCTGGACTGTTCCAGCCCTGACCCAGTGATCCAACATGGCTGCTGTTCACATAGATCAGAGTCTCAACTTTGCGGAGGATTGGGTTCTGTTGGCATCTTCATGACCTGCAGCGAGAGGTTTGGAGCCCCCAGCCTGATGTTCTCAACCAGAAAAAAGGCGGAGTCAGTCTCTGCCTCAAGTGGAGAGGCTAAGGCATCCTGAAGTCTGCTTCAGGAGTGATGGAAAGATGGAGCAAGAGATGGAGAGACAGGCCGGAGCCTCGTCTGCACTAATGCAGTCAGAAAGCAAAGCTCTCAGTTTACTGACTGTACCGATTCCCAACCTCACCGACAGTCACAACACGGCCAAAAGAAAGAAGCTTCCTCTATCAGGTGTCTGGGCTCCACCTTAGAGATCAGAAGGCCTCCTGGGTGGAGGGACGACATATCCTTTCTGGTCAGGGAATGCCTTGGAGAGCGTTGTCTGGAAGATGGATGTCTGGGTTTCCCTCTTGGACTGGTGCAAACCCTCAGAATGACATAAATTAAATCACCATTTCTATTTATTTTCTCATCTTAAACTGAAACTGTGCTTCAGATTCTGCCAACCTGCCTTGATGAATTTTCAGCTGCATGAAGCTGTTCTTGCAGAAAGCTATTGGTGTTTGCTGTCTCTAAGATATTGCTTTGTGTCCTGGAAGTCCAAACTGAATAATGCAGAAAGTGCTTCCCTGCATGCAGCTCTCTAACTTACCTGGAGCAGCAGCAGAATGAATTAAAGTTGTGGGTGTGTGGTGTCAGAAAAGGCCTTTGTTGCTGATTCTGCATTAAATTCTGTACTTATTAGATGTAAATGAGTGAGGCCTTTGCTCTGCTGCAAAAATGACTAAATTAACCTTTTTTACCTGCATCTTAATCAAGTCTATTTAATATTCTGCTTGAATACACATTTAGCTTCTTTCTTGAAAATCTTTGGCTATTTTCTCATAGTTTAATTTGCTCCATTTATGACTCCTTTAGTGCTCTGACTGGATCCCAGTCAGTCAGCATCTGGGATGTTACTGGAACCATCAGATAAGTGATATATAGACAGAGTTAGTTACCAAAGGCTGATGAAGACTGATGTACTACATCTCTCTGTGTGTGTGTGTGTGTGTGTGTGTACTTGTTTATGTTACATGTTTAGGACCATTTCTGCTACATTCACCAACCTTCTGAAGACCAATTCGCCTTACTGGGACCAAAGCCTAGTCCAAAATTTGGTACAGCCCATTTTTAGAGTTAGGGTTACCCTACTGGTGAGGGTGGGGGTAACTCTTGGGGTCAGGCATGAATCCATTTGCTAAAATGAATGAAAGTCAATAAAAAGTCCTAATATGGGAAGAAATATAAACTGGAGTATGGAGGGGGGGGTTTCATGGCAGCAGGTGTGTGTGACAGCATGTAGAACATATGTAAAATATGCAGAAGCTCTGACACTTGTATGACTTCATCTTGTGTAGGTGTGTGTGTGTTTGTGTGTGTGTGATGGTCTTTCAATGAAATCATGTGATGAGGATAAGATTTCAGTAACTTAAGAAGTTATGAAGAACTGATCCAAATTTAGCTACATTCAGACTCCAACTGGACCGAAAACATCAAATTCAAGACTGAACTCTTGCATTTGTGAACTGTTGTTGCTACGTTAAGCATAATCAGCCCCGTTTCCCCAACAATCACTTCTGTCAGCACCAGAAAGCTGGCCTTCATGTTCCTGAATGTTATCGGGTCACTTTACACCCTGGGATGGTCTCAGATGAACATGACCGAGCAACGCCGCTCCCCTCATGTCTCCATGGCTGTGAATTATCATCATCACTCCCTGATAAACAAACCGCTGACGTTTGCTGCTCCCGCTTTCCATCTGGAACACAAGGTCCGTGTAAACAGAATGTTTCATAATTAGTTTCTTACATTCCAGCATCTAGTTTAGCAGTGTTAATGACATGATAACTGTACTGTAATAAAAACAGTTTCATTCATCAAACCTTCATGTGTTTCTGGTTGGAGGGATCCAGAAGAGGGAGCCACTGAGCTGCTGCTCTGATTGTGAGCTTTTCTTTGATATTTAAGGGTCATAGAACTATAATAAACCTTTACTTATCCCCATAGTTTATGTAAGAAATATCCAGTTTTTGAACTTTAAATATTAGCTGGCCTTAATAAAATCCCAAAGACGGTTACATAAAAGCTAAAACTAAAACCAGGCAAATAAAGATACAGGTACAAGAGGGTTGGTTGAAATCCTGGCTGTTCAAATTTGAACATATTGGAGCTTGTCCTGAACTTTATCAGACAGATCCAACAAGGGAGGTTAGGAAGGCATGAAGACAGTTCCTCCAGGGTCAGGTTTATGTTGGGCCTTAAGATATTTCTGAGAATAACAAAGATAGAATTGGTTCAAAGTGGATTTAATTTATTGGAAAACTCAAAGGAGAGGATAGAGCCCCGTATAAGAAGAAGGTCTGGACCTTGGATGATAGACTGATGGCCAACAAAAGGGAGCTTACTGCAGGGTTTGATGCTGATGGAAACATAAATGTCATCGATGAAATTAGAGACCTTGGTTGGAGATGAAGAGCATTGATCCAAGTATAGAGCCTTGCAGTACCCCTGGATTAGAACTGTAGGAGAGGAAGAGATACTAATGACGACAAACTGGTTCTGGTCAGAGTTGAAAGATTTAAATGAGGAAAGAGCAGTGAAGACAGCAGGTTGAAGAAGATGGAGTGAAAATGTTGAAAATAAAAGCTAATCCTTCACAACAAAAGGCTGCTGGGGTCCTGGATCTAATAAGCCAGATCCAAATAGGCTTTACAACAGAAAACATATTAAACAAAGTAGGAAAGATCCAGCTCTCTATCCTTTATCTTGAAATATCCAGTCGGGTCATGGTCATGTCTGACTTGCAGACATTCCATTCATAGCGACATTCTTCATCACCTACTGGGGCATATCAAGGAGTGTAAAGACTCAACCCCGACCTTGAGGGATCCTCCTATCTTTTTTCTTTAAAGGATCCATGACTAGTTGAACTTGTTGTTGTAATGTTGTAATTTTCCCATTAACCTTAACATTGTTGTTTGTGACATGTAAAACTCATAATTACTTCAAAAATTGTATATCTTTATTATATTTTTCACCTACGAAGGTCGCCATTTTTTAACCTATGCAATGCATGCTGGGTCAATGATGCGGGTAGGGCCAAGTTAAGTCGAGTCCATAAACAAAACACAAGAAGTGGAGGTGGTGGAGGCTGATTAGGGCAGCCCACAAAATGTCTGGATGGAGGAAAACTGCCTCAAAGTTTTCATTTACCGTTAAACACAAGATATATATTGAAACTCACAGGTGTGATTGGCTTGTAACCTTCTGTTCACACGAAATCAAAACAAACAGGAAGATAATGAATGGATGTTTAACGTGACAATGAAGCATCTTTAAGTCTTTGTAGCAGATTATTCTAATATATTTGAGAAAATGTTTTGATCCCGATGCTAACCGTAAATGGCTTGAGTTAGAAAGTGGAGATCTTTGCAGCAAACTGTCGGATGACATTTCCCAGCAGCAGCAGCAGCACAAACAGCAGCTTTTTCAGCCGAATCTCTCCTCTTCCTCCATTTGGTCCTCTTCATCTTCATTTCCTGTTGTCATTTTTGCATTCCCTTCTATTTCAATGAGCTCCGGTTCAAATTTAAAGGACTGAATGTTACTTATTGCACAATAATTACTGTTACGGCTAGATGGAGTTAGCGCTGTAGGTCCTGGCATATGTCATCTACCCAGAATGCTTTGCAGCGTAAACAACATGGTGACGTCTGTGTGACAATATTTTATTTAATTTTATAATATTTTATAATATTTTAATAATATTATAAAATATTATTATAATAATATTTTATATTTATAATATTTTTATAATATTTACAACTAAACAGCCAACAGCATTTTTACTGTATTGTTTTTACATCTGAAATAAATGTTTCTCAAATAAAGTCTATTATTACAACTAATTGTGGATCCCTTTAAAGAACCTCAGACTAATGCCTGAAGTCCACTGAGCGGTACAGCACAGTTCAGTAAGCTATTTTGTCTGCTTCCATTGCATTTGTTTTTGTTTGTTTTTCATTTTTCTAGCAGTGTGACATTGAAAATTGTTGTCTGAGTGCTAAGGTGAGGCCCAAACAATTTACTTTCACAAGTGGAGCATTACAGCTTTTGCTATGATAATCCACTTGATATATATAAAAAGCTGTATAAGAAATTGCTTTGGGTATATTTCAGATGTAATGGACACAGAGATGGGGGGGAAGGGAGAAAGCTTTAAAGAATAAGAACATAGGAGTAGAGGAGAGAAAGAAGGATGGCGAGTCAACAGCCTAGAAGTCTGCCTCTACACTTACAGAAAGAGAAAAGAACCCCAAAACAAAATCAAAACAAAACTCTCTGTTTTCATTATAAAACGGCCAATACAACCGGCCTGTACTGCTCCGATCCTGGGCTCCCTTCAGTTGTAGGTACATAGGATAATGGTACGGTATGCTTAGGGTGGAGCTACTGGCATCACACAATACAGTTTATTGATTGGGGAACAAAAACCATCACTGTGACAAGCGACGCTGGTCATCAGACTAGTATGACCCACATGAGGCGTTTGTGTTTAACCCTGCCTGCTTAATGAGAGTCAAACTGTTGGTGGAAACGCTCTGCTGAACTCGGCGGACCATAAAATAGCGAACCAAACGTCACCGACCTGTGTCGTGCCTTTCAGCGGAAATGAGGCATAAGAGGACTTGACCCTCATTCTTGCCAAGAAAGTACAAAGAATGAGTTTTTTGCTGAAACGGTTTATGACACTGAAGAACTTTTATTGTTTTCCTGAGCTATAAATCTCACCTAAGAGTGTGACTCAGCCTCGAATCGATGTTAAATGCGCAGATGGCCCAGTAGGTTCCTCATATCTTATGCACACACATTCCCTGGACCTCCAATATGGCCCATTAATTAGATCATATTTCTGCAGCAGCAGGAGCACAGAGACGTCATAGGTGGCAGAAAGAGGCAGAAAATGTCACTCAGGGACATGGAAAAGGAAGAAACACGCACTCAGACATGGCTTCACTGTTGTTTCTGTGAGGACTATCTGTCCATCTGGCAACACAGAGCTCTGAATCCAGCCCCATCCCCAGCAGAACACAGCCAGGCTCTAATTATGAGTTAGAATGTTGGTTCAAAGGTCATCTGGATCCGACCGACAAAATGTGGGTCCACACCGAGACAAATAGACGTATCAGATTAAAAAACCTTATTCACCATCTCTGAGAAGGATGAAGAGGAGCTGATAGCATCAGTTAAAGCAGGTTCTACATCGAACATATGTCTGTCTGTCATTTCTGTGGACACCCAGAAGTCATTCAAGCATTTTAATCTAAAAACCCTGAAAACTGCTTGAGCAGTTGCAGTCAAGAAGGATTCAGGACATCCTAAAGTATCCAGAGAGCTCCAGGAGGAACGTTACCACCAGTGCAGAGTCTGCTCAACACTGGCAGCAGGTGGGTGTGAACATACCTCTCTCAAGGAAAAGAACTCATTTCTCACTCATTCACTTGGGTTCGGCAGGTCTGGGTGGAGAACCGGCGCCACCTGCTGTTGGTTTTGATGAACCAGCCTTTTACTGGACTATAAAAGCAGGGATGTGGGAACAAAGATGCATTACTTCAAACACAGAACTGAAAGACAGAACTAAAACTTCTGTTTGTTCTAAGCTGAGAAGGAAAATAAACCATTTTATGTCAAAGATCTTTAAATTTTCTTAAATAAAATGAAAAGCAAGTTCAGATAAGAGAATCAGACACATCAGAGACCACTGAACGTTCCACATGGATCCATTCATTCTCTGACTGCATGGTAAACCTGAAGCAGCTTTCTCAACAGTCAAACAGATCTTTCACAGCAACCAGATCATGTCCATGTTCTTCATGTTCAACAATTTATTAAGTTATTCCGAAACATGTTTCTGCTGACATGGTCTCAGTGTCGTGTTGTGGAGTGTGTTTGAGTTGCAAGTTTTCAAGGACTCAGTGTGGCATCGAGGCCGTGAGGATGTGAGGCCAGACTCAGGAGGTGAAGTTGAGGATTAGCAGAGGAGGTGGAGGAGAACATTTGGACCAGCAAGCTGAAGACATGAGCTGGGTTGAGACAGGAAAGGTCTGGAGGGGGCCCACACCAGCAAGGCGACTCCATCTCCACTTCATCAACCAGTATGGCTCATGACATCGTCCTGCGCCCCTCCCAGGCACGGTCTCGTCTGCAGACGTGCTGAGAACTTCAAGAACAGGTATGAACTCACCTGCTGGGTCCATAATCAGATCCTTCTGTCATGAGTTGGAGGTTAGTGAACCCAAATAAGGGGGCAGGTTCAGGGGCAAGGTTAATGCATGCCACAGCATGAAGACAAGATCAGGCAGAGGACAGGTGTAGCTGCTGTTAGGGGCGTGTCTCATATTCAGTTCATTATCTTTAAGGTTCAGTTAAAAATACACATTAGTATTTCATATGAAATGTTCAATAATAAATAAACAACAACTTTCAGTAAATTAATTTGGTTATAAACACATTAAAATGTAAGGGGGAACTTATCTTTTGTTCCACAGACCACATTGTTGTCCATGAGGGAAAGACTGATTGACGTACATAAGTAGACAGTTAAATATACTCAAAACCAAATGTTGTATGCAGTTATATAACTTATGCTTAAGATTTGACCTGTATGACCATAGTGTGTCATTATTACATGCTAAATGAGCACACTCAGTGGAAATGCTGAATGAATGCATGGATGGATGGGTAAATGATGAGACAGATTATGTTGTTATGTGCTTTAAGGAGCCTGGTTGGTGAGAAAGGAGCGATATATTTACAGTCCATTTACCATTTGTTGGTCTAAATCATGCTTTGTGCTACACCTGACCACTAGAGGGATCCAAACCTGAAGTTTTATATAAAAGATATAGTGGGCATCTCACAGAATAAAAAGGAATACAATTAAACATGATGGCATGTTGTGATATTTATTCACCAAATTTTAACAGGTAACAAACTATGTAAGGCAAAAATAAGAAACATTCAAATCTCAGCAAAATCAACATGGATAAAACTGTAAAACAAATATTCTCAAAACAAAAACAAATAGTTAAAAAACAAGTAAACTTAAATCCTTGCTCTCATCTTAGCAAAATTAACAAGCATGTATTTTTTTTTTTTTTAAATGACAGGCAAAGAGCAATTAATAAAACCAGTTACAAAATAATTAGAAAAATCTAAAATAGAAAAAAAAACAACAAATATAATAAAATATAGGTAAAAGCTCACAAAATTAAATAAGAAAAACTGCAGCAAAATCACTCCCCTTTTAAAATCCCTTTTCAGATTTGTCATAGTCTGTACAAACTTTAATTAAAATAAAATAACAGTTGAATTTGTTTGGGTTCCAGCACGTTGGAGAGGAGGAGAATGAACGGGTGGAGATTCTTGCTGAATCTAAAAATGTTGATTATCAAATTCTATTAAGTAAAGCTGAATGTAAAGCTGCCAGATTTGTTTTAAGAAAGTCTGGCAGGAAAACTGCCAGACATTCAGAAAAATGTAAGAGACAAAAGGAAAAAGGAAAAAACAGGAATCAGAGTAAGTCACATAGGTTCTAATAAATAACTTTATATATATATATATATATATATATATATATATATATATAATATATATATATATATATATATATATATATATATATATATATATATATAGACTTTATATATATATATATATATATATATATATATATATATATATATATATATATATATATATATATATATATAAAGTTGGAGTTGCATTGTGTTTGGGGTGGAAACTATGAGATCTGGCAACCCTGCCGAACGGCGTCATGTTTGTTATTTGTGAGAGTGAAGCGCATGCGCATAGAAAGAGAGAGCGAGAAAGAGAGAGGTGGAGCTTCCACGTCATCGTTTTAAAAAAGCGCGGGTCGCATGGTGGCACGGAGACATGAAACCGGCATTTTGAAGTTCCTCCACTCTGTCACCCGGTTCATTTCTGGTTTCTCAAGACGCCAATCCGCATGGACGCACCGCCGAAACGACTAAAAGGTTTTGCGGATACACCTAAAGCTGTCTCCGTGTGGAATGGGCCTTAATAATTTGGCGTGGTAACCCACCTGCAACAGTATCATGGCGTAGTGTGGCGAGTAGGCCGCTGGAGCGCCATGTTATGAGATCGCTGCGTTTCTTTTCTGGTAAGTTATTCTTCTGACACCTTAGTCTAAGTTGTTTATGTTTTTCCTGATTAAGTTATTGAAGCCATTTTTTGTGTCTAAGCAGAGCAGCGGAAGTAAACGGCCTGAACTCGGTCTGTCAGCATCGTCTGTTGGGCTGTTGGCGTCACTGAAACAGCTGAGAAACAAATATGGCGTCAGGATTTAGCAGCCGATCGATGACGGACATTATTGGATTACTACAATCAAGATGAGGATGCGCTTCAAGCAAGTGAGGATCCTCTACTCATCTAAAGGTAGGTCAAGCATTACCGGGGACGATGGACCTAGAAGACGACTCAAGGTAGGAGCTGCTGCGGGTTTTGACGCTAATGCTAAAGCTGTTGATGAAGGCCAAAGCCTCTGGCCTGTGCTGGTTTGATTCTCTGCTGAGAGTCGGTGTGCTGAACGAGCTGAGGAGGATTCTGCTGTGATGAAAATCCTTCCTCTTTAGTGAGGTTTTCTGCGCCGTTTGTGACGCAGCGGTTGTGGTCCTGTGACCTGCGGAGGTTTTGATGCAGCTAGCATGTTGGAGTCTGAAGTTCAAGTTTGAACACCAGTTGTGACTGGAAACAAAGATGGCCGCCAAGGCTTTGGCGAATACAGTTGAGATGTTGCAGGAAGTCATTCAGCTTAGGCTCAGTAAATATCAGTTTAATAAACCTTGATAAAATATCTAAATATTATTAAAGAGACCATTGAAAGTGGCTATATTGACATAAATAGGACTGAACTGATGTTTTGGGGTTAAAATAAGGTCTTTTGTTTGTATTTCTAAGAAAAAAGTCAGTAATAAAATCACAGAATACCTTTTTCTTTCTTTTGCATCTACTATTTAGTTTAAAACTAAATGTAAATATTTAAGAAACATTTATCCATACTTACCAGTATCATGTACTACAGTTATAAATAATTCAAACCAATATTATTAGTGTTCAACAACAATGTAAAGTAAACGTGAAAACCGATGATTTAATTTAAATTTAAACGTGAGAACCAATCATTTTTGCGTCGGAAAACTTTGCGGCCTCCTGCGATTTCATATTTTCTGCACGACAATGGACAATGGAGAGATTTGCTGAACTGCAGGTCAGAGGTCACAGAGGTAATGTTCATACTGTTTTATCCACTGTCTGATTCGTAGACTATAATCTTCTCAAACCGAAGCACCCAAACTTTAAAATAAAAGTTAACCAGTTTGGGTTCTCCACATGGGTTCCCTTGAACCTGTCTGACTCATTTATAGAAAATTAGAAATTATTTAAGGAAACCTGACATGCTGTCATTTAGTCCAACAATCTGGTGCCTTATTTATTTCTCAGCTAAAACTTATGGTGTAGCAACACAACCTGTTCATTGCAGACACCATGGCGTTTGCCTGTCTGTAAATAAATTAGAAGGTGCTTGACTAAAATAAGGTCCAGTCCCTGCTACCTATCAGAGTAGTTGAGGGTAATTGAGGTACTTCAGGAGGATCACACTTTGTTCTGTATCGCTGTGGCACCTTCCTTCCTGCAGGGGGGGGCATCAGCTGAACTACTGCTGCAAATAACTCCATGTTCTCCTTCTACAGATGATCGACTGGGCCTTGTATTTCAGTGTTATTTGACCCTGTATTTCAGTGTTTTTTAACTCTGTATTTCAGTGTTTTTTAACCTTGTTTTTCTCCTAGATTGAGTTACTGGCTGATCTTTTATTGCAACTATTATTTTATCACTTCAGCCTTTAAAACCATCTCAACTTGATTCTCTTTAACCGTTTCTGTCCTAGATAAAGCCACCAGAGGAGCTACTACTGAAATTAATAGTCTTTTCTCTTCTATAGAAAGTGCTCCTGCATCAGTTCTTCTGTTTGTTTTTGTGTGTTTGTCTGTTCTGTCTTCTCAATCCACCCGGGTGGTCGTGGCAGATGGCTGCTTGGACGGAACCAGGTTCTGGTTCTGCTGGAGGTTTCTTCCTGTTAAAGGGAAGTTTTTCCTCTCCACTGTCACTACATGCATCCTCAGTATGAGGTATTGCTTTACAGTCAATGACTTGATAAAATCAGCTGGCTTACTTAGAAAACTTTTAACCAATTTAAGTAAGAATGATTTGATGCACTGATAATTAGGGTGCTCCTCTTTATTTTGGAAAGTACCATGTGCTTTGAATTGGAGCTGTATGAATAAACAAAGTTGTGTGTCATATGTGTAAAGCAGAGCAAGTGCATCACATACATCAGCTTAAAATGGAAAATCCAAAAGCTGCTGAAGGAAAAAACATCCGTATGAAAAGAAGAGGAAGACATGACAATGAAACCGCAAGATAAGGAAAAGGAATGTTCTTATCCAGCATGGAAGCCCCAAGAAACTCTGCATCTAATAAACATCATGGGCCGTCACTTCGTTATGACCAAAAGAGTGAGTTTTGTTGAAAGAACCCAACAAAACCAACAATAATAATGAAATAAACCAACAGAAGAAAAATAATGTACAAAACCAACAAAATAATAGACAAAAACCCAAACAATTTCAAAAAAAATCTCAGAAGGAACGTTCTGATCTGTATCCAATAAACGTGTGCCGTTGCTTCGTTATGACCAAGAGAGAACACACAATCAATATGGAAGCATTTAAACTATGAATCACAGCTGAGGGAACAAGGATGGTAATTTACAGGACAAAATGAGGAAACGAAATAAGGACACTTTTGGTAGATGGAGGGAGATTTGGGAATGAACAGGAGGTTTCACGTGCTAACATGGAAGACGTTTTCTCATGGCCTTCAGTTAAACACTGATGTAAAAATGCTTCAGGATTGCAACCTTTCCCTTGGAGGATGCGCTAATGCAGTGCAGGAAGGACGGTACCTGGATGAGTTGGACATCCCAGCCAATCTGATGATGGTCAATAAATGTTGCCCAACAAACCATGGGACAGGATATCACATGAAAGAAGATTTCTCTATGATGATGGATGATGACTTTGTAGAAAATTTGATGCTTTGTCATTTTCTACAGGAACACTACATGGTGTATGGACTCGGGAGAAAAGGAGACGCCAATGGATCTTTGACGAGATGGAGACTTTGAAGGCTACCAGATGGACTGAAACTGCTGGGGGACTATGGCTGGAAACATGGTCGCCAAGGGACTGGACTCTAAACCCAACGCCAGGAAATGTGGTATGCTATTGCCTGTAGCCGGTCCTCAAGCCATTGAAGGATTCAGCGGTTGAGTTCAAGGAAATTGGTAACAAACGAGTACCACAAACTGGCCGAAACACGTGCGTTGCTCATCGCAGGAAAAATAAGGTCGGAGATGTGAAAGGTATGTGTTTTGATCTCGGACCCAGAGACCAAAACAGATTTTAAAAAGTTCTCTGGTAATTGAACAGATATGCGTATGCAATCAAATATAAATGGATGTTAAATGGTCACTTGAACACAGTCAACAAAATCATCAAAATAAAAAAACAAGACAATAAAAAGCAACAAAATAATAAAAATGAAAAACCAACCCAACAAAAAGTAATAATGAAAATAACTGACTACATTTTGATGAAGAAATAACAAAATAATAATGAAAAAATTAACTAAATCATCAACTTGAAAAACCCAACAGAACAAAAATAATAATGGGGAAAGAACCCAAAAAAACCAACAATAATAATGAAATAAACCAACAAAATAATAAACAAAAACCCAAACAATTTCAAAAAAATCTCAGAAGGAACGTTCTGATCTGTATCCAATAAACGTGTGCCGTTGCTTCGTTATGACCAAGAGAGAACACACAATGAATATGGAAGCATTTAAACTGTAAATCACAGCTGAGGGAACAAGGATGGTAATTTACTGGACAAAATGAGGAAACGAAATAAGGACACTTTTGGTACAATCACAATACCTTTGGTCTTTGGTAAACAAGAGAAATTCACTGATGTATGGTAATGGTAAATGATCTGGAATGGGAAACTAGTGGGCATCTGAAGGAGTCTGTTGAAAGTTGCTGGATCTCAATCCTATCAGAGGAGGATACTTGAAGGAAAAGATATGGAGGGAGATTTGGGAATGAACAGGAGGTTTCACGTGCTAACATGGAAGACGTTTTCTCATGGCCTTCAGTTAAACACTGATGTAAAAATGCTTCAGGATTGCAACCTTTCCCTTGGAGGATGCGCTAATGCAATGGAGGAAGGACGGTACCTGGATGAGTTGGACATCCCAGCCAATCTGATGATGGTCAATAAATGTTGCCCTACAAACCATGGGACAGGATATCACATGAAAGAAGATTTCTCTATGATGATGGATGATGACTTTGTAGAAAATTTGATGCTTTGTCATTTTCTACAGGAACACTACATGGTGTATGGACTCGGGAGAAAAGGAGACGCCAATGGATCTTTGACGAGATGGAGACTTTGAAGGCACCAGATGGACTGAAACTGCTGAGGGACATGGCTGGAAACATGGTCGCCAAGGGACTGGACTCTAAACCCAACGCCAGGAAATGTGGTATGCTATTGCCTGTAGCCGGTCCTCAAGCCATTGAAGGATTCAGCGGTTGAGTTCAAGGAAATTGGTAACAAACGAGTACCACAAACTGGCCGAAGCACGTGCGTTTCTCATCGCAGGAAAAACAAGGTCGGAGATGTGAAAGGTATGTGTTTTGATCTCGGACCCAGAGACCAAAACAGATTTTAAAAATTTCTCTGGTAATTGAACAGATATGCGTATGCAACCAAATATAAATGGATGTTAAATGGTCACTTGAACACAGTCAACAAAATCATCAAAATAAAAAAACAAGACAATAAAAAGCAACAAAATAATAAAAATGAAAAACCAACCCAACAAAAAATAATAATGAAAATAACTGACTACATTTTGATGAAGAAATAACAAAATAATAATGAAAAAATTAACTAAATCATCAACTTGAAAAACCCAACAGAACAAAAATAATAATGGGGAAAGAACCCAAAAAAACCAACAATAATAATGAAATAAACCAACAAAATAATAAACAAAAACCCAAACAATTTCAAAAAAATCTCAGAAGGAACGTTCTGATCTGTATCCAATAAACGTGTGCCGTTGCTTCGTTATGACCAAGAGAGAACACACAATGAATATGGAAGCATTTAAACTGTAAATCACAGCTGAGGGAACAAGGATGGTAATTTACTGGACAAAATGAGGAAACGAAATAAGGACACTTTTGGTACAATCACAATACCTTTGGTCTTTGGTAAACAAGAGAAATTCACTGATGTATGGTAAATGGTAAATGATCTGGAATGGGAAACTAGTGGGCATCTGAAGGAGTCTGTTGAAAGTTGCTGGATCTCAATCCTATCAGAGGAGGATACTTGAAGGAAAAGATATGGAGGGAGATTTGGGAATGAACAGGAGGTTTCACGTGCTAACATGGAAGACGTTTTCTCATGGCCTTCAGTTAAACACTGATGTAAAAATGCTTCAGGATTGCAACCTTTCCCTTGGAGGATGCGCTAATGCAGTGCAGGAAGGACGGTACCTGGATGAGTTGGACATCCCAGCCAATCTGATGATGGTCAATAAATGTTGCCCTACAAACCATGGGACAGGATATCACATGAAAGAAGATTTCTCTATGATGATGGATGATGACTTTGTTGAAAATTTGATGCTTTGTCATTTTCTACAGGAACACTACATGGTGTATGGACTCGGGAGAAAAGGAGACGCCAATGGATCTTTGACGAGATGGAGACTTTGAAGGCACCAGATGGACTGAAACTGCTGAGGGACATGGCTGGAAACATGGTCGCCAAGGGACTGGACTCTAAACCCAACGCCAGGAAATGTGGTATGCTATTGCCTGTAGCCGGTCCTCAAGCCATTGAAGGATTCAGCGGTTGAGTTCAAGGAAATTGGTAACAAACGAGTACCACAAACTGGCCGAAGCACGTGCGTTTCTCATCGCAGGAAAAATAAGGTCGGAGATGTGAAAGGTATGTGTTTTGATCTCGGACCCAGAGACCAAAACAGATTTTAAAAAGTTCTCTGGTAATTGAACAGATATGCATATGCAACCAAATATAAATGGATGTTAAATGGTCACTTGAACACAGTCAACAAAATCATCAAAATAAAAAAACAAGACAATAAAAAGCAACAAAATAATAAAAATGAAAAACCAACCCAACAAAAAGTAATAATGAAAATAACTGACTACATTTTGATGAAGAAATAACAAAATAATAATGAAAAAATTAACTAAATCATCAACTTGAAAAACCCAACAGAACAAAAATAATAATGGGGAAAGAACCCAAAAAAACCAACAATAATAATGAAATAAACCAACAAAATAATAAACAAAAACCCAAACAATTTCAAAAAAATCTCAGAAGGAACGTTCTGATCTGTATCCAATAAACGTGTGCCGTTGCTTCGTTATGACCAAGAGAGAACACACAATGAATATGGAAGCATTTAAACTGTAAATCACAGCTGAGGGAACAAGGATGGTAATTTACTGGACAAAATGAGGAAACGAAATAAGGACACTTTTGGTACAATCACAATACCTTTGGTCTTTGGTAAACAAGAGAAATTCACTGATGTATGGTAATGGTAAATGATCTGGAATGGGAAACTAGTGGGCATCTGAAGGAGTCTGTTGAAAGTTGCTGGATCTCAATCCTATCAGAGGAGGATACTTGAAGGAAAAGATATGGAGGGAGATTTGGGAATGAACAGGAGGTTTCACGTGCTAACATGGAAGACGTTTTCTCATGGCCTTCAGTTAAACACTGATGTAAAAATGCTTCAGGATTGCAACCTTTCCCTTGGAGGATGCGCTAATGCAATGGAGGAAGGACGGTACCTGGATGAGTTGGACATCCCAGCCAATCTGATGATGGTCAATAAATGTTGCCCTACAAACCATGGGACAGGATATCACATGAAAGAAGATTTCTCTATGATGATGGATGATGACTTTGTTGAAAATTTGATGCTTTGTCATTTTCTACAGGAACACTACATGGTGTATGGACTCGGGAGAAAAGGAGACGCCAATGGATCTTTGACGAGATGGAGACTTTGAAGGCACCAGATGGACTGAAACTGCTGAGGGACATGGCTGGAAACATGGTCGCCAAGGGACTGGACTCTAAACCCAACGCCAGGAAATGTGGTATGCTATTGCCTGTAGCCGGTCCTCAAGCCATTGAAGGATTCAGCGGTTGAGTTCAAGGAAATTGGTAACAAACGAGTACCACAAACTGGCCGAAGCACGTGCGTTTCTCATCGCAGGAAAAACAAGGTCGGAGATGTGAAAGGTATGTGTTTTGATCTCGGACCCAGAGACCAAAACAGATTTTAAAAAGTTCTCTGGTAATTGAACAGATATGCGTATGCAATCAAATATAAATGGATGTTAAATGGTCACTTGAACACAGTCAACAAAATCATCAAAATAAAAAAACAAGACAATAAAAAGCAACAAAATAATAAAAATGAAAAACCAACCCAACAAAAATAATAATGAAAATAACTGACTACATTTTGATGAAGAAATAACAAAATAATAATGAAAAAATTAACTAAATCATCAACTTGAAAAACCCAACAGAACAAAAATAATAATGGGGAAAGAACCCAACAAAACCAACAATAATAATGAAATAAACCAACAAAATAATAAACAAAAACCCAAACAATTTCAAAAAAATCTCAGAAGGAACGTTCTGATCTGTATCCAATAAACGTGTGCCGTTGCTTCGTTATGACCAAGAGAGAACACACAATGAATATGGAAGCATTTAAACTGTAAATCACAGCTGAGGGAACAAGGATGGTAATTTACTGGACAAAATGAGGAAACGAAATAAGGACACTTTTGGTACAATCACAATACCTTTGGTCTTTGGTAAACAAGAGAAATTCACTGATGTATGGTAAATGGTAAATGATCTGGAATGGGAAACTAGTGGGCATCTGAAGGAGTCTGTTGAAAGTTGCTGGATCTCAATCCTATCAGAGGAGGATACTTGAAGGAAAAGATATGGAGGGAGATTTGGGAATGAACAGGAGGTTTCACGTGCTAACATGGAAGACGTTTTCTCATGGCCTTCAGTTAAACACTGATGTAAAAATGCTTCAGGATTGCAACCTTTCCCTTGGAGGATGCGCTAATGCAGTGCAGGAAGGACGGTACCTGGATGAGTTGGACATCCCAGCCAATCTGATGATGGTCAATAAATGTTGCCCAACAAACCATGGGACAGGATATCACATGAAAGAAGATTTCTCTATGATGATGGATGATGACTTTGTAGAAAATTTGATGCTTTGTCATTTTCTACAGGAACACTACATGGTGTATGGACTCGGGAGAAAAGGAGACGCCAATGGATCTTTGACGAGATGGAGACTTTGAAGGCTACAGATGGACTGAAACTGCTGGGGGATATGGCTGGAAACATGGTCGCCAAGGGACTGGACTCTAAACCCAACGCCAGGAAATGTGGTATGCTATTGCCTGTAGCCGGTCCTCAAGCCATTGAAGGATTCAGCGGTTGAGTTCAAGGAAATTGGTAACAAACGAGTACCACAAACTGGCCGAAACACGTGCGTTGCTCATCGCAGGAAAAATAAGGTCGGAGATGTGAAAGGTATGTGTTTTGATCTCGGACCCAGAGACCAAAACAGATTTTAAAAAGTTCTCTGGTAATTGAACAGATATGCATATGCAACCAAATATAAATGGATGTTAAATGGTCACTTGAACACAGTCAACAAAATCATCAAAATAAAAAAACAAGACAATAAAAAGCAACAAAATAATAAAAATGAAAAACCAACCCAACAAAAAGTAATAATGAAAATAACTGACTACATTTTGATGAAGAAATAACAAAATAATAATGAAAAAATTAACTAAATCATCAACTTGAAAAACCCAACAGAACAAAAATAATAATGGGGAAAGAACCCAAAAAAACCAACAATAATAATGAAATAAACCAACAAAATAATAAACAAAAACCCAAACAATTTCAAAAAAATCTCAGAAGGAACGTTCTGATCTGTATCCAATAAACGTGTGCCGTTGCTTCGTTATGACCAAGAGAGAACACACAATGAATATGGAAGCATTTAAACTGTAAATCACAGCTGAGGGAACAAGGATGGTAATTTACTGGACAAAATGAGGAAACGAAATAAGGACACTTTTGGTACAATCACAATACCTTTGGTCTTTGGTAAACAAGAGAAATTCACTGATGTATGGTAAATGGTAAATGATCTGGAATGGGAAACTAGTGGGCATCTGAAGGAGTCTGTTGAAAGTTGCTGGATCTCAATCCTATCAGAGGAGGATACTTGAAGGAAAAGATATGGAGGGAGATTTGGGAATGAACAGGAGGTTTCACGTGCTAACATGGAAGACGTTTTCTCATGGCCTTCAGTTAAACACTGATGTAAAAATGCTTCAGGATTGCAACCTTTCCCTTGGAGGATGCGCTAATGCAATGGAGGAAGGACGGTACCTGGATGAGTTGGACATCCCAGCCAATCTGATGATGGTCAATAAATGTTGCCCTACAAACCATGGGACAGGATATCACATGAAAGAAGATTTCTCTATGATGATGGATGATGACTTTGTTGAAAATTTGATGCTTTGTCATTTTCTACAGGAACACTACATGGTGTATGGACTCGGGAGAAAAGGAGACGCCAATGGATCTTTGACGAGATGGAGACTTTGAAGGCTACAGATGGACTGAAACTGCTGAGGGGACTATGGCTGGAAACATGGTCGCCAAGGGACTGGACTCTAAACCCAACGCCAGGAAATGTGGTATGCTATTGCCTGTAGCCGGTCCTCAAGCCATTGAAGGATTCAGCGGTTGAGTTCAAGGAAATTGGTAACAAACGAGTACCACAAACTGGCCGAAACACGTGCGTTTCTCATCGCAGGAAAAATAAGGTCGGAGATGTGAAAGGTATGTGTTTTGATCTCGGACCCAGAGACCAAAACAGATTTTAAAAAGTTCTCTGGTAATTGAACAGATATGCATATGCAACCAAATATAAATGGATGTTAAATGGTCACTTGAACACATGTCAACAAAATCATCAAAATAAAAAAACAAGACAATAAAAAGCAACAAAATAATAAAAATGAAAAACCAACCCAACAAAAAATAATAATGAAAATAACTGACTACATTTTGATGAAGAAATAACAAAATAATAATGAAAAAAATTAACTAAATCATCAACTTGAAAAACCCAACAGAACAAAAATAATAATGGGGAAAGAACCCAACAAAACCAACAATAATAATGAAATAAACCAACAAAATAATAAACAAAAACCCAAACAATTTCAAAAAAATCTCAGAAGGAACGTTCTGATCTGTATCCAATAAACGTGTGCCGTTGCTTCGTTATGACCAAGAGAGAACACACAATGAATATGGAAGCATTTAAACTGTAAATCTCAGCTGAGGGAACAAGGATGGTAATTTACTGGACAAAATGAGGAAACGAAATAAGGACACTTTTGGTACAATCACAATACCTTTGGTCTTTGGTAAACAAGAGAAATTCACTGATGTATGGTAAATGATCTGGAATGGGAAACTAGTGGGCATCTGAAGGAGTCTGTTGAAAGTTGCTGGATCTCAATCCTATCAGAGGAGGATACTTGAAGGAAAAGATATGGAGGGAGATTTGGGAATGAACAGGAGGTTTCACGTGCTAACATGGAAGACGTTTTCTCATGGCCTTCAGTTAAACACTGATGTAAAAATGCTTCAGGATTGCAACCTTTCCCTTGGAGGATGCGCTAATGCAGTGCAGGAAGGACGGTACCTGGATGAGTTGGACATCCCAGCCAATCTGATGATGGTCAATAAATGTTGCCCTACAAACCATGGGACAGGATATCACATGAAAGAAGATTTCTCTATGATGATGGATGATGACTTTGTTGAAAATTTGATGCTTTGTCATTTTCTACAGGAACACTACATGGTGTATGGACTCGGGAGAAAAGGAGACGCCAATGGATCTTTGACGAGATGGAGACTTTGAAGGCTACAGATGGACTGAAACTGCTGGGGGACTATGGCTGGAAACATGGTCGCCAAGGGACTGGACTCTAAACCCAACGCCAGGAAATGTGGTATGCTATTGCCTGTAGCCGGTCCTCAAGCCATTGAAGGATTCAGCGGTTGAGTTCAAGGAAATTGGTAACAAACGAGTACCACAAACTGGCCGAAACACGTGCGTTTCTCATCCCAGGAAAAACAAGGTAGGAGATGTGAAAGGTATGTGTTTTTATCTCGGACCCAGAGACCAAAACAGATTTTAAAAAGTTCTCTGGTAATTGAACAGATATGCGTAGTGCAATCAAATATAAATGGATGTTAAATGGTCACTTGAACACAGTCAACAAAATCATCAAAATAAAAAAACAAGACAATAAAAAGCAACAAAATAATGAAAATGAAAAACCAACCCAACAAAAATAATAATGAAAATAACTGACTACATTTTGATGAAGAAATAACAAAATAATAATGAAAAAATTAACTAAATCATCAACTTGAAAAACCCAACAGAACAAAAATAATAATGGGGAAAGAACCCAACAAAACCAACAATAATAATGAAATAAACCAACAAAATAATAAACAAAAACCCAAACAATTTCAAAAAAATCTCAGAAGGAACGTTCTGATCTGTATCCAATAAACGTGTGCCGTTGCTTCGTTATGACCAAGAGAGAACACACAATGAATATGGAAGCATTTAAACTGTAAATCACAGCTGAGGGAACAAGGATGGTAATTTACTGGACAAAATGAGGAAACGAAATAAGGACACTTTTGGTACAATCACAATACCTTTGGTCTTTGGTAAACAAGAGAAATTCACTGATGTATGGTAAATGGTAAATGATCTGGAATGGGAAACTAGTGGGCATCTGAAGGAGTCTGTTGAAAGTTGCTGGATCTCAATCCTATCAGAGGAGGATACTTGAAGGAAAAGATATGGAGGGAGATTTGGGAATGAACAGGAGGTTTCACGTGCTAACATGGAAGACGTTTTCTCATGGCCTTCAGTTAAACACTGATGTAAAAATGCTTCAGGATTGCAACCTTTCCCTTGGAGGATGCGCTAATGCAATGGAGGAAGGACGGTACCTGGATGAGTTGGACATCCCAGCCAATCTGATGATGGTCAATAAATGTTGCCCAACAAACCATGGGACAGGATATCACATGAAAGAAGATTTCTCTATGATGATGGATGATGACTTTGTTAGAAAATTTGATGCTTTGTCATTTTCTACAGGAACACTACATGGTGTATGGACTCGGGAGAAAAGGAGACGCCAATGGATCTTTGACGAGATGGAGACTTTGAAGGCTACAGATGGACTGAAACTGCTGAGGGACTATGGCTGGAAACATGGTCGCCAAGGGACTGGACTCTAAACCCAACGCCAGGAAATGTGGTATGCTATTGCCTGTAGCCGGTCCTCAAGCCATTGAAGGATTCAGCGGTTGAGTTCAAGGAAATTGGTAACAAACGAGTACCACAAACTGGCCGAAGCACGTGCGTTTCTCATCGCAGGAAAAACAAGGTCGGAGATGTGAAAGGTATGTGTTTTGATCTCGGACCCAGAGACCAAAACAGATTTTAAAAATTTCTCTGGTAATTGAACAGATATGCGTATGCAATCAAATATAAATGGATGTTAAATGGTCACTTGAACACAGTCAACAAAATCATCAAAATAAAAAAACAAGACAATAAAAAGCAACAAAATAATAAAAATGAAAAACCAACCCAACAAAAAATAATAATGAAAATAACTGACTACATTTTGATGAAGAAATAACAAAATAATAATGAAAAAAATTAACTAAATCATCAACTTGAAAAACCCAACAGAACAAAAATAATAATGGGGAAAGAACCCAACAAAACCAACAATAATAATTGAAATAAACCAACAAAATAATAAACAAAAACCCAAACAATTTCAAAAAAATCTCAGAAGGAACGTTCTGATCTGTATCCAATAAACGTGTGCCGTTGCTTCGTTATGACCAAGAGAGAACACACAATGAATATGGAAGCATTTAAACTGTAAATCACAGCTGAGGGAACAAGGATGGTAATTTACTGGACAAAATGAGGAAACGAAATAAGGACACTTTTGGTACAATCACAATACCTTTGGTCTTTGGCAAACAAGAGAAATTCACTGATGTATGGTAAATGGTAAATGATCTGGAATGGGAAACTAGTGGGCATCTGAAGGAGTCTGTTGAAAGTTGCTGGATCTCAATCCTATCAGAGGAGGATACTTGAAGGAAAAGATATGGAGGGAGATTTGGGAATGAACAGGAGGTTTCACGTGCTAACATGGAAGACGTTTTCTCATGGCCTTCAGTTAAACACTGATGTAAAAATGCTTCAGGATTGCAACCTTTCCCTTGGAGGATGCGCTAATGCAATGGAGGAAGGACGGTACCTGGATGAGTTGGACATCCCAGCCAATCTGATGATGGTCAATAAATGTTGCCCTACAAACCATGGGACAGGATATCACATGAAAGAAGATTTCTCTATGATGATGGATGATGACTTTGTTGAAAATTTGATGCTTTGTCATTTTCTACAGGAACACTACATGGTGTATGGACTCGGGAGAAAAGGAGACGCCAATGGATCTTTGACGAGATGGAGACTTTGAAGGCACCAGATGGACTGAAACTGCTGAGGGACATGGCTGGAAACATGGTCGCCAAGGGACTGGACTCTAAACCCAACGCCAGGAAATGTGGTATGCTATTGCCTGTAGCCGGTCCTCAAGCCATTGAAGGATTCAGCGGTTGAGTTCAAGGAAATTGGTAACAAACGAGTACCACAAACTGGCCGAAGCACGTGCGTTTCTCATCGCAGGAAAAACAAGGTCGGAGATGTGAAAGGTATGTGTTTTGATCTCGGACCCAGAGACCAAAACAGATTTTAAAAAGTTCTCTGGTAATTGAACAGATATGCATATGCAACCAAATATAAATGGATGTTAAATGGTCACTTGAACACTGTCAACAAAATCATCAAAATAAAAAAACAAGACAATAAAAAGCAACAAAATAATAAAAATGAAAAACCAACCCAACAAAAAATAATAATGAAAATAACTGACTACATTTTGATGAAGAAATAACAAAATAATAATGAAAAAAATTAACTAAATCATCAACTTGAAAAACCCAACAGAACAAAAATAATAATGGGGAAAGAACCCAACAAAACCAACAATAATAATGAAATAAACCAACAAAATAATAAACAAAAACCCAAACAATTTCAAAAAAATCTCAGAAGGAACGTTCTGATCTGTATCCAATAAACGTGTGCCGTTGCTTCGTTATGACCAAGAGAGAACACACAATGAATATGGAAGCATTTAAACTGTAAATCACAGCTGAGGGAACAAGGATGGTAATTTACTGGACAAAATGAGGAAACGAAATAAGGACACTTTTGGTACAATCACAATACCTTTGGTCTTTGGTAAACAAGAGAAATTCACTGATGTATGGTAAATGGTAAATGATCTGGAATGGGAAACTAGTGGGCATCTGAAGGAGTCTGTTGAAAGTTGCTGGATCTCAATCCTATCAGAGGAGGATACTTGAAGGAAAAGATATGGAGGGAGATTTGGGAATGAACAGGAGGTTTCACGTGCTAACATGGAAGACGTTTTCTCATGGCCTTCAGTTAAACACTGATGTAAAAATGCTTCAGGATTGCAACCTTTCCCTTGGAGGATGCGCTAATGCAATGGAGGAAGGACGGTACCTGGATGAGTTGGACATCCCAGCCAATCTGATGATGGTCAATAAATGTTGCCCTACAAACCATGGGACAGGATATCACATGAAAGAAGATTTCTCTATGATGATGGATGATGACTTTGTAGAAAATTTGATGCTTTGTCATTTTCTACAGGAACACTACATGGTGTATGGACTCGGGAGAAAAGGAGACGCCAATGGATCTTTGACGAGATGGAGACTTTGAAGGCTACAGATGGACTGAAACTGCTGGGGGATATGGCTGGAAACATGGTCGCCAAGGGACTGGACTCTAAACCCAACGCCAGGAAATGTGGTATGCTATTGCCTGTAGCCGGTCCTCAAGCCATTGAAGGATTCAGCGGTTGAGTTCAAGGAAATTGGTAACAAACGAGTACCACAAACTGGCCGAAGCACGTGCGTTGCTCATCGCAGGAAAAACAAGGTCGGAGATGTGAAAGGTATGTGTTTTGATCTCGGACCCAGAGACCAAAACAGATTTTAAAAATTTCTCTGGTAATTGAACAGATATGCGTATGCAATCAAATATAAATGGATGTTAAATGGTCACTTGAACACAGTCAACAAAATCATCAAAATAAAAAAACAAGACAATAAAAAGCAACAAAATAATAAAAATGAAAAACCAACCCAACAAAAAATAATAATGAAAATAACTGACTACATTTTGATGAAGAAATAACAAAATAATAATGAAAAAATTAACTAAATCATCAACTTGAAAAACCCAACAGAACAAAAATAATAATGGGGAAAGAACCCAACAAAACCAACAATAATAATGAAATAAACCAACAAAATAATAAACAAAAACCCAAACAATTTCAAAAAAATCTCAGAAGGAACGTTCTGATCTGTATCCAATAAACGTGTGCCGTTGCTTCGTTATGACCAAGAGAGAACACACAATGAATATGGAAGCATTTAAACTGTAAATCACAGCTGAGGGAACAAGGATGGTAATTTACTGGACAAAATGAGGAAACGAAATAAGGACACTTTTGGTACAATCACAATACCTTTGGTCTTTGGTAAACAAGAGAAATTCACTGATGTATGGTAAATGGTAAATGATCTGGAATGGGAAACTAGTGGGCATCTGAAGGAGTCTGTTGAAAGTTGCTGGATCTCAATCCTATCAGAGGAGGATACTTGAAGGAAAAGATATGGAGGGAGATTTGGGAATGAACAGGAGGTTTCACGTGCTAACATGGAAGACGTTTTCTCATGGCCTTCAGTTAAACACTGATGTAAAAATGCTTCAGGATTGCAACCTTTCCCTTGGAGGATGCGCTAATGCAATGGAGGAAGGACGGTACCTGGATGAGTTGGACATCCCAGCCAATCTGATGATGGTCAATAAATGTTGCCCTACAAACCATGGGACAGGATATCACATGAAAGAAGATTTCTCTATGATGATGGATGATGACTTTGTAGAAAATTTGATGCTTTGTCATTTTCTACAGGAACACTACATGGTGTATGGACTCGGGAGAAAAGGAGACGCCAATGGATCTTTGACGAGATGGAGACTTTGAAGGCTACAGATGGACTGAAACTGCTGGGGACGTGGCTGGAAACATGGTCGCCAAGGGACTGGACTCTAAACCCAACGCCAGGAAATGTGGTATGCTATTGCCTGTAGCCGGTCCTCAAGCCATTGAAGGATTCAGCGGTTGAGTTCAAGGAAATTGGTAACAAACGAGTACCACAAACTGGCCGAAGCACGTGCGTTTCTCATCGCAGGAAAAACAAGGTCGGAGATGTGAAAGGTATGTGTTTTGATCTCGGACCCAGAGACCAAAACAGATTTTAAAAAGTTCTCTGGTAATTGAACAGATATGCGTGTGCAATCAAATATAAATGGATGTTAAATGGTCACTTGAACACAGTCAACAAAATCATCAAAATAAAAAAACAAGACAATAAAAAGCAACAAAATAATGAAAATGAAAAACCAACCCAACAAAAAATAATAATGAAAATAACTGACTACATTTTGATGAAGAAATAACAAAATAATAATGAAAAAAATTAACTAAATCATCAACTTGAAAAACCCAACAGAACAAAAATAATAATGGGGAAAGAACCCAACAAAACCAACAATAATAATGAAATAAACCAACAAAATAATAAACAAAAACCCAAACAATTTCAAAAAAATCTCAGAAGGAACGTTCTGATCTGTATCCAATAAACGTGTGCCGTTGCTTCGTTATGACCAAGAGAGAACACACAATGAATATGGAAGCATTTAAACTGTAAATCACAGCTGAGGGAACAAGGATGGTAATTTACTGGACAAAATGAGGAAACGAAATAAGGACACTTTTGGTACAATGACAATACCTTTGGTCTTTGGTAAACAAGAGAAATTCACTGATGTATGGTAAATGGTAAATGATCTGGAATGGGAAACTAGTGGGCATCTGAAGGAGTCTGTTGAAAGTTGCTGGATCTCAATCCTATCAGAGGAGGATACTTGAAGGAAAAGATATGGAGGGAGATTTGGGAATGAACAGGAGGTTTCACGTGCTAACATGGAAGACGTTTTCTCATGGCCTTCAGTTAAACACTGATGTAAAAATGCTTCAGGATTGCAACCTTTCCCTTGGAGGATGCGCTAATGCAATGGAGGAAGGACGGTACCTGGATGAGTTGGACATCCCAGCCAATCTGATGATGGTCAATAAATGTTGCCCAACAAACCATGGGACAGGATATCACATGAAAGAAGATTTCTCTATGATGATGGATGATGACTTTGTAGAAAATTTGATGCTTTGTCATTTTCTACAGGAACACTACATGGTGTATGGACTCGGGAGAAAAGGAGACGCCAATGGATCTTTGACGAGATGGAGACTTTGAAGGCTACAGATGGACTGAAACTGCTGGGGGATATGGCTGGAAACATGGTCGCCAAGGGACTGGACTCTAAACCCAACGCCAGGAAATGTGGTATGCTATTGCCTGTAGCCGGTCCTCAAGCCATTGAAGGATTCAGCGGTTGAGTTCAAGGAAATTGGTAACAAACGAGTACCACAAACTGGCCGAAGCACGTGCGTTTCTCATCGCAGGAAAAATAAGGTCGGAGATGTGAAAGGTATGTGTTTTGATCTCGGACCCAGAGACCAAAACAGATTTTAAAAAGTTCTCTGGTAATTGAACAGATATGCGTATGCAATCAAATATAAATGGATGTTAAATGGTCACTTGAACACAGTCAACAAAATCATCAAAATAAAAAAACAAGACAATAAAAAGCAACAAAATAATAAAAATGAAAAACCAACCCAACAAAAAATAATAATGAAAATAACTGACTACATTTTGATGAAGAAATAACAAAATAATAATGAAAAAAATTAACTAAATCATCAACTTGAAAAACCCAACAGAACAAAAATAATAATGGGGAAAGAACCCAACAAAACCAACAAAAATATTGAAATAAACCAACAAAATAATAAACAAAAACCCAAACAATTTCAAAAAAATCTCAGAAGGAACGTTCTGATCTGTATCCAATAAACGTGTGCCGTTGCTTCGTTATGACCAAGAGAGAACACACAATGAATATGGAAGCATTTAAACTGTAAATCACAGCTGAGGGAACAAGGATGGTAATTTACTGGACAAAATGAGGAAACGAAATAAGGACACTTTTGGTACAATGACAATACCTTTGGTCTTTGGTAAACAAGAGAAATTCACTGATGTATGGTAAATGGTAAATGATCTGGAATGGGAAACTAGTGGGCATCTGAAGGAGTCTGTTGAAAGTTGCTGGATCTTAATCCTATCAGAGGAGGATACTTGAAGGAAAAGATATAGAGGGAGATTTGGGAATGAACAGGAGGTTTCACGTGCTAACATGGAAGACGTTTTCTCATGGCCTTCAGTTAAACACTGATGTAAAAATGCTTCAGGATTGCAACCTTTCCCTTGGAGGATGCGCTAATGCAGTGCAGGAAGGACGGTACCTGGATGAGTTGGACATCCCAGCCAATCTGATGATGGTCAATAAATGTTGCCCTACAAACCATGGGACAGGATATCACATGAAAGAAGATTTCTCTATGATGATGGATGATGACTTTGTAGAAAATTTGATGCTTTGTCATTTTCTACAGGAACACTACATGGTGTATGGACTCGGGAGAAAAGGAGACGCCAATGGATCTTTGACGAGATGGAGACTTTGAAGGCACCAGATGGACTGAAACTGCTGAGGGATATGGCTGGAAACATGGTCGCCAAGGGACTGGACTCTAAACCCAACGCCAGGAAATGTGGTATGCTATTGCCTGTAGCCGGTCCTCAAGCCATTGAAGGATTCAGCGGTTGAGTTCAAGGAAATTGGTAACAAACGAGTACCACAAACTGGCCGAAGCACGTGCGTTTCTCATCGCAGGAAAAACAAGGTCGGAGATGTGAAAGGTATGTGTTTTGATCTCGGACCCAGAGACCAAAACAGATTTTAAAAAGTTCTCTGGTAATTGAACAGATATGCGTATGCAACCAAATATAAATGGATGTTAAATGGTCACTTGAACACAGTCAACAAAATCATCAAAATAAAAAAACAAGACAATAAAAAGCAACAAAATAATAAAAATGAAAAACCAACCCAACAAAAAGTAATAATGAAAATAACTGACTACATTTTGATGAAGAAATAACAAAATAATAATGAAAAAATTAACTAAATCATCAACTTGAAAAACCCAACAGAACAAAAATAATAATGGGGAAAGAACCCAACAAAACCAACAATAATAATGAAATAAACCAACAAAATAATAAACAAAAACCCAAACAATTTCAAAAAAATCTCAGAAGGAACGTTCTGATCTGTATCCAATAAACGTGTGCCGTTGCTTCGTTATGACCAAGAGAGAACACACAATGAATATGGAAGCATTTAAACTGTAAATCACAGCTGAGGGAACAAGGATGGTAATTTACTGGACAAAATGAGGAAACGAAATAAGGACACTTTTGGTACAATCACAATACCTTTGGTCTTTGGTAAACAAGAGAAATTCACTGATGTATGGTAAATGGTAAATGATCTGGAATGGGAAACTAGTGGGCATCTGAAGGAGTCTGTTGAAAGTTGCTGGATCTCAATCCTATCAGAGGAGGATACTTGAAGGAAAAGATATAGAGGGAGATTTGGGAATGAACAGGAGGTTTCACGTGCTAACATGGAAGACGTTTTCTCATGGCCTTCAGTTAAACACTGATGTAAAAATGCTTCAGGATTGCAACCTTTCCCTTGGAGGATGCGCTAATGCAATGGAGGAAGGACGGTACCTGGATGAGTTGGACATCCCAGCCAATCTGATGATGGTCAATAAATGTTGCCCTACAAACCATGGGACAGGATATCACATGAAAGAAGATTTCTCTATGATGATGGATGATGACTTTGTTGAAAATTTGATGCTTTGTCATTTTCTACAGGAACACTACATGGTGTATGGACTCGGGAGAAAAGGAGACGCCAATGGATCTTTGACGAGATGGAGACTTTGAAGGCACCAGATGGACTGAAACTGCTGAGGGACATGGCTGGAAACATGGTCGCCAAGGGACTGGACTCTAAACCCAACGCCAGGAAATGTGGTATGCTATTGCCTGTAGCCGGTCCTCAAGCCATTGAAGGATTCAGCGGTTGAGTTCAAGGAAATTGGTAACAAACGAGTACCACAAACTGGCCGAAGCACGTGCGTTTCTCATCGCAGGAAAAACAAGGTCGGAGATGTGAAAGGTATGTGTTTTGATCTCGGACCCAGAGACCAAAACAGATTTTAAAAAGTTCTCTGGTAATTGAACAGATATGCGTATGCAATCAAATATAAATGGATGTTAAATGGTCACTTGAACACAGTCAACAAAATCATCAAAATAAAAAAACAAGACAATAAAAAGCAACAAAATAATAAAAATGAAAAACCAACCCAACAAAAAATAATAATGAAAATAACTGACTACATTTTGATGAAGAAATAACAAAATAATAATGAAAAAATTAACTAAATCATCAACTTGAAAAACCCAACAGAACAAAAATAATAATGGGGAAAGAACCCAACAAAACCAACAATAATAATGAAATAAACCAACAAAATAATAAACAAAAACCCAAACAATTTCAAAAAAATCTCAGAAGGAACGTTCTGATCTGTATCCAATAAACGTGTGCCGTTGCTTCGTTATGACCAAGAGAGAACACACAATGAATATGGAAGCATTTAAACTGTAAATCACAGCTGAGGGAACAAGGATGGTAATTTACTGGACAAAATGAGGAAACGAAATAAGGACACTTTTGGTACAATCACAATACCTTTGGTCTTTGGTAAACAAGAGAAATTCACTGATGTATGGTAAATGGTAAATGATCTGGAATGGGAAACTAGTGGGCATCTGAAGGAGTCTGTTGAAAGTTGCTGGATCTCAATCCTATCAGAGGAGGATACTTGAAGGAAAAGATATGGAGGGAGATTTGGGAATGAACAGGAGGTTTCACGTGCTAACATGGAAGACGTTTTCTCATGGCCTTCAGTTAAACACTGATGTAAAAATGCTTCAGGATTGCAACCTTTCCCTTGGAGGATGCGCTAATGCAGTGCAGGAAGGACGGTACCTGGATGAGTTGGACATCCCAGCCAATCTGATGATGGTCAATAAATGTTGCCCTACAAACCATGGGACAGGATATCACATGAAAGAAGATTTCTCTATGATGATGGATGATGACTTTGTTAGAAAATTTGATGCTTTGTCATTTTCTACAGGAACACTACATGGTGTATGGACTCGGGAGAAAAGGAGACGCCAATGGATCTTTGACGAGATGGAGACTTTGAAGGCTACAGATGGACTGAAACTGCTGGGGGATATGGCTGGAAACATGGTCGCCAAGGGACTGGACTCTAAACCCAACGCCAGGAAATGTGGTATGCTATTGCCTGTAGCCGGTCCTCAAGCCATTGAAGGATTCAGCGGTTGAGTTCAAGGAAATTGGTAACAAACGAGTACCACAAACTGGCCGAAGCACGTGCGTTTCTCATCGCAGGAAAAACAAGGTCGGAGATGTGAAAGGTATGTGTTTTGATCTCGGACCCAGAGACCAAAACAGATTTTAAAAAGTTCTCTGGTAATTGAACAGATATGCGTATGCAACCAAATATAAATGGATGTTAAATGGTCACTTGAACACAGTCAACAAAATCATCAAAATAAAAAAACAAGACAATAAAAAGCAACAAAATAATAAAAATGAAAAACCAACCCAACAAAAAGTAATAATGAAAATAACTGACTACATTTTGATGAAGAAATAACAAAATAATAATGAAAAAATTAACTAAATCATCAACTTGAAAAACCCAACAGAACAAAAATAATAATGGGGAAAGAACCCAACAAAACCAACAATAATAATGAAATAAACCAACAAAATAATAAACAAAAACCCAAACAATTTCAAAAAAATCTCAGAAGGAACGTTCTGATCTGTATCCAATAAACGTGTGCCGTTGCTTCGTTATGACCAAGAGAGAACACACAATGAATATGGAAGCATTTAAACTGTAAATCACAGCTGAGGGAACAAGGATGGTAATTTACTGGACAAAATGAGGAAACGAAATAAGGACACTTTTGGTACAATCACAATACCTTTGGTCTTTGGTAAACAAGAGAAATTCACTGATGTATGGTAAATGGTAAATGATCTGGAATGGGAAACTAGTGGGCATCTGAAGGAGTCTGTTGAAAGTTGCTGGATCTCAATCCTATCAGAGGAGGATACTTGAAGGAAAAGATATGGAGGGAGATTTGGGAATGAACAGGAGGTTTCACGTGCTAACATGGAAGACGTTTTCTCATGGCCTTCAGTTAAACACTGATGTAAAAATGCTTCAGGATTGCAACCTTTCCCTTGGAGGATGCGCTAATGCAATGGCAGGAAGGACGGTACCTGGATGAGTTGGACATCCCAGCCAATCTGATGATGGTCAATAAATGTTGCCCTACAAACCATGGGACAGGATATCACATGAAAGAAGATTTCTCTATGATGATGGATGATGACTTTGTAGAAAATTTGATGCTTTGTCATTTTCTACAGGAACACTACATGGTGTATGGACTCGGGAGAAAAGGAGACGCCAATGGATCTTTGACGAGATGGAGACTTTGAAGGCTACAGATGGACTGAAACTGCTGGGGGATATGGCTGGAAACATGGTCGCCAAGGGACTGGACTCTAAACCCAACGCCAGGAAATGTGGTATGCTATTGCCTGTAGCCGGTCCTCAAGCCATTGAAGGATTCAGCGGTTGAGTTCAAGGAAATTGGTAACAAACGAGTACCACAAACTGGCCGAAACACGTGCGTTGCTCATCGCAGGAAAAACAAGGTAGGAGATGTGAAAGGTATGTGTTTTGATCTCGGACCCAGAGACCAAAACAGATTTTAAAAAGTTCTCTGGTAATTGAACAGATATGCGTATGCAATCAAATATAAATGGATGTTAAATGGTCACTTGAACACAGTCAACAAAATCATCAAAATAAAAAAACAAGACAATAAAAAGCAACAAAATAATAAAAATGAAAAACCAACCCAACAAAAAATAATAATGAAAATAACTGACTACATTTTGATGAAGAAATAACAAAATAATAATGAAAAAATTAACTAAATCATCAACTTGAAAAACCCAACAGAACAAAAATAATAATGGGGAAAGAACCCAAAAAAACCAACAATAATAATGAAATAAATCAACAAAATAATAAACAAAAACCCAAACAATTTCAAAAAAATCTCAGAAGGAACGTTCTGATCTGTATCCAATAAACGTGTGCCGTTGCTTCGTTATGACCAAGAGAGAACACACAATGAATATGGAAGCATTTAAACTGTAAATCACAGCTGAGGGAACAAGGATGGTAATTTACTGGACAAAATGAGGAAACGAAATAAGGACACTTTTGGTACAATCACAATACCTTTGGTCTTTGGTAAACAAGAGAAATTCACTGATGTATGGTAAATGGTAAATGATCTGGAATGGGAAACTAGTGGGCATCTGAAGGAGTCTGTTGAAAGTTGCTGGATCTCAATCCTATCAGAGGAGGATACTTGAAGGAAAAGATATGGAGGGAGATTTGGGAATGAACAGGAGGTTTCACGTGCTAACATGGAAGACGTTTTCTCATGGCCTTCAGTTAAACACTGATGTAAAAATGCTTCAGGATTGCAACCTTTCCCTTGGAGGATGCGCTAATGCAATGGAGGAAGGACGGTACCTGGATGAGTTGGACATCCCAGCCAATCTGATGATGGTCAATAAATGTTGCCCTACAAACCATGGGACAGGATATCACATGAAAGAAGATTTCTCTATGATGATGGATGATGACTTTGTAGAAAATTTGATGCTTTGTCATTTTCTACAGGAACACTACATGGTGTATGGACTCGGGAGAAAAGGAGACGCCAATGGATCTTTGACGAGATGGAGACTTTGAAGGCTACAGATGGACTGAAACTGCTGGGGGATATGGCTGGAAACATGGTCGCCAAGGGACTGGACTCTAAACCCAACGCCAGGAAATGTGGTATGCTATTGCCTGTAGCCGGTCCTCAAGCCATTGAAGGATTCAGCGGTTGAGTTCAAGGAAATTGGTAACAAACGAGTACCACAAACTGGCCGAAGCACGTGCGTTTCTCATCGCAGGAAAAACAAGGTCGGAGATGTGAAAGGTATGTGTTTTGATCTCGGACCCAGAGACCAAAACAGATTTTAAAAAGTTCTCTGGTAATTGAACAGATATGCATATGCAACCAAATATAAATGGATGTTAAATGGTCACTTGAACACTGTCAACAAAATCATCAAAATAAAAAAACAAGACAATAAAAAGCAACAAAATAATAAAAATGAAAAACCAACCCAACAAAAAATAATAATGAAAATAACTGACTACATTTTGATGAAGAAATAACAAAATAATAATGAAAAAAATTAACTAAATCATCAACTTGAAAAACCCAACAGAACAAAAATAATAATGGGGAAAGAACCCAACAAAACCAACAATAATAATGAAATAAACCAACAAAATAATAAACAAAAACCCAAACAATTTCAAAAAAATCTCAGAAGGAACGTTCTGATCTGTATCCAATAAACGTGTGCCGTTGCTTCGTTATGACCAAGAGAGAACACACAATGAATATGGAAGCATTTAAACTGTAAATCACAGCTGAGGGAACAAGGATGGTAATTTACTGGACAAAATGAGGAAACGAAATAAGGACACTTTTGGTACAATGACAATACCTTTGGTCTTTGGTAAACAAGAGAAATTCACTGATGTATGGTAAATGGTAAATGATCTGGAATGGGAAACTAGTGGGCATCTGAAGGAGTCTGTTGAAAGTTGCTGGATCTCAATCCTATCAGAGGAGGATACTTGAAGGAAAAGATATGGAGGGAGATTTGGGAATGAACAGGAGGTTTCACGTGCTAACATGGAAGACGTTTTCTCATGGCCTTCAGTTAAACACTGATGTAAAAATGCTTCAGGATTGCAACCTTTCCCTTGGAGGATGCGCTAATGCAGTGCAGGAAGGACGGTACCTGGATGAGTTGGACATCCCAGCCAATCTGATGATGGTCAATAAATGTTGCCCTACAAACCATGGGACAGGATATCACATGAAAGAAGATTTCTCTATGATGATGGATGATGACTTTGTTGAAAATTTGATGCTTTGTCATTTTCTACAGGAACACTACATGGTGTATGGACTCGGGAGAAAAGGAGACGCCAATGGATCTTTGACGAGATGGAGACTTTGAAGGCTACAGATGGACTGAAACTGCTGGGGGATATGGCTGGAAACATGGTCGCCAAGGGACTGGACTCTAAACCCAACGCCAGGAAATGTGGTATGCTATTGCCTGTAGCCGGTCCTCAAGCCATTGAAGGATTCAGCGGTTGAGTTCAAGGAAATTGGTAACAAACGAGTACCACAAACTGGCCGAAGCACGTGCGTTTCTCATCGCAGGAAAAACAAGGTCGGAGATGTGAAAGGTATGTGTTTTGATCTCGGACCCAGAGACCAAAACAGATTTTAAAAATTTCTCTGGTAATTGAACAGATATGCGTATGCAACCAAATATAAATGGATGTTAAATGGTCACTTGAACACAGTCAACAAAATCATCAAAATAAAAAAACAAGACAATAAAAAGCAACAAAATAATAAAAATGAAAAACCAACCCAACAAAAAATAATAATGAAAATAACTGACTACATTTTGATGAAGAAATAACAAAATAATAATGAAAAAATTAACTAAATCATCAACTTGAAAAACCCAACAGAACAAAAATAATAATGGGGAAAGAACCCAACAAAACCAACAATAATAATGAAATAAACCAACAAAATAATAAACAAAAACCCAAACAATTTCAAAAAAATCTCAGAAGGAACGTTCTGATCTGTATCCAATAAACGTGTGCCGTTGCTTCGTTATGACCAAGAGAGAACACACAATGAATATGGAAGCATTTAAACTGTAAATCACAGCTGAGGGAACAAGGATGGTAATTTACTGGACAAAATGAGGAAACGAAATAAGGACACTTTTGGTACAATCACAATACCTTTGGTCTTTGGTAAACAAGAGAAATTCACTGATGTATGGTAAATGGTAAATGATCTGGAATGGGAAACTAGTGGGCATCTGAAGGAGTCTGTTGAAAGTTGCTGGATCTCAATCCTATCAGAGGAGGATACTTGAAGGAAAAGATATGGAGGGAGATTTGGGAATGAACAGGAGGTTTCACGTGCTAACATGGAAGACGTTTTCTCATGGCCTTCAGTTAAACACTGATGTAAAAATGCTTCAGGATTGCAACCTTTCCCTTGGAGGATGCGCTAATGCAGTGCAGGAAGGACGGTACCTGGATGAGTTGGACATCCCAGCCAATCTGATGATGGTCAATAAATGTTGCCCTACAAACCATGGGACAGGATATCACATGAAAGAAGATTTCTCTATGATGATGGATGATGACTTTGTAGAAAATTTGATGCTTTGTCATTTTCTACAGGAACACTACATGGTGTATGGACTCGGGAGAAAAGGAGACGCCAATGGATCTTTGACGAGATGGAGACTTTGAAGGCTACAGATGGACTGAAACTGCTGGGGGATATGGCTGGAAACATGGTCGCCAAGGGACTGGACTCTAAACCCAACGCCAGGAAATGTGGTATGCTATTGCCTGTAGCCGGTCCTCAAGCCATTGAAGGATTCAGCGGTTGAGTTCAAGGAAATTGGTAACAAACGAGTACCACAAACTGGCCGAAACACGTGCGTTGCTCATCGCAGGAAAAATAAGGTCGGAGATGTGAAAGGTATGTGTTTTGATCTCGGACCCAGAGACCAAAACAGATTTTAAAAAGTTCTCTGGTAATTGAACAGATATGCATATGCAACCAAATATAAATGGATGTTAAATGGTCACTTGAACACTGTCAACAAAATCATCAAAATAAAAAAACAAGACAATAAAAAGCAACAAAATAATAAAAATGAAAAACCAACCCAACAAAAAATAATAATGAAAATAACTGACTACATTTTGATGAAGAAATAACAAAATAATAATGAAAAAAATTAACTAAATCATCAACTTGAAAAACCCAACAGAACAAAAATAATAATGGGGAAAGAACCCAACAAAACCAACAATAATAATGAAATAAACCAACAAAATAATAAACAAAAACCCAAACAATTTCAAAAAAATCTCAGAAGGAACGTTCTGATCTGTATCCAATAAACGTGTGCCGTTGCTTCGTTATGACCAAGAGAGAACACACAATGAATATGGAAGCATTTAAACTGTAAATCACAGCTGAGGGAACAAGGATGGTAATTTACTGGACAAAATGAGGAAACGAAATAAGGACACTTTTGGTACAATGACAATACCTTTGGTCTTTGGTAAACAAGAGAAATTCACTGATGTATGGTAAATGGTAAATGATCTGGAATGGGAAACTAGTGGGCATCTGAAGGAGTCTGTTGAAAGTTGCTGGATCTCAATCCTATCAGAGGAGGATACTTGAAGGAAAAGATATGGAGGGAGATTTGGGAATGAACAGGAGGTTTCACGTGCTAACATGGAAGACGTTTTCTCATGGCCTTCAGTTAAACACTGATGTAAAAATGCTTCAGGATTGCAACCTTTCCCTTGGAGGATGCGCTAATGCAGTGCAGGAAGGACGGTACCTGGATGAGTTGGACATCCCAGCCAATCTGATGATGGTCAATAAATGTTGCCCAACAAACCATGGGACAGGATATCACATGAAAGAAGATTTCTCTATGATGATGGATGATGACTTTGTTGAAAATTTGATGCTTTGTCATTTTCTACAGGAACACTACATGGTGTATGGACTCGGGAGAAAAGGAGACGCCAATGGATCTTTGACGAGATGGAGACTTTGAAGGCTACAGATGGACTGAAACTGCTGGGGGATATGGCTGGAAACATGGTCGCCAAGGGACTGGACTCTAAACCCAACGCCAGGAAATGTGGTATGCTATTGCCTGTAGCCGGTCCTCAAGCCATTGAAGGATTCAGCGGTTGAGTTCAAGGAAATTGGTAACAAACGAGTACCACAAACTGGCCGAAGCACGTGCGTTTCTCATCGCAGGAAAAACAAGGTCGGAGATGTGAAAGGTATGTGTTTTGATCTCGGACCCAGAGACCAAAACAGATTTTAAAAATTTCTCTGGTAATTGAACAGATATGCGTATGCAACCAAATATAAATGGATGTTAAATGGTCACTTGAACACAGTCAACAAAATCATCAAAATAAAAAAACAAGACAATAAAAAGCAACAAAATAATAAAAATGAAAAACCAACCCAACAAAAAATAATAATGAAAATAACTGACTACATTTTGATGAAGAAATAACAAAATAATAATGAAAAAATTAACTAAATCATCAACTTGAAAAACCCAACAGAACAAAAATAATAATGGGGAAAGAACCCAACAAAACCAACAATAATAATGAAATAAACCAACAAAATAATAAACAAAAACCCAAACAATTTCAAAAAAATCTCAGAAGGAACGTTCTGATCTGTATCCAATAAACGTGTGCCGTTGCTTCGTTATGACCAAGAGAGAACACACAATGAATATGGAAGCATTTAAACTGTAAATCACAGCTGAGGGAACAAGGATGGTAATTTACTGGACAAAATGAGGAAACGAAATAAGGACACTTTTGGTACAATCACAATACCTTTGGTCTTTGGTAAACAAGAGAAATTCACTGATGTATGGTAAATGGTAAATGATCTGGAATGGGAAACTAGTGGGCATCTGAAGGAGTCTGTTGAAAGTTGCTGGATCTCAATCCTATCAGAGGAGGATACTTGAAGGAAAAGATATGGAGGGAGATTTGGGAATGAACAGGAGGTTTCACGTGCTAACATGGAAGACGTTTTCTCATGGCCTTCAGTTAAACACTGATGTAAAAATGCTTCAGGATTGCAACCTTTCCCTTGGAGGATGCGCTAATGCAATGGAGGAAGGACGGTACCTGGATGAGTTGGACATCCCAGCCAATCTGATGATGGTCAATAAATGTTGCCCTACAAACCATGGGACAGGATATCACATGAAAGAAGATTTCTCTATGATGATGGATGATGACTTTGTTGAAAATTTGATGCTTTGTCATTTTCTACAGGAACACTACATGGTGTATGGACTCGGGAGAAAAGGAGACGCCAATGGATCTTTGACGAGATGGAGACTTTGAAGGCTACAGATGGACTGAAACTGCTGGGGACATGGCTGGAAACATGGTCGCCAAGGGACTGGACTCTAAACCCAACGCCAGGAAATGTGGTATGCTACTGCCTGTAGCCGGTCCTCAAGCCATTGAAGGATTCAGCGGTTGAGTTCAAGGAAATTGGTAACAAACGAGTACCACAAACTGGCCGAAACACGTGCGTTGCTCATCCCAGGAAAAACAAGGTAGGAGATGTGAAAGGTATGCGTTTTTATCTCGGACCCAGAGACCAAAACAGATTTTAAAAAGTTCTCTGGTAATTGAACAGATATGCGTATGCAATCAAATATAAATGGATGTTAAATGGTCACTTGAACACAGTCAACAAAATCATCAAAATAAAAAAACAAGACAATAAAAAGCAACAAAATAATAAAAATGAAAAACCAACCCAACAAAAAATAATAATGAAAATAACTGACTACATTTTGATGAAGAAATAACAAAATAATAATGAAAAAATTAACTAAATCATCAACTTGAAAAACCCAACAAAACAAAAATAATAATGGGGAAAGAACCCAAAAAAACCAACAATAATAATGAAATAAACCAACAAAATAATAAACAAAAACCCAAACAATTTCAAAAAATTCTCAGAAGGAACGTTCTGATCTGTATCCAATAAACGTGTGCCGTTGCTTCGTTATGACCAAGAGAGAACACACAATGAATATGGAAGCATTTAAACTGTAAATCACAGCTGAGGGAACAAGGATGGTAATTTACTGGACAAAATGAGGAAACGAAATAAGGACACTTTTGGTACAATCACAATACCTTTGGTCTTTGGTAAACAAGAGAAATTCACTGATGTATGGTAAATGATCTGGAATGGGAAACTAGTGGGCATCTGAAGGAGTCTGTTGAAAGTTGCTGGATCTCAATCCTATCAGAGGAGGATACTTGAAGGAAAAGATATGGAGGGAGATTTGGGAATGAACAGGAGGTTTCACGTGCTAACATGGAAGACGTTTTCTCATGGCCTTCAGTTAAACACTGATGTAAAAATGCTTCAGGATTGCAACCTTTCCCTTGGAGGATGCGCTAATGCAATGGAGGAAGGACAGTACCTGGATGAGTTGGACATCCCAGCCAATCTGATGATGGTCAATAAATGTTGCCCTACAAACCATGGGACAGGATATCACATGAAAGAAGATTTCTCTATGATGATGGATGATGACTATGTAGAAAATTTGATGCTTTGTCATTTTCTACAGGAACACTACATGGTGTATGGACTCGGGAGAAAAGGAGACGCCAATGGATCTTTGACGAGATGGAGACTTTGAAGGCACCAGATGGACTGAAACTGCTGGGGGATATGGCTGGAAACATGGTCGCCAAGGGACTGGACTCTAAACCCAACGCCAGGAAATGTGGTATGCTATTGCCTGTAGCCGGTCCTCAAGCCATTGAAGGATTCAGCGGTTGAGTTCAAGGAAATTGGTAACAAACGAGTACCACAAACTGGCCGAAGCAGGTGCGTTGCTCATCGCAGGAAAAACAAGGTCGGAGATGTGAAAGGTATGTGTTTTGATCTCGGACCCAGAGACCAAAACAGATTTTAAAAAGTTCTCTGGTAATTGAACAGATATGCGTATGCAACCAAATATAAATGGATGTTAAATGGTCACTTGAACACAGTCAACAAAATCATCAAAATAAAAAAACAAGACAATAAAAAGCAACAAAATAATAAAAATGAAAAACCAACCCAACAAAAAATAATAATGAAAATAACTGACTACATTTTGATGAAGAAATAACAAAATAATAATGAAAAAGTTAACTAAATCATCAACTTGAAAAACCCAACAGAACAAAAATAATAATGGGGAAAGAACCCAACAAAACCAACAATAATAATGAAATAAACCAACAAAATAATAAACAAAAACCCAAACAATTTCAAAAAAATCTCAGAAGGAACGTTCTGATCTGTATCCAATAAACGTGTGCCGTTGCTTCGTTATGACCAAGAGAGAACACACAATGAATATGGAAGCATTTAAACTGTAAATCACAGCTGAGGGAACAAGAATGGTAATTTACTGGACAAAATGAGGAAACGAAATAAGGACACTTTTGGTACAATCACAATACCTTTGGTCTTTGGTAAACAAGAGAAATTCACTGATGTATGGTAAATGGTAAATGATCTGGAATGGGAAACTAGTGGGCATCTGAAGGAGTCTGTTGAAAGTTGCTGGATCTCAATCCTATCAGAGGAGGATACTTGAAGGAAAAGATATGGAGGGAGATTTGGGAATGAACAGGAGGTTTCACGTGCTAACATGGAAGACGTTTTCTCATGGCCTTCAGTTAAACACTGATGTAAAAATGCTTCAGGATTGCAACCTTTCCCTTGGAGGATGCGCTAATCCAATGGAGGAAGGACGGTACCTGGATGAGTTGGACATCCCAGCCAATCTGATGATGGTCAATAAATGTTGCCCTACAAACCATGGGACAGGATATCACATGAAAGAAGATTTCTCTATGATGATGGATGATGACTTTGTTGAAAATTTGATGCCTTGTCATTTTCTACAGGAACACTACATGGTGTATGGACTCGGGAGAAAAGGAGACGCCAATGGATCTTTGACGAGATGGAGACTTTGAAGGCACCAGATGGACTGAAACTGCTGGGGGATATGGCTGGAAACATGGTCGCCAAGGGACTGGACTCTAAACCCAACGCCAGGAAATGTGGTATGCTTTTGCCTGTAGCCGGTCCTCAAGCCATTGAAGGATTCAGCGGTTGAGTTCAAGGAAATTGGTAACAAACGAGTACCACAAACTGGCCGAAACACGTGCGTTGCTCATCCCAGGAAAAACAAGATAGGAGATGTGAAAGGTATGCGTTTTTATCTCGGACCCAGAGACCAAAACAGATTTTAAAAAGTTCTCTGGTAATTGAACAGATATGCGTATGCAATCAAATATAAATGGATGTTAAATGGTCACTTGAACACAGTCAACAAAATCATCAAAATAAAAAGTCAAGACAATAAAAAGCAACAAAATAATAAAAATGAAAAACCAACCCAACAAAAAATAATAATGAAAATAACTGACTACATTTTGATGAAGAAATAACAAAATAATAATGAAAAAATTAACTAAATCATCAACTTGAAAAACCCAACAGAACAAAAATAATAATGGGGAAAGAACCCAACAAAACCAACAATAATAATGAAATAAACCAACAAAATAATAAACAAAAACCCAAACAATTTCAAAAAAATCTCAGAAGGAACGTTCTGATCTGTATCCAATAAACGTGTGCCGTTGCTTCGTTATGACCAAGAGAGAACACACAATGAATATGGAAGCATTTAAACTGTAAATCACAGCTGAGGGAACAAGGATGGTAATTTACTGGACAAAATGAGGAAACGAAATAAAGACACTTTTGGTACAATCACAATACCTTTGGTCTTTGGTAAACAAGAGAAATTCACTGATGTTCTAAAATAAAACGCAATAAAAAAACAAGACAATAAAAAGCAACAAAATAATAAAAATGAAAAACCAACCCAACAAAAAATAATAATGAAAATAACGGACTACATTTTGATGAAGAAATAAAATAATAATGAAAAAATTAACTAAATCATCAACTTTAAAAACCCAACAAAACAAAAATAATAATAATGGGGAAAGAACGAAATAACACCAACAATAATGAAATAAACCAACAGAAGAAAAATAATGTACAAAACCAACAAAATAATAGATAAAAATCCAAATAAATTCAAAAAAATATCAGAAGGAACGTTCTGATCTGTATCCAATAAACGTGCCGTTCTTGCGTGATGGAGACCTTGAAGTCACTCGATGGACTGAAAATGGTAGTTAATGTAGATTGCAACATGGTCTCCATGGGACTGGACTTTAATCCTAATGTTTTAAAAAGTCATGCTAAATTTGTCAGTGAAAACATTAGCATAATGCATGTTCTTAATGAATTTCCAATGTTATCAAGATAAAACATTTCATCAAACTCGTCTTCCTGACTGTTAAACATTGGCTACCCACAAACTTTCTCAAATTAAAGAGTAATGTAACAAAGATTCTTGGTCAGTTCAGTTCTATTTCATGACAATCCACAAGAAATGTTTAAAGGGGTGTTAAGAGAAAAAATATGTCCAATTTTCATAGTAGAAATGTAAAATAAATCTAACTGATACCAATACAATCCATTCGTATAGACAGATTACATTCACTGATTGTGTAACGTTAGACCGTCAAATGTCCCTTCTAACAGGAAGAAACGTTCAACAGAACCAGAGTCAAGCTCACTGAAGGCAGTTGTTTTACACCCCTTAAACCATCTTCACTACACACACTTTCAGGTCTTCCTCTTCCATCAGGTTCACCACTCTAACTGCTAGCATCAACAACAGAATACCATCTTTGGACCTCTCTTCCCCCACTCATCTTTAGATCATGCTTAGAAACTCTTTTGATAAACAACTGTCTTTTTTTAATGCTCTATTTAATTTTTCCCCTTCGTGGGCTGCCACCTTATCGTGGTGGAGGGGTTTGAGTGTCCCTATGATCCTTGGAGCTAATTTGTCAGAGGCTTTATGTCCCTTGAAGGGTCAATCATGGCAAACAGTTCCTCGGCTAGGGATCAGACTAAGCGCAGCCTAAAGACCCCTTACGACAAGAGATATAGGTGGAAGCAGTTTTCCCTCGCCATGACATGAGTCACCACGGTCCCCTTTTGGTATCAAGGCTGGAAGTGGGGTACACTGTTAAGCACCTTGGGACTGGACTTTTACCCAGGGGCCCTGGCTTGGCACTGCCCAAACAGGAAATGTGGGTCCCCCCTTTTGTGAGTGCCCAATTTGCAGGAGGGGCCAAGGGGTTGGGTGCTATGTGGGATAGGTTGCTTTTGGGACATTAAATGCTTTCACTACCTCTCAGAGAACAGATGCTGATGTTCCAGGTAGGTCATTATACTCCGAATATGAAGCCCACTCTTCTTCGGGAGCGGTGTAAAATTGACTTTCTTGTGATTTATATCATGTTATAATGTTATTCCCTCATCAAAAACATACCTGGAGTGTTGCTTCAATCTTTCATACATGTCTTTGGAATCCTTGAATCTCCCCTGGCAGCCATTCGGGGGTACCTCAATCCTTGCTGTCACAAAGTGCCGCCTATTTCCACAAAGCTCCTCCTTGGAGCTCAAGTCCCCAACTGAGCTTCCCCTCACAGAGCACCTCTCCCCTGCACCTTCCCCACACAGCTCCACCAGACTGATGGCAGCAGCAATTAGCAAACACCTGGTGGAACTTCACATTTGCTGAGCTTATCATATGAACTACTTCTCAGTCCAGTGCTCCTAAGAAAGGTTGTAAACAGCATAACAGAGAAGCATCGTTGTGATGATCCACTGAAGGCAGTGTCGGAAAGAGTTGGAGCTTCTTAAAGAGACAAAAGCCAATTCCAACATGTCAAATTACACAAAATTGTTTTTTAATTTACAAGATAAGTTACTAAAATATGTTAGATCCTGTTTGTAAGTACAAGTTCTTATGAACACATTTTTTAAATCGCACCTACGCATTAACCCTGTTGCTCCTGCTGGTTGAGTTGTCTTATTTTTCAAACAGTGTTTTTGTGCCTCTATAAAATGTTTTTGTGCCTTTTTTACAGTGCTGTTGAAAGTAGGGTTGTTGCAAACGACTATTTTAGTAATTGAAAAATACTAAAATAAAAAATTCTGCCATGACAGCATTATTAATATTGGATATCAACATCGGCCCGAATTGTCATATCTGTTCATTTCTAACAATTACTTTTTTGTAACTTATAAAATCAACCTGTAACAATAATAGCTCATTTTTTTAAGTCGACTTGGATAAAAATTACGTGAAAATCTGAAATTATATTCAATTTGATAAGAAAAATTAAAAACAAGGCTGGCATAGACACTTAAAAAAAGAATACTCCAGTCCTTAGTTTATGTATTCATCTTCAGTCAGTTCATTAGATGAATTATCACTTTCCACAGCCATCTGTAGCTTTCGTAACAGATCTTTGGCACCTTTGTCATACGCAGAAAAACATGCTAGTCATGTACACGCCACAATGCTTTCCGCCACCCAGTTGTTGCGATCGGGATGGTATGAAATTTATTTTATGATCCAATCAAAAAGCCACACTTGCGCTCAGCATCAGCTGTGGTGCTGGAGTCCAGCCCGCTTTGTTCTGCCTATCTGCATGACTATCTGCTTGACCTGTATACATACACCTGCCATGCACTTTGTCACCGTTTGCTCTGAACCACCCACGAGGCAGCAGCCCTGGGAGTGGTCCAATAAAAGTGTCAAAGTGTCTGTTGTATTTCATGCTTCGTGCCAGTCAATCTAAAGATGCCTATTGGACCCCCGAAAAACAATGAAAACCCAGACATATCCTGGGAAAAGAGGACGTTTGGTCACCGTTTGTTGTGCTATTAGCATTTATCATTCATCAACAACTCATTGGCGGAAGTGAGAGTATTGCGCAACACAATTATCTGGCCGAAACATATGGTTCTAAATAGTAAAACATAACTTAATGGAGCTTCAAGGCAGATAATTTGCCTCGAGGAATTTTAATAGTCAAGGTACTTGAATCATTTGATGAATCGTTATAGACCTAGGTGAAAGCGAAGGGTACCCAGTCCTCAGTTTCATCCTTTTGATTGTCTTGTGGCAAGTTTAGAAAAGTCCCACCAAAGTGGACAGAGTCAAGAGATCGCAAAGTGTGATGACCGGAGGAGGTAAGCAAGGCTTAGGACGAAAGAAGCACTTTTGTCAACTTATTCGCTTCGTCGCTATATTTATTGACTTTTCAGACTTTCTCGTGACTTTTTATCTAAACACCAACTCGTGATATAGCTAGTGATTTTTAATTTTTTTTATTTTGTGTGTGTGTGTGTGTGTGTGTGTGTGTGTGTGTGTGTGTGTGTGTTCTCGTAGACTTTTATGTCGACAACAACCCTGCTGTGTCCTTAGCGAGCAGTGAGTCCTGCCACAAGCCTCTCCTGCTTCCTAAGCTCTGCAGTCTGTCTGATACAGTCGTCTGTTCAACACCGTACCATCACTAATAGTCAGAGCAGAGGAGACCTATTCCACTCCATGTCCACATTCCATATTTGGGAAAGAGCCTAAGAAGATGCAAAGGAGAACCAGTGAAGCCATAAGTCTTGAAGAAAGACAAGAAGCTGAACGTAGAATCATAGCCATTGTACAAAGATCAGTCTTCTTCAAATGGATCAAGGAGCTTCAATCCCGAAAGGAGTTAACTAAAGACAAGACAAGGAGGCTTTACCGACTCAACCCCTTCCTAGACCACAAGGGTGTCCTCCGAGTGGGAGGTAGATTAGCGCAAGCTGCACTTCATCTATATGTCAAGCACCCAGCTGCCTTACCAAAGACCAGCCACATCAAGAGGTTACTGATTGATCACTAGCATCAGCAAGTGGAACATCAAGGTCAGGGCATAACGATAAATGAACTAAGAGCAAATGGCATTTGGATACTTGGATGTAGTCAAGCAGTATCATCGATATGTACAACTGTGTCAAATACAGGAAATTCAGCTCAAATGTTATGGACTGCTGTTCGTGTGCCAATGCTCTTCTGCAGTACATATTGAGTTACTCCATCTGTCAACTGGCGCTTTTCTTAATTCACTTCATGCTTTTTTTGCCCTGTTTGGAAATGTGAGTCAGCTGCGGTCAAACCAGGGTACTAACTTTGTTAGGGCAGGGCGAGAGTTTCTGGAAGCAGTAAGAGAAATGGACCAGGGAAAACCTGAAATAACAAGGCTGCGAATTTGTGACCCCTCCCTCCGCCAGTCTTATGGGTGGAGCCTGGGAGAGGCAAATCCGTACAATTAGAAGCATGTTGTTCTCCATTCTGGATAAGTTATCCTGAACATTGGGTTGGTAATCATTAAGAACCTATCTTTACGAAGTGATGGCCATAGTAAACAGTCAACCCATCACCCCACACCTACTCAATGATCCTACCGGACATCAACAACTCACCCCCAATCTTCTCTTAACTATGAAATCACCCATCATACTACCACCACCAGGAGTCTTTGTAAAGGAGGACTTATACATTCATAAGAGATGGTGTAGGGTTCAATACCTGGCCAATGAGTTCTGGCACAGATGGAAAAAAGAAAATTTGTTGGGCCAACAGCAAAGACGACAATGGCAGAAAACAAGGAGAAATGCTAAAGTCAATGACATAGTGATCATATAGGATGACACGGCACCTAGAAACGATTGGAAACTCACTAAGGTCACAGCGGTGTATACAAGTGAAGATGGATGTGCACACAAGGTGCTGTTGTTGATCAGTGAGTCTGCATTAGATGACCATGGGAAGAGACTCAGTAAACACGTACGCTTAGACAGACCTGTTCATAAGACAATCACATTATTAGAGGCAGAATACATCCACTCATAAGTTCATAATAGAAATAAGTGATTTGGTGGGAATGTATGCAGTTAGAGGCAACTCTCATATTTAATTTCATCATTTTTAAGGTTCAGTTAAAAATGGCAATAAATACATAGTAGTATTTGATATGGAACATTCAATAAGAAATAACTTTCAGGAAATTCATGTCATTAAAGTTCATTTATTTGGTTAAAAACACATTTGAATGTAAGAGGGAACTTCTTTTGTTCCGCATACTGCATTGTTGCCTATGGGGAAAAATTGATTGGCGTACTAAGAGAGCCACACGGGGAATTGTACCTGACATATCTGCAAGAGACTGGTCACAAGAAGCTTCCCCAGAAGACAAAAAGTGCATTTTGTGTGTAAGAAGAAGCTGTATTAAATCATCGTTATTCCTCTGGAGTTGATGTGGCCAGAAAGGTACAATTTTATTGGGTTATTTATTTGTGTCTTTTATTTATGTAAATTCTATATATTTTCCGTGAGCTAATTTATGTTTGTTTCCTTTCTTAGTTCTGACGATATTTTGGGGGGACATTAAGGCATATAAAACATATTGTCTGCAATAAATGTCTGTTGAAACCGAAGAACGAAGTTGAGCCTAGATTGAACTCGAGAGGAGCAACAGGTGTGCTACTTAAATAGGAGACAGGTGCGGACAGCAGCGAATGAGGGGAGCTGAGGGAGATTCACAAAGTCTAACATAAAACCTCAACACAATGACTAATGGGAATGATTTATTAGGGATTTAGGGTGTCAATTCATCAACTGGAGAAGTAATGTCTGTTTCATTTATAATGAAGCAGCATCTCTAAGGTAGGGTAGGTAGGACACTGACTGATCATAACCTTTCAGAACCCCACATCAAACCTGACCCATCTCTTTATTTCTTGTCCTCAAACTAATAATGATGATGATAAAGTTTCTGATGAGGTGGAAAAAACTGAACCCAGAACTCATTCTAGTAAACATCGCCCTCTGCTGGTGGACTCAAACGTGACAGGGGAGTTTATAAACGGTAGGAACCTCAGTGTTTAAATCATGCTTTCCATATAGATATAAAATGTTTAGATTTGAAGTACAATATTTAAAAATTAAATACACTTGTAACTGTTCAGCTCCTACTTCCTGCATTTTCCTTCTGTGTTCTGCCTCTTGCTGCCGGTCCAGATGCACACCGTCATGTGCAGGAAACGTGTCCAGCCTCTTCCTCTCCCTCCTCCTCTCTGCTGAACTACAGTAACCTCTCTCCTGCTCCACAGTTTCTGAGGGGAGGCCTGTGTGTGTGTGTGTGTGTGTGTGTGTGTTTTGCTGTAAAACAGTCTGAATCAGAGATCCTGCCTCTCTGGCTCCTCCAGATGTTGGTCCTGCTTTCTTTCTCTCTCCAGCAGTTTGGAGATGTTGCTATGAAACCAAATATTCCTCCTGACAACCGCTGCCTCTCCGCCCTCTCAGCTCATCTGTTTTCACATCAGCACAAATGGATCGCGGAGGATGAGGCAGCCCATGGATCAAAACCCAAACCAGAACCAGTGAAAGTCCTAAAAAAAATGTTTGAATCAGATTTTGCTTTTCTGAGGTTAAACAAGGTCCAAAAAGAAAATGGATATTCTTTATGTCCAACAAATATGGATGAAATAAATAAATAAAAAAATCCTAATACATATACATACATATATACACAAACACAAGAAAACAAAAACAATGTTTTTCAGCACTAGAATCATCAGTCAGTCATTCTAGATACTTTGAAAAGGAGTGAGAAGTTTACACTTTTTTTATTCCCACCCCTTTATAATATTTATTCTTCTTCAATATACCTTTAGATCAATTTACCCTGTTACTGCATATATCAATAGTTCAAATAATCCATACATACCCTTGTCATTTAACATATACTTTGGGCCCTATGATTTCCGCAATGTAGAAAACGCAGACGGAGTCGTGGAGTTTATTAAAGAAAATTGAATCCACAATAAAACGTGGAATTTCACAGAATTGGCTGACATCGGCAAGAAGAGAAGAATATGCAGTAGTCTGTCGTGTTTTGGCCGTTTCAGCTCCCTTAGTGCTGTTACATGGCTAAGCAGGGCTCGGCTTTGCGTCTACTCTGCTATCCTCTCCACATAGAGTAAACCGGTGAGCCGTGGTGAAAAAACTGACACACCGACATCTTCCCAAATTAATAAATAAATAACTCGACACTTAGCGCAAGCTTCAGGGCAAGCGAATTTTATGAAACGGGAGAAAACTGTTCTGTACGTTTTGTCAACACCCGGTTGACTGGAGGTGCAAGGATGCGACGACTACTTGGAAACATGGAGAAGAAGCCAGCTAGTTGCAGCCAACCACGTCTGCTAACTCTTGAGCATTAAGATAAATCAGTAGAAGCGCAAGTTGAAGGTGCTTATTGGTATGTGTCCTAAATCAGATATTCCTTTAGGAAAGAAGTGAAACAAACTTTGCTCATTTTTGGTTGAGCAATGCAAATGATGCTGGAAGGAGGAGGTGGGGGAGGGCTGCTGTTGCGGAAACATGAGCTAAACACCAAAATACTGCTAGTGATTACTTCAATTGAGATATCTGTGACAGATGGAAGAAATAAAAATGCACAAAGTTCCTGATCAATATGGAAATGTGCACAAACTTACTTTTTACAGGGTTTTTTTTAATGTCAAATGTTTAGGTGATCAGTTAAACTCTAAAGCATTTTTAAAATCATTTTTAAAATTGAGATTTTCTTTTATGTTAAGAACTAGACTCTTAGTTTTGCACCTAATGTTTGAATTAAAAAAATGAGGGGGAGACACTGTTTTTAATACCTTTTAAAACCAAACTGTAGCAGTCTTTCCTTTGTGATACAGAATAACAGTAAATGTGGACCTCTAGCGATTCATTTGTCCATTTTTTAAATTTACACCACAATTACATTCTTTTTGGGTTAATAAATATGGTTGAAAGGGAAAAAATGGAATTTAGAAAAATTAAAACAGAAAAAGTGGAATTTGGAAAAAATTAAAGCGGATTTCGTAGGGCCCTATAGACTGCATCCGATCTTAAAAAAACATATTTTTATACTGTATTTTTCTAAATCATCTCATGATATTTAACTATTTATTTATATCTTTCATGTTCCATATAACTATTTAGAAATATTTTTGTTCCATTTCTAAAAATGTATTTATGCTGGTACTTTGCCTAATTTCTCAAGGCATGCTGTTCCGCACAGTAACTCCACATGCTTTTCATTGTTGTTCGTATTTTGATTTTTTTAAAAATTCATATCTTCTCTTGGATTATATATTCCTCCTCTTTCTATGAACAATTCTTGAATATTTTTGGGTAGTAGATTATGTCTTGCTCTGTACATTGTCTGTTTTACACTGTTTTGAATTTAACCAAACCCAGAAGTTTCAATACACATGATTTCATAAATAGTGGGTTTGTGTGTTTTTTGTTTCTTTGTACTTTTGAAGAGGTTTTCTCAGAGCTCAGCACAGTAGAATAGGTACAGTGAAAACACTGACGAGTATAGAGTATGCAGTGATTTTAAATCCATAATATTGCTTATTCTTCTGAGAATTTCAGTACATTTTTTGCCAGTTTTGCTCTTAGGCGGTTTTTATGAGGTTTCCAGCAGATTTTGTGGTCCAGTATTACACCAAGAAATTTTATGTCATTTACTTTTTATATTCGTGTTTTCAATTATAAGTTCTACATTAGTTTGCATTTTATGCCTTCCAAACAGTATCATCTTTGTTTTACCTTGCCAGGTTTAGTGATAATTTATTTCTGTCAAATCAGTTTGTTTATGTCTGTTGTAATCATTTCCTAAATCTGCTGCAGATTTGTCCCAGAACAGATAACGATTGTATCATCTGCAAACAATATAAATTTCAATGATTTGGATCCTTTCAGATATTACAAAGAACTTTGGTCCGAATACTGACCCCTGTGGTAGGCATGTATTTTCATTCAATACTGATTTGTGATCACTTATTTGCACAAACTTGCCTGTTTTTTAAGGTTGAACCAGCTTAAACCAACCTCCCTTTATGCTGTACTTTTAAAATTTAATGAATATGTTGAGATCAGCAGTATCAAATGCTTTTTTTGGTCTAAACATACTCCTACTGCTATTTTTTATTATCTCTACAATTTGTAATTTCTTCTGTTAGTCCCAGAGTTGTTACTCTGTTCGGTCTGAAACCGTATTGACTTTCTGTTAGTAGATGAAGCCTGTAGAGATCAGTTCTTCACATGCTTTATTGGTAACAAAACCTATAGAGTGCAGAGTCAGCTTTCTTTCATAAATCTTAATGTTTTCTTGGTTTTTCTTCAGCTTTTTCGGGGCTAAAAATACAGAGGTGAGGCTTTGGGAAGCTGCCTCGCTCAGCAGTTTCGATGCTTTTCTGGGTTAAAAATACTCTGTTTCCTCTTAGCCAGTCAGTCAGCTCAGATGGATCCACAGTCAGATGCTTTTTTTCCCGAAATATTGGGAGGTTTTCTAAAAGAAAATAAACATAACCCTAAAACCTTAATTAAGGACACAAATTTAATGCATTTTATTTAAAGAGAAATACAAAGACATATTAGTCTAATGACAACGTCAAAACGTCTACAGAGTAAATTCAGTCTTTGGAAATCTCTCTGTAATGAGAACGAACTCCCAGCCCTAAAAAGATGGGTCAGTGTTTCCACACGGACTCAGCAGTGAACCACAGTCCCTCAACACAATCACTCAGTTTCTTTCACATTTGTTTAAAATAACAGATTGATCACAATCTTTTTGGTTCAGTCTCAGCCTTGCAAGCTCAAATACTGCTTTAAAATCAAAACACTTTAAGATCCTACTGCACCACATCAGTTAGGCTACTTTATACAGAGCATCTGCTAAGGAGTACTCAATAATTATATTAAATATTTGGAAGCATAGAACCAGCAGCAGAAAAGCTGCAAAGTAACAAGCTGAAACATGCTATCACGTTTTTGTGGCACTAGTGGCCTTTGTTACAGTAATCCGACAGGAAATGTGCAGAAGGGGAAGTGGGGAAGAACCTGCAGTAGGGGTCTTATGGTCAAGAGCTGGACCCTAAACACCCTCCATATGTGGGGAAACGAGGACGTTTGGTCCCCATTTGTTGTGCTAATAGGACTTCGCATTCATCAACAACTTGACAGAGGTGAGAGCGTTGCACAACACAAGTAATTATCCGGCCGAAACACATGGTGCTAAATAGTAAAACATAATTTAATGAAACTTCGAGGCAGAAAAATTTTCCTCGAGGAATTTTAATAATTGATGTACTCAAATTATTTGATGAATCGTTACGGACCTATATTTAGCTTGTATTTGTTCATCCTCAGCCAGAACTATTCCTTAACTTAGTTCAGCCAGGTTGAAAAAAAAGGATTCATGTTCATAGTTCACCATCTAAATATTTTTAAACTAAGTTCAGCTCCAACTTGAACTTGTTCTTGTTTATTTTTTAAGTTTGTCTGGAATAAAGCTCATAAAATATTCTTTTATGAATTATGAATATGGATTTGTTTGAGTCTCTCCTGTTCTCTTTGTTCAAATAAACTATTTTATGACAGTTTAACTCCCAAACAGCTGCTGTCTTTGACATATTTTAACATTTTTAATAAACAGAAAACAACATTTTTTTTTAACTGAGGTCCCCTTATTCCCTTTATGACCATTAAATCAGCACAATGACCATTAGTATTACTGCACAGTAGAAGCTTCACAGTAATGGTGAAAAATGGTCAGGAATTGAATGCTGAAGTTTTCTTTGGTAAAATAAAACATACTCAGTGTATATCTTTTTATTATTCCGCAGCTATTGTGAAAATAAATTTAGCTCATCTGTTTATAATTCTGGTAGTGAGAATCAACCCACCATGATGTTCTTCTCCTTCTCCAGTAAAATCATTTTTTCAGCACATCAGCTGCCAAAATGTTCAGTTGTGCAAACTGAATATTTCTCTGCAGGTTTAAAACTACAAAGTACCTGCTCTTCTTTAGTCCGTCTTCCATCCATAAACAACAACGCATCAGAAATCAGGAGGCATGAAACATTTCTGTAAATTACATAACACCCCATAATGCAACGGTGCTTCACTCCTCCAGCCAGTACCCAGAAACAAGCAGCTTGAGATCCAGTCCAACCAGCATCAATGCAGCCTGACGACCCGCTGGGTTCTGTTCTGCTGGGTCCAATACACGGAGGCTCCCAGCAGGGTGTGCGTTGCTTCACTGGGTGAACGAAACTGCAAATGAGAGAAAAGAATGAATGTTTGAGTCTCAGAAGCCATAAAAACCTCTGGACTGATGCAAAACACATCTGGGGTTACAGCAACACCACGTGTCTGCTGCTGAACCGGGCCTCAGCTCCACAAACAAACCGAGCTCAACCTGACGGCAGCCGACCGGGCAGCCAGAACAAGTGAAGTTTATTTGTGTAGCACATTTCAGCAGCAAGGCAGTTCAAAGTGCTTTACATCATGAAAACATCAAGCAAGTATACAGCAAGTCATCAAACAAATATAATTCAAAAATACTGATCAGTGTTCCACTTACCACTAATCAACAGCAGCTCTAAACAGGGGGCTTAGCCTTGATTCAAAAGAACTCAGTGTTTCGGCTGTTTTGCAGTTTTCTGGAAGTTTGTTCCAGATTAGTGGAGCATAAAAACTGAAAGCTGCTTCTCCATGTTTAGTTCTGGTTCTGGGGATGCAGACCAGAACCAGAAGCCCTGAGTGGTCTGGAAGGTTGATACAACGACAACAGGTCTTTAATGTGTTGTGGTGCGAAGCCGTTCAGTGATTTATAAACTAGAATTTATAAACAGAGAAACTGAGATGTTTATGAGTATGATTAGGATGAGATACTATTTTGGGGTTTTTTCATCAGTGGTGGAAATGGCCTTCCGTATATTTTCGACCAGTTTTGGACACATTTATTTATTTCAGACAATAAAAAAGTAAAAACAGAAAAAAATAATAAAACAAATGGTCATGCCAACTGACATGCAATTTTACACAATTTGTTCGAAGAGGAGCGGGTAGAAGATAAAGGATGTTATGATTTCCTGCTCCTCTCGTACACATCAACATGCAATCATTTAAGTCTTCCCAGATAAACCCTCGAAGTATTCCCACATTAGATCATGCTTAACCTCATCATTTAATATACAATTATTTACACATTATGTAGTCATATCAACTAACTATTAACAGCATCAGTGCCATTGGTGTTGATCTGTTTTCTCTGAAACCATATTAACAGTCTGTCAGTACGTTATGCTTTACAATGAAATTTTCCAACCTTTTATTGAACACCTTTTCTGGTATTTTAGAGAACTGACAAAGTAGGAATACAGGTCCATAATGACTAAAAATGTTTTTTGCCAGATTTAAGTAATGAAATAATTTTTGCAGTTGTATTTGGAAATGATCCAGTTATGGATGATACGGTACAGATGTAGGCCAGTGGGTCTGCAATACCATCACTTACCTCTTAATAAGTGTCATGTTAATTCCATTCCAGTAAATTCATTTTTTGTTCTTACGTTTACTGACTGTTTCAATCATTCCTTTTTTGTCCACTGGTTTCAAGTACGTTGAAGATGTAGTTCTTGCGCCATAATTTTCCAGAGTTTCCCCATCCTGTAGGTTCAAGTTGTTTATTTGTTCTGCTAATTTATAAAATATTCCTTAAACCCATTCACTATCTCAGCCATTTCATTCAGGGTTTGTCATAATAAAAATGTATTTATTATCAGGCTATATAATGTTTTTCATATTCCTTTAATGTTTTGTTTGGGTTTTTTCTCATGTTTTTGAATAATATTCCTTCTTACATTTCATCAAAGTACTAGTTAATTAATTTTTATAGGTTTTATATTTCTGCTCGGCTTCCAAAGTTCTATATTTTATAAATTGTTTATATAGATTATTCTTTTTTTTTTACATGCATTTCTTAATCCTTTGGTAATCCGTGGCTTTCGTCTGTAACTAAAAAGGACAGTTGGACAGTTTATGTCACATTAACATTTTTCAGAAATATCTCAAAAGCTTTATCAATATTGTTTTCTTCATACAAAGCGTTCTGGTTCTGTGATAGGAAAGCAATTCTTAATGCGCTCATTGAGTCTTCTGACATTATTTTATATATAGTGTTCATGGCCTCATCTGCTTTTCTGCAGACCCCTTCCAGGATCGCAAACACTTTTTGAGACCATTTTCAAGTGATAGTTGATAATGGCATAATGCAAGTTTGCCCTTTCAAAGACCAAAAACTGTGTTTTGTAAAAAAAAAAAAAAAACCACTTAACATTATCACTATTATTTAATTTTTCATTTTATTTCCAATCTTATTGTTTTATTTCATTATTTTTCTATTTTTTGTATTTATTTAGTAATTTTTTTATTTGCCATCTGTTTTTTTTTCTATTATTTTCCATATTCTGTATTTATTTAGTAATTGAGTTATTTTAAATATCCACAATAAAACAAGACCACCAAAAACAATGAATAAAACAAATAAAAACCACACACAACCAAAACCATAAATGAAATGGATGACATCTCTGTAAAAAAAAAATTACTTTTCAATAAATATTAATCATCTAAATGGAAGTTATTGAGTTCATTTAAATTTATCATGCGATTAACTGATTAATTGCCTATTGCAACAGAGCTGCACTGCTTTGGTTTCTGACGTATTTCAATAAAAATGAAACTCTCCCTGTAATCAGTCCCATCCCCATGTTTAAACCGAAGGAACAAATCCAGACTCAGATCTTTCCAGCCTTGTTTTGTTGGACCTGAGCTGAACCTTTATTTATCTCGATGCTCGTTTGGAAACAAACGTATAAAAATGAGTTTTAATAGCAAAGCTTTCTGCACAACAGACGAGCTGAAATGTGTTTCAGGCTTTTTGGATCTACAGAAATACTGGAGCTGCTTTTGGGAAACCAGATGGAGAGTCCAGATGATCTCAACATTACAGGGAAACCACACACACACACACACGCAGGGCTTCAACAACAGAAGCCCTTCAGTTTCTTTATGTTCAGAGAGAGTTGGCCCGAAGCCCGGATCCTGTTTCTCACTAATTACGGGTCCAGGAGTTAAACTGTGGCAGTGACGCGGAGTCTGTAGACGCACCAGTGGAAGCTGGAGGAAACAAAGGGCCTGACTTCCTCTGACAACTGTCAGAGGAAAGGCTGCAGCTTCTCACCTGCATCCTGCAAGCTCAGCTCAGAACGCCGGTAAATAAACCCAAGATTTATTGTCGTCTAATCTACTATCTCAGCCTGTTTTCTTCATGGTTTTACACCCACGCTTTCAAAGATGAGATCAAATGTTATTCTAAAAAAAAAAAAAAAAAAAACTGATGCAGGAATAAATGAAGCTGAAGACAAAAGTGCATCCAGACGCTCAGCAGCAGGACCTGGTCTCTCCTACAGGCTCCAGCCAGAACGGGTTCCCTTCCAACCAGAACATCCAGTTGAGTTCATGGATCCTGCTCCAGAGTCCAGCCAGCCTCACTTCTTTCTCTCAGTCTCTGGCTTGTTGCTGACGTTATTGGTGACATTTTTAATGATTGTTTCTGTTCTTCAACAAGCTTTTCTTACCCATCCTTTTATTTCATTAAGGGTGGCTCTGTGCACAAATCACAGAGGCACCCTGGATGGACCAATACATCCCTTCTGGCCCGGGAGCACCTTGGGATCTCCCAGAATGAGCTGCACTGGGAGAGAGATGTCTCCCAGCTGGACCTGGTCTCTGATGAGCAGCAGTTTCTTATTAAAGCTGCAGTGTGTAACTTCAATGAAAAACATGGGGTTTTTTTTACCCAGCGGGACTTTACAGCAGAACTGTCATTTAAAGTGTAAACAGGTCACAGGAAGTTGGACTTTACCCGACAGAAACGATATTTTGAATCATTTTAGTTTTTCAGGTAATCACAGTTGGAATTTGCTGATATTTCCCCAGAACGTTCAGCTCAGAGTCCCACTCCAGACTCTGAAAGGAGTTTGAACATTTCACAGGCTCAAAGTTTCATCGCCACATGAACAGTTTATACATCTAAACAGGTTTTTCTGTCTACTTTCACCCAGCGTGTCTCCCACTGCTGTCGGACCCATAGTTTTCTGTCCACTCAGCTCAGTGCAGAGAGACACACCCAAACTCATCAACTCCCATTACATGTCAGCCTTGAAGCAGATTTTCCAAACAGGAACAGATCTCTTTAACCTGCCGGATCTCCAGCATACAACACTGTAAACTCATGAAAATGTTCATGTGTTTCCATCAGAAGGTTCTGACAGTCAGACTTCAAGATTTACTCGATACAACTTCTAGTTTTCACACAGTGACTGTCTGTGTGAAGCTTTGAGGCTGCCTGATGAAAAAAGGGCTGATCTGAGAAAATGTGGGCATCACCATGGCAACCAGTCGCCGCTTATTGGTTAAAGGTGACATTAGTAACATTTTAATAAGAATCTATCTAGCTATCTATCTAAAACATTAATATTTAAAAAGTCTAGTACTATTTACAACTGTTTCAGTAATATTTAATGTTTTAATCAGAAAATAGTTATGATTTTTTTTTTTTTTTTTTTTTTTTGTGTACATAATAAACAACTATGGCAATACAAACTTTGTTTAGGCGTATTTTAGCTTAAATAAATTCCACCAGTTTTATTTCTAACAGTTTGTTTTTTGAGGCTAGTTTTTCTGTTATGGTAGCTGTAATTTTGGGGCTTCCTTTCAGATGTTTCATCAGATTTTATGAGCTTTTCTCTCCCTTGGAGTCTTTTATTTTGAATCTCAGCTCCTGCTCCCCGTTATCCCCTCTCTCCTCCGTCTGTGACGCTGAGTCTCCAGGCGCCTCCTCCTCCTCCTCCTCCAAACATGGCGCCGGCTCGCTGCTGGGCTGCCTCCCCGACCGACGACGCAGAAAAGGAGAGAAAGAAGCGCAGAAGAAGCGGGTAGAAACTCGCCTTTAACGTCTTTTATAACCTCTTTTCAAACGTGCGCCACCCCACGCTGTTTGGTGAGATCCGCGGCAGACTTTACGCGCAGCCTGTTTGTTTGGAGACGTTTGCGCGTCAGGCTGTGTGCGTAACGGGGATCTCACCTGTCCGACGAAGGTAGATTTCACTCCGTTTGTTGTAGGATGTGAATCTCCCTGATTTTCCCGATTACGGAGCAGAGAGGCGGATATCTGGGGGGGGAAACATGCGCAGCCCTCTGAGGAGCAGGACCACAGGCGCAGCAGAGGAGTGAGACTTTGCACGGAGGAAAAAACAAGTTTTCCACTCTTCCAGGATGGATGGAGAACATTCTGCTCTGTCAGGAGTTGAGAGGGAAAGAGAGAGGCTTCCACCAATTTACACCAGCTCCCCTCCTGCTGTAAGCAAACCCTCCTTTTCTCTTCATCTACGGACAGATGTTAGAAATATTTGGGGGATTTTTCTGACAGATGTTTCAGCAGGTAGCTTCTGATCAGGTGAAAAAAAGCTCATTAACCTGTGAAATATTGAAAGTTTTAAACAGTTCTTGTCTGTTTTGTAAGAAAATCTTCTCTAATTGTTTTATTTGTAAAAACAAAACAAAACAAAAAAAAAAACCTGCAGCCATGCACTTCAATCATTTCCACTGGTTCCATTTAAAAGCATCACATCCCTGCAGAATCACCCATTAAAGGAAAAACACAACATGTTATGCAACACATAATTATACTGCAGCCCAACCACAGCAAATTACAGAGTTATTATCATGTTTTGGGACAAATTTTACTGCAGATCCTCCATTTGATCCTGAAACATCACTTTGAGCTGCTCTTCATCGTCTCAGTTTAGTTCATGTAAAGTTTTGTCTCGGTTTGAACTCGCTGCTGAGTCAAGTCAGTCGTTTTCCTCTCTGTTTTACGTAACGCCTCGCAGCATCAGCCCTCCAGCCGTGTCAGTGATGTAATCAGCCCGATCTTTGGTCATCCGTCTCACTTTGGAGCAGAGAGGTGGGTTTGCGCCGCAGGCCGGTTGGCTGAAGTCATCTCCATTGTGTCAGGGGGCTGGAATGTGCACATCGGATGGTTCTGACCCATAAACAGGCTTTCACTGCTTAGACTCTTTCTGCTTGGGTCTGGAAAGGCCATAAAGCGGCTCTGATCCTGATCGGGCTGCAGACGAGTTCTGGTTGAAGATGAGTTGAAGGAGGAAAAAGTGTTTGAATCACCAACCAAACAGTGGAAGAGAGCTGAGAGTTAGGGTCATTAAAATAGTTGTTATCCATAAGCATGATGGATGGATGGACTCTCCATCCACCATCAAACGATGGATGTTGTTCTAAATGAAGGTTTAATCAGCAGAAAACGTTTTAAACTCAGTTTACAGATATTTGCTGTATTGTTTTGCTAGGTAGACATATTTATCTGATGAACTCTTCTTGAGACATTAAAGGGTATTTTAGGCGTTTGTGGTGAGCTCTTCTTTGACTCCTGGACTGAATGGTTGCAGGGTAAAAGAAAACTGAACAGTCTGTTGTGAAAATAAGGCCAGTAAAGGTATTTTTATCCACTTAAAGGGGCAGTATTATGTGTTTTCTAGGCACATAGAATCATTTCATAGTACAATCCAGTAACTATGTTACCTTCAGCTGTTACAAAATTGCTGTTTATATCAAATATGACTTTAAAAAAAATTTGACTTCATAATTTAATGCCCTGAAATTGGGCCTCTATCTCTTTGATGAAACTGAGAAGTGGCTCGTATGATGAGATCAGCAGATGCGCAGTTCCACCAGGTGTTTGCTAATAGCTGCTGGCTAGTCTGAAGGAGCCGGGGATGGGGGTTGCAGGGGAGGGGGGCTCTGAGGCAGAAGCTCAGAATCTTAGAAACTGCAGCTCCGAGGAGGAGCTGTATCCACCCAGGCATTTAATACTGCTTCTTTATTTTTTCAAAACATGGATTTGAAGTGATTCAACTGGTGCAAAATGTCTTCTTACATCTACTTGGCGTAATAACCATGTTTTGTTGGATTATCCACCCATTCCTGGGTTTATCATAGAGGCAACAGATCCAAACCAGAAGTTTCCTTCTCTCCAAAGGGAGGCATCCAAGAGAATCCTAATCTGATGCCCTGGCCTCCTAATCTGACATGTTTTGATGAGCAAAAGCAGCATTTTAAGGCAGAGTTTGGACACCCTGCAGAGGAAGCTTATTTCAGCCTCTTGTATCCAGGATCTTGCTCTTATTTTCATGATTCAAATCTCACGACCCTTCCAACCCTCATGAGGTGGGGGTTGGAACCAGAAATTAAGTTCACCACCATATTAACTTCCTGTTCCATTTCATTCATTTTACCATCACTGGGGGGGGGCTGGTGCCTATCTCCAGCAGTCATTAGGCAGGTCTCCAGTCCATCACAGGACATGTTTTTGAACTGTGGGAGGAAGCCGGAGTATCTGGAGAGAACCCACGCATGCACAGGGAGAACATGCAAACTCCATGCAGAAAGACACTAGGCTGGGATTCGAACCCAGGACCTTCTTGCTGCAACTGCTCCACTGTGCAGCCCAGTCTTTTTGTTGCCTCAGTCTTATTTATCTGTTTGGTGAACGTCTTTGTCCACATAGGATAGTGGTCACATCAATGCTTGTTCTTGTGTTTGTGTGGTTTGAGTCTGACTCTTATTTTGAAGTAAAACAGGAAGTAGTTTTTGAATTTTATCTCAGTGTTGTGACAGCGGTTTATATGGCAGTATGTTGTGAGAATACGGTGGCTACCTGTTCCCCACTGATGTTTTAATCTGTCTCAGAGTTTCCTGTTGGTGCAAAATTAAAGGAACATTTCACAGTTTTAAGTAATCTGGACTCAGAATGTGCTCCTGTTATTCAAAATCTGAAATACACCGATGGATCAAACCAGAACCAGATTATTCTGCACTGAACCAGAACAGTTTGAGATCTATGAAACCTTTTATTCTGTTTGTGAGAACACAATTGATTATTTCACTGTTTTTAGCATTGAAACCATCTTAAATTAGTTTAAAAAGAAATCTCAATATATTGACCGGTTGAGCCAAGTCAGAATTGTTCTGTGCAGATGAACATTTTCAGATCTATGAAACTTTATATCCACACATTTATCGTGACAGCTCTTGTACTTTTGACAGTGGGTTTTATTTCTACAATACAGGATTAACTCCTACCTGAGTTGCAGGTAGTGAGTCTGTCTCTGCTCACACAGTGGGTCGTTTTACAGCTTCCAGTTATTTTTTATGAGAAAATATAGGATATTCTAGCTGTTAAATTTAGTTGCAGCTTTTAATAAACAGGCGGAGATTGAACTTTTTGCTGTTCTGCTTTTTAAAGAGTAACAGTGAAAGTCTAACAGGCTGATCTTTTCTTGCTCATTAATAAGGCTACCTGCTCATGTAGCTAGCCTGCAGTCTGCTTCTTTACAGATTTGCTGCTTATACTTTGTCAGTAAAAATGCTGAGCTTCTTGCTGTTTTTCAGTTATAGATTAACGCTGGAAGTGTAACAAGCATATTATCTCATTCAGTAGTAAGGCTGTGTGCTCAGGTAACTAGCCTGCAGTCTGCTCCTTTACAGATATGCAGCTCATACTTTTCAAGAAGGCAGGATGTGTAATTGTACTTTTTAACTTTTTAAAATCTTGATGATATTGATCAGAGGCGTCAAAATCATTTTCATTTCAGGCCATATCAAGATCATGAGTCTCCTGAAAGGGCCGGTTGTGGCAGAATGTATTGATAAAGCTACTCGTTAACAAACTTAAAATATTCCAGCTTTCTCTGAATTCGATGAGTACTTCTAAAAATGTTGAAATAATTTGGCATTATACCAATTAAAACTGATTTGATTTGACCGATGAAATGATATTTGAGAACACAACTGTGATTTTGAAGTTCTGTTTCTGTGGCTCGAGAGTCGAGAGGGCCACAGAAATAGTGAAGGTGGACCTTGAGTTTGACAAATGTGATATGGATAGTTGTTGGTTTACAGTATTTCAGTCATTCCTTCCAGTTTAAATAAAAGTTTTCATGTTGATTTTAAAATAAAATAATAAATTTTGTAAATTTGACTGATTGATAATTTGAATTTTGTTATTAAGCAACCTGAACTCAACAGGTTTCTGAGAAAAACTGATCACATTGACTAAATTCTTGGCTGAAAAGCCGTAAATGATGTTAAAGCAGCAGACCCACATCTGTCCTCAACAATGTCTAATTGGACCAGTCTGGTGACTTGGTTGTGGTTCTCAGTCTGCTCCAACACTCATTACATCAACATTTTCACTACAATGAGTCTGTGTTTTGTCTCGACTCTCAGCACTCATCTATTATTCCTCCAAGAAAGACCAGTGTTGGCCTAATTCTGTCAGAACTGGTACCAGACCGATTCCAGACTTGTGGTGAGTAAATCACTAGAAACAGCTCAGACCCACTTAGATTTGACGAGCCATTTCTGACCAAGTCCCATCTAAAGTGCTGGAAGAGGATCCAGCCAAACGGTCTGCAGAGCCAGACCGTTTCCTCATCACATCCGAGCCCGGGTCAGCCCACACCTGCTCCTTTGGTGTCAGAACTCAAGGAAAACACGGCGGCTCTCAGATGTACCAACTCCAACCTGATGAAGGTCTGCGGTCGCACATGTTGGAGACATTTGGAGCCATTTTTATGTGCTGCTTTTAGGCTTGAAGTGCGTTGGATTAACAGCTGAACTTGTGTGAAATATTCAGAAAAACATCCAGTTCTCCTCAGAAGTGAAGAGGATGGATTCATTCTGAACAAACGTCGGCCAGACGTGCGCTCTGGGACTGTTTTCTGGATGCGTCGTTGCCATATATGTTTTACTTTTCCCACAGATCACCTACTCAGCAGTTGTGGGTGGGTGTGTGATGTGCATAATGACAGAGTGGTGTGGCTTCACTGAGAAAGGACGCAATTATAACCACATCACTTGTCCAGGATGGTTATGCAAGAAGCCAGCTTTAAATGGCAGAAACTGGCTGCAGTCGTCTCAAGGATGATTTAGTGTTTAAAACCTGCACAGGAGAGAGGAAGTTCTGCAACATGAGTGGACAAATCTGGTTTTATGGCCGTTAAAGGAAGCTTCTCCTGAATGACTCCCACTTCTAACATGATTGGGGTGTAAAAGGAAGGCTGTTTCCCCACCTGATAGTCCGGTAGACTCTGTTTGATTGGGAACCAAAACTGCAACATTTGTTCCACTTCCAGCTGCTGCGGTTCTCTTCCTCTCTGCTCTGAGTCAAACCAACCAAACCCTTTGAGCAACCTGTTCCCCTCCTCGCCTGTGGGGGCGCTGCACCAAGAACCACTGAAGGAAACAACATGAAAACCTCTGAAGTCACTGAGCGCAACTTCCTTCTTCATGAAATGTAAACAAAAATGGAGCGGCGTCAGATTTTAGCAGTTGGAGGATTTCTCTTTTGTCTCTAGCGAAAGACCACGAGCCATTTCTCCCGCTTGCGCGTTTGTTTTGGTTGTATTTACCCAGAATGCCCTGCTCTGTAGTCCGCTTCCTACTTCTGGAGTGGTGCCAAGTCCGCTTGGCGTTCACAGATTCATTCGAACCGCACCAGAGTTCACTTCAACCGAACCCAGACCGAAGTTAGTAGGCGGACCAGAGTTCGATTACACATTCACACCTCCCTAGACGAACCGGACTTTCTAGGCAGATGGACTGGAGTTTGATTAACGTGGAATAAACAGGGCTGGTGGGAATGCAGCCACAGAGTCCTGAAGGAAATGTTGATATTTACAGTAAATGCCTTTTAAACTTCAGAGCAAGATAAAAACTATCAGGAAAACATATAGGTATGATACGTTTGCTGAAAGTTGCAGAGATGACGAGGATCGGGGATCACAACCACCCACAAATACTTGAGACCCCCCTCTAAAACTATAGAACTGTTTATTTTAATGCTTCAAGCACCAAAATACACCTTAATATGCACTGAAAGGAATATACTCCAATATAATATACTCCATCCTCACATTACTCTTATCACGCACAGTGGAAACTGCCCGAGCACTAGCCTACTAGCCTACTGCAGAAGCTAACATCTACAGTCTTCCTTGATGCTACTGTTGGCGGTGCAGCCAATCAGCAGCAAGGAAAATTAATGGTGCTGCAGGATTGGCTGCTTTCCAAACGCCTGCCAATGATGTATCAAGTAACATTGAGCTGAGGTATTTCAGCGTCCTTCGTTTTCTTTCCAATATTTTAGATATGCTCTGGGAAATAATCCGATAACAGGTGAATTTCCCAGCAAATACTCTAGCAAGTAGGCGGGGGTCTACTGTAATACACCAAATATGGTCACTGAGGACAATAAATGCATAGCCAAAAGGTTTTCTATGATTTTATGTGCAGAAGTTGCATGTGTTTAAGTTGAAATATAATATCCTACCAAATATTGCATCCAAGCAGTCCTTTGATATATTGCACACATTTAATTTGTGATGTCAACTGTGATTTAATATATTATTCAGCTCTAAGACATATTTTCCTACATGTTCTTAAATGAACAGGTGTCTGTTGAAATATTTACTGAGAAACTGTAGATATTGTGCTTGTTTCTACGTTTATGACTGCAGCTCCTGCGTTATGTTCATGAATGATCAGCATTCTGCAGTTTATCTGCAGGTTTTTCAGCTGGTGTGAAGGAAGAATTAGCATTGTGATGGCTCTCTGCTAGCAGGACCGGCTGAGCACAGGTAGACTGATGAACTGCAATGTAGAGATAAAGTTTGCACGGCATTAAAAAGCAACATGTTAAGACAAAGTTTTACAAAGTTAAATCTTATAATTTATTTTAAACAATAGAAACATTTCAAATTGCTTATTATCAGATGCGCTGATCAGTCGGCCAATGCATCATCTTTAAATGCATCCAAGCTAATCTACCGGCGTGCATGTTGATGCACTTATATTTAGTTGAATAAAAAATCTGATCAAAGTTTCGAACATTTACAGGACTTCTTGAAATCCTTCATTTTCTGCTGCTGTTAAACATCTGGCACATTTTTACTCTTTTATGTGTTAAAGTGCTTTGAAGAAAAAATCTGAATCAGCAGGTCAGTCTTGAAAGAAAAAACAGAAATCTGTATTAGCATGGGGAAGCCTGATTGGTGCATCTTTAATGTTTAATGATAATATAGGAGGAGTTACGCAGCGCTGTAAGAGTTAAACTGTTTCACTTGTTGTTTAGTAAGAGCAAGATGATGTTGGTGCTGTTATGAGGGAAAACCGCCTGCCCCACCAGCCGGCCCACGCTATGGTTTGGGTATGTCGGTATTTGGAAACCTGTCAGTGACTAGTCATTAATCTAAAAACCAAACCTGATACATGAGGCTGGTTGTTTCTTTCTTTTTGCTCCAGAGACTGGAGCACATTAGCTGTGTTGTCCTGTTAATTAGCTGTTTGTTCCTCAGTAACTCGTAGGTTTGTTTGATCCTTCAAACACTGTGACATCTGGCTCTCCTCTCTAACATCTGCTTTAACTTGTGAAAATAATGTAACACAATAGACAAAAATATGAAGGAATGTGCACATTCTGGTATTTTAAAGAAAACAAAAAACAGTAAAAAAGGAGCTCATCCATTGGGCTGTTTGTGTTTATTAGTGAAGGTCATTAGCTGTGCAGTTACCTTGTAAATGACTGATACCAACAGTTATTTTCAAAATCAACCCACAGTATCACCTACGGAAGAGGATTAGGGCCACAAAAAAAATTAATGAATCTGACTTTAATCTAAATTCTAACTTTTTCTCATAATTCTGACTTTAAACTCAGAATTTTGACTTTAATCTCAAATTCTAAACTTTTTCTCAGAATTGTGATTTTAATCTCAGAATTGTTTTTTTCTCAGAATTCTACTGAAGAAGTGAGAATTTTTTTATTTTTATTTATTTATTTTGGAGGCTCTAATCCTCTTCTGTAACCACCAGTGGTTGTTGGACCGCAGTTTTTGACCCTTGACTTGAGGAGTGTTCCCTCTCTTCGGCCTGCTTACTGGCAGGGTGCAGCAACAGGTGGAGGAGGTGGAGTGCTGCTTGGTGACACCATTAAAACCTCAGGAACATTTTGTTGGTTCTGAAATGGTAATTGTTTAAAAAAGTGGGTTAACTTTGCTCCCGGAACCCATCCTAAGCGCAGTTAATAATCTGAAAACACAACCTGAGGCTGATTTTAAGAGACTGGTTGAGTTTCTCTTTATTTGTTCTTTGTCTGAGCTAAGATTGGGTCTAATGAGCTTAATTGAGTTTAATAACACAGGTTTTCTGCAGCAGGTCTGCAGTGGGCTGTTTATATTACTGTTGGCCATGAACTTTATTCATGTTCAGTCTGACTTTTGCTGCTGTCCCTGAACACAACGCTTCAGGTTTATGTGTTTCTTTGTGCACATGTGTGGGATTATAGCTCTAAGGAGCGCCTGTTCTGCATCTGTTCAGCTCTGAACCTCTTCCTTTGCTCTCTGCTCTCTATATTTTCTTTAATTTCCACTTCTTCCCTCGTTTCCTGAATTACTCGCTCTTTCTCATATCCTTCTCTTCCTGCACCGCTGTCCTCTTATTTTCAGTATTCTTGTCCCTTATCCTCTCTGTCTTCTGTCCATCCCACTTTTCTTCCTTCATTCCTTCTTTTTTCATCCTATAATTTCCATCTTTCTCTCTTCCCGCTGCACTCGTGGCTCTTCTGCTCTGGAACCCGTCTGATGCAGAGGAGCAGAGTGTGATTAATCATAGAGAACATTCAGTAAATGTTGGGATCATGTGTTTAGTTTTGGTTATGTTCTCATTGTCTGTTCATGCAGCCCAGAGTCTGGACCTGTTTAGGAATCTGCCGTTCTGCAGGAAACCTCAACATGAGAGAATGCAGAGAGTCACTTTATCGACTTTATTAGTCCAATAAAGACCTGAGAGACGGCAGCTACTCACTCATTAGTTGGAACGTTTGTCAGGAGAGTTCATAAAATAAATCAGCAATTACGGATTTTTTCCAGGATAAACTGGTTATAAACCAACCTCTCATTTATTAGATCTTCATCAAAATTAGATATACAGTTGTTGAAGTTGGGATCACTGTTGCCTTGCAAGAAGAAGGTCCTGGGTTTGAATCCCCACCTGGGATCTTTCTCTATGAAGTTTCCATGTTCTCCAGTGCATGCAGGGGTTCTCTCTGGGTACTCCGGCTTCCTCCCAAAGTCCAAAAAAATGACTGCTAGCTTAACTGGTCTCTCTAAGTCAGGACTGTCCAAACTTTTTGTTACATGGGCCAAAATATTCACCTCAAGAGTATTTGTGGGCCGAAAAATAAAAGATTTTTTTAAAATCTAACATCACAAAAAGATTTATTGAGAAGTTTTTTCCTGCTTTATTAAGCTCATGCTTAATAAACTAAGCATGAAATATTTATAAAACAGTAAGATTTTTATGTAGGAAAGGAATGTGTAGATCCAAAACTTCAAAAGGGTTTCGCATGTTTTCCTTATTGAAAGAAAGGCAACCACTTTACTCATTTATTTTATTTTGGGCTCGATTGAAGAAAACTGGAAAAAATGCAGTTAATTTTCAGCAATAAAAACATGCTTTAGGTCATTCTTCTTGCTGTATTTAGCAAAGTTTTAATGTAATTAAAAGCAGATTTGGGTGCACCAAAGTCTGCATTAATGTACAAGTCAACGGGTAGATGTGGTCCTATCTCGCATGAAATTAAAGGGAAAGCTGAAAGCTTGATTATTAAAATTGAATACTTTGTGTTGTGTCTGAGATTTTTGTTGGAAGATTTTAATTTGTGGGTCAGAGTTTGGAAAAATAGTCTCCAACTGCATCAACTTTTTAGCATCATCACTCTGACTTTTTAGCACCTTTTAAATTTTTATATTTCACTACCAAACCATTGCGTTTGTTTGTCAGGAGGGTTTTACAGGTTAGAAGTCACATCAAAGGTGGAAAAAAGTTATGAAATGACTCAGACTCTTTTTATATAATGAAAACCTTGGACTATAACCAGAGTCTGAACATTTTAGACCCTCTGTGTTTGAGATGCATTCAGAGAAATTGGTGGACTGGGTATAAACTACTGAAAGGCTGCAGGTGTATTCAACTTGTTTTTATTAATTTGCACTCCGTCATCTGTGGATCCTGTAATTTGGGGTTTTGTCATGAAAGAACATTAAACAGAATTTTGTTCCTCACGGCAGGTTTTGGGACGAGGACCCAAGCAGCCATTTCCATCCCTAGGAACCTTCATCTCCACGCTAAGCCAGAGGAGGGATGCAGGAGGGCGGGGCTTTGCTGTCGGCATCGGGGGCACCCTGACCGGCTCGGTGGGGATCAGGCACAGTGAGTTTACAGCGACATATTTTTACATCAGAGACACTAGTATCCCTTCTGAGAGTTCTTGCTTGAGTAGGGCATTCAGCTGGAATCAAAGGTGTTCACCTCCAAATTGCACCTAGGCTTGGCTGTGCTGGTTGCTGGGAGACCAAAGGAAGAAGCCTGTCTTTCAGGCTGTTAAAGAAGCACCTTGGCATAATTTTTTCCTGTGAAGGAGAGCAGCAGTCTGAAGGAAGAGCTTCATGTTCTAAAGGTCCAGAGAGGTTAGGCCTCAGTTCTGCAGCTGTGCCTGAACATCAGCTTCCTTTGACTATATCAGAGGGACAAAGTTGGAGGGGCAGGACTGAGATGATTTGGACACGTTTGAAAGATGGAAAGTGGACATTTGAATCATGTGAAATTTAGAGCTGCTTCTCCCATCACATTTGAGACTTCAGGCTTCATGATAGGGTGATGTTTCTGATGCCGTCATACGATCATTGATCTCTCTAAGGGTTCATTCCCACCAGCCCTGTTTAGTCCACTTTAATCCAACTCTAGCCTTGAACGTCCAGTTCGTTTGGGGAGGTATGAATGCATAAACGAACGCTGATGCGGACCAAAAAGCGAACTCTGGTCCGCCTACAAACCTCGGTTTCGGTTCAGTTGAACTGAACTCTGGTGCGGTTCAAATGCATATGTGAACGCCAAGCAGACCGATGACCCCTCCAGAAGCAGGAAGCGGACTACAGAGCTGAGCACTCTGGGTAAATACAACCAAAACAAATGTGCGAGTCCAGCGCTAGCGGGAGAAATGACTCGTGGTCTTTTGCCAAAGACAAAAGAGAAATACTCCAGCCGCTAAAATCTGACGCCGCTCCATTCATGAACAAGGAAGTTGTGCTCAGGGTCTTGTTCAGAGGTTTTCGTGTCGTTTCCTTCAGTGGTTCTTGGTGCAGCGCCCCCACGGGCGAGGAGGGGAACAGGTTGCTGAAAGGGCTTGGTTGGTTTGACTCAGAGCAGAGAGAAAGAGAACTGCAGCAGCTGGAGATGGAGGAAATGTTGCCTCTTTGGTGCCCAGTCAAACCGAGTCTACCGGACTATCACCCTAAGTGAAGGACCTGATCCCTAACCAGAAGATTTGCTTCATATTGTTTGGACTTTTTTTTTTTTTTTTTCAGGTACACTCTGACTTTTTACAAATCTTCTGCTTTTTTATGTGATTAGACAGAAGTTTAGCTAACATGAACCCCATGCATGTTTGAAGATGCTGAAGCCTCCCAGTGATTGGCTGATTGTAAAGAAGACTGACTCTGCTGTGTTTTCTTCCAATAGTTAAACAAGCAACACTTTGACCTCCTGTGATTTTCCTCCAGAAGGTTTCCAGCAGATGTTCCCAGTAGAGCAGCTCCTCACCAACAGTCTGACCTGGTCTTGTTCTCTCAGAGACAACCTGTTGTGGGTCCCATCTGAGATGTAATGATGTGTTACTTCCTCTGTTTACAGTATGCCTGATGTATGCACTCAGAATGCAAGTTGCATGGGAGGAAGAGGAGGAAAAAGCTTTGTGTGGCCGCTGATTCTAACAGGATAAGACGCATAACTCAGATTTCTGCTGATTTGCTGCAAACTTCTTTTAAATTTTGGTTTCTGCGTTGAAGCAGCAGAGGTGCTGGTGAAGAAGCAAACGTCTCGTCGGTTCTGAGTCATTGCGAGTGTTTTTACATTAAGGAGGATGTTGGTTCTCGTAAAAGGCGAGGTTATTTCTGACTGCCATGAGAACAGAGACCCAGCGGAGCGCTCATCAGCCAGCTTTGTCACCACGACTACTGATGCCAGAATAATTATGCGAACCTCCACCCCAAATGAAAACCATATGAAAGGAAAACACTCGACACACACACACTCATACGTACACAGGATGCTGCAGCATTCCTCGACCCTGTTACAGTCGTCAAGTCTGCTGGATAATCACAGTTTCAGGAGGTTTCTGTTTCCTTTTTGATTTTCCCAAGTATGGTTTTTGCGTTCTGAGGCCGAGCTAATCAGAGGTTCATCTTGAGCTTTGGGTCAGAATCAGAAAACACTGACACATGAAAGGATAATTTACTTTTATCTCTCCCATCACGGATGCTTTTGCATCAACGCTGCATGCAAAAAGCTTATAGTGGAGAAAAATCACTAACACTTCTTAAAGGTGCAATATTGTTTAAAAAAGACTTCTTTGAGCTTTCCATCATGTTATAATGTTATTCCCTCATCAAAAACATACCTGGAGTGTTGCCTCGATTCTTTCATGCATGTTTTAGAAATCCCTTAATCTCCCATGGCAACCATTCAGCTGTGCAAAACACTCAGGTTGACCTAGCTCTATCTTCGAGTCGCAGCTCCTCTTCGGAGCTGCAGTTTCTAAGCTTCCGCCTCACAGAGCAGCCCTCCCCTGCAACTTTCTCACTCAGCTCCTTCAGTCTAACCAGCAGTAACTAGCAAACACCTGGTGGAACGAGCTACTTCTCTGTGCGACGCTGGTAAAAACGTTGTGAAAGGGCTACTAGAGGAGTGCTGTTTCGGTGATTTTCAGCAAGAGCAGAACTTTAAATTCAAATTTGAAAGTCTCTGTGTTTCCCTGTGATGGCCTAGAGACCTGTCCAGGGTGTCCCCCGCCTCTCGCCCAGTGACTGCTGGAGATAGGCACCCCTCCGCCCCCACTGCCTGAAGATCCTACAAACAACCACATCTATCATCAACGATTAATATAGAGCTGCACAATATGTCTAATTGCAGTCATTGTTGCAATATCTGTGTGTGCAGTGTCACAAAAGACTGGTTGGTTGTAGCATTTGGTAGGATATTCTGTGTTATGCATTCACGCTCTGCGTAGTAGTGATGTATTAAGGTCGTTGAACGTACAGTAGACCCTGGGCTAGTCACGGTTCAGTAGTGGCAGATTTTTCTGTCTGTAAGCTGAGACACCTGGTAGCAGTGCTAGTCGATACGCTATTGGCTGGTAGTTGCAAAGCAAATCCAGGAGCACCGTTCATTTTCCTTGGCACTGATTGGCTGAATCCCCAATAGCTGAGATAAGGAAGACTGTAAACATTAGCTTCTGCGGTAGCGTTAAGATGGTTTCCACTGTGTATAATATGGTATATTTGGTGTTTGAACTATTAAAACAGGCAGTTAGAAGCGTTTTTAGAGGAAATCTCAAGTGTTAGCTGGTGGCTATGGTCCCTAACCCTAACCTAACCCCTGCGAATACCAGAGGTTCATGGTAGGTTGTCTTTACAGCTGAGGTGCTTCTGTAGTGAGCTCATGGAGAGTGGTGAACACACCATGTTATGGTAATTTTCCTGAATTTTACAGCTCTAGATTTCTATGAAGAAGATGCAGAGTAAAAAAGAACCAGAGACTTGGAAAAATGCTATGTAGTTGGTTGCTATGGTGATTGCCGCCTGAAAAGCGGGCCCCTCTGGATGAACCCTGAGTGCTAGAAGCTTCTGATGGACACAAATGTAAACTTTTGTGGATCTGCAGAGTGCTTTATGCAGGAGATACGACGCTTTAGCTCCAGATGTTAAATGTTCTCCTCCTTCAGTTCCCTTTGCTCTCTGATTGGACAGAAAACTGTCAGTCCTACAGCTGTGGGAGACAGGCTGGGTGAAAAGCAGACATAAATACCTTCATTGTTCATTGTTGATGTAGAAACTGTTGATGTGGAGATGAAAGTGTGAAAATCTCCACTGTGGGACTGAATAATGACAACTTTATCTATTTCCATCTACACTACCTAAAGAAAAGGGCTTTGGTTTTAATATTGTCCAGATAGAAATGTCAGACTTCATCAGAGTCATCATCACTCTGAAACAGGAGTATGATCAAAGCCTTTGGCTGAAATAAAGCGTGTTGGTCCTGGAGGGTGCTGAAGGTGATGAAAAGCTGTCATGGCAACCAGGAGTTGTTGCTATGAGGAGTGACCTGGATGATGTGGCGGTCCAGTCCCAGTCTCCACCCAGCGGAGGCCCAACCAGCCCTCGGCTGACATCATCTGTGTGTGCAGCTGTCCTGTTTGCGCGAGAGTTCATGAAGGTTCAGAGTGATTTATGAAAGAGGAAGAGGACACACCGATCAGACGCCTCAGGCTGCCTTCCTGGAAACAAGACATCACTGTGCTGGACACACATGACCCCCAGACACATAAGTCTGTGGCAGAATCAGAGGAAACTGAGCAAACATGCAGGAGAACAGCAACAAGCAGAATGTTAGGAGGAGCTGAACGGATCACCGATGGACGGATTTCATGTTTGGATCGTGTCTTTCGGTCCTCTCTTCTCTCTAATGTTCATTTAAACTCAGTTCAATCTAAAAATGTTTTATTTATCCCAAAAGGAAATGAAATGTCGTAACTCAGATTGTCGAAGTATCTTCAAAGAGCCGTTGTGGATGGTGATGCCGTGGGCAGGAAGGATTTCCACGAGCAGGCAGTCTTGCAACGAATCTGAAGAAGCCTCTGACTGAAGACTGTTGCAGTATTACGGTCTCATGACATGCCAACAGCTCAATATCCGGGTAGCAGAGCCGATATTCCACAGCAACACGTCCTGGATGCCACCATCAGTTGTTGGCTAGCTCTGCTAATCCACCTCGTTTGCTTTTGCTGCTCCTCTTTAAATCTCTGTCTGGCAGTTTGGTTAGGAAGCCGAGCAGAGAGACGTTGGAGAGATGCTTTGAACTTCCTCCTCCTCTCTCTGCTCTGCATCCATGATGCCTCTTTTTCACCTCCTCTGGGCTTTGGGGTCAAAGTTCAGGTATTGTTTAAGCTTCTGAGATGCTAATCAGCTGCTCCCAGTTGTAAAGACAATGCCTTGTTGCCACAGTTACACATTATCGCAAACAATCTAGAACCTCATCAGGTCCCTCCACATCTTTTCAGTCAGGTTGAGGTCTGGTCTTTGACTAGGCCATTCAGTTAGATCAGCTGCTGAAATTGGGATCATTGTCTTCTTGGTGACCCAGTTTGGGTCAAGCTTCAGCTGTTGGACAGGTGGACTCGGTCCACTCAGTGCATCCACGGTGCTCAGGTCCTGCGCCTGCAAAACCAGCCCACATCATCATCCCTCCAGCACCGTGCTCTCCTGCAGGCTTGATGTGTTTGTGCTCATATGATGTGCCTGGCGTCTTCCAAACATGGAGCTGTCCATCATCTCTACTTTGGGCTCAACTGTCCAGAAGACATTGTTCCAGAAGTCTTTGCAAACCGAAGTCCTGCAGCCATTTTTATTTTTTTTAAGAGAGGTTTTCTCCTTCAACCCGTCAAACTACCAATATGGTTCAGTGTTTGTCTAACTGTCCTGTCATGAACTTTAACCTTTAACCTGCGAACTGAGGCCCGTCGATCACTGGACGCTCTGACATTGGAGTTGAACTTCCAACCTGCTGGGAATGTTGGCAGAACTCCAGTTGTTCAGGAAAACCTGTTAATCTATCCCAGATGGAAAGCTTTATGGTTGACACCATCAGAACCAGAACACCATTTACTGCAGCTCATACCAGTTTATGGTTCTCTGGTGTTTAGTTATCTTCTGTCATAATCTCTGTCATGAGGATCATAACGCCATTACAAAAGCTTGAGTTGGTTTTAAATTCGGTTCGGAAGCCCATTTTAATCCTGATGACCTGAGCGCTCCCTCCCCAGAGGAGCAGCTCGCTTACCCATCACTCTGCCTCTCTGCTGCTTTTATCTCCTGCTTGTACAATCTGTCCAAGCCTGCAGGATGAACACCCACAATGCACCTGGGCAGGCCTCCTCTGGATGGGTGTTACTGTGGAGACGCAGACAATAAGGGGCCAATTATAAAGAGAAAGGATGGGTGGGTAGCAGTGTGGGAGGACACACGAGTGTCTGTTTCCACCTGGTGGGGGACCGGCCTCCATGATGAATCACCAGGTGTTGCTGGTTTGGCTGAAAGCAGAGAAACCAGATCGTTTCTCAGTGATTTCCCTCCTTCGCTGCTTCACTCATCATCAGTATTTATTACAGACCAATGAAGTGATGTGTCATTGTGTGAAGGTTGCTTTAGAGCGGCTGTCGAAGTTTAAGACTTCCTGTTTATTCATTTATAAAAGCAAATTATTTGCATGAAAATGAATCAATGTTCGTGTAAAAACTCTGATAGCAACTCTAAAGCAACTAAAGAGTGACTCAAAGATGAACTGGAAGTGTTCTGGCTTGACCGCAGCGGCAGATGTCGGTGCAGTAGCTGTTGCTGTAGGTCCAGGAGTAAATGTCTGTATAGCCGTTAAAACGGCACTTCCTGTTTTCAGCTAACAAGTTGGACGTGTCGAGAGGAAAAGAATCGATGATATTAAAAAAAAACGTTACCTGAGCAACGTTTGAAGCAACTCATGCCCATCAGCTGCAGGAATTTATATAGTGGTCCAGAAAACCAAGCTTTTATTTTGATAGTCCACTTCCGCTTATCGACAAGCTAATTTGCCTATTAGCTAAATATTTAGCTTGGACCTAAATATTTTCTTAGCAGGCTAAATATTTAGCTAGCAAGCTAAATCTTCACTTTGAACCTAAATATTTAGTTAGCAAGCTAAATATTTAGCTTCTGAATTAAATATTTAGTTTGGAACTCTGACATTTATAAATATATGAATAAGATTGTGAGAATATGACTTTGAAAGATGAACACCCAGTTTTTTTCTCTGACAGCCTAAATAAACCAAAGTACTGCTGTTAATTCTTTACTGTGTAACTTTACAAACAGCCCATAAACTCATGCTAATCTCCACTGCCTGGTGTGTTGCAGCAGTGAGGGAGCTGCCTCCCATCTGCAGCGACGTCCGCCAGAAGCAGCGGCTCTCCATCGATACTCTGCCTCCAGAAGTCAAAGCTCCTTTCCCCCCCGACCCCATCATCCCCCTTCGTACCAAAACCACCAAGGAGTTCCAGTGAGTCTCTGCTCTGTGAGGCTGAAACATCCCAGAATACTCATCCCCGTACAGCTGTTCTTCATCCATCTGTTTCTAACAGGGAGGACGTGGAACGTGCCGCCCAATCAGGTGACTGGAGGGAGGTCAGAGAGTTTTACCTGACAACCTTCGACTCCTTCGTAGAAATCAACGCCGCCTTCAAGGTAAAACTCAGGGAAAAATGTGCTGCTGCTGCCTGTCTCTGCTTCAGTTTCCTCACCATGTCTCCATGTTCTCCCAGCGAGAGGCGAACGGATTGTTTAACACTATCGAGGACTCAGGGGTCAACGCCAAGTTCGTCAGCGCTGTTTACGACTCGCTGCTCAGCACAGTAAGTGAGACAGAACCCCCCCCCATCAAACCCGGTTCTGCAGAACCCACACTCCTGCTATCAGACTGCAGCTGTTTGCAGGGTTCTACTGGTCTGAGCTCAGGAGTTATGGTACCAGAACTGATTTAACTTTCACTTTCATTCCTATGACTTGTCATGATTTTAATAAAACCTGATATTAAAATAAAGTTGTGTTGGAAAATGCTGAAAATGACTTTGAAAATAACTTGTATTTTGCAGAAAATGCATAAAATCCATTCAACTTTAATTAAAATCTGAAACTATAGTTAAATTTACTATTAATATCAAGGAAACATCTTTATTAAACCACCAACAGCTTTGTTTAGTTCCCACAGTTTTATGAGTCAGTTTGTCCAAATTAATTTTAAATTCCCCCATTGTGGGACAATAAATTATTTCTATTTCTATTAAGTATACGAAGGATTTTAGTAGAAGAGCCATATTTACATAACATCACCTGCTTTATGTTGTTTAAAGCAAAACAACAGGACATTTTATCATCATCTCAGATTCTGCTCAGTTGGACAAAAATTAAAATATTTGAAAACTGCGTAAAACTTGATTTTTTTATTTTTTAAATTTCTCCTCATCTCTAATAATTACAGAAAACTCAGCTTTCGGCTTATTCCACCAGAGAATTTGTGTCAACTGGACAAAGCACTATAAATAAAAGGGTCTTTCTTTTATTCATGTGGAATTTCTGGTTAAATAAAGATAAATTAAATAGGAGGATCATAATGAACAGAAAATTTGACTAATAGAGATGGAAAAACAGCATAAAAGTGGACATTTTCCACAGTTTGATATTGACCATGTCTAAAAGAGACGTTAGCTTACCCAGACCACAAGGCAAGGCAAGTTTATAGCACTTTTCAGCAACAAAACAATTCAAAGTGCTTTACATGATGAAAACATTCAACAACCAACATTATGTTTTATAAATTCCATCATCAAAAATCATAATCATAAGGAATGAAGACTAGAAATAATTAATGTTTCAGTATTTATAAAAAAAGGTTCGGTTTCTGTCTGGGTTCCAGTTGCAGGAAATTTTTAACGTAATTTAAAGCAGGACAGACTTGACCCCAAAGAGCAGGAGTTTGTCTGTGTGACTCGCTGACACTCGGACGGACTCGTTGACTGAAGCGTGTGTTTTGTGTTCAGCCTCAGGACATCCAGAAGTGCGTCTTGAAAGGCATCATCAACAGCCTGTTGAGAGAGTGGAAAGGGTGAGAGAACCTGGTCCACCGGACCGCAGCCTGTCCCGTTCCTATTGTTTCAGCTTCATCATTGTTAATATTTCCTGACAGAGTGAGATCAAATGAAACATATGTTTGTGTTTCATTCACATGCTGGTTAAATGGATAATTTAAGAAAACGTTTCTTATTTATGTTGTTCTGTGGGATTCTGTGTTTCTTTTTCTAGGCCTCGGACAAAAGACGACCTGCGAGCGTATTTCGTTCTGATTCAGGTGAGACTCAAACATCAAAAACCGGATCAGAAACTATAAATAGTCTTAAAGACACATCAGCATGTTTCTGTTCGTGCTGTTAGGGAGTTTAAGCATCCATGATGAGGGACTGATTTCAGAAAGAAGCTGCTGAGTCATGACGGACCCAGAGATCCACTTGTTGCTATGGTGATTCCCACCTTTCTTTTTAAAGTGAATCACAAATAGGGCTGTAATAATTCATTGAATGATTCAAGGACCTTCATTATTAAAATTTGTTAAATTATGTTTTACTGTTTAGCGCCATCTGTTTCGGCTGGATAATTATTTGTGTTGCGCAATGCTCTCACCTCCAGTGAGTTGTTGACGAATGCTAAGTGTTATTAGCACAACATAGAGTGACCACAAATGTAAGCAGTGAATGTTTGAAAACCGTAAAAGTGATCAAAATGCCGATCCAGTCGGATAAAGTCCAACTTTCTGTGATCCGTGTAAACTTGAAGTGGTGTTTCTGCTGGAAAGTCTGGCTGAGCTTCTCTCCACTGCTTCGCATTAAAACCTCTGCTGTAAAAACGGATCATCACAAACGTCACAAAACACCATAACTGATCAAACCGAATGCTTCGACGTGCTTCCGAATGAAGACGCACTCATGGACTGAAAATGGTGCCAGCAATAGAAAGGAGCTGAATATTTTCTTCACTTGTAGCATCTTTAGCTAGTAGCTCGTGAAAATAAAGGATTGTTTGGATTCTTCATGCATTAGTAGGTAAAGACGAGTTCATGGAAGTCTGGACCTTGATACGTCGTAAACATTTCCTCTTTCCCCTTTGATTGTCGCTCTTAACGGCTCAGGTTTTCACATCAGAGGTTTTCTGTTTTCATGGGATTCTTTGTGCATTCTGAAGCATTCTGACCTTCCAGTTGGCTCACAGCAGATCTGAGAGTTCATCTGTGCTCTTTAAAGGAAAAAAAAACCATGAAACTTAATGGTGCTTGTTGATAACTGCTGTTAAAATTCAAGCTGAAGCTCATCTCCAGCTGTGGTTCATCAGAGATCTGTGCTCGAGAACACTACAGCTACAAACGTTATTTCTGTTGCTTGTTTGGTTCCAGTTTCCTCCTTTTTAGCCTCACTCTCCATCCCTGCAGCCTGACTGCCATAAATGGGAGTGAAAACAGGAACCTCTATTTAGGGTGCCAGTGCAAAAGTATTCAAGCTGTTCAGCATCTTTCTTCCTTTTATCGCTGCACATTCAAAGAAAACTTTAAAACAAGCTTTTGGTAACGACGCATCAGAATCTATGCAGCAGCTTTATTTCCAAAGGAGTTCTGCTTGGTGCTGTCTAATATCTGCGAGTTAACCCAACCCGCTCCACAGCTCTGAAACTTTCCAGCAGAAACACCATTAAAAAGTTGAAACAGCTCACAGAAAGATGGACTTTATCTGACCGAACTGGCATTTTGATTCCATTTACTGTGTGGATTCTGACCCAGTGAACTGTTTGGAAACTCTCTGGCCTCAGTTTCATCCACATTCACACATTAAAACGTTGTTTTTTTCCTCTTCTTTCTGTTTGGCTCTCAAGAAAAGGCGTAAATCACCACAGAAACCAGTGACTTGGTATTTTCTGCTGTCTGGTTCTTATTTTACTCTGCAACTTTTTCATCATCAAGTGAGCGAATAAGGTGGCTTCAGATTCAGTCTCAACTTCTTCCTGTCTCTACCCACCGTTTGGGATTATAACTCAGATCGATATAGAAACACTTTATCTGCAGCATTGTGTCATGTTGGCGTTTCAATTTGGACCCAAGTCCAGGCAAACCAGAGGCAGCAGGTGAAGAGCAGAGCCTTTATTAAATAACCAAAGAGGAAACTTCTATTATAGCTCAGGAAACAGGCCAGAAAATAACCAAACTGGGAGGAAATAATGGTTTAGGGAACCAGTGAAGAACAATGAGAACTGACAAGCTTATACACTGAGGGAGAGGTGTAACTAAAGCAACCAGAGGAACTAATCAGAAGTAAATAGAAACAGCTGAGGGAGAGTGGAGGCAGCGGGAAATCAGGAGGTGGATGACAGCTGTGAAGGGGAGCAAACTGGGGGGCTGAGGGATAAACTCAGAGGCTGAACTATGGAGAAAAGAATAAGACTAAGCAATGAGAACAAAATCTAAAAGCACAGTAAACAGAACTTAAAAATAAAGAAAAGACTTTTACAGCAGTACTGATGAGCTGAATCTTAAACACCTTGCATGGTTGTCAAAGTGAAGGTGGATCATAGCTAACAAATCCTGAGAAATAGCAACTAGCATCCTTCAGGTGCCTCATACTAAACTCAAATGCTGTATTTAGTATCTTTATCTGTTGTTTATATTTTTTATGCTAATCAAGAGGGCAATTTCAAATTTTCCCCTTTTTCCCAGAAAGATTTATTAAGCTGAAGTGGTCAGATAAAAGAAAACTGACAAAACCTCCAGCTGCTGTTCCCCAGAAACAAGTGTGACATTGTTTTCAGGAAAAGTTTAAAACATCTTCAAGTCAATTCTTGTCAAATTTTATGGTTTACTGGACAATGCAAAGGTCGGATGAATGCGACCTGGCCGTACAGACACACGTCACATTTGAAAAGATTGGATACGTATCGGATTCAGGAGCACATATCCCAGTGGCCTGGGTCGCATTGGTAAAAATCAGATCTGGGTTGTTCAGACTGTCATGAAAAGATCAGATGCAGGTCGCATCAAGGCAAAGACATCAGATTTGTGTCACTTCAGGCTGCAGTGTGAACGTAGCCTTAGCTCCAGAGATTCTGACCTGCTTTTCCCAGTGTGTCATGTTATGATCAACCGTGCCAAACATCGTGACCCGACGACTCTGTTGTGTCCAGAACCCACAGTATTCGAGCACCAGCACCTACGTGATCTTCGCTCACCTGCTGAGGCAGATCGCAGCGTTGTCCGAGGCCGACCACCACTTCCTGGTTCACTGGCTCAAGAGGTGAGTCTGTTTATCCGGATCACCAGAACAGAACAGAATATCTTATTTTTAACCAGTTCCAAACTATCAAACTGCAGCGTTCAGTTTCAGAGCTCTGAAGAAGGCAATGGGGCTAATGGTCTTGTCTCGGTAAGCCGTGTTAGTTTAGCAGCCAACGTGGTTTTTATCTGCTGTTTAGTCGGATTAAATGGTTTCAAACCAGTCTTTGAAGATGTGTTTTCATAGAAAAAAAAAAAAAATTATTTGGGACTAAACTTTTTATTCTATGGCTCCGCAAACAGTTTCATTCAGTACAGCCAGGAGGAAGCCAGGTGAGAAACGAGGGTAGGAGGGTGGTGGCAGTGAGACGGCGGTGAGGTAGGAGTTGGGTTAAATCTGCTCAGGGTTTGCAGACAACACAGGGAGCAGGAGGTGGAGGTACGCGCGGGACAAGAGAAGAAGAGAGCACAGGCAGAGTGACCGATCTAAGGCGTTCGTGTAATCTGATGTGAAGCAGCTCCAGAGGGTAAATCTGGTTGTAATTTCTGCGTTTAAAATGTCTCTTTGTTTGTTCATGAGAATCGTTATTAAATTCTGACCTGGCACAGACGGTTGACTCAGAACCTGTTAGCCAGCTCCTGTATTCGCCTCCCTCACCATGAGTCAGGACCGTTTCTGAACATGTTCTTTGTGGGGATGATTTAAGAGCAAGCTGCTTCAAATTAGAGGTTCTATTTAGTTCTGCTCAGATCCAGAAAGCCACTTTTTTCCAGCCGACGCTGCTTTTCTTCTCCCTCTCTCTGTTTTTCCTGCAAAGTGTCTCTATTTTCGTGCTCCTGTGTGTTGGCTTTTAACTCCTTCATGACATCAGTCTGGTTTCGTCCATCAGGCTGTCAGCCAGGCGCTTCCGGCAGCTGGTGGAGCGCCTCCTGCAGTTCATCTCCACGCGCCTGTTTCCTGCAGAACCGGACGAGCTTCCTCCTTTAGCCAAGTGTTCCTGGTGGATTCCCTCGGCCACCAAAGTGCTCAGCCTGTTCAGTGAGTCTCGCAAATGCCACACCATGGGTTTACTCTGCAGACTGTTGAAACGTCTTTGACTTTGTCTTCCTGTCAGATGCAGCCAACAGCGTCTCCTCTCCTCCCATCATGCCCTTCACTGACTTCTACAACATCACTCTGGAGCATGTGGACTTCATGGAGGACTACAGAACCTGGCAGAACTACGGCAACTCAAATAGGTCAGATACAGTGTATCAAACTGAGGATTTTACCTATTCGGATGTTTGTTTTATAAATATTAGAAATGATCATTATTATAAATCCAACCTCAAGTGTAAAAAATACATTCAGCAGATTGAATCCTTATTTGCACCTCTAGGATTTAGAAAGTATCACCAGGTGCTGCTGATTCAATGCATTAATCACTTGATCGTCATTAATCCAAGCAGCCCTATGAATGCAGAAGTTCTGGGAGTTTCCTTCTCTGTAGCAGAACCAAGGGCAGAAAGAGAACAATAATGACATAAGAGAACTGCTACTGCTCATCAATCTGGAAAGAGTTCAGAGGTCATCTCCAAACCCTCTGAAGTCTATCATTCCCCAGAGTGGAAGACTGTTCCCAAAAGGAAAACACCTCAATCAGCTGCCAGTATTCCCAGGAGAGGACATCCCAGCAGATTCAGGACAAAGTCAGAGCGTGATGCTCAGAGAAGGCCTCAGTTAGCAGGTTAAAGGTCAAGACAGGACACTTAGAAAACCACCAAACCGGTATTTCGTTGCCCTATGATAATCAGGATAAACTTTGCTGCAAACTTTGAAAATTAAAAGTTTGGTTACCTTTGCTGTTTGAACCATTTTTCCATTGTTGGCTTGATGAGAGCAGCAATGAATGGAGCTTGTATTATTTAAAGTTGAATTTTTGATCTGTAAGTTTGTGTGAGGCTCTGACTGTATGTAATGATAGAGTTATGCTCAAAGGACAGTGAAGAATTTTAAATACCTTTCATCAGTGGTTGGCATCGCTAACTAAACACTTAGCTGCGCTAACGCTAAAGCGCTAATCATAAACATTAGTTCTGCTAGCGCTAAAGCACTATACCAATAAAATATTTAGCAGAAGCTAATGATTAAGCACTAAAGTGCTAAATTCAACCATGTTGATGCTCATCATGTGTCAGTGACACAACATTTGCTACAATATTGTCCTCAACAGGGTCAGTTCTGTTATTACGCACTTACTGGTTTGTGGTTCAGGAAGTGATTCTTAAGAACAGAACTTTCACTCATAGTTTCAGTTTTATAGTTTTGAGGTTTGTTCCTGATTTGGCCTTACTGACCACCGTAGGGCTTTGGTTAGAAATCATGCAGGACAGCAGTAGATTTTAAACTGTTTATTGTAGAAGTACAGCCTGTAGTTCTACAGCAATGCATTCTGGGTACAAAATAAATGTCATTTGCTGCATCACATCACAGGTAGAGAACATGAGTATCTGTTTTGGGATTGTTGTTGTCTAAGAGTATTGTGGAAGAATATGAGAAATGTTTTCAAAGTTAGCAAAAATGCTCAAGCGCTGGTAATTTTAACCAAAGACAATAAATAAAACATAAATAAAAACCACACACAACCAAGACCATCAAAATGGATTATGATGTCTCTTTAAACAAAATATTATTAAATCAGAATGGAAATTATCGAGCTCTTTTTAATTTACCATGCGATTATTTGATTAATTGCTTATTGCGACATCCCTAAGTGTGCCCACCACTGCCTTTCATTATTATGGCAATAAATACAACAAAATAACCTTTTTTTTTTTTTTTTTTTTTTTTTTTAAGTTCAAATCCCCTCTTCCTAATCTAAATGTACCACAGAACTTCTGGGACATTGTCCTTTTGGACAGATGGGACCAAAGTAGAGATGATGTATGAGTGGAAACCTCAGTGAACTGAAGCAACATCAGAGACAGGACTGGACCACAGAGAGGTGCATCTACAAGCTGCTGGATCATAGGGTGTACTTAGTTTTGAAGACATTTCAAACAAATCAAAGACCAGATCATTGTTATTATGTTTTGTATGTAAAACAGGGAGTACTTTCTTTTTTCCATGACTACGTCAGATTGCTTGATTTTACCTCCAGTTGGTCGGTTAAAATCCTGAAAGCCCTCGGAGACGTCGTCACACTCGTCAGACGGGGACGAGATGAAGTCCACTTTCCCTCCAGGAATCACGACCGAGGCTGGGCTCCTTCTGAAGATTCCTGAAAGTCAGATGGAGCGGAGATGAGGACATGTTCCCACAGCTGGAGTTGATTCAGAACAGTGGAATGCCTCACAGAAGTTTGTTTCACGCTGCGTCACGTCTCGTTAGAGTCGAAGGAAAGTGATCCAGAGCCTGCAGCTCAAACAGGCCCGTGTCAGAAGGAAAGAACTCCCTGGCTGGGGTGTCAGGGGATCCAGGTCATGAAGGATGGGCTAGATTGGACCAAACACCAGAGGGGTGGTCAGGAATGAAAAGTTTTTAAGGAAAATGATCTCCTCATTTATTTCCTCTTCTCTCTCCATCAGGTTTTCTTTTTGTCAGTTCCCCTTCATCCTGTCGACTGTGGTGAAGAAAGCCATCATCCAGAAGGACTCGGAGCAGCAGATGATCAGCCAGGCCAGAGTGAGGATTTAAAACAATGCTTTGAGGAATCAAAGCAAGGGTCTGCACGGATAAAGACACGTCTGTTTGTGCTTCACAGCTCAGCCTGGTGAGCAAAGTGTCCCGGAGGCAGAGGGTGGACATGAACCTTCTGTTCCTCAACATTAAAGTTCGACGAGCACAACTCCTGAGCGACTCGCTGGATGAGGTCAGAACAAAACCTCAGCACTGACGTTCTTGGTTTTTATTCTGGTTGTGGAGGAGCTCAGGTGTCTCCGTGTTCGCCTTCACTGAAGGCAGGATAGTGGGAAATAGATGGACAGATCTGAGCTGTAGCTGCACTAATCAAGTTCTTACTCCAGGTCTCTCTATAGGAGGAGGTCTGGACTTAGTGGTTTTACTGGTGTGAACATTGCTTCAAGAGCCAAAGCCCTGGATTTCATCAGTCTGTCTGTGTTCCAAAATTCATCAGTGGTGAGGAGCTCTGGGAACTAGTTCCTGGATACTAGAGGGTGAAATGAGCTGCGTCTGTAGGGAAGTCTCACTCTAGCTGGTTAATGTCTGGTTCGGTTCTAGCCAGGCTGGCTGCGTCTCCATTGCCAGTGTTCCTCACTAGGGTGGGTGTGAATATGAGTAGGAACGTGGGGGTGGGGTGATATGGGCGGCCAATGAGCATGTAGCAGCTGTGGTCGATGCTCCGATGATGTTATTTTGCACATGTACCCTTGGGCGGCCAGTTCTCCAAAATCTCTCGGTATATTTGTTCGCTGCGGTTGCCCCATCCAGATGACGCTGTATGCGCTCTTCGGGCACAGTTGATGAAAAGGTTTGGACCTCAAGGTTTGACCTAGCCTGGTACAAACCAGCCCCTTGTACTGTGCTTTGCTTCGCCCAGAGGGTCTGGACCCTCAGCTGTCGAGAAACGATTGCGTCCTGGAGGTGTGGTCTCTAAGTTTGAAACAGCTGGATCTGAGTTTACCCTTCGCTAACTTTTCGCAGTGACGTATGTAATGCGGCAGCTCGATGAAGCTTACCGGAAGTTGTGTGCGCTGCAGACAGCCCCATGTGGATTAGGGCGACGACATCTTTGCCAGCAATAAAATGTTTTAAACATTCGTCTTTCTCTGACTTTAATTGCTCAATATTTAGAAGTGTGGCCAACACGGACTGAATGCCTTCGTGCACTTCCTCTGCTGCCATTGCCAAACTACAACCCCATATAGGCAGACTGCGATTCTAAAACGGCACAATGGGAATCGAGCTCAGTGGGAGATATCCCAGATGGAGCACTGAAGAGTGATGAGACTCAAGCGGAAGTGCGTAGGAAGGCAATAACCAGGCTTGCTTTGACCATGGAATTATCGATTTGTAGTCGTAGATTGAAAATGGTGGTTGAGATGTGTTGTTGATGATGTAAATCCATGGGCCAATCAACGAATGTAGTCTACTGCCAATCAAATCCCTTGCGCGCAATACCCAGTTAGGTCTGGCTTGTACCACCCCTGAGGTGGCTCAGAAAAACAGTGAAGCACTGCGCAGGATCGGCAAATGGAGTCGAATCTCCATTATAATCTCCAATTGGGCTGAAAACATGACATCAGAGGAAGACTGTCGGTCACTGATTTCCTAAGGGATGGAGTCATTAGAGGAACTCTGTTGATGGCTGCTTACAGGCACTTCCAAACACCAAAACAACATTGTGAGAAGCTTAAAACGCTGTAAAACAATTACCATCAAGGACAACAACCGCCGGAGTGGTTCTAACCGAAAAAATTGGGATTGGTTCGACTGAATGGACGCCTAGAGAGAAGATGAGGACCTCCCTGATGCAGATGACATTAGCTGGAGTTTCAGGGTGTTTGAGAGTGAGAAGACCAGCAGAAAAAGACAGTTTTCCTGATGTTCCAGCGAGGGGAAAAAGGCTAATTAGTGTTGTGGGAACACTGGTTGGGAGTGGTCTGTGAATATAAAGAGCCTGGAGTTTAGCAGGAATGTTTGTACAGCTCCATCCAGTCTTAGTCTGATCGTAAATCTGAAGTCTCAGAAGGTTCTTCTCGGTGTGAGGTTCACACCAAACATCTGTAATCTTTCATGTTTGGCCCACATGGTTCTGTTCTTCTCAGATAGCTCTCTGTTAAAGGGGCAGTTTGATGTAAAATCAACTTTTGAGCTTTCCATCATGTTCTAATGTTATTCCCTCATCAAAAACATACCTGAAGTGTTGCTTTAGTTCTTTCGTGCATGTTTGAAAAATCCTTTCATCTCCATGACAACCATTCAGCTGTGCAAAACGCCTGGATGGAGCTAGCTCCGCCTTTGAGACGTAGCTCCTCCTCGGAGCTGCAGTTTCTAAGCTTCTGAGCTTCTGCCTCACAGAGCAGCTCTCCTCCACGACTTCCCCCCTCAGCTCCTTCAGACTAGCCAGCAGCGATTAGCAAAGACCTGGTGGAGCTGCGCATCGGCTGAGCTCATTATACGAGCTACTTCTCAGTGCAACCCTGATAAAAACGTTGTTAAAGGGTTAATAGAGGAGCGATGTTGTGATAACTTCCTGAAGGTGGAGTTTCAGAAAGAGCAGGACTTTCTTAAAGAGACAGAGGCCCAATTTCAAGGCGTTAAATTACGAAGTCAGATTTCTTTTAAGTCATATTTCATATGTACAGCATTTTTGTAACAACTGAAGGTAACATGGTGACTGGATTGAGCTGTAAAATGATAATATGTGCCTGGAAAACACATCATACTGCCCCTTTAACATATCTCACAGAAGCAGCTTGAAAAACGCTACTTTTAAACTTCATTTGTGTGTCACTGCAGTTGATGAGGAAACGGTGCGACCTGAAGAAGAAGCTGCGGGTGACGTTTGTCGGGGAGGCAGGGCTGGACATGGGCGGCCTGACGAAGGAGTGGTTCCTCCTGCTGGTTCGTCAGATCTTCCACACTGACTACGGTGAGATTCCCTACCGACGTTCAGCTTTAAACTGCAGCTAACCTCAAATCAGAAGAGTCCAGTCTGTGAAAGAGTCGCACCGATGATCTGGATTCATTGCCTCCTTGTGTTAGCAACGGTTACCTCCTATTAAAAGCTCAGCAGCAGGTTGGATGTGAGTGCATCTGGACGCACAGTCAGGACTTTTGGACAAGAAGGGTTGCGAAGAAGCCTCTTCTGTTCAAGATTCTGCTGGAAGGACAAGGATGGACAGGAAAGGTACCATGAAATCCAAGCACGAGGGCTGGTTCCTCCACAAACATCTCCTTCCAGCAATCCAGGAACAGTTTGGTGATGATCTGTGGATCTTCCAGAATGCTGGAGCAATGTCTCATAAAGCTAAGGAGATAATTAAGTGTCTCAAAGATCAGAAGAAACTCCCCAGATCTGAACCCCATTGGTCAGTAGCTGGAGAAACAGAAGCCACCAAACTGTGATCAACTCCAAACCTTCAGAAGACAAGAACGGGTTGGGTCCCCAGGTTGATTCCTAGCAGGACGGATCCAAACAGGAGCTGCTCGCTGTTGCTGCTAACGCTGAAGGTTTCAGGTATAGAGCCGTGTTGATGCTCTGGGTCACACTTGTGAAGGTTGTTGTGAGGAAAATATTGGTTTCCAGGGAGCAGCCGGGAATCTGGAAGGTAAATCCCTGCTGATGCAGCGTCAACGGAAAGAGAAGCTGCTCTTTATTGAAAGCAAGCGGGAAAAAAAATGTTTTTATTGGCTAAAAATGGAAAGAACACTTTTATTAGCCGGAGGCCTCTGTGGATTTGAGCTGAGAGCTTTTGGGTCGGAGGAATAAGTGTCAGAACGCTGAGGAAAATAGAGTGTTAGTTCTGGAAACTTGGACATTGATCTCCTTCAGATCAGGTTTTCTCCTCTCCTCCTTTTTTCCTTTCACATTTTCTGTCTGGATCGTCGTTTGTCCCTGTCTTCCTCTCGTCTTCCTGTCACACAGAGGTGATTCCAGATCAGAACCCGACCACGTGACTCGGGTCAGAGTCGTTCAGCTCTTAAAGGACCTGCTTCATGGGGTGGTATCAGCTCAGGGTGCATTTATTCAGCCTTGTAGACCAAACTCCGTGAAAATTGAAGTGAGCTAATAATGCTCCACCGTGTTTGATTAGATGAAGGATGAAAAAATTAAAGATTTTCTTGTTTTTCCTTCTGAGGACAGAAAAATCTCATGGAAATCAAAAGTTTACGTTTCAGTGCTGTGGAAAAGTAATTTCTCCCTCGCAGATTTCTTCTGTTTTCGCTTCTTTTCTCATCGAAACGTTTTAAATCAACCAGAAAACTTTAATCTCAGACAAATTTAACGAGCAAAATGCTGTTTTTTTTTTTTTTTTTAAACGAATCATGGAAACAACTCAACCAACCTGACCCTGTGCGAAGAAGTAATTACCTCAAAAAATCGACTTAATCCAGCCTGATCTCCCATCAGGAGTTTGTGATAACTGGTAATGTGTCTTTTTCATCAACTTCAGCTTTGACCCTCTCTGCTTTACAGAGTTGTTTTAATTCAGCCACTCTGGAGATTTTTCCAGCATTACTGACCTGCCTGAAATGTTGCGTTAGTTGAACACCAGACGTGGCAAGATCTTCCTAAATGTTCCACTGTTGTCTCATCAGTCCATCGAATATTTTCCTAAAAGTCTTGATGATCATCAAGAGGTTTTTTAGCAGACGAGAGACGGGCCTCTTTTTCTTCAGCAGGTGTTTTGCCCCTGAACCCATGGATGCCATTTTTTTGCATCGTTTCATTGAGAACCAAAGCATCAGAAAGGCGGCGGAGATGGCGATTTGAGTTTGAGACTCCGACTCGTGACCCAAAAACAAAAGAGTTAAAGCTTGACTTGGACTCGTGGTCTGAGATTCGAGTCTTAGTCCCAGTTTTTGCCTCATGTAATGAAGAGTGAAAGGAAGCCGGTCTGTGAGCTACAGACTGTTTTACTGACAGGATGAGCTTGATTATTAGCCAGTGATGTTGGTGGATTATTATGGGATGTTAACAGCTCATAATCTGTTGTTAGCTGTAGCTTCATAATAATGAGCACACGAATGTCTCTCCAACTCTCCCAGAACAAAACAAACTTAACTTACTCTCGAAATTCTCTCGTCGTTAAGCTAGCTGCAAGTCTACGTGCACACTTCCTGCTGAGAGTATCAAAATAAAAGAACTTCCTGTTCAACATGCATTTGTTTACTTAGTTTACTTTGTCTCGTTCATTATGTCGTAATTTATACCCTCAGTTTGACCATTTTTACTATTTACAGTTAAAAACAAAGATTTTAAACTTGGATTTCGAAAGGTCGCTAGGGACTTGACTCATTCGCTAGGGCAAATGACTTGAGACTTGACTTGGGCTTGACCCTCAGAGACTTGAGACTTGATTTGGACTTTTGCCTCGAAGACCTGAGACTTGTCTTGTATTTGGAAAAATAACTTGTGGCCATCTCTGTCAGTGACTCACCTCTTCTTGAATTTCTTTCAACCAGGACTCGTTTAGCCTACTTCCTGTTGTCAGACAGGTTCTATTTAAGGGATTTTCTGATTCGACCGGTCCAGCCGTGTTCAGCGCTGGTCAAGGCTTCATGATGGTGTGAACGGTTGGAAGCAGCCGAGGCCCTAGCTGATGTCTCTCTTAAAATCCTTCATCCTGGCAGAGCAGCTTTAGATAAACTTGAAGGTTTGCTGTAGACGAACAGACTTCATAAATCTGAGAAGATGATTTAAGCTCTGTGGGTTTCCAACCAGATGTTTCTTTTCAGGCGTTGTGAATCTTTTCACAGTTAAATCCAAATAAACGTTCGTCAGAGCATCTGTGGTGTTCACTCCTTCCTGCTGTTATTTCTCTCTCTCTCTGCGATGGTCAAGTTGTTCTTTCCATCATCGCTCCGTCTCTCTGCGGTCGTCTGTGCTTCCGCTGCCAGAGGGACATCAGCCCAGAGCGAAGACGGTCAATGAGAGCTGTGTTCCCCTCATTAGCCGAGCAGGGGAAGCCCCGACTCTGCCTCACGCACACACACACAGCTGCACAGACAGGTGTATGCAAACACACACACACCCCCCCGCACACAGGCTCTTCTATGCATGCAGCGGCTTCAGTTTCTGGTGTTCAGAGACGTGAGGCTTAGATCCAGACGTTTGCCTCCTCTCAGCACAGACTGCTGCTGCCTGGAGAACCTTCTAACGGATCCATTTCTGACCGACATCAGTCGCCCAGTCAGACTAATAAATGAATCTGCTTCAACATCACTTTATTCTCGTTTCTGATGTTTTATTCCTCCATCTTTTTCCATCCAGTTTGCTGGGATCTAACGGGAACTGTTTCTGTTCCAGGGATGTTCTCCTTCATGAAGGACTCGCGCTGCCACTGGTTCAGCAGCTGGAAGAGTGACAACTACTCTGAGTTCCAGATGGTCGGGACTGTATCCTTTCACAACAAACACATCTGGGTTTTTATCTTGGTATTATTAGGCCTGATGCAATATGCAATTATTCATTTAACCGCATGATAAATTCAAATGAGCTCGATGGTTTCCGTTCTGGTGATTTATATTTTTTTGAAGGGCAGTTTTGTTTAGAGACTTCATAATCCATTTTATTTATGGATTCTGTTGTGTTTTTTAAAATATCTTTAAAAATTACGAAATAAATCCAGGAGATGGAAGAAATGGAAGAAAAAGCAATGAGAAAGAGTAACGGTAAATATAAAAAAAAATGACTAAATAAACAAAAAAATAAAGGTGTCTAATAAAATAAAGTTGGAAATGAAATGGAAAATTAAATGATAGATAATGCTACAAAATTAAACTTCATTGGTCTTTGAGAGGGTGAACGTGCATTATTATGCCATTATCAATATATTACTTAAAAACAACATTATTATTTAGCGCAATAATTTCTGGGACAATTTATCGTCCAGTAAAATTTGTTATCGTGGCAGGTATTGTTATGTTTTCTTATTTGAGTCCCAGTTTAGTCCGAACTGGAGGTGGCGCACTCTGCTGGAGACAAATGAAATGACGGCACACAATTTTAATTTGGAACATCTCCTTTATATCTGAATAGTGGAGAACAGGCTGCATTGTGGTGGTGTTGCCTTCGTGTGTGTAGGAAACCAGAACGATCCAGCTCCTGAGGCGCGGTTAAAGGCCAGCTGGGAGCTGTCTAGAGGTTATATAAGCTAATAGCTGCCTGTTCCTGCCCAGCTCTCTGTGTGCACATAAACCTGTTAACACCTTCATCGCTTTGCTGTTAGACCCTCTCTGCATGAAAGGTTCAAACCTGAAGGTTTGGTTTGGATTTAGTTTGAAGCTGCAGGACGGAGAGTCAATCTGAGGGGACCCGAACCAGCCTGACCCGAATCAGCCTGGGTGTTTGGTTTGAGTCTGGAAGGAGGAAGAGGAGTGGGGGGTGTTTGCTTCTGGGTGTTCCTGCATGTTCCACATGTGTGCTTGTTCTAAAGGCTAATTAATCACGCTTTGTTCCTGTGCAGTCATTACAGAGGCTGTACAGGCCCGAGCCAGGCGGTGCTGGAGGAAGAAGGAGAATATCTCCTGAAACAATGACTGGGGAAGAGCAGACGGAGCACATATGTTGAGGAGATCAGAAAGTTCACATGAACTGCAGGTTGCCTGAAAGTCCAACATAGGTCCTTTGACTTCTGCCAGGCTGATTGTTAATTCAGTAATAACCTAAAGTAGGGCAGAACGCTTAATCTGAAGAGGATCTGTGAATTTTGTTTAGAAAGGCTGAGCCAAGAGTTTGAACCTCGAACAGAAAGTCACGAAGGTGCATGACGGTCAGCTACAAACTGGTTGTTATGGAGGCACTCGCCTTTATCAGAGAGCAGAGGAGGCCCACAGTACCACACTTTCCATCAGACGGAAACCGAGACAAGAATTTTAGACCTCAATCGCTTAAAAACTGTCAAATCCAATGAGTTCATGAATTTACGCCTGTTCTGTGAAGAGCTTGGCCAGAGGTTCCAGAAAATGTATTGCAGGGGTTGTAGAAGAATGAGCTGAGGTTTAGGAAGGTTCTAGAAGATGTTTGACCAGACATTGTAAAAGATGTTGGATCAGGGGTTATAGAAGATGTTGGATTAGATGTTCTAGAAGATGTTGGAGTAGAAATTGTAGAAGATGTTGGAGCAGAGGTTCTAGAAGATGTTTGACCAAGGGTTATTGAAGATGCTGGATTAGATGTTCTAGAAGATGTTGGCGCAGAGGTTTGACCAGAAATTGTAGAAGATGTTGGAGCAGAGGTTCTAGAAGATGTTTGACCAGGGGTTATAGAAGATGTTGGATTAGATGTTCTAGAAGATGTTGGCGCAGAGGTTTGACCAGAAATTGTAGAAGATGTTGGAGCAGAGGTTCTAGAAGATGTTTGACCAGAGGTTCTAGAAGATGTTTGACCAGGGGTTATAGAAGATGTTGGATTAGATGTTCTAGAAGATGTTGGCGCAGAGGTTTGACCAGAAATTGTAGAAGATGTTGGAGCAGAGGTTCTAGAAGATGTTTGACCAGAGGTTCTAGAAGATGTTTGACCAGGGGTTATAGAAGATGTTGGATTAGATGTTCTAGAAGATGTTGGCGCAGAGGTTTGACCAGAAATTGTAGAAGATGTTGGAGCAGAGGTTCTAGAAGATGTTTGACCAGAGGTTCTAGAAGATGTTTGACCAGGGGTTATAGAAGATGTTGGATTAGATGTTCTAGAAGATGTTGGCGCAGAGGTTTGACCAGAAATTGTAGAAGATGTTGGAGCAGAGGTTCTAGAAGATGTTTGACCAGAGGTTCTAGAAGATGTTTGACCAGGGGTTATAGAAGATGTTGGATTAGATGTTCTAGAAGATGTTGGCGCAGAGGTTTGACCAGAAATTGTAGAAGATGTTGGAGCAGAGGTTCTAGAAGATGTTTGACCAGAGGTTCTAGAAGATGTTTGACCAGGGGTTATAGAAGATGTTGGATTAGATGTTCTAGAAGATGTTGGCGCAGAGGTTTGACCATAAATTGTAGAAGATGTTGGAGCAGAGGTTCTAGAAGATGTTTGACCAGAGGTTCTAGAAGATGTTTGACCAGGGGTTATAGAAGATGTTGGATTAGATGTTCTAGAAGATGTTGGCGCAGAGGTTTGACCAGAAATTGTAGATGTTGGAGCAGAGGTTCTAGAAGATGTTTGACCAGGGGTTATAGAAGATGTTGGATTAGATGTTCTAGAAGATGTTGGCGCAGAGGTTTGACCAGAAATTGTAGAAGATGTTGGAGCAGAGGTTCTAGAAGATGTTTGACCAGAGGTTCTAGAAGATGTTTGACCAGGGGTTATAGAAGATGTTGGATTAGATGTTCTAGAAGATGTTGGCGCAGAGGTTTGACCAGAAATTGTAGATGTTGGAGCAGAGGTTCTAGAAGATGTTTGACCAGGGGTTATAGAAGATGTTGGATTAGATGTTCTAGAAGATGTTGGCGCAGAGGTTTGACCAGAAATTGTAGAAGATGTTGGAGCAGAGGTTCTAGAAGATGTTTGACCAGAGGTTCTAGAAGATGTTTGACCAGGGGTTATAGAAGATGTTGGATTAGATGTTCTAGAAGATGTTGGCGCAGAGGTTTGACCAGAAATTGTAGAAGATGTTGGAGCAGAGGTTCTAGAAGATGTTTGACCAGAGGTTCTAGAAGATGTTTGACCAGGGGTTATAGAAGATGTTGGATTAGATGTTCTAGAAGATGTTGGCGCAGAGGTTTGACCAGAAATTGTAGATGTTGGAGCAGAGGTTCTAGAAGATGTTTGACCAGGGGTTATAGAAGATGTTGGATTAGATGTTCTAGAAGATGTTGGCGCAGAGGTTTGACCAGAAATGGTAGATGTTGGAGCAGAGGTTCTAGAAGATGTTTGACCAGAGGTTCTAGAAGATGTTTGACCAGGGGTTATAGAAGATGTTGGATTAGATGTTCTAGAAGATGTTGGCGCAGAGGTTTGACCAGAAATTGTAGAAGATGTTGGAGCAGAGGTTCTAGAAGATGTTTGATCAGAGGTTCTAGAAGATGTTTGACCAGGGGTTATAGAAGATGTTGGATTAGATGTTCTAGAAGATGTTGGCGCAGAGGTTTGACCAGAAATTGTAGATGTTGGAGCAGAGGTTCTAGAAGATGTTTGACCAGAGGTTATAGAAGATGTTGGATTAGATGTTCTAGAAGATGTTTGGCGCAGAGGTTTGACCAGAAATGGTAGATGTTGGAGCAGAGGTTCTAGAAGATGTTTGACCAGAGGTTCTAGAAGATGTTTGACCAGGGGTTATAGAAGATGTTGGATTAGATGTTCTAGAAGATGTTGGCGCAGAGGTTTGACCAGAAATTGTAGATGTTGGAGCAGAGGTTCTAGAAGATGTTTGACCAGGGGTTATAGAAGATGTTGGATTAGATGTTCTAGAAGATGTTGGCGCAGAGGTTTGACCAGAAATGGTAGATGTTGGAGCAGAGGTTCTAGAAGATGTTTGACCAGAGGTTCTAGAAGATGTTTGACCAGGGGTTATAGAAGATGTTGGATTAGATGTTCTAGAAGATGTTGGCGCAGAGGTTTGACCAGAAATTGTAGAAGATGTTGGAGCAGAGGTTCTAGAAGATGTTTGATCAGAGGTTCTAGAAGATGTTTGACCAGGGGTTATAGAAGATGTTGGATTAGATGTTCTAGAAGATGTTGGCGCAGAGGTTTGACCAGAAATTGTAGATGTTGGAGCAGAGGTTCTAGAAGATGTTTGACCAGGGGTTATAGAAGATGTTGGATTAGATGTTCTAGAAGATGTTGGCGCAGAGGTTTGACCAGAAATTGTAGATGTTGGAGCAGAGGTTCTAGAAGATGTTTGACCAGAGGTTCTAGAAGATGTTTGACCAGGGGTTATAGAAGATGTTGGATTAGATGTTCTAGAAGATGTTGGCGCAGAGGTTTGACCAGAAATTGTAGATGTTGGAGCAGATGTTCTAGAAGATGTTTTGACCAGGGGTTATTGAAGATGTTGGATTAGATGTTCTAGAAGATGTTGGCGCAGAGGTTTGACCAGAAATGGTAGATGTTGGAGCAGAGGTTCTAGAAGATGTTTGACCAGAGGTTCTAGAAGATGTTTGACCAGGGGTTATAGAAGATGTTAGATTAGATGTTCTAGAAGATGTTGGCGCAGAGGTTTGACCAGAAATTGTAGATGTTGGAGCAGAGGTTCTAGAAGATGTTTGACCAGAGGTTCTAGAAGATGTTTGACCAGGGGTTATAGAAGATGTTGGATTAGATGTTCTAGAAGATGTTGGCGCAGAGGTTTGACCAGAATTTGTAGAAGATGTTGGAGCAGAGGTTCTAGAAGATGTTTGACCAGAGGTTCTAGAAGATGTTTGACCAGGGGTTATAGAAGATGTTGGATTAGATGTTCTAGAAGATGTTGGCGCAGAGGTTTGACCAGAAATTGTAGATGTTGGAGCAGAGGTTCTAGAAGATGTTTGACCAGGGGTTATAGAAGATGTTGGATTAGATGTTCTAGAAGATGTTGGCGCAGAGGTTTGACCAGAAATGGTAGATGTTGGAGCAGAGGTTCTAGAAGATGTTTGACCAGAGGTTCTAGAAGATGTTTGACCAGGGGTTATAGAAGATGTTGGATTAGATGTTCTAGAAGATGTTGGCGCAGAGGTTTGACCAGAAATTGTAGATGTTGGAGCAGAGGTTCTAGAAGATGTTTGACCAGGGGTTATAGAAGATGTTGGATTAGATGTTCTAGAAGATGTTGGCGCAGAGGTTTGACCAGAAATGGTAGATGTTGGAGCAGAGGTTCTAGAAGATGTTTGACCAGAGGTTCTAGAAGATGTTTGACCAGGGGTTATAGAAGATGTTGGATTAGATGTTCTAGAAGATGTTGGCGCAGAGGTTTGACCAGAAATTGTAGAAGATGTTGGAGCAGAGGTTCTAGAAGATGTTTGATCAGAGGTTCTAGAAGATGTTTGACCAGGGGTTATAGAAGATGTTGGATTAGATGTTCTAGAAGATGTTGGCGCAGAGGTTTGACCAGAAATTGTAGATGTTGGAGCAGAGGTTCTAGAAGATGTTTGACCAGGGGTTATAGAAGATGTTGGATTAGATGTTCTAGAAGATGTTGGCGCAGAGGTTTGACCAGAAATTGTAGATGTTGGAGCAGAGGTTCTAGAAGATGTTTGACCAGAGGTTCTAGAAGATGTTTGACCAGGGGTTATAGAAGATGTTGGATTAGATGTTCTAGAAGATGTTGGCGCAGAGGTTTGACCAGAAATGGTAGATGTTGGAGCAGAGGTTCTAGAAGATGTTTGACCAGGGGTTATAGAAGATGTTGGATTAGATGTTCTAGAAGATGTTGGCACAGAGGTTTGACCAGAAATGGTAGATGTTGGAGCAGAGGTTCTAGAAGATGTTTGACCAGAGGTTCTAGAAGATGTTTGACCAGGGGTTATAGAAGATGTTAGATTAGATGTTCTAGAAGATGTTGGCGCAGAGGTTTGACCAGAAATTGTAGATGTTGGAGCAGAGGTTCTAGAAGATGTTTGACCAGGGGTTATAGAAGATGTTGGATTAGATGTTCTAGAAGATGTTGGCGCAGAGGTTTGACCAGAAATGGTAGATGTTGGAGCAGAGGTTCTAGAAGATGTTTGACCAGAGGTTCTAGAAGATGTTTGACCAGGGGTTATAGAAGATGTTGGATTAGATGTTCTAGAAGATGTTGGCGCAGAGGTTTGACCAGAAATTGTAGATGTTGGAGCAGAGGTTCTAGAAGATGTTTGACCAGGGGTTATAGAAGATGTTGGATTAGATGTTCTAGAAGATGTTGGCGCAGAGGTTTGACCAGAAATGGTAGATGTTGGAGCAGAGGTTCTAGAAGATGTTTGACCAGAGGTTCTAGAAGATGTTTGACCAGGGGTTATAGAAGATGTTGGATTAGATGTTCTAGAAGATGTTGGCGCAGAGGTTTGACCAGAAATTGTAGAAGATGTTGGAGCAGAGGTTCTAGAAGATGTTTGATCAGAGGTTCTAGAAGATGTTTGACCAGGGGTTATAGAAGATGTTGGATTAGATGTTCTAGAAGATGTTGGCGCAGAGGTTTGACCAGAAATGGTAGATGTTGGATTAGATGTTCTAGAAGATGTTGGCGCAGAGGTTTGACCAGAAATGGTAGATGTTGGAGCAGAGGTTCTAGAAGATGTTTGACCAGAGGTTCTAGAAGATGTTTGACCAGGGGTTATAGAAGATGTTGGATTAGATGTTCTAGAAGATGTTGGCGCAGAGGTTTGACCAGAAATTGTAGATGTTGGAGCAGAGGTTCTAGAAGATGTTTGACCAGGGGTTATAGAAGATGTTGGATTAGATGTTCTAGAAGATGTTGGCACAGAGGTTTGACCAGAAATGGTAGATGTTGGAGCAGAGGTTCTAGAAGATGTTTGACCAGAGGTTCTAGAAGATGTTTGACCAGGGGTTATAGAAGATGTTAGATTAGATGTTCTAGAAGATGTTGGCGCAGAGGTTTGACCAGAAATGGTAGATGTTGGAGCAGAGGTTCTAGAAGATGTTTGACCAGAGGTTCTAGAAGATGTTTGACCAGGGGTTATAGAAGATGTTGGATTAGATGTTCTAGAAGATGTTGGCGCAGAGGTTTGACCAGAAATTGTAGAAGATGTTGGAGCAGAGGTTCTAGAAGATGTTTGATCAGAGGTTCTAGAAGATGTTTGACCAGGGGTTATAGAAGATGTTGGATTAGATGTTCTAGAAGATGTTGGCGCAGAGGTTTGACCAGAAATTGTAGATGTTGGAGCAGAGGTTCTAGAAGATGTTTGACCAGGGGTTATAGAAGATGTTGGATTAGATGTTCTAGAAGATGTTGGCGCAGAGGTTTGACCAGAAATGGTAGATGTTGGAGCAGAGGTTCTAGAAGATGTTTGACCAGAGGTTCTAGAAGATGTTTGACCAGGGGTTATAGAAGATGTTGGATTAGATGTTCTAGAAGATGTTGGCGCAGAGGTTTGACCAGAAATTGTAGATGTTGGAGCAGAGGTTCTAGAAGATGTTTGACCAGGGGTTATAGAAGATGTTGGATTAGATGTTCTAGAAGATGTTGGCGCAGAGGTTTGACCAGAAATGGTAGATGTTGGAGCAGAGGTTCTAGAAGATGTTTGACCAGAGGTTCTAGAAGATGTTTGACCAGGGGTTATAGAAGATGTTGGATTAGATGTTCTAGAAGATGTTGGCGCAGAGGTTTGACCAGAAATTGTAGAAGATGTTGGAGCAGAGGTTCTAGAAGATGTTTGACCAGAGGTTCTAGAAGATGTTTGACCAGGGGTTATAGAAGATGTTGGATTAGATGTTCTAGAAGATGTTGGCGCAGAGGTTTGACCAGAAATGGTAGATGTTGGAGCAGAGGTTCTAGAAGATGTTTGACCAGGGGTTATAGAAGATGTTGGATTAGATGTTCTAGAAGATGTTGGCGCAGAGGTTTGACCAGAAATGGTAGATGTTGGAGCAGAGGTTCTAGAAGATGTTTGACCAGAGGTTCTAGAAGATGTTTGACCAGGGGTTATAGAAGATGTTGGATTAGATGTTCTAGAAGATGTTGGCGCAGAGGTTTGACCAGAAATTGTAGATGTTGGAGCAGAGGTTCTAGAAGATGTTTGACCAGGGGTTATAGAAGATGTTGGATTAGATGTTCTAGAAGATGTTGGCACAGAGGTTTGACCAGAAATGGTAGATGTTGGAGCAGAGGTTCTAGAAGATGTTTGACCAGAGGTTCTAGAAGATGTTTGACCAGGGGTTATAGAAGATGTTAGATTAGATGTTCTAGAAGATGTTGGCGCAGAGGTTTGACCAGAAATTGTAGATGTTGGAGCAGCGGTTCAAGCCTCCAGTCGCCCTGTCTGACCCACATCATTCTGCCTCTATAATGACCATAATGGTTGTGGTAATTCTACAGCATGTGTTTATTTTTCTGTTGCTCCCTCTGTGTGTGTGTGTGTGTGTGTGTGTGTGTGTGTGTGTCACCTACTTGCAGTCAGCGCCGCCAGAACACCCAGAACTTCAGCTCTTATGGTGACCACATGTGGCAGCTGGGAGCAGTTTATGAGTGTGTTTTGGTCCGCCGCCCTTCAGACTGAGGGAGGAGAGAAAACGTGCAGGTGGACGAATCGCTGGTCTGCTTCTCACTGAAAGAGCGAAGAGGCCGCCACAGAGATGCTGATTGATACTGGAGTCCCCTCCACGTCTCCGTGTGCATAAAATGCAGGAACGTGATCGTCTAAACCTGCTTGGGAGGAAATGAGAGTACCCAGAAAGAACCCAGGTGTTCACAGGGAGAACATGCTGAAGAAATCCAGCAGAAAACCTTGGAATTGTTTTTATTTATAGTTACCAGTAAATCTTCCAGAGGTCAGGTTCTTGTGCAGGAGTCACCTGAACCATCATGGCCGACCACCAGAACACGCCGTACGCTGGCTCCGACTTCCAGACCTGACGGTGCTTTATCGTAACGTTACTCCCAACTCGGCCATGGTTCCGACAGAGCTGGTCTGGTCTTTACCAGCTCCTAACATTAGCTAAAGCTAACCTCAGCTGTACAAAAACATGCAACAGATTCCAGCCTGAAAACTAAGTACACCCCTGCTGCTTTCATCGATTTTAAAGGGGCAGTATTATGTAAAATTGTTCGTGCATGTTTGAGAAATCCCATGGCAACCGTTCAGCTCTGCCTGGATGAATACAGCTCCACTTGCAAGACGCAGCTCCTCCTCGGAGCTGCAGTTTCTAAGCTTCCGAGCTTCCGCCTCACAGAGTACCCCTCCCCCGCGACTTCCCCACACAGCTCCTTCAGACTAGCTAGCAGCGATTAGCAAAGACCTGGTGGAGCTGCGCATCTGCTGAGCTCATTATACGAGCTACATCTCAGTGAAACTGATAAAAACGTTGTTAAAGGGTTAATAGAGGAGCGATGTTGTGATAACTTCCTGAAGGTGGAGTTTCAGAAAGAGCAGGACTTTCTTAAAGAGACAGAGGCCCAATTTCAAGGCGTTAAATTACGAAGTCAAATTTCTTTTAAGTCATGTTTGATAAATACAGCATTTTTGTAACAACTGAAGGTAACATGGTGACTGGATTGAGCTGTAAAATGATTCTGTGTGCCTGCAAAACACACGATACTGGCCCTTTAAGAGAAGCTGCTACCAGGTGATGTTGATCAACCATTAACGGTTCATCAACTCTGAAGACATCAGCAATGAGCTCAGAGGCGCAACTGTTGCTGTCCATCAATCTAAGAGGAGTTATGAGTTCACCTCTGTCGTTCTGCAGAGAGAACCATCATTCTAAAGCAGAAAACATCTCAGAGTGGAGTCCCAGGGGTGTACTAAGTTTTTCCATTTGGTAGCTGTTTAATGAATAATGACAGCGTGGATTCTGGTGTGTGTTTCTGTACTCCTCAGGGTAAAAGAACCGTAGAACTGAAAGACGGTGTTCTTTCTTTTTATCACCACTGTGTCCTTAAAGGCCTTAGTTCGGATCTCTCTGAACTCATAAAACCCAGATAAATTCACCGGCCTGACCTTTCACACTTCCTCTCAGCTCTGGTTTGAAAACCTGTTGTTGAATCTTTCCTCTCGTTCATTCAGTCCCCGGAGTGTTTTCTGGCTCCGAGCTCTGCTGATCAGATTTGCAGATGAATACAATAAGTCCACCACACTGCTCGTTTCACTCCAACCACATGTTCATCACGAAAAGATGTTTTTTTTTTCTTCGTTAATGGAGCCGCTTCTCAACAGCATGTTAAACATAGTTTCTATTCGTGTGTATTTTAAACCGCCTCCATGCAGCAGACCTGTTTAGCTCATGTTTGCACAGTCAGTGGGTTTCCATCTTTAACGCTCTGTGTTATCAGCTGATGGGCTTAGCGGTTTACAACAGCATTGCTCTGGACATCCACTTCCCCCTCTACTGCTACAGGTAACAATACTTCCCACTTTTCCTCCTGTTCACCTTGTTTTTTTTGCACCGACTGCCAAATTTAATAATACTCCTCTGTTTTCCTGCAGGAAGCTTCTCACTCCACCCACCGTACCATGTGATCCTAATGCTTTAGTCGGCATGGCAACGGCCACCTTGGACGACCTGCAGCAGGTCATGCCTGTAAGTGTCTCTGTGAAGAACTGTTTAGTTGAGAGCGAAGTTTAGTTCAGTTTAAATTCAGTTTCTGCTGTTCCAGTTCTGGTTCTTAATATTTAACAATATTTACTGCAAAAAGAAACAAAACAAGCCAGAGTTGGACCAGAAAAAGTAGCAGATATTTTTTTCAAGTTGGCCACCAGAGGGAGACAGAGTCAAACTTTTAAATCCCTCCTGTTCAGCAAGAATATTCATTTTAACTCAGTCTTACTTAATGTTTCTGTTGCAAAATCATATACAATGCTGCAATCCGTAAAATACTCAGATATTTGGTGAAATAAATACAGTTTTAATGTATTTGATTTTAATTTTTCAAAGCTTTAGAATGATCAAATTTCTTTATTGAACTTCAGAAAACATTGATTATTTATAGTTTTAGGTGTCAAAGTGAAATGCAAAAACACTTGAGATAGAAAATGACCAAACAAACATGTGAATAACATAAACTTTGTCTATTTTGGGTTTGTTTGGCTGTCTATTGTGATATGGTCTCTACTTTGGCATAATATGGGTAAAAAAAAAAGAGAAGGAAAAAAAAGGAAAAATGACGACACATACACCCCACACACTCACTCTCTTCTCTCTTTCTCAAAGCAAAGTTAGTAATGTTTACACTGACACTTATCACAGTTAGCGCTGTTAGGATGGTTGCTATGGTTAGAACAATTAGCTCGCTTAGCACAGTTATTTGCTCTTTTAACTGATTAGCTAGTGCTAGCACGGTTAGCACAATAGTTCTGTTAGTATGGTTTGCCCTGCTAGTACTGTTAGTGTGGCTACCACAGTTAGCTATTTCAGGACTATTAGCTTTGATAGCATGCTTAGCTTTGTTAGCACAGTTAGGGAGATTTCTGAAGGTTTTTTTTCAGTTACCTCTGTTAGGATGGTGGGTTACTGGTTAGAACTGTGTGCTTTGTTAGCATAATTAAATTAATTAATCCTGGTTAGCTCATTTTGCACAGTTAGCTCTTTTAGCTCATTAGCTCTGTTCGTATGGTTAGCTCTGCTAGCAGAGTTAGTCATTTTAACACAATAGTGCTAAAATGGCACTATTGTGCCATCATCAGTCAGCAAACCATACTAACATGCTAGTATGGTCTGCTGGTACTGTTAGTGTGGTTAGGACAGTTAACGTTCAGGATAAGTACTTAGTTTAACATAGTTAGCTTTGTTAGGACAGTAGGGGATTTCCCAAAAAAAATTTATAGCTCTGTTCGGATGGTTAGATAGTGGTTATAACAGTGTTTATAACAGTTCACTGTTTTAGCCCATTAGCTCGTAAAAGTTGCTTGGCTAGCATGATTACTTTTGTTAGCAGAGTTCAAGTGGTGAAGGAGGTCTGCTCTTTCAACATGGTTAGCTCTGTTAGGATAATTAATACTGCTCATCCTGTTAACACAGTTAGCTCCGTTACCACCTCGCTAAGTTTTCAGGCTGAAAAAATTCAAAATCAGTGATGTTTCAGGACACATGCAGATAAAAAGTTGTCTTGCTCCCAAAGTAACCTAGCCTTTTAGTTTGAGCTGTTCCAGTGGCAGCCTGTCTAAACATAAAGCAAACCTGCATAGATTATCCTGTTTGAATTTTAGTAACCTCCTAAATCCTTTTTGTTCCCTCTTACTTCATTGTGAAATCCTTCACTGAGACTATAAATAGCTAACTCTTGAGTTCTTGTTCACCCAGTCACAGCTAGCTTATCTGCTTTTAGCTGGGCTGAAGTGATCGTTTAGCTTTGGTCCCATTTATGGGGTCTCAAAGCTGCCATCATCAGGCAGGCAGGAACCTGCCTGGTTTTGGTCATCAGCAAATTATTTAGTGCATCCCTGACTACCATCTGGACTGGCGCCTGACCTCAAACTGGTTGACAGTGTTTTAAAACAGGACAAAGTAGAAGACATTTGTTCAACACCATCAGCTGTTAAAAAGGGAGATAACTGTTTTCAGCTTGAATTTTAGCCCCTTTCTCTGACTTTTATTGCACACTGAACATTTCAGTATTTCTGGTCCTTGATGATGCTGACGACTGAGCGCTGAGCGGACTATAAGCAGCTACTTCCCTCGTTCTGCAGCAGACAGACTGAGAGTGTTGACGTGCCGTAAAGGCCACGCTGTGACTGATGTAAGGAATTCAGTGAGCGAAAGATCATGAAGTGTCTCCAAACAGTCGCTCTCAGTTACCTGATCCACCGGCTGCAACGCATCCAAAACCTTCCTGACTGCGAAGGTCAAAACTCTGCCTGTCACCACACACACACACACACACACACACACACACACACACACACTTGGACTGACACACTGTGAGGGCTACAACGGGCAGTATAACTGGAGGGTATCAGTTTTAAGAACTGTCAGCACTGAAAGTTGCCGGTTCTGTGAGGAAGATAACAGGATTTGGTTATTTTTCCTCAAAAATTATTACATTTGTTAATAGAGAGTTAGAAAACCAATTATGATACCATAAAAAGTAAATTTATCTGCTTTGATGCCTTGCTTTAGGGCACTGTAACCTAATCTGATGCAATCTGAGGCACAGATTACCTCAGCCTCAAAATGAGGTAATCTGGCAGTATCTCAAGATCTTTGTCACTTACAGAATGTTGTTGTTTACATACCTGAAAAGTGAAAAGAGGAATGGGTGGTTTCCCCTCTAATGCATGAAAAAAATGTGAAATTTGACTTGCGAACATGAAGAATTTCCATCCGTGTGTCTGCAGGATCTGGCTCACGGGTTGGCAGAGCTGCTGAGCTACGAGGGAAACGTGGAGGAGGACTTCTACCTCACTTTCCAGGTGGGAGCTGGGAAAACGCCCAAAATGACAGCAAGGCTTGACCCATGTCCAAACTGAATCAACTCTGTTTTTAACTTCAGTAAAACTGGAAAAGTTGACTAAATATGACTGAGTAACTTCTCTGTTCTTGTGAAGATCTGAGGATGAATCTGACTTTTTAAAACTGTGATATTGGAAACTTGCTCATGTCACATGTATGATTAGTACACTGAAAAAACACAAAATCTTACCAAGTATTTCTGGTCCAGTTTCCAGTGCAAATATCTTGAATATACTTGAAACAAGACAAAATTAACTCACAAGTAACTTTTCAGCAGATATAGGAGCTGGTTTTAAGTCAACAATTCCTTAATATTGATGAAAAAGTTCTAGTTATCAGTGAAATAATCTGCCATTGGAACGAGACATTTTTACCATATTATTTAAAATGTGTTAACTTGAACTTTTTCATCAATATTAAGGAATTATTGACCTAAAACAAGCTCCTATATCTGCTGAAAAGTTACTTATAAGTTAGTTTTGTCTTGTTTCAAGTATATTCAAGATATTTGCACTAGAAACTAGAGCAGAAATACTTGGTAAGATTGTGTGTTTTTGCAGTGTAAACCCCTGGCAGATTTAGATTTAAAGTAGTCTTTAATTCGACCAATATGTCTCTTCTGACTGGACGTACATTAACGTTGCACGAGCCAGAATCTGTGGAGGAAGGTAAAAATTAGCCTTGGAGCTCATCACCAAAGATAAATTGTAAAAATAGCAGTGTAAACGTGTAAAGAGCTGCTCAGCGATATAAAAAAGGGTTTGATTGGCGTAATGCCAATGAAAATGTGCTCACTGATCAATCAGAAGAAATATTTTTTCATAGTTGACAATCCTTTTACATTCTTCTGACCTGGAGATCGTTTAAGCTTAAAGCTGCAGTATGTGACTTTTACAAAAATATGTTTTTCCTTATTAAAGTTAAAAATACCCTTTACCTCCACCTCCTCCCTGAGCTGCTACTGCTGTCTAAAGAAATGCTCCGCTTCCGACCTGAAACAACCAATCAGAGCCAGGGGGAGGGGCTTAGCGCTGCCAATCACCCTCGTGTTCGTGCTGCTAAATGTGCTGATGGTGGAGAAACAACTCACCGTTCCAGGAAAACTGTTTATCCGCCGTCATCGGTGGCCATGCTAACTAGCTTAGCATTAGCAGCAGGCTATGCTGTGGTGAATCAACTGAAGCGTATCAGAGAGCTGGGGGGGGGGAGTGTGTCTGAACCGGGACAGTATGATCGCTGCAGGTCCTGATCTGCAGTAACCCCCACCCCGTGAGTCAGTTACATCCATCCCCATCTATGCATTGAAAATCACTGAAATACACCTGCCCACAGCCGTGTTTCTGTGTGGTTTCAAGTCTGCGTCTTCATCCAACCGGGTAACAACCTCGCTACAGAAGTCCTCTAAATCATGGCAGCACACGTTAGTAACAAGACGTGCGACTGAGCAACGTAACCACATATAATGGAGTCGTTTATGCTGCAGCAGGGGGATAAATATGGAGCACATGTGGGAAGACAGAATATGTAAAGACCTGAGTGGAGGTGTTATTTTAACCCACAGTGTGATCTACAGGCTGCTAACAGTCACACCGCTGTGGTACCGTTTCCACTCACCTGCAGAACCCAGAGGCTCTCCGTGGGTCTGTCTCTTCCATTTAAACTCCTTTAACTTTTTTCCTACACTTAATAACCTGAGCTGACCTTTTAAATCCCAGCAAAAATATGATCCTGATCCACAGAATGCAAATAAAATGTAACTAAATTTGGTTGATTTGCAACGTTAACCTATTTGAAATATGAAATCTTTTGTAATAATCCAAGTTTTGACAGAGCTGGACTCTTGTTTTGAAGAGTATGTGTTCCCACAGCGATGAGTGGCAGAAACGCCTAAAGATCAGAATAAAAGGTAAACTGTCACCAATCTGAACACCAAACCAAACATAGAGACAGAAATGGGAGAAGAAGAAACTCAGGAAATGCTTTTTGAGGCCCTTAAATAAACAAAGTAAAAACTGGTGTATTCTGTTGTAAAGCGGATGAATCTCAATGACCTCCTGGATATTTGTCGACATGTGAGGTCAGCATGGCGTTAAATCCTCTTAAGTCAGAAACTCACCTTACAAGTTACTCAAACCAGCGCCTAATGACAAAAAGAGCTCAGGAAACCAGACAGGTGAGTGTGACCTAACTCTTTTGTTGCTCTGGTGGAAATCTTTAGCTTACTTCACGATATAATAATATAATAAATGGTATTCTGGTTATATCACTTCAAGCCCTTAGATTTAGATTTTTTTAGATGTTAAATATATCTTGCATCCCTATAAGCGTGTGTTGGGAAAACACCAAGATGGAACGACCTCAGCAATGCCCACCAATCTGGGAAGGGTTATAAGGTCATTTCCAAACTATTTGAAGTCCATCATCATAAATTAAGCTGATCAGATGTATTTAAGTCAAAATAGATTCAGTTATTCGGAAAAACTGAGTTGTTTTTTATGGTTTGCAGGTGTTCCAGGAGGAGATGGGTGTTGTCAAATCCTACAACCTGAAACCTGGAGGAGACAAAATCCCTGTCACCAAGCAGAACAGGAAGGGTGAGTCCAAGCAAAAACATAACAGTTCAGTCTTAAATAACCTTTGCTGAAGGCAGGGAACGAGCTCAGACACAAACCATGCTTTTACCCCTGGAGCCTGGATCCAACGGTGTAATTCAGCTTCAATAAACAAACTCCACTGAAGATGAAATTAGTAAAACTGAATGTGAATATGGTTTCTAATAGTATAATATCAAAGTTTTTTAGATAAGCCTGCGCTTCAGCTTCCAGAATCCTCCACTTTATTTGCTGCTACCCACAGTTTATGGTCCACTGGTCTACCAAGAGCTTCTCCTTGAATGGTTTTGTTTATTGTTTCAGAACAATACTCCTGTCTGTTTGTTCACCTGTCCACTAAGTAATGGGTCAGCCATTTGTAGTGGTGTTTAAACTTCTAAATACTGGTTTTATCCATTTAATCCATTTAGTCATTGCTTGGTAGAGTTAAAGTAGCTTACGGAATTTGTTCACGACATCGGTCAAAATAAATGATTAGGCCCTGCGGTCTGAACCAACGGGTTATATCAGTGTGAGCATTATCATGCTAATGCTAACATCTTGAGCTAAATATTGAGTCTCGAGACTTAATAAAAAAATAAAAGAAACAAACTAACTCCCTTCATTTCTGACATTTGATGTGGCTTTCCCCCCCATCTAGCTGAACTGCAGAATTTGTGAGGTCATTGGGAAAATGTTAACCAATACTCCTAATGTTCGCATGCTAATGTCCGCAGCTAATTATTGGGAATTTCAGGCTTGTTAAAAACGCTTAAACACAGTAATTGATTCATTAAATATTAAGTGCTATAGCTCCCTGTGAGTTTGAGCTGGAAGGAGCCTAGAGATGTATTCCAAATTTATTGTTAGAACATTATGCTAATGTTAGCAAGCTAGCGCTGGCATTCACAGCTAAACTCTTGGGATTTTCAGTCAATGCCCAAGTACAAAAATTCCCCCTAACTACTGAAGTTGGGTGTCCTCCTCCTGAGCTGCAGTTCGAGGATTTGAAAGACCACTAGGAAAATGTGTACTGAAACTGCTAACATTAGAACGCTAACGTGAATGTTGTTATGCAAACAACGATGCTCATAGCTACACATTGTGGTTTCTGGATTGGTATGAAAAATGCTATGGCACAGTTATTCACCAGATTTTTCAGACATCTTGATCCATGGCTGGTGGATATGAGATATCACAAGGAAAAAGTGCATTGAAATGATTATTCTTACCATGCTAATGCTACCATATGGCTGATGAGCAGAGCACATTTTTAAAATTTCTATCTTGCTAAAATATGACCCCAAACTGGCAACGTTAGCATTTCATGAGGGAACTGTTGACTGATTCCAGTGACTGGGATTTTCAGGCATGTTGAGATGTTAGGCAGTTTTTGTTTTCAGCCAAAAACAGCAGTTTAGTGAATTGAAGATTGATTTCCGGTGCATCCTGTAAGTATTTATACCTGAGAATAAGAGAGGGAAATGCAGAATACGTGTGTGTGAATGAGAGTGAGGCAGTTAAAACAGAAAAGCTGAGGGGAATAGAGGTGGAGCTGGGTTCAATCATCCAAAACAACAAGCGGTGCACAATGAGAGGGGAAGAAGAGAGTGCACAACACTCCACTGTGGCTTATCCCCATGGTGACAACAAGGGTGGAAAACCACCTACAGAGGATTAAGATGAAAACACGCTGGGACCGCTCAGAAGACACTTCAGTTTCCTCTGTTAACTCACAAAGGGAAGCCCTGCTCTTGAAATCCAGATCACTAAACCTCAGACACGTTTTAGTTTTTTCCAGAGGCTTCAGATCCTAAAAAAGGGAGCAGCAGCAGCTGTTGGACCCTGATGCTGTGGTTTGTTATTCATGAAAGTGGGGGTTTTTTGTGACTGGAGTCCTATGCTTTCAAGATAATTTAGCCTTTCAGTAGGGGTCTAAATTTAAATGGTAAGACCTTAAAAAGAGTCCAGTTTAAATGGTGTTTTTCTTCTCAGCTGTGTTGGAACAAGTGAAAAAGGAGCCATAGAGTGATGAAGTTGTGTGGAACCTGAACTCAGGAATCAGGGTATAACCCAACACAACCAAAAACAACACAGACAAAAACAGTGACGGTAACGCTTCCAGTTAATAATCGAGTTCATAAAGTTAAAATGTATATGGTGATTTATCCAATGAGGAGCAGGAAGTGGCAGTAGTTTAAAGACCTAACAAACTGACACCCTACAGAGTGATTTAAAGCTACAATGTGGCGGGGCCAGCATGTTTGTAATTCACTAAAGTGGAGACAAAAACTAAAATTTTGCAGCATTCAGGTTAGACTTTGCTCTGGTTCTGACCAGTATTGTTATTCCAGTGCCCACAGGCATAAGCACTGCCATTCCTCCAATCAACTGTATGAACAGAACACTTTGCATTTGGGAGATGTACAGGGAATGTAAGCCTCACCTTTTTCCACATAACCAGTCTGTGTTTGAGGTAATAACTGCAGGACAGTGATGTGATGATGTTGATGATTTTACTCAACTTAGACCAGGACCTTCCCAAGGGTCCACCCGGTCTGCAGCTTCAAACCAAATGCATTGCTAAACATCACTGAGGTCTTTGTTTATTCTACTAAAGAAAAGTTTTCTTCTTCACACTAAAATAGAAATATGAGTTAGAGCTTCATGTTTTACCGTCACGTCCAGCAGTCTTTTTCCTTCTCATTGGCAGATACACACAGACCTGCCTGCTGTCAAAGCCTGTATTGTTCACAACCAGACTCCATAAACTCATTTTCCATCCAGTAACTCTTGTTGGTGTTCAGATCCAACTCTGCCAGAATCCCAGTGCTGACTAGAGAAGCCAAAGCTGGAGGGTTAATGGGTAGAAGCTGGTAATGGAATAATGAAAATCACTCCGTTCTCTCTTTCCACAGAGTATGTCCAACTCTACATCGACTTCCTGCTGAATAAATCCATTTATAAACAATTTGCTGCCTTCTACCATGGCTTCCACAGTGTGTGTGCCTCCGATGCCCTCATGGTGAGTTCAGAGTGTGTGTGTGTGTGTGTATGCTGAGGGCCAATGAAGCAGCTGGGTGCACATATCTTTTCTGCCACTTTCTAATTACTGAAATGCTCACTTTTCATGCCAGTTCATCTTACATATGGGACTATCATACAATTATTATCTAAAAATAATTGCAATAATTTTTATATGCTAATTGAGGTCTGAATCTCTTTTTTCTCTCATTTTTTTTGAACTTCATACTGACTTTTGGCTTAAAGCTGCAGTATGTAACTTTAATGAAAATATGTTTTTTACATTTTTGTTAAAATTATCATGATATCGTGACAGGATAAGACATAATCTGTGAAAAAATCCAGCTCTTCTGCCTTCTCCCAGTGCTCCCAGTACTAACTGCAGTAATACACCAGTGAGTCAGAAACAACCAGAGCCAGGAGGAGGGGCTTAGCGCTGCCAATCACCCTCATGTACACGCTGCTCACACACTCCCCCTGCTCTCTGCTACACTGCAGCTGCTTCACCACAACATAGCCTGCTGCTAATGCTAAGCTAGTTAGCATGGTCACCGATGAGGGCAGATAAACAGGTTTCCTGGAATGGTGAGTTGTTTTTCCACCATCAGCACATTTAGCGGCGGGAACACGAGGGTGATTGGCAGCGCTAAGCCCCTCCCCCTGGCTCTGATTGGCTGTTTCAGGTCGGGAGAGGAGCATTTCTTTAGACCAATAGCAGCTCTGGGAGGAGGTGGAGGAGCTCCATCTGTTCACAGATTATCTGTCTCAGACCAGACTGTGACCACATGGAGACAGTTTGAACAAATATGGAAGAAACATGGTTTTATAAAAGTTAAATGCTGCAGCTTTAATCTACTGAATGTTTATTTCCATCTTGTTGCCATTTATGTTTCATGTGATGCCGCACAGGATTGTGGGACACTTTAACTGAAGCAGAGAAGCGATGTTTGCGGTGTTGAAAGGGTCGGGAAATACAAATAGTATCGGTTATCGGCCAAAACATCAGCAATAATGTCGGATATCCTAAAGACTTACCATTCTAAATTTACTTCAAACATAAATGATTATGTGAAAAAAATGGCTGAAATATTTCATGTTTTTCATTTTACCTCTTTTTATTTAAAGAGATTGCTCAGGATTTTTAAAATGAGGTAAGCAGTAAATATCGTACCCTCTGGTGGCTAATATTTAGCATAAATTCAGGTTAGCTGCTCTCAGGTTGAAGCTAATGGCTAGTCTGACTGGAGCCAAGACCGAGGCAAACACCTCCCATCTTAAAAACAACACAGCGGATCATTTTAATCCTTTTCATAGTGAAGCTTTAATGAAACGTTGTCACATTTGCATTGGACACTTGTGTAAAATATTTAAAATGATTATTTTAGTTATTGATTAATCTATCAATTATTCTGAAAATTAATCGGATAATAAAAATTGGCACAATCTGCAGATTTGATATTGAAGCCTTTTTATACAATATTAGAACAACATTAAGAGATGCAAATAAACCAGTTCAGGTTCAATTCCTTTTTAAATACGAAAATAAACATTTTATTGTGTAAAATGCAACAACAGCTTTCCTTTACTGTAGGCTTGATCGTTTGTGGACAAGGATGCATCAGCAGCTAAAAACATCCTTCTAAGCTCAGCTGTTTCTAATCGACTGAACATCAGTGCAGTGTAGGACTGATCCGGTGATTATTTTTTGGATTAACTAATAATTGAATGCAAATGGTGCTTTTCTGGAGATTTTTTTTTTTGTACAGAATCTGAAGCAGGTGAAGCTGAAACCGCTACTCAAGGAGTTTTGGGTAGAACAGATTTAAAGACAAAGGGGTTTTTTCTATCCTAAATGTAAAATATTTATATTTTTGTATAAATTTGGCTTTATTACTGGTCCGAGTGTGTAGTTCTTTCAACAAATGGCCATTTTTAAAATCTCTATACTCTTAATTGATGACTAAATCAGTTGATTACTTCAGTAATCCATTAATCTGATTAATGGTTTAGCGCTATAGTATTTCTGTTCAGAGTAACTGCTTCTTAGAAAATCAACTCATTGCGTTTCCTGAAGAGCTCCAGGATTTGAACGCTGCATCTGTTCTGTTTATCGGTAAAGAATATGGAGTGAATCCTGCAGCTCAACTTCATAAACTCAGCTACATTCCTGTGAAATTAATCTGATTGGCCACACTACCCTCAGCCGTTTCCTTCTGCTCGTCCCACCATAAAACTGAGTAACCGTTTCCTGCTTCATCCCATCCATCAGTCAGAACTGATCACTTCCTGCACAGCAACACAGGAAATACACAATAAATGTTTTGTTATGAAAATCACTATAAACAGTGAGTTATCCATGCATTACTGAGAGAATCGGACTGAAGTGCTGATGATTAAAGTTTGGGGTCCGACTCTGTTTACAGGTCAGGGTTAAAGGTCACCACCCTCACTCGTGGAGCATGTTTCTGCTACTCTGCAGAGACGACACACTGAATCCTCCTGCAGATAAGATGTTTGGTTCCAGTTGTATAAACCGAGAGGCAGAATGTGGGTCAGAGGAGGGACGGGTCAGTCTGACTGGAAAAACTAAAACAGAGTTTCAGCTGTCCTGATAAAAGTTAACTAGAGTGGCCTGATCCCCCTGTTCAGAAAAACCGAATCACACCCACTCTGTCTGTGTTTTCCAAGAAGGTTGGTTTAATAACGTTCTGCATGGAGGGTTTTAACCTGGAAACCAGCTTAGGGCTTCGGTCAAGTAACTCAACACATACATAAACGTCTGCATGTAAATCTGACATGCAAGAGTGAGTCTCTACGCGCGACACTACGTCTGTTATCAGTGTGACCAGAAAGAAAGACCTCATTAGAGGTCTAGTCAAAGCAATCTTCCTAAAACTGTAGATGGACTCGTTAAAATCCCTCTGATTTGAATAATTTTATTTTGGCTCGTTTGAAAGCCCAGAAAGCTGTAAAAGAATCCGTAACAGCCTGTAAGCCTTTAGAGGTGAACCTGTCCTCTGCACAGGTAAATATGTGCATGTTTGGACTCACTACCTGCAGCCAGCGTCTCATTGGTTGATCAGTCCCTCCTGACGACTCCTCCCCCAGAAGTACGTCCGCCGGAGGAACACCACTCTGGAATCCGTCAGGAATGTTTTCAAGGCCCAGTCAGAAAGAGTTGAATGGGTTTTTTGTTTGCACCCTGTACTAAACTTCTTCCTCTGTTTTTCTTTTAAGTTAGTGCAACGTTTTGCTTCTGCTCCATCGTTACGATGGAGATCGTTCTGCCTAAATGTGGCAGTTTAAACAGGGCAGATTTCCCAGCAGGGTCCGAACAGCAGAGCGATTCAGCTCTGACAGCCTCCCCGCCTCAAAGCGGCCTCCGTATGGCATCACATTGCTGCCAAAAACTCTGCACTAATTGTTCGAGGGAGCGCAAAGCTCTGATTGCGGGCATTTCCATTTATTTGCAGGCCAGTGAATGCAGCACGGTGAGTGGCGAAACACACTTCCTCCACCCATCAGTACGCAGGCAGAGAGGAGGTAGAAAAATAAGGTTAGGAAAAGGAAAGGACAAAAATGTAACTTTCCTTTTCCTAACCTTCTTATTCATGTCTTCTTTTGAATCCAAGTCTCATCACCTGCTCTTAAAAATCAGCGTTTTTGTTTTTTGTTTTTTTTTAAACCTGCTGGTTAGAGTTGGTAATATTCATAGTTGTTATTCAGCTTTAGGCAGGAATCATTCTGACGTTGCCACCATAAAGCCCTCAGGTATCATCCTTCTGATAAAAACATGAGCTGGACCAACTTACAGCAGCAAACTGACTACAGAAGAACAAAATCATAATGTATGCATTTCCTCTGGCCTCCACAAGGGGGTGCTGTGGGGTGCAGTGGACAAGGACAAACTTCTTCCAAGGAAAAGGCAGCTAAGATCCGAGATACAGAAAGCGCTTCAAGGCAGAAATCTGAAACCAAAGAGCCGTAACGCCTCCTGTCAGACGTGAAAGTAAATCAAAATGAGTTTTATCCAAACTCTCCTTTTTATTTTCAAAGATTAAACTGAAATAAAAACAATGGTGGACCTAACAGCCCACAGTCCCTGCAGGTTCCGGTTGCGTTTGTTTGACCCACTTCTGCTGCGTGTTGTGTTTTGGTTCTGCAGTTGTCCTGTCATCAGTCAAGTCGCCCGGCTCTGGGATGTGGGCGGGTCTCAGCCCTGTCAGAGCGGGGGTGTTGGGTATGGTCAGAGTTTTCGCCCTTGAGTCATGAAATCTCTCAGCTTCATCATCACCACCTTCCTCCTCTTGGTTCTCTGGAATTCTGCGGTTCTGACCCAGATTCGCTGATCATCAGGAAGTTTCACTCTGACGAGCTTCCTGTGGCGGATTGAGCAAACTTTGTCAGCTGCGATGATTCTGTACTTCCTGTAAATTTACTGGCCGTGCTGCTCGGTTGCCACAGACACGGTTGCTACACCTGAGCTGAGCTGAAAACTTTAGCGTAGCGGCTGATGTTGCAGCATGTTGTCACTGTGGGGTTGCAAGTTGAAATCCAGTGGATGAAGCAATTCTTTCACCTTCTGGTTGAATTCCTCGTCCATCTTCCAGATCTGTTCTCACTGGGTTCAGACCAGTTTAGCTGGTTTGAACCCATTAATCGTGATGAATCGATTATTGAAATAATCATCAACTAATTCAGTGACTGATTCATCGTTAACTGGAGTAAACAGACTCTAAAAGAGGCCATTTGCTGAAACAATAACACACTCAGAGCAGCATTTAAGCCAAAACTGAACCAAAAATTATATAAAATTTGCATTTAAGATAAAAAAAAAACCTTCTTTGTCTGTAAATCTGTTCTCCCCAGAACTCCTCTGGTGGCAGTTTTAGCTTCACCTGGTTCACATTCTGGAAAACAAGCTCCTATTAAGCACCTGTTGCATCCAGTTATTAAATAATTAATCAAAAAAAAAAAATAATCAACAAAAGTATATTTTTAGCTGCAGATGCATCCTTTGCCACAAATGATCAAGTGTTCACTAAAGGAATGCTGTTTTTGCATTTTATTTTCTGATGTAAAAAAGGGATTTCGTTATTTCTAGTATTGTATAAAAAAGTCTTAAGTGCTGAAGTGAAAAATCTGCAGAATATTCACATTTTTATGCGTTAAATTGTCGGTATAACGGACAGATGAATGGATTATGAACACAGTGGTTAGCTGCAGCCCTAAAACGCGCCGCCTCATCTGCCCAGGACAGTTTCTGCGCCTCAACGCCGGTATTTTTGTGTCCTGCAGAGAGACACTCCCAGACCCGGATGGAACTTTTCATCTCCGTCCATCTGCATGTTGTCTGTTTGTTATTCCAGCTGCTGAGGCCGGAGGAGGTGGAGATGTTGGTGTGCGGGAGTCCAGAGCTGGACATGAGCGCGCTGCAGAAAGCTGCTCAATACGAAGGATACAGCAAGATGGATGCCACCGTGAGGTAAACCGCCTCCGGACCGGACCAGAACCCGTCATTCTCTCTAGAACTTTTCATTCTCAGCTGATGTAGATTCTTGGTTTCAGACGGAAGGAGAGTCACTAAAATCAGCTGTTTTGTTAAGCCGTCCCGGCCCGGTCCATTTCTGTTTATGAGTCAGAACTGTGCTGCAGCTGCTGAGGCGGTTACGCAACAGCAGCTCCGCGTGTCTGACGTTCTCCTGTCTGGGCCCCAGCAGAACCTTGGTCCGTTCAGTCAGCACTTTCACAGCCAGGATAGGAACCACCCCCGGAACGGGTCTGGGCTCTGAAGGTCCGCTTCACTGTTTGCTGTCGTCTGCGTGTGCTCGCAGGTGTTTCTGGGACGTGGTGCTGGCCTTTCCTCTGGAGCTGCAGAAGAAGCTGCTGCACTTCGCCACCGGCAGCGACCGCGTTCCCGTCGGGGGGATGGCCGACCTCAACTTCAAGATCTCCAAGATCGACGTTCCGGCCGACTGGTGGGTCTGCTCATCCGTCCGTCCATCCATCCGTCCGTCTGCTCATCCAACCGTCCGTCCGTCTGCTCATCCGTCCGTCCGTCTGCTCATCCGTCCGTCCGTCTGCTCATCTGTCTGTCCGTCTGCTCATCCAACCGTCCGTCCGTCTGCTCATCCATCCGTCCATCTGCTCATCCAACCGTCTGTCCGTCTGCTCATCCGTCCGTCCGTCTGCTCATCTGTCTGTCCGTCTGCTCATCCGTCCGTCCGTCTGCTCATCTGTCTGTCCGTCTGCTCATCCGTCCGTCCGTCTGCTCATCTGTCTGTCCGTCTGCTCATCCATCCGTCCGTCTGCTCATCCAACCGTCCGTCTGCTCATCCAACCGTTCGTCCGTCTGCTCATCCAACCGTCCGTCCGTCTGCTCATCCATCCGTCCGTCTGCTCATCCATCCGTCCTTCTGCTCATCCATCTGTCCGTCTGCTCATCCATCCGTCTGTTCATCCATCCGTCCGTCCGTCTGCTCATCCAACCGTCCGTCTGTTCATCCATCTGTCCGTCTGCTCATCCGTCCGTCTGTTCATCCATCCGTCCATCCGTCCGTCCATCCGTCCGTCCGTCTGCTCATCCAACCGTCCGTCTGTTCATCCAACTGTCCATCCATCAGTTCATCCATCATCAGTTCATTCATCCATCCATCCATCTGTTCATCCATCCAACCAATCATCCATCTGTTCACCCATCCAACCGTCCATCCCTCCCTCCATCCATCCATCAGTTCATCCATCCATCGATCCATCCCTCCATCCATCATCAGTTCATCCATCCATCTGTTCATCCAACCGTCCATCCATCCGTTCATCCGTCCATCCATCTGTCCATCCATCCATCAGTTCATCCATCATCAGTTCAACCATCCATCCATTCATTCAACCATCCAACCGTCCATCCATCCATCATCAGTTCATTCATCCATCTGTTCATCCAACCATCCATCCCTCCATCCGTTCATCTGTACACCCCCCCATTCCACCAACTCTCTCCAGCAGGTCTTTCTGCATGGAGTTTGCAAGTCTTACTCGTGCATGAATGAGTCTCTCGTACTTGCCCTTGGCTGTGACCGCGTAAACACGACTATTTGTCCTGTGTTGGACTTGTGACCTGTCCTGAGAGAGGCACCAGCCCCCCGAAGCTCTGCAAGCAGAAACGGGCATAGACAATGGATGGTGGATGGATGGATCCAAAGTGAGGATCTGACCGGACCGTTTCTGAGGCATAAGAAAAGTATCTGTGAGGAACTTCTGTGGTTCTACAGCCTAAACATGGTTCGGCTCCAGAAAGCCTTCATGTATTAAAAAAAAACATATATGGGATAAAAATAAAATCATATGCAGTTAATAATAATATGACCTAAATGAAATAAAATAACAGAAGAAAGCTCCTCCATACGGAAGCCGAGAGCCAATGTGTTACGCATAAACTTTATTCTGATGGTTTTCTCAAGATAACTTAATTTCTCAAGATCACGAGGTGATTGGTGTGTGCATTAAACATGATTCCATCATTCAAATGCCACACCAGCAGGAGAGGACCTATAAGTGTAAGTCATGGCATGTATGTGTAATTCTGTGAATAATTCTGTGCATAAGTAATAGGGCAAACCATAATGACACCCCGTCGTTGGTCGTATGATTAAACCATCAGGAAATTAACAGGTTATCTCGAGAAAACGGTCGTCGTTATTTCGTGATAACAACATAAATACCTTGTTATCTCGATAAAACCATCGGGAAAATAAACACGTGAGTACGACCGCTCTGGGCTTCCGTACCTCCATAACAAAGGCTTTCAGAATGTGAATCTTTTCATGAGGATTTAGAAACTAAAAGGGACACTGACAGCCCCACCCTGTTGGACACATTGAAAAATAACCTTGAATTTCTTTAATTCATGTTTTAATCATTGCTTTATTGAAATTATGACCTTTTAACTGCTCCACATACCTATTTTTCTTGAGTATACAGCTGACCTAGTTGTTTATTATGGGATGTCATGTGGCGCTGGTTCTGTATGTTTTCCCATGGCCGAACTTTCCTCTGCATTGAAACTCAGTGAATGGTCGGGGGCCCAGGGTTGGAGCTATAATCTCAGCTGTGTGTTGGTGTCAGGTTGTGTGTGTGTGTGTGTGTGTGTGTGTGTGTGTGTGTGTGTGTGTGTGTGTTTGGGGGAAACCACACAACTCTGACACACAACAGCTCTCCTTTCACACACACTCAACACACATGAACCAGGCAGCTACATGGTGCATATATACAGCCCCAACACCCCCAGACCCTCAAGGGGCTCCCAGATAACAGGATCCCAGAATGGAGGCCAGTGGAGTAGGTAGTGGGGGGGGCATTGTATCGGATCTAAAGGAAACTACGTTCGCTGAGTTCAAGTCCAGAGTGGGCGGTCTTCAACTCGCTCATGTTGTTTTGGAGGAGAGTTCAGCTTCAGCCTCTTCCTGTTTTTCTCTTCATCCTTCCTCATCTTCACTCCCAGACCCCCCCCCCTCCTCGAAGCGCTTCAGCTCCCTCTGATTTACAGCTGCCTAGATGATGCAACCTAAACCCACATCACCATCCCTCCACCTCCATGCTTGGTTGTTTTCATGGGATGTTTGTGCAGAAACATCTCCATTTTGAGGGTTTTGAGGGTAAAACCCTCAAAACCAACCAACCATCAGCTGCCAGTCTCCTGGGAAGACTGGCAGCTGATGAGATGTTCTCCTCTTCCTCCCTGCAGAATGAAGGACTTCAGATGGTTTGGAGACGACCGTATGACCCTTCCCAGGTTGATGAGCAACAGCAGTTGCTTCTTCTACCCGAACACTCCATTTCTTTGTGAAATGTAAAAGCCATCCACGTACTCTCCTGAGCCCTGCACATTTACCAGCTGAGCTCCCACAATTCTTAAACCCAGTGGGGGGGGCTGTAGGCTGTGTTTACACACTGGGGGCCTTTGTGTCAGAGCTATGGAAAATCAGAGTGAGCCCATTAGCCAGAATATGCTGCCATGAATCCGTTGGGCTTAATTAATATGTCGGATTTTCCTGTTTTTCCTCTTAAGCCTTCCTAATCTGCACCTTAAGATTTCTCTGGATTCCTTTAACCGCTAAATACCTCTGAGTCAATGCTGCCGGGGTCAAGGTTCTGTTTATTTAAGCCTGGGTCTCAGAGGAAACATCAGACATCCCTCTCCTTAGTGACATTTTCCAGCTCCGAGGCGTCTCCAGACCAGAAGGGATAAATGGTCCCTCCAACAAGGCCTGGGTCTTTTAAAAGCTGAAAAGGAGATCTCTTCCAGTCCCCCACCTTGTCTCTGTGGCTTGTTTTAGATTGGAAGCTCATTTCAGTGGATTTTTTTTTTCCAGGATCCAGTTTTTTGCTTTGGATCCATATTTGAGAACCCTGAATGAGGGCTGGAACATAGATCAACTCACTGAGAACATGTCCTCCTTACTGCAGATGAAGTTCAGATCCATCCATCATCTCCTGCTTCGTCCTGATGTCACACGCTGAACCGTGATGTCAGACTTAAGGCTCCCTCATACTTGCACGTACTCACACTGTCCGTGGACGGTTGAGGTCTCATACTCAACCAATTACCTACATTTCTCGTGACAGATTCCTTCATTTCCCATAATCCGAATATATACCAGCAAGTTTGAAGAGCTATTTGGGCACCAAGCTCCGTTTCCTCTCCATCATGGGAGCCACCGCTCAACTGTCAGACATCAGACTGTGTGTTGCCTATTTAAGGCTCAGTAACATTGAGTTTCTTCTGTCTGTGTCTCCTCAGGCTCCCGATCTCTCACACCTGCTTCAATCAGATCTGTTTGCCTCCGTATCGAACACGGAAGGAGCTCAAACACAAGCTCACCATCGCCATCTCAAACGCCGAAGGCTTCGGCCTGGAGTGATCAGTCTGCAAACAGGAACACCAACAGAGACTGTTTACATTGTGTCTGCCATGGATCTCTGTGGATCAGGAAATAAGTGGTTAAAAACAGGTCCCATTGTCTCATGATAGGCAGATAAGGCCGGTGCTTTAACTCAACAACAGCTGAAGAACAGCTCTGTAAATCCCTTAATTTGCACGTGGACTCTGTTGCTTCTGCTTCTAACAACATCGATAGAAGGAAACCAGATGAAAACGAATCTACAACACTGTGCAAAAGCTTTAATACACGTTTATTTCCTCAGTGCAGAGCTCAGTCAGGAGGGTATTTAGCTAAAACCCAGAGACTCTTCAGACAGAACATCTGTCTGGGATACATACTGCCTGCCAAGTGCCTTAAAGAGTCGTAATCTGTTGCTGTTTGTTAGCCGTTTACTCGACGTTCCTGTTTTAGTCCGATGGAAAAATCTTTTGCAGTATTTTTGAAAGCTTTGTGTTATTGTTAAACCTTTTGCACAGTATTGTTGATGTTTTTCTGAAATATAAGTCTGACTAGTTTCTGATCAATGAAAATAACTTTAAGAATTCCCAGTTTAATTTTACAACACATTGAAATGTCTCTAGAAGCCTTGTTGAACTCAGAAACGTCCAATCATCCGTGTGTAAAAACTGTGGAGCCACTAAGATCAGATAGGTTCATTTTTGCAGTAGGCAAAACAATTTGCTTGTGAAGACAATAAAACTAACAGCCTCCTCTAATGGCAGCCAGTTTTTAAATATGGCCTCCAAGTATATCTGTGAAGGTGTCCACACCTGTAATTTTACAGGTGTCAAAGAAGTTCTTGGTGTCAAAATGCACGTCGGTTGACCGCCAGTTGTTCTAGTTTTACAAATCACCTTCAGTTTTTCCGAACAATAAAAAAGACCGTTGTGAACCTCTGTTGAATCATTCAAAGTTGAAGGAACTGAGCAAATGTCCCGTTCTTCTGTAAAGTCTGACGGATTCCTAGATTGCTAATGAGATCGTTTGGAAACAATGTTCAGAGAGAGTTTGAGCAGTTCCATGAACTTCACTTGTTGCAGCTGACGAACAGCCTGTGACTGATGACCTAAAACTGTTCATGCCATAGTGGTTTGGAACAAGCGGGCATGGTCAGATGTCCAGTTTGTTGTATTTCAAGATGGCTGCCTTTTTTTTACTCATTGTTTTTCAGTTCAGGCTCAATATCACAAAATGATAAAAACACCACTGTTATCATGGAGCTCTCTCCAGGAAGTTTGATCAGTTTCTTCAACTTTGTAAGACTTGTTGGAAACAACTGAATATTTGATCCATCTGTTTATCTTAGATACTGAGCAACATGCTGCGAATGGAAAAGTTTGCCATCTGCCATGTTGGATTTCAAGGTGCCTGCCAGTTCTTTCTCCAGTCCTGTGTCTCGTGCAGCATCATGGGTGAAAAAAACAGGAAGAATAGTGAACTGCTGTTAAATCAAGCAAAGTTCAAGGAATTGAGAAGCCCTCTTGTTCTTCTGAGGTCTCCTGGACTCCAGATCCATCTGGGATTGTTCGGGAACATTGACAGGAAGTTTGATCAGTCATTGAACCTTGTTCCAAAAAGCAGATATAGCGTGTTTCCATAGAAAGAACTCTTGTTCTAGAACAGGTTCGGTTTGCATGTACTGGTGTTTTGTTGAGACCCTTCGTCCGTTTCCATCCGTTTTAGGAACCTAGCATATATTACATATATTATATACCTAGTGTCATCAACAGGGGGGTGTTACACAACATGGCGCCCTGTGCGCCTCTGCAGCTCCTGTTCACCGCCGTGCATGTTTCTTTGTCTTCAGTTTGATCAACGGTTTGCACTAAAGAAAAGAGCCAGGTATTCCACGGTGCCCGACCAGGACCAGATTTGCTGTTTGGGAACCTCGTTCTTCTGCTGGAAACAGATGACACTGGTTCCAATTCATGTTTGGGAACCGGAATGGGCTCAGGACCGTGTTGGTGGAAAAGCCCTAACAAAGACCGTTAGCCGGTGCTTCAGTACTTCAGAACTATTGTGTTCGGCCAACATGTTGATGCTTTCAAAGCTTGCTTCAGCTTTTCACCATTTTGATTTTAAGATGACTACCATTATTTAGGATTTTGTAACTCGATCTTATCCTGGCCGTTGCCTTCCTACGCATTTCCGCTTGATTCTCATCTCCCTTCAGTTCTCCAGCTGGGATTTCTCCAACTGAGCTTGATTTTTCCAGTTGAATTTCAATCAGCAATGGTTGTTTTCAGCTCACGCAATTTCCGGTAAGCTTCATGACGTAACTTCCTTCACGGCCGAGCTGGCACATTACATACGTCACGGCCAAACATTAGCGATTTGGTAAATTCAGATCCAATCGTTTAAAACTTCAACAGAGTCCAGACCCTCTGGACGAAGCAAAGCATAGAACAAGGGGCTGGTTTTGGCTAACTCCATGTACATGTCAGGGAAAACTAGCAAGAACATTGAACCTACTGTCAAGTCTGGGTCTGCTGTTACTAAATGTAACAAAATCACCAAAATGCAAAGTGTTTAAAGCTATCAAGGTCTTCTGTCCTGCTAGTTTCCTTTGGTGTTTGGTGTAAGTGACATAAAACTAGAGTAAAAATGGTGCCCAGCTTGAAACCCAGCATGATGGACATCTGGTGTAAATTTAGATTAAAACATCTGCACAAACACCTAAACTGGCATTTTATGAGCTGCACACCAGAAGTTATGAGTAAATGTGTACATCTGATATATACTGAATTTAAATACGGTAGCCATACTGGGAGGCTGATATCATGCAACATGTTATGCTTTTTGCAAAAAAGCTCCAGTTTCTGCTACAATATTAATGACAGAGGCTCCATTTGACTGTTTCTCAGGTATTCATTCGAATCAAAACGACTTTTTTCTGATCCCGTTTATTCGCACACTGTTGGTTATAAACTGATGAGTAATAAGGAGAACTGAGCTGTTTAAAATGAAGGTAAATCTCATGTAAGTAAGCTAGCTCGTTGGACATAATGGTGTTATTGTTCGCTGTTAGGCTTTAGCTCTGGCTTCTGACAATTTATGATTTCCTGAAATGTTTTTTTATCAGTTTGCTTTGTTTGCAGCACACTGTTACAACTGAATGCTTTACTCTGAGGAGAATGCTTTTGTATATTATGAGATGTAGCTTCTGGCTTATTTACTTTGACATTGCGGCCTGTTTTATTGAGGCTGCAGCAGAAGTGTTGCTTTGAGGTGTTTTATGATGGCCGCTGTCGGTCTGAGTGATGTCCAGGAGCCTGCAGACAGGTTGGTTGAGCGCTGAAAGAAACCGTCTTCTAGATGGACTGTTATGTTTGGATGCGAAGTGTTATTATTTAAATTATTACACCCTGTTTAAGGACAGCTGTCCAGTCAGGGTCCCAGGGAGAGGTCCAGCTGGATCACCGCCAGATTTCCAGACTGGTGGTGTCACTTTGTTTCCACACCGTACAACTAAAACCTTGGATTTAAAAATTAGTGATCTTCCAGTTGCAAGTTGGAAAACCAGGGATTGTTGCCAATTGTTTTATGTAAGCTAGTTTTATCAGTTCAAGCTCATAACAACTGATAGCAGTTTATTCTCAGACACTGTTGTGTTTCTCTCACTAAAGAGAGTTTTAACAGATCGAATTAATGTGACAGAAACTAGCAGAAGTGCAGAAAACCAGTTAAACTATGTTTATTTGTGTGAAGCAGCCATATTGGATTTAGAGGTTGGTTACTGGTGGGAAACCTTAAAGTTGGTAGTACAATTTCCGACTTGAGGTGAGAACTCCAACACTGCATGCCTAACCTAAAAAAAATCCTGAGCTTTGACGACAGGTCTAATTATTGGACACACCTCAAGTCTTCAAATCAGTCAAATCTGGTTGTTCTAAGTGGAGGATGCTTGGTAATACTAGCAGAACCACACTGGGATCCCAGGGTCTGATACTGACCTTGCATCCTAATATTATTGTAGTGAAACTCAGTAAATTCTCTCTAATTGATTTAAATGATCAACACGGGATTCCCAGTGAGTTGGACCCCATTCATGAACTGGACCAACTGGTTGGGATCCATTTAAAATCCTAAACTGTGCCGCAGCAGGAGGCAGAGGAAACTGTCCAGAGGATCAAAGGACAACAAACCAACTAAATCTGGACCCACAGCTACATATTTTCTATCGTTTCTGCAAAACTAATTATTTTCCTACCAAGTTTAGGTTTCAGCAGAAGGTGAAACGTCATAATAAGCTCTGTTAAACATTAACTAGGTAACCATTACCCACCCATATACTACTGAACTCATTTTATAGAGTAATGATTAGTTAATGGTTAATGGTTAGTGAAAGGTTGGTTGGAAGCCATTGGTTAATTTTACTAGTTGGGCTCTGATTAGTTCTTTGCTGATTTCAAAGGTAACCGACCAACCAGGCTAATTGTTTGGTCATGGTTAACTACCTATTAACTAACCATAAATCATAACCAGTTATTGGGTCAAAATGATGGATACTTATCACTGAGTAATGGTTAATAAGACATAAACTAATCGTAAAGTTCTCGTTAGCTGCTTTAAAATCAACAGTTCATTGTTGAGTGATTGTTAGCTAGCTAGCTAGCTAAATTATGAATTTATCTTTAAAAACTGACACATTTATCATCAGATAATGTCCAATAACTAAACCTTACCTCATAAAAAAATGTTAAAGATGAACTATTTCAATAATAATTGTGAACAAAAATTATAAATAATTCATAACATAATGCTTAACTAATGATTGTTCCAATAGTGATAAATAGTTAATTATTGGGTAACATTCAACTGGCTGTCAACTACTAAATTAATCATTAGGCTTTTAGAAATTGTCAAAACCTAATTATTTAGGGTATACCTAACTGTAAACTAACCGTTAACTAATCATTAGCTGGTCAATAAATGTAGGTAATGTTTAGGTAATATTAGTTAATTCTTCGTTAAGTTACGATTAACCAAAATAATCCAATAATATGGTTTGCAACAGCGACTAGTCAGTGACTCAACATCACTTACTGCTAACTCGGCTCCTTAGTGGTGGGTAACTGTTAAAGGGGGGTATAACGTATTTTCCAGGCACATAGTGCCATTTTATAGCACAGTCAAGTAACTATGTTACCTTCAGTTGTTGAAAATGCTGTATATATCAAATATGACTTTAAAGAAATGACTTCCCATCACAGCCATATCTGACGCCTTGAAATTGGGCCTCTGTCTCTTTAAGAAACTTCTACCCTTTCCGACACTCCGCCTTCAGCACGTCATCACAACAGTGCTTCTCCATGATGCCATTCACAACCTTTTTTAGGAGCTCAGCAGACGCGCAGTTCCACCAGCTGTTTGCCAATCGCTGCTGCTGCTAGTCTGGAGGAGCTGAGTGGGGGAGGGATGTGTTTATAACATTGTAACATGATATAAGGCTCAAAAAGTCAATTTTGCATTATACGCCCCCTTTAAATCACCATTGTATAAGAGCTCTCTTCCTGACGTTAGCAAAGGCAAAATGTGTGGAGTCCTGCAGCAATAATTCAAGTAACCAAGCAGCGGTTGAGCTATTTCTACAACTGGACTGGCTCTAATCTGGGCCCCTCATTCACTCAGCCTCCCTGAGAGGCTGCGGTCTAGAAAAGCTCCTCATTCAACAACGCCTTCAGTTTTACAAACAGTCCAGAGTCGCAGCAGGAAGCAGAAGCAGCTTCTCCTGACTTCAGACGACTTGGTGCTTTTAGGAAGATGCTTTTTCACACGTCTGCAGTCCAGAGCATTCAGCATATTTAACTGTTGCTGCGTTTTCTCAGCCCTTCTTTTAAGTGTTGGTTTTAAAACAACGCTGCTGTCTGGTCCAAAGTCCCAAATAGCAACCTCAAGTAACCAAGCAACAGTCGAGAAACTTCCCTGGCTGCACTGTCTAAATTTACATGGCTGTAATCTGGGTCACTCTTTCACTCTGCCTCTGAAAAAACCCAACAATGGATCCTTTATATTATGTAATGACAGGCCCAGAGCTGCAGCAGCAGGAACCATAGGCTGCTCTTTGCTGTTAGACGGCCTTCAAGCCACATCCACACCGGGCCAGAACCTCAGCTGGAACAAAATGACACAACCGGGACGGCATTTAAACGATTCAGCCTGTTAAGACAGGAACTCTAGGATTCTGACATAATTCAGGGTCCGAATGTCAGAAATGTGTGTTTTGACTTTGACTTGGTTCTGTTGTACGTGAAATGGACCAAACTGTGTCAGGTTATACAGTGGAGGTGTGAAGACCTGGTAGAAGACCCATTTGAAAATAGTTCAAACTGGTCCCCAGGGTTCATTGAGATGTAATTATTTTCAGGTGTTTAAGTTAAACGAGGAGAGCAGACGGATCTGAGGAGCTGCGCTGGTAAATGTTGGATGTACGCCGACCCGTGCATGACCAGTTTGACCCGTTGAGGCTTTTGTTGCTATATGATGTACAATGATGTGACTATATGGATATCTGCAATAAACCTCAAAGAGGGCTCACGCCTCTCCTGCTGAACGTGTCTTTATTTGTTTGAATCACTGGTGAAATGTCAGATAAAGGTAAGAAACCGTCACTGAGACGTTTTATTCTGAAAGTCTCATTGAGGCTGGTAGGAAAAGAAATTATAGTTGAAGGTTAAAAATAACTTAAATCCTGTAGTTGCAGATTTTAATCTCCATATTTGATTTAGTCTCTGTGTTTCTGTTTAGGGAGTCAATGCCACAAGCATTTAAACTCATCGTTTAATCTTTGGGGCTTTTATTTTTTGGCTGGCTTTTTATTTTTTGCCAGTCACAAGGAGCGAGGGAATTCCTCGATGGGGAAATTATGGCCTTTCCGGGTTCAGTACCCAGAAAACCCATGAAACAGACTAATACAATCCAGGAAGGCAGAGCTTGGTTGGGGTACAGTAGCTGCATTTCCATTTCAAATGTGCACAAATCTGTCGATTTTCTGCTATTGTAAACAAAAAAAAAACAAAAACGCGATTTCGCAATTGCTGTGTTTCCATTAAATAAGAAATGAAATTAAAATCACACATGAATAAGCTTGTTCAGGTGATAAGTAATTAAAAACATGCCACGCCATGATTGTCCAACTACTTCCTGTTATCTTCTTCGTGGTTTGCGCCAGTGGCAACATCTGGTTGTTGATCATGTGAGTCATGATGCGAAATGTGTTCCGCAAATACAATCCAGGAGAACATCTCATTTTAGCACCAAAATTTTGTCTCGAAAAAGGAGGTTTTTTTTAAAAAAAAAAAAAGGCGAGTTTCCATTCAGCAAATTTATTACCAGGAAGTAAGATGGAGTCCAGATGGGACAAACAAATACCACACCCTCATGTCAATCACCCTCATGTACGCGCCGCTCACACACTCCCCCTTGCTCTCTGCTACGCTACAGCTGCTTCACCACAACATAGCCTGCTGCTGATGCTAAGGCTAGTTAGCATGGCCACCGATGACGGCAGATAAACAGTTTTCCTGGAACGGTGAGCTGTTTCTCCACCATCAGCACATTTAGCAGCGCGTACATGAGGGTGATTGACTCCGCTAAGCCCCTCCTCCTGGCTCTGATTGGTTGTTTCAGGTTGGGAGAGGAGCATTTCTTTAGACGGCAGTAGTAAAAGTTACATACTGCAGCTTCAAGAAATGTCAGCTGTTGGGTCATGACAGGAGGTTTTATCTTAAGGGTAAGGGTCACTCTTTCAGATCAGGTTTTGTTGAGTTAGACAGAAGGAAGTTGAGGTGTGTTGGGCTGTTGGACAGTTTACTTTGCTCCCTGTTAACATCTCTGCTAACATGTTCTTGTTATTGAATGTTTTAGCTCTAAGCTTTCCTTTTGCTCTCCATTGTCTCTCTGGAGGTGCCCTACATTTAAGGCAGGGATGGAAGATCTTATCTCTAACTAAACAAACCTAAAAATGTAGGCCATGGCCAGCAGCAGCCCTTTGTCAATCATTAACCCACCCACAGTCCATCGTTATTTCTTTAATCAGAGTGCAGACATGCTGAATCAGCAGATTTCAGCCTATTTATTTTCTAAAATAATCACACAATAGATGCCAAGTCCTGGGGCAGAGACCTCAGGTTGGCCCTGTTTGAAAGCTGGCACTGCTGAGCAACACTGAGGCCTTTCATTTGGTCACACAGGCATTTCTTTTATTGAGCCGTCATATCGAACGACATGCACTCATCAAAAATAAAATTTTCTGGCTTATTTGCAGAAATTTCCAGATCAGTTTTAATTTTCCTTGTTTCTCCCAGTCTGACCAGTTCATCCCTTCTATATTCCCCTTCTTTTTACGTTTAAACACAGAAACAACACAAAGACCTGCTGTGTCTCTCATGCCAAGTTTGTAGTCAGGGTCTGGTCCCTGTTTCAGACGCAGGACTTTGGTTGATCACTGGATCTGATGCTTATGCTTAAAGTCAACAGATTTTATGTAGATAATCTCAATCTGTAAAAGAAAAAAAAAAAACACCACCACAGTCTGTGGTTTCTGTGGGAATATCTGCAACTGTTGGAGTTTACCTCCTGCTATGGTTGTGCTTTCTAACCACACAAGCTTTCTACCTTCCTGATTTGACTGGAATACACAAAATATGATCAGCTGGACTCTTGGGGACCCTGAATTTGCCACCACCACGTGCTGGGAAATCTCTGTCTGTTTTAGCTGACTGTGGGATGCTTCAGTTCCTGCCTGTAGCACCAATGAACCAGTGATGCCAACACTTATTCCCTCTGAGGGTCACTGTGGGCATGCTGATACTGAACAAATCTGTATTTTATCCTTACTTACAGCCTTGGGAGCTCAACTTGACAGGTTACAGTTTATTTCAGTTTATTTATAAAAGGCATGAGAGTTTGAGAGGGCAAAGCAAACACACAAAAAACACAGAAGCACTGTTCCAGGAGTACTTTCTATGTCAAAGAAAAAGTAAACAGAGCAGCAGTAGCTCCTATGGTGGCTTCATTAGAGATGAATATTCTCTGCAGGAATCTAATGGGAGTCAATGAGAGGGGGTGGGACACAACAGGTGAAAGTAGACAGAAATACCTACATTTAATTGTATAAACTGGACAGGTGGATTTTGGCCATGAATGCAGTTCAAAACAACAAATATCAAAATGTCAAGTCGCTCCTGCTATAATTGGGAAAAAAATAACTAGATTTTTTTGGGAGTTTTGTCAACATGTTGCAATGTTTCCCTATGAGAAGTCATATCAGATGGAGTTTTGTTTGTATTTTAGCAGTGATGCTGGAGAGCTAGCTTACGGATGGAGAACATAGACCTGCACCTAGTGGTAGTAACTGTGTTTCAGTGCTCCTGTGCTGGCACCATAAACCACCTCTGTCGAGTTTTTGTTCAGGTTGGGGAAGATTACATCCTTTCTTGTCTGACCACGTCTCAACCAGTTATCCACAGTATGAACTGAAACAGTTCTGTTAGCTGGGAGAGACATAGACACATCTGTATGTCATCAACAAAACAGTGAATCTTAGCTCCATTAGAACAGAAAGAGAAATGGGGCCTAACATGAAGCCCTGAGGTACCTCACCGCTAACTGGGGATCCAGTTCATGTCTTAAAAGAAAACTTTCACAAAAGGTTGGGACTGTTAAAGAAACGTAACGTTAAAGCAAAAACAAGGTAAAATGTGAGACGAATGTAGATGGAGAAGTCACCAGAAACAACAAAGTGATTCAAAGAAAACTGTTAAAATAGCTTTAACTGGTTCTGAGCTGTCTTTTCACACATTCCTCAGTTTGGTCCAGATCAAATCACCAGAGAGTCCAGTTTAGACCTGGCTTTAAAAACTGATCTAAAACTGTTTCCTGATCTGGTCGAACCTGCAGCTGCAGAGGATCAGAGACGGAGCTTGTAGAACTTTTCAGATGAAAACCTGCAGAACCCAGATCACATAATTATGGATGGAAACAGCAGAAAGGACAGACAGATGCAGAAAATCCCAACTAACAAGCAGTTCTTCACATTTCACTTGACCCCCAAACTGTTTCTTGTCATTCCATCACCTTTTACCTCCAAATCCTTTCAACTTTGCTCAAATATGATTAAACATAAACTTGTTCAAGGTGGAAATAACCAAAGTGGTCCAACCTTTTCAACACCCGAATGTTTGGAGGTGAGCTGAGCTGGTTGGCCTGAGGTACGGACATAAGAAGGTGAACTAAGGTCTGAACAAGGTGAAATCAGGGCACAATTTCACATTTTGAAAACACGAGCTGTTGTTGTCTTCTGCTGGCCGCTGACCCGATCCTGATATTTGAGTTCAGTCACTCTTTGTTGCTCATCTACCAGATGTTTGTTCCTGGTAGCAGCAACTCAGCGTTGATCAAGGAGAAAAGTCAAATGCTGTTATATAAGTGACCCAACGAGTCCAGATGATGGTTATTTTCCATGTTATGGGATCTATGTCCTGAACAACAGGACCAAAAACAAGCAGATATCAGTGGAGATGGATGGAGGGAGGAAAACTGATCTGAAGAAAGTATAAAAACAAAGAACCGTCACGTTTCTTGCATCCACCCACTGTGTCCTGGAACATATCATATACACTTACTGGTCAGGCTGTAGAGGTATGTTGCTGACATTTAATTTACTCGTGCTGGCATCTTGAGCTGATTTTCTGGAATCTGACTGTTAGTGTCTGTTACTTTCAGCATCTTGAGCTTCAAAAGTAAGAATAAGCAGAATAAAAGCTCTGAGGAGGTGGAATCTGCAGGGCGGAGCTTCCAGTCCCGTCATGTCTGCAGGTCTGAGGGGATCAGGCCCAAACATGAGAGCTGATCTACCTGAGTCACGTTGTGTCCTGCAGCGCTTCCTCGCCTTAACATCAGATAAAACTGCTCTGTAAACAGCAGATAAACAGGCTAAAAGCTCTCTGTTGAATCCAGGTAATAAAACCCAACAAAAATAGCATTTTTGCGAGAATCAATGTGCTTTTAATGCTCTTCTGGAAACATGCATGCATTATATTAACAGTTCTGCAGGGAGAAGCAGTGTTGCCCATTGAAGAATTAAATCCAGAAAACAGCAGTGGAAAAATCCGGCAGAGGGAAGAGCTCTTCCACGGGTCTAAATGATCAGTTTGCACCAATAAACACTGAGAAATGCATTTTAAATCGACTATGGCTGAAAATGTAACACATTTTAACTCAATCCTGCAAAGTGTCACATTTCAGAATCAGTTTATAGGATTCTATCTTTATTTGGACAAAGATCCAAACACAGATCATTATAGGGTTCACGGAATGTTGACATTGGTTTGTGTCCAGCAGGGATGATTAAGTTATGTAACATGTTTCATCAGATCAACACATGGGCTCCAGATATGGTTTTAACAGAAATAAATACATGTTTGTACTAATAAAACTTACATAATGAGACTGATTGTCTTAAATATTGACTCATCGCTGATCATTTTGATATCTGAGACTCCAAGCAGCCGTGTAGCAGGATGCAGGCAGTTGTTCACTGCTCCTCTTTCTGCTGTCAGTGCCAGGATGATGATGTTGAAACGACTTTCATTGTTCTCGTGTCAGACGTGCCCTTCATCACATATTTGAGGCTCCGCCAGGTGAAAACAATCACAGATGATTTCCCAATCTAGCATGACTCAGGCCAGATAGACTGGAATCATCCAGCGAGTATTCAGAGTCAAATATCTGCATCATGAGGCATCAGATTCATCTGCTTTAACCTGACCCGCTTTTTTGGTCCTGGTGGATCACCTGAGGATCCATTTCAGACCAAATCACAGTGAAATCACCTCACTCCAGCAGAAAGCATGGAGAAAACACCTCATGGGGAATCACTGGGACTGTTCAGAAAATAACTAACTTTAAAGCTCATTGTCAATTTAATTTGATTTATTTCAATTAGCAGAATGCAACAATTTATTTCTTTATATGTCCCTCAGGAGGGAAACTCCAAAAACACAGCAACAGAAGACAGAACTGTAAAAAAAAAAAAAAAAAAAAAAGAAGAGATTTCTTCTGTTTCTGCTTTTACCCCTCACTAAGCTAACAGCTTAGTGGGAGCGAGCCTGCAGCTAACAGCTAACTGTTAGCTTAGTGGTTGTAGTCTAACGTCCACAGTTTAGTTTAAACAAATGTAGATCTATAGCTAAAACAAAGTGAAGCTCATTAGAACCCACAGCTACTAATAAACTCTTATTAAATGAAGTATTGCAACGTTAAGCTGTGAAAACTCTGAAGCAAAACAAGACGGTACTTCTGCATTCCAAACAAGGCATTTAAAGACTGCTTCTGTAAAAACTCTAGCAGTCTCGACAGGTGGATTAACAATTATTCATTTTACCCAGAATAATAACTATAATAACTCCTTAATTAAATGAGTTACATCAGCATTTAATTTCCCTTTGGGATAAATAAAGTATTTTTGAATTGAATTGAAAAAATTCTGAAGAATACTTGAATGTTGCAGATGTAGCTGCTGCAGGCCAACACACATATGTTCCTTCTGCTTGGCCTATTAAGATGAGGAGTTAACATGATGATAGATCAATATAAGGAAGAAGAAACTGCTGGGTAATAGATCAACCAGAGGTTTGGAAAATCGACATTTTGCTATGGTGATTACCACCCTTTCCGAGAAAGAGAGGGAAACTGAGGAAATCAATCTTTTCCTCATACTTCAGGTATTTCAGCCTTAAACAGACAGTTGGTGTGTGAAAGATAGAGGTTGGAATACAAAATCTCTTGAATCGTGAGCGACAGAAACTTCTGACTGCCGTGGATGGACATTTTTACGTGTCTCCGGTGTTTTTGTGTAGGAGATCTGACAAGTTAAAGAAACCCTTCAGTTTCAGGTAAAATGTAAAACGGGTGTGACTGAGAGTTTGGGTGTGCTCCCTTTGCAATTCAGGCTGATTTGACAGAAAACTCTTCATCCTCCAGCAGTGGGAGACACACTGGATGAAAGGAGACAGAAATACCTACGTTTTGATGTATGAACAGTTCATGTGGAGATGAAACTGTGGACATGAAAGGAGGTTAAATCAGAACATTTCTGCATATTTCACAGGGTCAGAATCTGGGGTGTGACATCTGAACGGTCTGAGGGAACGTTTCAAAAATCATCAATCTTAAACTGCGATTGAAGGAAAAACTGTGAAAAGTATCAACATGAGAATTTAGGCAGATAAAGTCTAGCTTCCTGTGAGCTTTTTAAACTTTTAATGGTGTTTTTGCTGTAAAGTCTGGCTGAGCTATGACGCTCCAAAGACAGCAGGGTTTTCTCACTCCTTCAGCTGGTGTTCACCAGAGTTAGAGACCAGAGCTACCAGCAAACAGCTAAAATCCACAAATACTTCAGACCACCTCTGAAAACACTTCTAACTGCACATTTTAATAAAACACCAAATATATCCTAACATACATTAAAACAATGTAAAACATCTTAGCACTACCGCAGAAGCTAACATCTACTGTTTTAGTGCTGCATTGGGGGTTCCGCCAATCAATGTCAAGGAAAATGAAAGGCGCTCTTGAATTGGCTGCTTTGCAACCGCCAGCCAATAGTTTGTCAAGCAGCACTAAGCTGAGGTATTTCAGCCTCCTACGCTGCAATTTCTGGTGTATTTTCCACAAATAAATTGGAGTCAAGTTCCACAGAAAAATCCAGGAATACTGAGCCATGAATAGATGGGGATCCACTGTAACCTCTGTGGGTAAAATTCCTGCATTGTTCTGCATATTACACACAAACATATGTAGCATCACTACCACACACCCCCTGTGGTCGACTGAGCCAGATGTTTGGATGAAGAAGTAGAAAACCAAAACGCTGCTGGAAAAGAAAAACAGGAAAAAAACACCAAACAGACACAAGTTTAATTCAATTCTTCAGCACTGGCAGCTGTAATTATGTCACTATGTTAATTTCACCCTGCCAAGCATGTGGCCTGAGGTGTGGTCGGGTTACAGCCACTCTCCCATGTTGTCCAGGGGCGTAAACATGCAGCATCGTCCTCCACAAACAAAGATATCTGAATTAATCTGTGCTGGAGATCCTGCATTTGGTTCAGCTTGATTTATTGCTGGTTTCCAGACATGATTGCTGGCTTTGAAACTGAAACTATTTCAGAATAGATTCAGAAAGCTGTGGTCGGGACCTAAAACTGAAGCACTTTTCTAACCAGAGGCCATGTTAAACTGCACAGCTCATATCTTTAAATCTTCGGCTGTCCTCAGCCGAACTCGGAGGCAAAGCTCCTCTCTCTGCTGGCTGCAGAAACGGGTGTGAAAGCCAAAATAATGCCACCGACGTGCATCAAGAGAAACAGTCTGTCTCACGCTCGGACTTTAGCTGCAGCGCAGGAAGGCGTGCAATAAAAACACACTGATTCACATTAAAATGCACTGAAAGAGGAAACATTAAAAGAAAAATTCAGAAGTTTTCTTTGGTAATAAACCTTTGCAAACATCTCCACCCAGAGAGCCAGGAGCTGCTGTTCGGGCTCCAGATGTGAAAAAGCTCTCTTTGTGTTCAGCTGAAGCTCTCAGCCTCTCAGCCTCTCAGCAGGCTGGACCGCTTTCAGGGTTTGACTCGACACATTTAGAGACTTGGACAGAAAAACGAGGAGCTGGCGGCGAGCAGCAACGGTTACACAAGCAGCTATTTCAGCTTCGTCACTGCTTCTTCCTCCCACTGGAGGGAAAACCAAGGCAATACTGCAGGCTAATGTTGCCGGCTCACGTCCAGGACTTCAGATGCAGGTTATGACTGGTTTGCAGAGTTTTGACAGGAACAGTCGGTAGGAAGGGTTTGGGCTGAAGTTCTGTTCAAAAGGAGCAAACCAGAACTTTTCCACTGAACAAAGAAATAAAATTTATCATAAAAAAAATTCTCAGTTGCTTAAATTTCACTGTTAACGGTAAAAAAAAAACAAAAAAAAACTTCGTCTTGTTGCATATCTTTGGGAAGCAATGATGCAGACAGAAAGCCCTGAACTGCTTACAGTCACAATAAAAAGAAAGTGCACCCTTTCACAGCTTTGTTTTCATGTATCCAGAAGTAACACGACAGAGCACACATTACCACTCGGTTATTATTTACTAAACAAAGATGGCGCCCAAATGGAAAAGCCATGTGTGAAAAACTAAGTACACCCCTGCTGCAACACAGCTGAATCAAATGAGTGGCTTGTTACCAGGCCTGTCCCAGACTTGATGCCTACAGGCTGCAGATGGAACTCATTCGCTTGATTCACTCTACTGGAGCAGAGATGCATGAAGAACCTGCAGGACAGCAGATCTGGAGGACCAGGCTGGAGACCCGCGACTTACAGCAAGAAAACAACCGATGCTCAGCAACATCTTCTAAAATTCAATGAGTTCCTGAAGCGATGAATTATTTCTTGCGCGTTTAAATTCCCAGAACCTCCAAACAGAAACATTTGCACATCTAAGGTGCAGATTTTGAAAGTTTAATAAGAGAAACAGAATCAGTTCCAGTTCTCCTCAGTGTCTGCCTTGCGCAAGATCATATTCATAACCCAACCAAGCATTTCTGACTATGACTCTTTCAACCTTTCAGCAGTTTTTTTTTTTGTTTGTTTTTTTGTTTTTTTGTTGTTTTTTTTTTTTTTGCTGTGGAACATAAATCTACATTATTTGTAGGAAATTCGTCTATTTGTGATTTTTTTTTTTTCTTCTAAAATATTCTAATGTAGCATACGAAGCTGAAATACTGAGGAGGAATTCTACTTGACACGCTATTGGCTGACCTTTACAAAGCAGCCAATCCTGGAGCTCCATTTGTTTTCCTTGGTGCTGATTGGCTGAACCACCAAGAGTGGAGATAAGGACCTTAGGCTGTGTTCCAGTTCCCCTCCGAACTAGGAAATTCCGACTTCCTAGTCGTAAAACTCAACTGGAATGCCATCCGAAGTGGGAAATCCCACAGGATCATTGCTCCATGCGGCGCCTGCAGCTCTAAACTGAAAACAGTAAAAGTGGTGTTAGCTGATGGACTGGAAAGCTTAACATGATGTTTGTTTGCTAACAATGTTTATGGGCGCCGCCATGTTGAAATTCCGACTTCTTAACTAGAACGCCGTTGCCTCGGGTCTGACGTCAAACCCCGCTCCCAGTTATGACTTCCAGGTAAATTGAACTCAGCATTAGATGTGAGTTTCAGCCGTAGAGCTAAGATGGTTTCCACTGTGCGTATTAATGCATATCAATGTATATTTGGTGTTTTAGCTTTTAAAATAGGCAGTTATAAACACTTCTATGCGGGGTTTCAAGTATTTGCAGATTTTAGCTGTCTGTGGACGGCTGTGGTCTGTAACCCCTGCGGATCCCAGTCATCCACTTTAATGCTCTCTAAAACCTGCAAGTTTTCTGCAAGATCTAAAAGCTTTTATAGCTCTGCTTTTGAAAAAAAAAAAAAAAAAAAGCTTGTGGAAAAGTTCTGGGAGGTTCTGAAGCAATGCTGGAATGTAAAAGGATGCGTATGTTGCATCAGACCTGGATGGTTTAATGATTTACTGGTGTGAGACATGCAGCTGCTTTAAAAAGACACATTGTAACCTGAGAGAGGCTGTCAGGCAGCGTCCAAGCCTCTCTGATCGACTGTAACTCCATGGCTGCAGAGCTCGCTCCTTCCTCCAGGCTCACACCGAGAAGCCATCACCCCTCCCCAACCCACTGAGACCCTCCCCGCCATCTGACGAGGGATAAAATCATCATGTCATGTGAACAACTTCATCAAGCTGCCAAGCATGCAGCAGTAAACAGAAATCTGCTTGCATGACTGCAGCTCTCTGCCAGGCTCCGCCCCTCTTCCTGGCTCCAGGAAGCATATGCAGTGTTTCATCATTTTCAGTTGGAAACATGCTGGTGCAGACTTCGCTTCATTCTATAAAAGAAACCAGCATCCTGTCCCACTTCCTGTCTGTTCTCCCTACACACCTGGTTCCTTCCTATTCCTAGTCTGCACACCTGATTCCAGTTTTCTCTCCAGGGTTGATTTGTCCGCTTGCTGCCTGGTCCCTATAGTTCAGGTTTTAATTGCTAGTTTATGGTTTGGGGTGTTCTGAAGGAAAGATGACCTGCATTGACATCATCATCATCATTGACATCATTGAAATCATTGACATCTACTTAGTGGTTTATTAGTAGAGAACATTTTCTGCAGTAGGCCAATTTATAGTGCTTTACATGATTAGAAGGAAAACAAAACAAAGAAAAACTTTACAAACTGGTCCCCCAGATCAGTTTTTGGGAGGACTTGGGCAACAGAATCTCCTTTTTTATCCTAAGCACCACAACAAGTCTAAAGTTGATCTTAATATACATTTTCAGGTCTAAATTACATGTCAGGATGTTTATCACATCTATGTTTCATTTAGTTTTTACATTTAGTTGTCTTTTACCCTTCAGAGACACATAAACACAGTTACAAAGTCAGCCTTCTATCACCTGAAGAACATCTCCAGGATCAAAGGACTAATGTCTCAACGAGATTGAGAGAAACTCATCCATGCGTTTATCTTTAGTCGCATTGATTACTGCAACAGTGTCTTCACAGGTCTGCCTAAAGAGTCAAAGGGTCTGCTCTGCATCCCCAGAACCAGAACCAAACATTACTGTAAGCTGCATAGACTCTGGGAGGCCAGTGAACATGGCTGAGATGATCACACTGTTCTAAAGCCCTGACTTGTTGGAAAGTGCTGCAACTTGTGAGGAAATGTCAGCCATCAGTGGCAGGAAGTGGGTGATTTTCATGAAACCAATCTAAAATCTGATGACTTCTCTTCATGTTTAGCAGATGACTGTTTGATTGACATCTGCATCAATCAGATTGTTAGTCATAGAGACACTGAAGACTGAATGTTGGTGGTTAGGATTTCATATCTTTAGTTTTGAGATATGAAATGATGTGATATGACAGCTGCAACTTGGTAACTTTTAAGTGATGATTAATAACAGAAGAAATAAACAGCAGAGCTTCCACATGTGGACAAAAACTCACAAACAAATCCACAGGTATCATTATTTTTATGTTTTTTTTTAGTCAGGATTACAGTCAGGCTTCGTACCGAAAAAGATCCACAAACAACACAAACAAACATGTAGAAATATCCAGATGTTGGATCATATGTGGGATTATTTAGGTCTTGGCTGTTTCAGTGATGAATAATTTCCTGTTTGATGTCCTTGAAGAACCCAGGTCCTTAGATGAGGCAGGTTGGATCAGGTGGTTGTGGAGAGTAATCAGTTTAAAACAAGCATCATGGTCATTAATACATAGATGCACACCTTGTCGTTTAAAGCAGTTTACGCATGGCTGCAGATGAAACACAAAAATCTCCTCTGTGTTTAAAACAACCAATCACAAGCAGCGTAATTTGCTTTTTAAAAACAACTTTTTCATTTCCCTTCATTATTATTTGATAAATAATTCCAGTGTTTTCTTTCTTGAATATGTGTTTTTAATGCTCTGGTCCTGCTGACCCACAGCATCACAAGGTTCTGGGATCATCTGGCACCAGAGCCAACTGCAAAGTCCAATCATAAATTATGATTAACTGAGCTCAGATCAATGTGTGACTGGACTTATTTCATCAGGTCAGACAGATCAAACAGACGATGTGTTCTCTACCACAGGGACGCCAAGTTCATCACTGATATCTGCTCATGTGTTTATTTTTTCCCTTTCTGGCCCGAAAGACGAGAGTCCGCCATTAGATCTGCAGTCACGCCTTTCAGAGGTTACAAACGTTGCTAAACTTCTGTCACTTTGTGTTAACTTCAGGGAGACCAAACTTTTATGCATGAGGAATGTGGAAATTTATTACCTGTTGGAATACAAGGCAAAGCGTTGTATTCTGAGAGGACAGCATTCCTGTTTGGCTTCAGACTGAAGGAGCTTCTCCAGACTGGCTGAGATAGAAAGGGTCTTAAGGCAGAGCTGATCTTCTAACCACAGTAAAAACATGCAACACACCAATGAGTAGCATCCTGTTTTATCAGGAGCATTTGAAGATTTCTTCATTTTGTCTGAATGCTGAAGTCTTTTGCAGCTTCTACGCTAGCAGCATGATAACCGAAGAGTGGGTCCAAACCTCTGCCCTCTAAAGTTGGGTCAGTTCAGCTCAGAGGGGGAGAAACCCAGAGGTGCATCTTCCCAGTAACTCCTCCTGGAGGATCACCAAAGGAATCTATCATCCATCCAGCTAGTTCTGGGTCAGAACTGGGGTCTCCTCAGTGGAACATGTCCAGAAAAGCCTCCAAAGGGAGATACTCTGGTGGCAGCCTATCAGGGGTCTCATTTATAAATATGGCATATGCACAAAATGGGGCCAAAAACTGCCGTATGTCACTTTCCTCACAAAGGTTGTGATCTGTGAAAAACAAACTTGGCAGGAGAATGTCCCTTGCACAAGCTCTGACCCATACACACACTGGTTTTAGAGACTGGGGAAACTGGTGGTGACCAGTGGTGGAGAAAGTACTCAAACACTGTACTTAAGTAAAAGTACAAATAAACTGACAAAAATGTACTCTTGTAAAAGTAAAAGTACCTCACCAACATTTTTACTTGAGTAAAAGTACTTGTTGAATATATTCCCAAATACAATAGTCTAGAATATCATTGAGTGTGTCCACTGTATGAATATTTTCTTTAATACATCAACAGGGTTGTGCCATTTTAATGAACAATGCTGCAGATAATGCATGTTTTACTGTGTTTACTCTCTGGGACAGAGTTTACACTTGGACTTGTGATTCTGTGCATTAGACCTGCTGAGTTAAATGCCATTAAGCAAAATAAGAAAAGGGAATAACCTTTACCTTTGAATGGGTCTTTATTTAACACAAAGTAAAACCATGTGTTATTTGATCTGCAGTAAACACATTCAGGTAAAAGTTGTCTGCCCGGAAAAAGTGACATCAGACACACCTAACAAAGGAACAGCAAACACTGATCATTTCCACTGACATTTCAACTCCAGTTTGTCACAGTTAAAAAAACACTGAATATTCAACCTTGTAATGGGTCATAACCAGTGAACAATATTTTAATTTCCTGACACCATTTTCAAAACTTGCGACCAAAAGTAGTTTTTTGAACTCGGATAAGTAGTTGTTTACTTTCAAACAAAACAAACAAAAAAAAAAAAATAAAATAAAAATAATGCAATGTAACGCAGAGGTTGTGTTAGACTTTCATTTTGACTTTTTCATTTTGACTAACAGTGTCAAATAAATCCTGTCATAATCTGTTTTTACCCATCAGTTGTTAAGATGATAACAATAACATTTGCATTTCATTTTCATTCTGTTTAATTCAACAAGCTGAACATGTAACCCACATCGTGTCATTATCAAGCTAAATACAGTTAACTTTTTCTCTGCAGTGACAAAGTTTTTAAAGGTAACACTTCACCAACTGAAGTGATCAGAAGTCAGCAAGACTCTGAATGTTACCGCAAACACTCCCCTCAGCAGGAGCTTAATCCTGCAGCAGTGTCAGCTGCACTAGACGCTCCAAAGCCTCTTGTCCATAACTCTTAAACGCGCCGCCGCAGAGGTGATACTCTGACGGAAAGTTCTCTTATATTGATTGATTTAGTGACCTCCGCGATGTTCTCTGTGCATAAAGTTGAAACTGTCTGCAGGTCAGCACCAAGTGGTCAGATGTGTGTAATCTGCCAGAATGACAGATGGCCATCAGATTTTACCATCACCGTTTAAAAAACCCATCAGTGTGACGTGAATGTAACGTGTAACGCAACATATTTTTAGAAATGTAGTGGAGTAGAAAGTACAGATACTTGATGCCAAATGTAGTGGAGTAAAAGTCAAAAGTACCCACAATTAAATCTACTTAAGTAAAGTACAGATTCATGAAAATTGTACTTAAGAACAGTAAGTTCTTAAGTACAAGTACTTCGTTACATCCCACCACTGGTGGTGACACTCATGCATTGCATTGGCACTGCTGGAAGACCTTGCAAATGGGAGAATCAGGAAGGAAATTCGAACTATTTGGACCTGATGTACCAATGCACTACTCCGCTATAACCAGTAGGGGACATTGGCTGCCCCCTGAGGTGCTGAACACCCATGTGCGCTCAGCTGTCAGCCATCAGCTTCCTGATATGCCAGTCACTCCACTACTGTTGCTACCAAAAGCTATATTTTTAATCTCTCCATCTCAATCCCCAATACATCTGTTTCTGCCTCGGAGAAATTGTGTTTCTTTACTTTTTTCTCCGTGGTTGCCATTGGTGACCATGAAATAACATTGATCAGCTGGCTAAAGAGGAGGCGAGGTTGGAACATACTGTCGATAAACCATCAAGAGCTTTTCTTGTTGACTTTCCTTCACCTCAGTAGACTGAATGTCCTCATTATTGCAGAGAGAGCTCCAACCCACCGATCCATCTCCTGCTCCATCCTTCCAGCACTCAGGAACTCAACACCAAGAATAAGCTGTCTGCTTGAGGCACAGACTAATTTCTCCACTTTTTTCAGTTGAGAACTACGACTTCAGTGCTTTCTGAAGTTTATGGCTTCAAGACAGTAACAGAACCACATCATCTGCTACAAAGTAAAGTGCGGACCTGCCACCAGCCATGTCGAGACTGAAAAGGCAACAGGAACCTTCCACATGGACCCACCAGCTGTTGGTGAAGGATGTTGAGGTGTAGGGAGGAGAAAGGAGAGGGCGGGGCATGAGCCCAGCCAGTTCCCAGTGTTCTGGTTCTGGGGTTATACCAGATGAGTGCTACAACCTCTGCGACTCATGTTCTGTGTCCTTTTTTAACATTTGTCTTTATTTTTCAAATTCAGTTTATTCCTTAGTTCTAAGATTCCTTGTAGTTTTTTTAGTATTTGATCTGTATTTCTATTCTTTGCAGTCCGTTCCATTTGCTTGATCTTAGTTCCTGATTTCCTGTTTCTTTGTAGCTCTTGATTGACAATCTATAGCATCTGAGTTTCTGTGAACTTCTAGGTTTGTATCTCTATTAGTTTTTACTTCTGCTAGTGTCTGTGTTCCCAGATCTACCCAGCAGATCCTTCAAGGTCTCCGCTGCCTATAACGGTGTCCCATCTGCTCGTTAACCCACCTGTCCAGCATCTAGTAATCAACCTGCACCCTAGAAATACTCCTTTCTCATTCAGTGTCAGACCATCCTGTAATTGGCACCAGCCTGTTTCATTGTGTTGCTCTTGTTTATTAATCTGGACTCCCCCTCAAACCTCAGTGTTTGAATTTCCTTTTTTAAGTAAAACTGACTCCGGCTCTTCACCCTTACATGACATTGAGTTTTTATTTATCAATGCTGTAAAGTTTATTCTGAGCTTCGGTTTTGCTTCAACTTCCTCTCACTTTTATCTACCAAAGTCAGAGGAGGACTTCCTTCAAATGATGACACTATGCGTCGCATCACTTCAAACTTGCATCATTTCCCTTCAGACTCTGTAAGAGAACTGAAACATTACAAATCTTCATTTCCTTTGACGTTTTGCAGTTATGATTAAGTTTACTAAGAGCTTCTGGGGATTTTCACAACTGGGGTGTTAAGTTCATTTAAATGAACTCTGGTTGAATTCCTCCCTTGGTCCGGTTTATTTGTGTAAATGTGAACACAGGAATCACCCAACAGGGACCAAAACAACCGTAACAAGACCATCTGTAGGAGGAGGTCTCAGTTCGTCTCCAAACGAAATCTGGAGCTTCGTTTATGGTGTGAATGTGATTTTACGTTGATCCATCACAGGTACTGGGTGTTTACTCTGGACCCAAACGTCCTCCTGCAACCAGGTTTGCATTGCATTGTAGGATGCGGAAGAATAAACAAACTAAACAAGGACCACACATCTTTGTCTTAAAGTGTAAAGCCCTATGCACCTCTTAAGACTTATTCTACAAAAAATTTGGTTTACATATCAGATAATTTTGTATCAAATAAAACCCAGAATCAAACTAATGATATGACTAAATTCTCCACGTTTCTGCTTCCTGTATTTACGTCTGGTTCACCCAACCCGGACACGTCTGCGTGAACGCTCTCGCCTGGGTTGTTTCTCGCTCTGGTCCTGAAAAGAAACTGAAACAATGGAAAAAGTTAGAAGTTAACAAACTGATCCGCTGACTCGGACCAAAGTAACCAACTCCAGGTGTGAAAGCGCATTTAGGCTACGTTCACACAGCAGGTCTTGATGCTCAGTCCTGATGGGTTTTTTTTTTTTTTTTTTGCAGAAATCTGATTTTTTTTCCTAATGTGTGGTTGTTCATATAACCAATTAAATAGACCGCAATCAGACTTCTGTGTAAACGGTTTACGACCCTCATGCGCAGAAGAAGAACGTCACACAGCAGCGCTCTGTTTACGGAAGTAGTAATGAACGCCACCAGCCAATAAATCGATTTTTAAAGTTATTCAGCAGTGGGAGCCGACAGCATCGTCACAAAATCAGAACAAGATGAAGGAAGTTGATGAGAAGAAGCACAACGAAGAGCAACAGCCTTGAGGTTGACTGCAGCGTCTGCAGAGAAGTCTGTTTGGATGTGGAGTCGGACCAGGAGTGGTGGGATCGTGATGTGATGCACTTCACTGACACAGACTTCTTTCATCATTTCATAATTATAAATTTCAGCCATTTACGTCCAGATTCACTGCATCTGGCTTCTTCTACTGCAGAATTATGACGCATGTCTCACGTCAACGATGTAAAAGTCGAATAAAATGCGACGCGACAGTTCAGACTGCAGATGCTTTGAAAGCTATCAAATACATATCAGATTTAGCACAACGTATGGAAGTGAAAAGACTGGAACTGGGCCGTTCAGTCTGCTGTGAAAAAGTTGGATTTGGGTCGCATTTGCCTGCTGTGTGAATGTAGCCTTAAAAGCCACCTTATGGAGATGTGTTCGACAGTCTTCCAGCTGCAGTCTTGTTCTGAACCAGGCGGTGGAGAAATCAGGCATCCTGTCTGAGTCATGTGACATCTGTCACTTGGAGCCTTTGAACCTTTTGATCTCAACCGTTTCTAGATGGCCTTTTAAACTGTGAGCTGAAATAACTGAGAGTACCTGCAGATGCATGTGGGAACACGTGTTTATTGCTGACCATGTTGGTCACGTGGGCAGAACAGGAGATTTCATTTGCAACATCAATAAATACTGTAGGACAGTAGTTTTGCATCTATATATGGACATTTCTTTGTTTTACTCTACTTTTACTCCTTAGTTTTATATTTGAGAGTATAATATTCAAAAAGTGGACAATAGAATGAGATGTGGTTACAAGACTCAAGTTCAGATTCAGACCATATCAGCTTTCTTGGCTTATTAATCATCAAGACAGTAAAAAGATGAGAAAATAACTGGGGTTCTTTTGGTTTTCTGAACAGTACTTTCAACCAACTCCCTGCTACTTTGAAGCTACTTTTGTGTAAGAAAAGAAAGTTTTTGCTATGTGTTTCTCAGCTGTCAACAGGTTGAGCCGCCTGAAGAAGGGGGGGGGGGACGCTCCTGAACGTGTTCGTCTATGCAACACCTCTGTCAGGTGTGTTTCCTGCTCCTCCTTCAGTCCAGCAGCTCATCATGAACCAGGTGAAGGCTGAGCCCCGTCGGGGTCCCAACCCTCAGTAAAGCTGGTGTTGCTAAAGGAACGGGTGGTTTCAAAGGTTGGTCACAACATCTTCTTATTGAAAACATGTTTAATCCAGTTGTGTGAGACTTGACTTGGATTTAGCAGAAGATCCTGTGAAATATTTAGAAACTACTTTCATTCTCACAGTTTCATCTCCACATGTTCAGGTTATACACCTAGATGTAGGTATTTTTCTGTATTTCCAGTGTTTCTGCCATTGCTGTACGACTTGCAGCTTTCAGTTCAATCATCTCGGTGTGCAGGGAGTGCACCCCTATACTCATCATATTTGAACTCTGCTTTCATTTAAGACATGAACTGAAGGCTCTCTTTAACCTCTCGAATCTCTTATGTAAAAACTTTGAGGGTTAAATTCTAGTTTTAATTTCTATCGGTGTTTCTGCTGGAAGCTTCTACTCTAAAATATCCCTCAAGAGTCAGTAAAACACTGAAAAACCATCAATTTAAAGAATGTGTCCAAACAAGACACGGCAACAGATTATTTAGCACCTTTGTGTAATGTATAATAAATCCATTAAAAAGCCAATTGAAATAGAATTTCAGTTCTTTGAAATGACGAAATCGTGAAGCTTTGTGTCATTCCTCATTTGCTTTTTTGTCCCAAATTACATAAACCTTCCTTCCTTTGTGGGGTTACATTGTTTTTCCCCTTTTCTTTGTTTGCACTTGCACTCATGCACGGAGCACTCTGTGATTTTTAAGTTCATGTCAGAGTTATGCACAGTGCTGTTCAGATGCAAACACACATGTGCGGTCCCCGCCCCTTTCTCACTCCCAGTCCGGCATTGCAACATGCTGGTGTGTGCAACTCTGCCTTATTATTGCAAAGGTAAACAGAACCTGGCTCAATATGTTGGAGTCAAATGTTTGGCACCAGTGCAGCATTACCACACCTGAGGAAGGGTTAATAAAGGTTATTGTCAGTGTAAACAGCTAATCACAAGCTACGAATGAACGCGTGAATGGTTGTTGTTTTATGGCGTTAATCTTGTTGAAGCACAATTCTGCAAATTCACCCCAGTTGCTTCATCAGTTATTTTTATGTTGTCATTTTTATACACTATTAAACTCCTTTTATAGACACATTTCTGGAAAAAAGATTATTTCAATTGGCACCATTTACTTTTAATAGGATCAAAAACAGGTTACTAAAACCTGCTGAGTTTTCCTCTGGCTTTCTGAAGTCATTTAAGCCATATAGATCAGATCTATTACTAATCATTCAGGTTATAAATAGGCTCCTGAACGCAGACTGAATCCATTTTTAAAACCAAAGACTGCAATTTAAAAATAAAGAAAACCAACAGAAAACAGGATTTTAGCTCCAGCAAGGTATTTCTGAACGATCTGTTATCAACTAAAGGATGATGCATATTTCTGTCAATAATACCACCTTGTTTCTGACATCCAGGAAAACAAGAAACCAAACATCTGCAAAATGCTAAGTTTAACCAACATTAGTTATCTATGTTTTAGGTTAGCAAACCTTAATCTAGTTTATTTAGCCCATGTTGTTCAGTTTAGTGAAACCAGCCTTAGCCTAGCTTGTTTTATGCTTTCTGACTTTAGCAACTCTTATCTTAGTTTATTTCAGTTTAGTTTTTCAACCTTATCTTGGGTTATTTTATCTTGATTTAGCCATTCCCAGCTAATAAAACTTCATCTCTGCATGTTAGCTTGATTTTGCTGACGTTAGCTTAGGCTTAGCTTAATGTAGCCAACTTTCCTCTTGTTTATTGTGTGGTAATTTACCCTTCCATTATTTTTTTTTTTTTTGCTGAGTTTGGTTTAATTTATCTTACCTTAGACTAACCTTTTTATATTTACCTATTCTTACCATATATTTTCTTTGTGCCATCTATCTTAGTTTAGCTTGGTTTAGACAACCTTAGCATAACAGGCTATCTTGATGAGGTTAGCTTAATTTAACTAGTGTTAGTTTGAATGAATATGCATGTATCATATTTGGTTTAACCATTATTAACACGCCTTTTCTTAGCTTAAGTTAGCTTATTTTGACTTAGTTTAACCAACCTTAGCATGGCTCATTTAGCTTAGTTTAGCCTACCTTGCTTCCTTTCAATTTTAGTTTTGAAAATCTTACCTAAACTTAAGTTAGCCTCCCTTAGTCTAGTTTATTTCATCCAAATTTGGCAAACCTTAGGTTAGCAAGCTTTAGCCAATCTTTTGTACCTTAGTTTAGCTCAATTAAAGGCCAGGAAACACTTATCAGTTCTTTCTGAAGATAATTAGATGTGCTTGTGCTTCTATTATCTTTTTATCTTATTTTAGTTTTTATCTGTAGAAGTATTTATGTTACATTAGTTAAAAATTTTCAGTAAGAATCCAACATGACACTAAGATGTTTTACCTTTAAGATATGTTATAGGTTGACAATGATCTTTAAATTATTGTCAATCAATGATCAAGCAAATTAACCATTTTTTGTGTTTATAATATGACATATTTTTCAACCCTGCATCAACATGTTGAACATTTAATCTGCTTTCCATTTACTTATGAAAGCTTGCACTGGAACGTGTATATGACTGATCATTTAAATGTGAAATAAAAAGAAGTGAGTCAAGAGCTGAGCTTTGAGTTATGCCTTCTTTGATTAAAAATAGAACACTATTCATATTTTGTGAGCTATGATTCAAGTACTGGAATGGATTTAAAAGAAATTTCAAATATATAATTAACTAATATTATCTTGAATTCTGTAAATGGCTTTTAGGACCCACCTATCCTTGTAAAGAACTTGTTTAATTACCAAGGAAACAATTTGGGCGTCTTTGAAAGAAAACTAAGATGTAAAAACTTAATTTTCCTCGGTGCGCCACAACCTGATCTATAGCTCCTGATTTAAAACTTGACAGAAGTCTGATTTGTTTCTGTTTGCTCCGTTTTTATCTGCTTAACAGCAAAAGGTGAAAGTTAAGTTTGTTTCAATGTAGCAAACAGTGAGACGGAAGATAAGTAAACAGGACCTTTAAAAGGGAAGTGAACATCTATGAAATTTAAAAAACTCATAATCACATACGTTTTAAAACATGTTAATCAAAACTACGCAACGAGAACCATTTTGCATAGATGCTTCACTCGTGAAGACAGCCGAGATGTTTCATGTTTCAGCCATGTAATCCTGTGTCCGCTGAGACAACAGAGGGGCACGGCATCACCTGCACGAGGTGTGACTAAGAGCAGAGACTGATAGACTGCTTTCTCTCACACGCCTTCTGGGTTTCACGGTGTTGCACCATCAGGTTGGTTGAGGTGAGTAAACCGGATTGGCTCCTGGTTCCCATCAGTCAGGTGATCAGTGTGTGAGCACATCTGTGTTGAGCAACTGACCGGGCCTCACCTCGAAGTTTCACACAGAGTTAGCTGTATCAGTTTGATTCTGTCACAGTGAGCCCTGATGAGGGTGGAGGAGGTCCGGTTACGAGTTACAGTCACAGGGCGTCAAGCTAGTCATAATCAAAGAAAATGGTTTGTGTCTCTGCTCAGTCTGTCTCCTGTTGGACATTTTAGGGTCTGCTGAGCACCACAAAGACACATTTCATGTATTTTCATTAGCAGATCCATCAAATTATGTGAAGAATGATTGATTCCAACATTTAGCCGTCTTCCTACTAACTTCTGCAATTGATGGTGACGCATTCTTGTCTTCTTCTTGCCCAGTTTGTCCAACTAAACCACAGCTTCTCAGTGGAGTTCAGAACTCAGGAGTTTTCTGACCACAGGTCCAAAATATCCATGTTCTGATCTTTGAGAAACTCTCCATCATGCTGGAAGATCATCACCCAGCTGGTCCCTGTTGGAAGAGGTTGCGCTTGGAGGTCATTTTGATGCAACTCTTTATCCATTTGGTTGGTTTCCCTGAGCAGAAGTGAGAGGATGTCTACTTCCTCGGAGGAGAAGCAACCTAAAGCACACGGTGTGGATCAAGGTGATTCACCTTTGGGCTCCTGGTTGCTCTCAGCTTCTCTTCTCTGGATGTCCCCAACTATAAGAGCAAGATCAGGTTCTCAGAGACAGCAGAAGCTTTTTGTTGCTCTTCTTGTCAAAGAATCATCATCACCTCACATGAAGATCTACACGCAGTCCTATTGGTCGTGATGAAGCTTTCTTTACTCCAGCTGCTCCAGCTTTTCATCATGTTGAACACCAGCAGGAAAACTGCAACGTTTGGGGCCTCGCACCACAAAGTAAGAACCATCGATGTACCGTCGACCCTTCAGAGACCCTGGACCTGCTGGACTGCAGGCGGTTATCTGAGCGGGACAGAATCATCAATCAGAGCCACTTTGACTGGCAGTCAGAGTTCGGTACTTCACATGAGAATATTAGCTTTACATGAAGAACCGTGGGAACTCTGCCTGCAGACGTCGTGCTGTTGCGACGAGAGGCGACATCTGAACACCGAACCAGTGAAAGAAGTCAGACGTGGATTTACTGAGTCGCTCTGCTTCTCTTTGGTCCACTTTTATCGTCTGTTCCTGTCGTTTCTGGAGGACTTTGTTACGATGAGAATCCTTAAGACAGACTGACAACAACCGGAGTGAAAGGTGAAAGGTCAGCTTTAAAGCTTGAGCTGTAAGAACTGAAGCTGCTGCGGCAACGACGACGACGACGACGACGAATGCAACATCAGAAGATTCCTGCAGAGACAGGAACTCTCTGTTCCATCCGTCCGTCCATTTTATGAATAAAATCTGGAGGTTCTTGTCAGGATCATATGGAATTTTAATTTAATAAATATTTATAAGTACGTATTTTGTTTCCTGTATTTCAAAGTAAATTTTCTGCTGAGAAAGATGTTGATCATCTTCTTCACCACTTTCTAATTAATTTTTATTTTTAATTTTGTTTTTGAAATATGTTCTCTTTCATTGTCTTTCAGTGGCCGAGCTTCCAGCCTCTCTCCCTCTCTCTGCTCTTTCACCTCAATCGTCGTCAGCCCCTCTAAATCCAGAAGCTGACCTTTACCGCCTGCTCACATCCTCCGGGTTTCTCACGCGCACCTGTCTGAGCTCGCTGATCGGCTGTCAAATGGATCCCCTCTCCACAGCAACAGCGTGCATGTTTCTGCACGCACAAACGTTTCAGAACACGAAGTTAGGAAACAGGAGGGTTTCCTATCAGATTAAACTAGAATCATAACTGCCATCTTTAAATCAGATGGATTATTTTTATTGGCCGAGCCTCATTAAAACGATGGGATCTGGTTTCCATTACGGCTCCAGTGTGTTCGGCTTCCTGCGACATTCTGTCCAGGACGTGTATGTCATCACCGCGTTGTGTGACTTTCAGCAGCGTCTCATCAGGTCCTCCTCATTCTGCACCTGCTGGGTCTGATGTCCTGTGTGCTTTGTTTCAGGCCTTTTTACACAACAGTTACAGTTGCAGTTATGAAACGTATAGATCAATAGGTCATTATAATGATGGCCTCTTCACAGCTGAAGCCACACAAATAAAAACACAACAAATGACATTTTTCACAGGAACAAATACAGATTTCACAAAGAAACCGGCAAAACCATCATCGACTTTTATATGACCAGAAAACTCAATAATCAGGTCAGGAAGTTTCGATCTGGACTTCATCAGCCAGTAGCTCAGATTCATTTCCATCCTCTTCACATGGGAGAGGGAGTCGGTGAGGCGTTCAGGAGCAGAGGGTTCTCTTTTTCGGAAAAGCCCAAAACCACCTCAAACATGCGTAAACATTTTTTTTTTTTTTTTGCCAAATTGTGGAAGTTATTTCAAAGTTTGCAGTTTCCATCAACCTTTTCTAATGTGATACTTCAAAATGTGCATAAAACAAAGTTGATGAAAACACGGCTACTGACAACAACACCCTTCAGTGTGGAAGTAACTACTGACTGAAGTAGACTCTAAGTTAGTTTAGGGAGATCTTTAAAACTGAAGGAACAAATTATGAAACTCTATTTTCTTTATTTTCTATGATATGTTGAGACTTGTCTGTGGTCCAGTCAGGCCAAGAGAGAGCGAGACTTTCAGCAGATAACAGGAAGGCTTCATGAAGCACCTCAAAGATGCTCTTTTTTTATCCTTTTGAGCTTCAACATGTCATGGAATGTGCTGGATTTGGGAATGTTTGGAGCCTTTTGGAGCCAACAAGCTAATTCACGTGATTTTGATTTCATTTCTTATTTAATGGAATCACTGCAACTGCAAAATAGTTTGGTTTTTTTTTTCTGACATAAGCAGAAAATCAACAGAGATTTGCGCACCTTTGTAATGGTATAGACTGCTTACAAAACTTAAAATATAGTGAAATTTGTTAGCATATGGATTTGATCTATCAGATCTGGGTTTTCCTCGACAGACTAAGAGTTTTCCAGCTTTTAAATTAACGTTCAGTATGAAAGAAGAGTGACAGAAAGACTATCGGTTGCTTCAGCCTCCTGTCTGGGTGCAGCGTGTGCTGCTCAGCTCGAGGAACTCATATCAGAACAATGAGAAAATGAACTCATGTTAACCTGCTTCTTCAGCAAACAGCATGTTCAGAGTCAAATATTCCTTTACAAGTAAATGTTTAAGCGTCTTATGTGTAAAGCTGCTTTCTGAAACCCAGTTAACGGCATGTTGGACCAGGTTGTGCTGCAGGACCGGTCACTGCGTTATCTGAAAGTCATCAGGAAATCAATTTAGGACACAATCACAGTATTGTGTCAAGAACTGCACAGGGAGGAAAAAAAGTTGTTCTTGAATGATTCCCAGGTGTCAAGGTTTGTGATTTGTCACGTACCTGAGCTGAGCTCAGTCATTTAATTGTTTCACTTACCTGTTCCTCCAGTATTCATTCATGCAGTAGTCTCACTTTCAGGTTCAGATTGTCTGTTTGTCTTGCCACCACATTCCAGCAGTGTTTCCAAGACAAAGTGCATGACCCAAGTTCTGATTCATTGATCCCTGCCTAACCCTTGTTGGACCAAGTTTTCTTGTTGCCTCCTTAATCCTAATCCATTGCTTGTCCTCTCGTACCTTCTTGTCTACGAGTAGGTCCGCTGCTCTGCCTTCTCCGTGCAGGACCCTTGCCTAGCTAATGACTAACGGACCGGATCTTGATTCCACCTCTCTGCACTGACCCAAGACCTTTCCATTGCACTCTCCTCCACTTCGCTCGTTGTCCCCCTGTACTCACCTGTGGCGCCCTTTCTGTTCACCACCGGCACCTGCAATCCAAGAGGAGTTTCTGCAAGTGAGGAGAAGATCTTTCTGGTTTTTCAACATCATTCTTGTCTGAATTTCAGAATCTGGCTAAGGAGTGGAGAGACGGAGTTCACCGATATAGCGTCAATTCACAACACATCGTCTCGAGGCACTTTAACAAGTAATTTCAATTCAATCATGATACATTCCAATTAATACTAGTTATCAGTCAGTACAATAAGCTCAGTTCGTTGTTCGAAGTAGCTTTAAAAGTTTCTATCTAAGTAAACTCAGCAGAACATCGAGTCATTGACTTTCAACGTTCACTCCTCCTAGAAGTAGTGACAGCAGACAATCGCTTGCATTGTGTTGTTGACTTTACAGCAATCCCTCATGCTGAGCATGCATGTGGTGACAGTGGAGAGGAAAAACTCCCCTTTAACAGGAAGAAACCTCCAGCAGAACCAGAACCGGGCTCAGTACCAGTGGCCATCTGCCACGACCGACTGGAGGTTTGAGAAGACGGAGCAGAGAGACAAGAAAAACAGATGAACTGATCCAGGAGTACTTATGTTAATGAAAAGTTATTAGCAGGAGAAGGAGAACGATTAGTTGATGGCAGCAGCATCTCAGCTGAAGCGCTCCTCCAGGAAGGCACCACAGCCAAACAGAACGCCAGACCAGGTGCACCTTCTATGGAGAGAAAAATAACAGAGAAAACAAAAAGTTAACAGTTGAAGTAATAGCAAATAATGCAAATCGGAGAGTAGTAGGAGAAGAAAAATAGATCAGTTTGTCCTGCAGCAGCCTGACCCTATGGCAGCACAGCTACAGAGCTAGCTCAGGATAACCTCAGCCCTAAGAATGAGACATGAGAGGCAGAGCCAGGGAGAACCATCTGCTCTGATCCATTCAAGTTCTGAGGACAGAACAGAACAGGTTGATTTTTAAGCACTTCACTCCAAGACAACATGACCTAACGGAAGAAACTGAACACTTTTTTGCAGGTTTTATTGAAACTGAAAGGACAATTACTTAAAACAAAAGGCAGCCCTCTTATCCTAGTCTTTCCATACGCTGAGTGCCTGCTATAAATAATTGTTCTTTCAAAAATGTATTTTCTATACCTGAGCTTCTCCAGTCAGAACCAGCCTGATGATTTGACCTCAGAGACTGAATCGCTGACATGCCAGGGGAGTTTCCCCGCATTCAGAGACATTTTTCATCCAAGCATTGTGAACATGCCTCAAACATGTCGTCCTCAGAACAGAAGAACATCCTGCAGCTTTCTTCCCAATACAACGAGTTGCCTTCGGATCATTTTCTCTGTGACAGTATGGGAACAGAATGTTGGACGCTGCAGTCCTGGATCTTCATCCGCGCAGCTGCAGACGAGCCAAACCGCAAACTTACGTCACAGCAGACACCTGGACAACGGCAGCACAGACAGAATAAGGAGGACAGCGTCCCACTTCCTCTGGTGTCCATGCAGATCTCCTGCAGAAAAGCAACGGAACCAAAAATAGAAAAGGAATATCAGCACGTGTGGGACGCAGTGAGGGGACACGTATACAGGACACAGAATACAGCTGGAGAGCTAAACATAGCAGGACAGCGAAGGTTGAGGTGCCGAAATGATACAACCAGGGTAAAACAGAGTCCAACTCCAGTCCAGGGACTTCAGCTTTTAGATGAGTCCCTGCCCCCACGCCCTGCAGACATGCTGCTGAGTCCATCATTTAAATCAGATGTGCACAATCAGGACATGTAAGACATGCAGGACTGTCAATGGACGCCGCTAATCTGGGAGAGAGAAGTTCAACATCAGGGTCCCCGATGCTGAACACTGAAGCGTGTTAGGCGTATCAGACTTTTTCACCGCAGTCTGAACGGCTCAGTTCCGATCTTTCACCCCCCAGAAATCCGATCTGAGCCGCTTCTGTACGTGGAACTCAATCGTAGCCGATAGTTTTCAAAGCGTCTGCGGTCTGAACGGTCATGTCGCATTTTATCCAACGTTTACACCGTTGGTGTGAGACATGCGTCATAATGCTGCAGCAGAAGAAGCCAGACGCCGTAAATCTGGACGAAAAACAACGTCTGAAACTGATGAAGCGATGAGAGGATGAGAGTCGGTGGAGCATCCCATCCCGGTCCCAGCGTTCCCAGTCCGACTCCACCTCCAGACAGGTCCTCTCCAGCAGCTGCAGTCGATGCTCCGCTAAAGGCCGCTGCTGTTGGTTCTTCTTCCTGCTGCTCAGCTTCCTGCGTCTGGTTCTGATCCGGTGGCGGTGCTGTCGGCTCTCAGCAGCTTCAGGATCCGTCCAGAGACGGCGGCGGCCATTATTGCTGCTGGGGGACGGCTGCGCTCTTCTACTGGGGTCATAAACCGTTCACACAGTTGTCTGCGTGCAGTTGCATCATTCAGTAGTTTGAACGACCACACGTTTAAAAAAAATAAAATAAACGGATTTGAGCAGATGATGGGAACTGAGCATCAGGACCTGCTGTATGAACGCAGCCATAGTTTTTAGCATGTTTCTCTTTCCTTGGCACGTGCTACAAACCATGACATCATCATCCAGCGCATCAGAGAGTCACGAAATATAGTGAGACGTTTCCTTGAAGACTATTATGGGTTCATTTTATAGTTTTAATGCAATAAAAGTTTGATTTTCCATCAGAATGTTCAGCTCAGAGTCTGCTGGTGCCGCGCCCTGTTAAAAACTCAGAAACTTCAGGATTTAAGCTCCTTTCATCACCACATTTTGGTTGACTTTCGCTCAGTGTGTCTCCCACTGCAGCAGGACTCCGTTTTCCGTCCAATCAGCCCCGAGAGCAGAGAGACACGCCCAGACTCCCATTCACTCCCATTATAATTCAGATCAGGATATTTCTGTCCATCCTGGAACTGAAGGACTTCTGCAGGAAACCCTGGAGACACATAACCAGAAGGTTGTGGAGCTCCAGTCATTTCCTTGGGCCTGAATCCTTCTCCGTGTTTCACAGAGTCCTGCTGTGGACTCGTCTTCCTGCTCCCAGAATAAAGGCAGGAATCACCAGATCCTTTGTTCACATGTTCAGACAGATCACCTCAGGGACGTATTTTAGCCCAATCATCTCAGTGTGACTGTAAAACCTGCAGAGGACCATACCTGTGCATGAACACGCCTGCCCTGTCACAGCGGTTTATCCGGCGAACCTGTTGAGCTCTAACTCCGTTTCAGGAATGTGATTCTGTCCTGGATGAATTTCCCTGGAACAAAACTGTTTCTAATGTGTCTAAAGTGAAGGAAGAAGGTCTTTATTTACTTTAAAAGATATTTAAAAAGCAGAAATCATTCCTGGTTAATTCCAGCTGGTGTTTGGGCTCATTTTTATAATCTGACGAGCCTTTTGAAGTCCTGCTGTCCCTGTCTCCGTCTCCTCTGGTCTCTTCCGACTCACGTGGATCGTTTCCAGACAGTGAGTTTGTGTCGCAGCGGACCAAACAAGGCCTCATTTAGTTTTCCTCCCAGAGAAACAAACAGAGAAGCAACAAGAAGCTCAGGCATGCGTATGAATCGGAGGCTCGGCCATCTGGGAGCATTTCATGTTTTCACTCCATCAGACCAGCAATGACTTCCCTTCTGTCTCTGAAGCAAAATGCAGAAATGAACAGTTTGCGGCACAAGAAATGTCATAAACATTTAAAGATATAATAAACAACTCATAAAAAGGTCTTTAAACATCAACGTTACGTTGCCCAATGTTGCTTAATGACAAATAAACTGTTAAAAACTGAAAACATGTTGAAGTGTAAAGAAAAGGTTAAAGAGAAAAATCTAAATGACAGCAAGGAAGTAATGATGAAATTAATAAAATATTAATTACAAGTTAAAATAACTCAAAATAAATCAGTTAAGTAATATTTAAAAATGCTTTAATAAACAATAAGAAAGAATCTACAGACTTTTTCTATGCATAGAAAATAAAATAAAATAACAAGGATGCATACAAAATAAGATGTAAAGGTATTAAATAAATGTAATAAAGTATCTCAAAGAAATAATAAATAAATAAATAAAATTAGAATCATAAAATATATAGTTGATACAATAATAATAATGACAGTAATTACGAAAATATAATATTTAATTTCAGGTTTCAATTTTTGACTTGAATTTCATTTTGGACGTCTGCTCCCTGATTTTTCAGCTCCGGTCTTACTTTAGCAGCATTTTTATTATTGCTGCTGTGTTTGCATGTTTTCAGTCATAGCAGATGGCTGCTGGTACTGAGCCAGGTTCTGGTTCTGCTGGAGGTTTCTTCCTGTTAAAGGGGAGTTTTTCCTCTCCACTGTCGCTACATGCACACTCGGTACGAGGGACTGACTCGATGCTCTGCTGGGTTTCCTTCAATAGGAACTTTTTAAACTACTTGAATAATTAATTGAGCTTTCTATACCGTTTGATAACTGGGATCCATCAGAATGTATGGATCACTGAACTGAAATGAGGTTTTTTTTTTGTAAAGAGCCTCGAGACATTTGTTGTGAATTCAAATTGAATTAGTCCATGTTGACAACGGAAAAGTGACGAGCTGAGGGTTCAGGAGACCCTTGTCAGCACTTCCTGCTCAGAACCATAGAAACGGACCTTCTAACAACCCAGTAATCGTTGGCAAAGTCGTAATGGAAGCACAATCATCCCAGTTTAGCTGGAACCAGTCAGGAAGTAAACCAGCATCCAGCTACTTGCTCTCAGGACAAGTTAATGCCTGTTTGTCTCTGGATCCCGGATGTTATGTTGAAACCAAGAAGTTCCCCTTCGAACATTTGCATGTTCTGGTTGTTTGGAATGAGGCTGAAGAACCAAACAGCTCTCACCTCCGTGGGACCATATGTGGGGAAAGACATCAGACTGTAGATTATTTGTCCATCTTTGTGTTTGGATGTTATGTAATTTACTGGAATCAATTCAAATGCTATTATTTGAATGTAATTTCTCTTTTATCTGTTGTGATTCTGATCATTTCGTCCTTCGTGAGCTGTCAACAGACTTAAGTCGAGGCAGAAAACAATAGCTCGGAGCGATTGTTCAGCTTCAGTTTAAGTAGGTCAGTGGTATAAATACGCTGTGAGGCCGAAGTGAAGCAGCTGGAATGCACGGCTGGATGTGAGCAAGGTTGGACTGAGGTCAGAGCTCTGAATATCTCTCCCACACCGCCTCACTATCGCCTCAGCTGATCACGCTGCCACAGCGTGGAGCGGGCGTGACGGAACAGGCGGCATCGCGTTACAGCTGCTGGAGGATCCTCCCTGCAGCCGCAGGGTTACGGGAATGACGGGAATAGCAGCGCTGCATGGCGAGGTGTGAGGCCAGCTTCATGGTGTCTACACACGGGGAAATGGAAAATATTCAGAGCTGGTGTTGATTACGGTTTATTACACCCTGAGAATGCTCACCTCATGGTTTACATCTATAATTAGGTAACAGAAAACAGCAGGAGGAATGCAGGATTGGGGAAAAGTCGGTCTAGAAGCTCATCAGCTCATTGGGAGACCCACAGAAACCACTGCAGCCTCACTCAGCTTATCGTAGTTCAGCTAAACACTCAAAAAATAAACAATGTTAATACTGACACACCTTTTTTATCAGATCAAGCAGGGAAAAAATTGATTTGCACCTTTTAAACAACTACCTGCAGAAGTCAAATTCTGTGAATCATCAGAGAGAGTCTGCAGGTCTGAACGAGTGGCTGATTGATGGAAACATGAGCGCTGACAGCTGGAACAATGGGAAGGACTAAGGCTGCATTCACACCAGCACTGTTTAATCTGCTTTAATCCAACTCCAGTTCGTTTGCATAGAAAGTCCAGTTCGTTTTAGGAGGTGTGAACGCGTAATCAAGCTCTGATGTGGACCAAAAAAGCGAACTCTGGTCCGCCAACAAACCTCGGTCTTGGTTCGGTTGAAGTGAACTCTGGTCCGGTTGGAATGCATATGTGAACGGCAAGCGGACCAAAGACGCTCCAAAGCAGGAAGCGGACTACAGTGCAGGGCATTCTGGGTAAATACAACTTAAGCGAACACGTGAGTCTAGCGCTAGCAGGAGAGATGGCGCGTGGTCTTTAGCCAAAGACAAAAGAGAAATCCTCCAACCGCTAAACTCTGATGTCATTTCTGACGCCCCAGTAGGGCCTCCCACCTCCTGCTCCACTGCCACCACTCTGGAAAGAGACTCCAACATAACATGAACATGAACTCCTTATTTCAGGTGGAGACTGGTCCCAACTAGTTAAAGCTGTGGTGACATCACTGTATAAACTATTTTATGTAGCTGATATTGCTGCTTATGTCAGTTTTTCAAAGAATTTCAGGAAAAACAATAACATCACTTTGCTCTCAGCTGCAAACCGCTCCAGTGCAAACTGAAGATCACTGCTTGAAGATGCCAACAGAACCGCAATGTCTGCACAAAGCCAGGATAAGACCCCTAGGGCCCAAAATCAGACACCAACCACTTCACAGCTGCACCTTGAGACCCTCTGCTTGAACTTCACAAACAGGATCAAGAGACAACGGTGGAGCAGAAACAGAAAACAGCTGAAGGAAACAGGACAGAGAAGCCAAACTAGAACTTTCACTAAAGCACGGTCCCAGTTGGCTACAGAGATGATTGTCTGAAGGTCAGAGATGAATCCTGACCAAGGAGATGCTTCTGGAAAGATCGTGTGGTGCCTCAGGTTAATATTACCTCACCCCATTGATCCAAAGCAGATTTACTGAAGAGGCCAGTTGTCAGCATGACGGTGCAACACCGGTGAGTTGATCTGCAATGGCAGGTCAACTCAACAGCCAGAAAGCCATCTGGATTTTAGTCTAACTGGAAATCCTTTATGGAAACTAGATAAAGAGGACAAGGCTTCACCGTGTTGGAAGCCAGTTTATGAACAATGTAGATGTTTCTTAAAAAGTTGAAGCCATCAGAAAAGCCAGGGGAGGGGCAGCAAAGTGCTGACTGGGACAGCTTTGGTTCATGATTCCTTCAAGTCATTGAATCATGGAACATTTCTCTTTAAAAGGTCACAGAAATCCCTCCTGGCTTTTATCTGCACCTGGATGAAGTATAAGATGCTGGCTGGATTATGACCCCTGCACCTCTGAATTGGTTCACCACCGACACAAACTTGGAGAAATGGTTCAGATTTAGGTTATCCAGCGTTGCTGATAATGTATCTCTGTTTCAGTCATCAGGCCCATTTTATCGCAGGATTTCGTCACCACCACTTGGTTTTCTTATCAGTGCTCACGCCCCAGCTTCTTCAACTGTTTTTATCTCCAGCAGAGCTTTTGACATGTAACTGCAAAGGGCAGAAAGAGTCACAAAGGCAGTCCGTCTCTTAAAGTTGCTCATATCATGTTAAAGTATAGCAGTAACAGGGGTGTCATGCTGAAGCAGTTGGACTGTTTCAAACTGGAACCAGTAGAAGAAAGAAATGGGACAGATCGGAGGTGGGCGCCTGTGGTCTTAAAGGGCCAGTGTCCTATACGTTTTAGATGTTCCTGCACCAACATCTGATTAAAATGACTGAATTACCTTTAGAACCGGTCACCAAGTTCTGCAGCAACCTGCTAATAATCCTTTCATTTAGGTCAGCTGTGCTTCAGCTCATTTTGAATGAAATTTCGAATACTTTGTTTGGTATACGGAGAAATTCATGGTCCCAGATTCAGTGATGCAAAACAGGCCCAAATCATCACCACCGTGCCTGACAGTTGAGGCCCCCCACATACTTCACTCCACAGAGGTACTCAATGCAGACTCAAAGCGGATGTCCACTTGACACGTCCACGCAAAGGTCAGTTTTTACAACTGCATACTCGGTGTTGCACAATAAACAGCTTGGTGAGAAAATCAGGCCGAGTATGTGGGAGCCTTTGGTTGAGAGTTGGTGCAAACAGTCTCAAGGATGCGCAGCAGCTAGACTGCTACGCTGCGCCGCACCAACCGGTGTGGCTGCCCTGGTGGAGAAGAAACGGGGCTAGGCGCCCAACTAGCTCATCAAACTTCATTTCCCACTTCAGATTGTGGGAAATGAAGGAATTTGTCAGGAGAAATGGAGGCAATCAGTACTCTTGACTATGAAATGTCAACCGTCCGCATGGCTCACAGAATACGCACAGTACACCTGAGTATGTAGCAGCCTTTGGTGTGGTGCTAACCGAGGCCTGTAGAGGCTGAAATGAACTTTTGAGGTCTCTTTTGTTGTTTCTCAGAATGTTGGGTTGAATTTGTCTTAAATGATTTCCACTTGTGAATAATATTTCTCTCTGTAGATTGATGGGCTTCAGATAGTTTGGAAATGGCTTTATAACCCTTCCCTGATACGTGATTCTCTCTGTGTAAAGTCATTACTGATGCCTTTCCATCTTGACCTTGGTTTAAGAGTGGCGGTCACAACCCATGCATTTTCTAAGTTGCACCAAACTGATACTTTCCATTCTAAGGGGTGTAGTTAGTTGTTCACATGACCGTTTTGGGCAGTCATTGAAAGCTTCTTTATTCCAGATCTGGACATTTCAGGAACAAAGCAAAACTGAAACAACAGAAGAAGAAGCAACTGGAATCAGTCATCAGCTGAGTTGTGTTTTCTGCTGTTGCTCTTCATCAGTCTGGTTCTTCATCAGTCTTATCACCATTTCATGCTGCCCAGGCTGCCATGTCATCCTATAACTTAAAGCTTTTTTGTCAGTCAATTTTTCTTTGTGGTTATGGTTTTTTCATAATTTGCAGTCACAAAAACTTCCAAATTTGATATGTAACTTAGCTGAGTTATATTTTATCTTGTAAGGACTTGTATTGGACCATATTTCATTTTCTTAGACTCCATTGAACCTCCATTGAACCTGTTGACTCCCGTGAAATCCAGCAGATTAAACATAAACACATAACAGAGATCTCCTGCTCATATATCTTTATAAGGCTTGTATACAACATTTTTTTTTTTTACAGTAGACTGTGAGTAAAATATAGGAAGTTTATTTAAGCTATGGACTGTCAAACTGATAACCAGTCGTTACCCTGACGGGTCCAAAATCTACAAAGGTTCCAAATAATCAGCTCCTTTCTGGAGAGTCGAGGTCATGGTTAATGTGAGGTTTAGTGCCTGACAATGCCATGTCCCTGGCGGTGGCTGGGGATGAGGCTGGAGGACTTTATTTCCATATGGAGACGACAGTCAGGCACAAACAAGAATCTGCTCTTCTTCATGATTTTGCCTCTGACCTTTAAAACGACTCTGGGGGATGGATTCCTAAACTGACGCAACTAAAACCCAAACAGCAACAGTTGCGTCTCTAGTAACGCTCTGCTGTTTACAGGCATGCAGGCTGAGCAGCTTCAGCAGTGTTTATCATCAAACAGACCTGCAGCCTATCGACCTGACGGAGCTGACCGAGGAGCCGTGGAAAACCCTCAGACGCCTCCTCGCTGCCGCATCGATGTGAGCAGATAGCTGAGGGAGGATCGTTGATCAGGACTGATGTGTTTGCTGTTATCACCTAAACTTGAGCACCTGAAACAGTCACAGCCCGGTGGGGTGATTCCAGGGTGGACCTTTGACCCCTCCATCAGACTGCTCTGCGTTGCCTCCTCCCTGAGAAGCAGCTAGCTAGCTGAAGGAAAAGCACACAGAGCGTCTGTTGTTTAACCTGACCTTAGAGTTCATTCTGGTGATTTTGGGATGTATTCTGGGGCAGCATGGATGGAGACATTAAACCAGTTAGGATTACCAGATTATTTCTGTTCGCTAAATGCCAGAATAACGAGTTGAATGTTTTTATTGCTTTCTTCAAACTTTGAATACAGTCAGATTACTTTAAACACCTTCGAAAGCCCAGATGATGATGGCATTGCCTATTAAGCTGCTGATAGGTTAATTCACCACCTTTGAGTTAAATGGAGGGACACCTGGGGACACCTCAAACACTCCGCTTCCTTGTGTGACATCACAGGGAAATTAGAGAAATCAGCCAAGATATCAGGAAGAGAAAGGTGGAGCTGCACAACTTTGGTTCATCCTTGATTCTAAGGCTGTTTTCCCACCTGATGGGCCGGTAGACTCGGTTTGATTGGAAACCAAAGTTGGACTTCGATTACGGATTCACACCTCCCCAAACGAACCGGACCTTCTAGGAAAACGGACTGGAGTTGGATTAAAGTGAACTAAACAGGGCTGGTCGGAATGCAGCCTAATTTCTAGATGTCTGAAAATACTCATATGTTCAAACAAGAATATGCAAGTATGAACATCATGAGATGTTTTATGTCTAGACATCATATGATTCAGGAAGGAGATGGGTCTGTGTCAGAGACGAATAGGTTTCAGTAGGAAATGTGCAACTCAGCCCCAGAACCAAAGGTAAAAACCTTGAAAAGATGCTGCTGTGCCATCCGTAGTGAAACAAGACATAAACCAACATGGGCTGTAAAGCCACTCAGGGAGGAAGAAGCCATTACTCAGACAGATTAGAGTTCACAAAAGCACTCAGAGACAAAGACCTTTACTTTCTGAAACATGTTCTGTGATCTTCTGAAACTAAAACTGAAGTTTTGTTTCTCTTGGAGGACAGAGGAAGAACCTTGCAATCCTGTCAACACCATGCCAACACCATAAGTACGGTGGTGGCATCATGCTGTGGGTTGTTTTACTGGAGGAGAGACTGGTGCACTTCACAAATTCACAAATGAGGAAAGAACATTATGAGGAAATATTGAAGAAACATCTCAAAACATCAGCCAGGAAAACGAAGCTTGGACTGAAAATGGGTCAAATAAACGACGACCCTCAGCATCTCATCAAATTACTTACAAAGTGGCTGAAGGACAACAAAGTCAATGCTTTGGAGCAACCTGATATTAGTCCCAGAGAACCTGACCCGGTTCTGTCAGCAGGAATGGGCCAGAATTCCAGCGATCTGTTGTGAGAAGCTTGTGGAGGAAACCCAGAAGGTTTCACCAAATTAATGTTGTTTAAAATGCAGTTCTACCAAACACGAAGTGTGTGTAAACTCTTACATTTAAATAAATTCTCTCTTTCTTTATTCTAACATCTAGTAAACTGAGATAATTTTAGTAATTCTAACTGACCTAAAACAGCTTAAACTGGTTTAACGTCAGACAGTGAGGAAATAAAGTTAATAATCATTTTATAGTGTATGTAAACATCTGGTTTATTTACATATGCTATATTTACTTTTCTGATACAAATTAACCAAACAGACAGAAATACAAACATGAAAACATAGAAATGCTTTAGTTCAATGATTTAAAATGCTGATGCTTTATTCTGAGAATCACTGTCCAACTTTAAAGTTACTCCAAGTTTTCATGGTTGGAGGAGCTGACCAATCAGAGAAGAGGGAGCTTTTAGGGCGGGGCCAGTTTGAGCAGAATAGAGCAGCAGATGAAATGCTTGTTATTTTAAAGGAGATAAAATCTGAATAGTGGCGTTAAACAGGTAGGATTTGGACCAGAATAAAAACTTTATTTAAAACCTTCTCCCGACAGCCAAACAAAGATCTCTTATTGGTTGTGAGGGTTGACACGAAGCTTATTTTGAAACCCAGCAGAAATGCTGACCTGTAGTGTGTTCAGACACACCTGTGTTGCCATCAGAGCTAATGAAGAACACTGTCAGCATGTTTCTCCTCTCTGGAGATGCTGGTATTGTTTCTGCAGAAGAAAAAGCCTCCAGCTTTCCCACACCGCCTCCATGAGCTTATTCGCTCCAAAAACTGCCGCTGACGTCCATGCATCGAAGCGAGGGCATTTATTAACCACAGGATGCCATGACACATTCTTTTTACTGGATTATGTAACTGTGTCGTCTACAAAAGAAGCAGTTTGAGCTGCTGGCAGGCTGTGGACTGATAGACTGAAGCCTGAGAAGGTAGAGGAACATTTTCATGCTCTCCTCGTTGTCATAAAGCAGCCTCTGTGTTTCCAGTTCCTCCCAGAAGGAAACAAAAGCATGAAAGTAGTTTTCCTCTGGTTCCTGATAAAGGCAGCAGTGGACCAGTTCAGTTCTGACCCACTGCTCTGTCCTCGGCTTCAGCTGCAGAGCTGGAAAACTCCCTGTTTCCATATTTGGTGAAGTGGACCACAGTACAAGCCTCTCATAGCTTTGTCTCCTGATTCTGCCTCACGTCTTCACAGAACTTTACATGTTTCATACCAGAGGGGGTTTAATTGCCTGGTCCTGGAAGACATTGGGCTCATGGTGTGTATAATCGCTGCAGAATACCAGAAACACTCCTGCAGCCACCGAATGGAAACAACCAGGTCTTTGTTCCTGTTTTCTCTTTAGACTCACCAAAACCTGGAAATGCATGAAGGTCTCCTTTGAGGACAGATTCATTACAGGCAACGTAAGACAGGCTTGGGAGGGGCTGAGTATTCAATGGGGAGGTCCAGTAAAAACGATGACGGGGCCAGCTTTTTCAAACCTTCTGTAAATGAGCTGAATGAATTGTATTTTAGAGTTGACACCAATGACTGAAAGTGATGAGTTGTGTAAAAACCTCTCTTTGGAGACTCCAGTAAATAGTTCTCTCTCCTGTGGCATTTTCTCTTTTCACAAATGAACTTATGATTAATGACCAGAGCTGTATTTTAATCAGATATGACATGGCTCTGGTTGGATTAGGAATAACAAAGCTGCTTATTTATCTTCCATAAAGGCCCTGGAGACATGGTGTTGTTAGATATTAATGTAGCCAAGACTAAAGAATGAATTAAACGCCCCAAACAAGACTTTAAGGTGTTGCTAGTTTCACTCGATGGCCAACCTGTTGAAACTGTGGCACATTTTAAATACCCAGGATCATTCCTGGACAGAAATGCTCACAGAGACTCCATCATTTCAGAAAACTCTTCGGGTCAGGCAGCAAACGATAGAGCTGGTGTTCGAGGCAATTACTGGGAGTGTTCCAACTTTTCATCTCCCTGCCTGGTATGGTCACCTGACTTGTAGACTAAAAAAGGAAACTTGCAAGAATTGTTTCAATGCCAGGTAAAATAATGGCGAAACCACAAAAACCTCTGCCTTAACTGTTTGCTGAAAGAGCCTGGAAGATGGCAAGGAATATTTTATCAGATAGACGCGGAGCTTCAGCTGGAGCCTGAAGTCACCTGGAGCGGATGTGATATGGAGATCCAGTCCAAACAGACATAACCAGAGCAGGTCTCTGGGTGAAGGCTCCAAGGTCGCCCCAGGAGGAGATAATCTCAGTCTGATGCCACAGGGCCTCAGAGTTAGGCCCCCTTCTCTTTTCCCTTAAATTTGCTTCCTCTTGACCCCACATTAAGGAATCCTGATGTGCTGTTTCACTCTTATGCTGATGATAATCAGATTTACATCATACTGACAAAAAAAAAAAAATAGGAACTGTGCTGATTCACTGCTGAGATGTCTTGATGATTTAAATCTTGGATGTCTCCCAACTTTTTAGAGTTCAACAAGAGAAAGACAGAAGTCATGGTTTCTAGTGGTACAGCTGAGACTCCTGTTGAAATGGGATATACGGCGCCTTATGAGAAATCAGCCATTATTGACCTTAAATGTGACGGTCAGATCAGGGGAGCTGGTTCTGTCCAGGAAGCACTTTGAGACTTTAATTCATGCCTTCATGACTGCTCAGCTGAATTACTGTAATGCTCTCTATGTGGAGGTTAGTGGCTCCAGCTACAGAGAGCATAAAATGTTCGTCTTTTATTTGGCAAATATGAGCAAATTTCCCACATTTTAGCTTCACTCCACCGTCTTCCCATACATCTTAGGATTCATTTTAAAGCTATTTTATTTGTTTTTAAAGCTCTCCACAACTTCCTACCTGTCCCAGCTGCTGCACCATTAAACACCCACCTGGTTGGACTCAGGTCAGCTGATCAGCTGCTCCTCAACGTGGCTAAAAACAAGCGCTAGCTTAAGGAGAACTGAGCTTTTGCCGTAGCAGCTCCTAAAGTTTGGCACATTAGACAGGCTACGTCACTGCTTGCTTTTAAATCACTTCTTCAAACTTATTTCTGTGCCCTGACCTTTGACACCATGTGAGATGTTGATTTTAATTTGTGATTATTTAATATGATTTTTTTAAATTGCATGTCTGGTTATATCTGTTTTTAAAGTATTTTCTATCGTAGTGTTCTATGTTTTTTGTGTCAAATGTATCAGTCTGGGTACTGAGTCCTTTTACACTGCAAAACACCAAATGTTACTGAGTATTTCTGGTTGAGTTTCCAGTGCAAATATCCTGAATACACTTGAAAAAAGTCAAAACTAACTTACAGTAACTTTCCAGCAGATATAGGAGCTGGTTTTAAGTCAACAGTTCCTTAATATTGATGAAAAAGTTCTAGTTATGAGTGAAATAATCAGCCAGTGGAACAAGACATTTCTCCCATATTATAAGTTCAAATGTAAAACAATAAAATAAAATATTTGTACTAGAAACTAGACCAAAAATACTTGGTAAGATATGGTGTTTTTTGGAGTGCATTTCACCTGTTGGCCCCTTTTTAGTCCCATCTTTGCGTTAAAATTCGTTTTAAAGGAGCATTCAGATGTTTTTATGGATGAAAACCTGATTTTTACTTCAGGTAAATTTTCACCTGATCAACTTCTGCAACAGTTTCCACTCATAAACATAAAAACTACAACTTTAAACACAGACTGCATGAAATCAGGCCTGTAAATGTGACTCTGCGATCAGTTTTCCTTCAGGTTCTGTGTTAGTGTGCTGTAAGGACAGCAGGTCCTGTGGCTCTGCTGCATCCAGATGTACAGCAGCACACGTGGACGGCTTGTACAGATTATCACGTTCAGACGGTCTCTGAGTCAAACTGCTCTGATAATGCCTCAGCAGCATCATTCTGAACACGTTGAGCATCAGACATTCAGCAGTTTCCTCCTCCTGTCCGCTCGCTGCTGATGGCAGCGGTGCCACAAAAACCCGTCTGTCCAGAAGAGCAGAGAGGAAGGAGGAATGCATGGAAAATAAATCCACGAAACCCTCGAAATGTAAATAAAACAATAAATGTGAAAACAGAAATAGGTTCCAAAGATATGAGCATTATAATAAATTCAGTTGAAAACATATTTAATGGGTGAGTTTTTGTTCCTTCTATAGTTTTTCAGAGTGAATTTTCTTGCTTCTGATCGACACCCTTCAACACTGAAACATTAACTTGTTTCAATCTGCAACACAACGGCAGAAACTGATGGAAAAGCCAATAAATTAACACCTCCCCACCCCCAGCCTTTCAGTACAGATCGATATCTGACACCCAGTACAGCCCAGCTGTGCACACTGCTGGTTGGTCGCTTATCCCAGCATGTTCCCATCAGAGAGCAGCTTTCTCTGATGACCTTTGGCCCCTCAGCTGTCACATACCAGCCTCAGTCAGGCTACTTGTACAGTAGCAGTGTGGATCACTCAGGTTTTCATCCCTCATGGTGCGTAAATATCCCAGAATATTTAATTATCTATCCTCCAATAAAAACAGCAACACTGTACACACTTGGGTTCTCTCTGGGTACTCCAGCTTCCTGTTATAGTCCAAAAACATGACTGTTAGGTTAACTGGTTTCTCTATATTGTCTAAAATGGATGGATGGACTATGGAGTGAACAGCAGCCATGATTCAAGGAATCTGGTTCAGGTTGTTGTTAGCCATGTTTGGTGTTAGCAGAAGGCTGGACAGTAGCTTCATTATGTCTCGTTACATGAAATAAAAGTGAGAAATGTGACCGGTACGAGGGATTGCTGTAAAGTCAACGACTCAACGCTGGTGATTTTCTGCTGTCGCTACGTCCAGGAGGAGTGGATGCTGATGCTCCGCTCAGTTTCCTTTGACAGAAACGTTTTAAACAACGTTGAAAAATTAAAGCTGCAGTCTGTAACTTTGCTCCGCTCCCGACCTGAAACAACCAATCAGAGCCAGGGGGAGGGGCTTAGCGCTGTCAATCACCCTCGTGTTCGCGCTGCTAAATGTGCTAATGGTGGAGAAACAGCTCACCGTTCCAGGAAAACTGTTTATCCGTCGTCACCGGTGGCCATGCTAGCTAGCCTTAGCGTTAGCAGCAGTCTCTACTAGCTGCAGAGAGCAAGGGGGAGGGGGAGGGGGTGCAGCGCCACTCAGATGGTGATTGACAGCACTAAGACCTGCCTCCTGGCTCTGATTGGTTGTTTTGAGATAGCACTGGGAGCACTGGGAGAAGGCAGAGGACCTCGATTTTTCACAGATTGTTTGTTTCATATCATTCTGTCATGACATAATGACAGTTTCAACAAATATGTAGAAATTTTTCTTTTTGTAAAAGTTACATCGTGCGGCTTTAATTGATTGTACACAAGACTGAACTGAAACAAGGTTTTTGTAAAGTGCCTCAAGACGACATTTGTTGTGAGTTGGCGCTATAGAAATAAACTGAAGTGAACTGAAGATGCCTGAATCACCTGAGCTGATTTCTTTTAATTTTGAGAAGCTCCATCTTCACCACAACAGACCAGAGAAACCCCCTCATCTCTGCAGACCGCTGCCTCACCCGTCTATCCATCCCGCGCTCCGTCCTGCCGTCAGTCATGAGAAAGAAAGGGTTTCATCATCGTTTTGGTGGAAAGAGATTGGAGAAGATGTGGCCTTTAAGGCCGGAGATGTTGTTCAGATGAGCTTCTTCCAGGACACAACCACTGGCTGCTGCTGACATCAGGCCGGATGCTTGATGCAGAGGCGTCTCAGGGATTCGGGCTAACTGAATTAGCTTCCTAAAAGCTCTAATAATACTCAGCTCTGTAGAAACATGGGAGCTGTTTCTTTGAGCTGGAATAGTTGATTGGATTAGCTTTGAGGCGAGCAAAATCGTTCAAAATCAGATAAAAATCTTGATTCGCTGAATCGGCTTCAACAGCTCTGCAGAAACATGACTCAGCAGATTCGACGCTATAAAGTCCTGTTTCCATCCCAGCCTGCGTGTTTCCACAGAGCCCGATATAAACATTCTGTATTGTTATCATCATCATCACTGCAGGCATCGACTTGTTCATTCAGCTGCGGTCAGACCTCAGCATCAAACCCAGATCAGGACTGGAGTGATTTCATCTGAAAACCGGAGTTCAGCCAGTTTCTACTGATGTGTCCTCCAGCACCCAGCAGATAACATTAACCAGACCAGTTCAAGTCCAGCAAGCCTCCCAGACGTCCATCTGCTGCATGTCATCCAGCAGGCTGCAGGGCCCAACTTCAACTACATCCTGAGGCTTTTATCTGTGGAAGTGGCAGGAAGTCTATTTGTAGCAGGTTATCAGATGGAGCAGGCATCTCCAGACACTCCACTAACAAGCTGTTAATGGAAACCTTCAGTAACTGGAAGGCCTTATCTTCCTGGCTGGCCTTTTACTTTCCTAGTTTCTCACATTTCTGCACAAACACAAACATAATCTTGACTTTCTTCTCTTCTTCAAGAGAAAAACATTTGTTGCCATAAATGTTCCCTGTTTAATGCTCATCAGCGTTTACATCTTCAGAAACGCTTGTTTAAAACCCAGAACCTGCTTAGAAATGAGATTTTTTAATCTCAATGAGTTTTTCTCCCTGGTTCAATAAAAGTTAGATAAAATAAATACCTGAGGAAAAGAAGGCTGATGCATTAAAATCTCCATCCAAATCAATCAATAAATTGATCATTAATACCCAGAAAAATATCAAGCATTTATTAAATTAAATAACATTAAATAAAAATTAATGGAATGAATAAATAAATGAAGAACAATGCATTGTGTTTTTTACTTTCAAAAAATGCATGAGCATTTTTAACTTTGATACATTTTCCTTCTGTGCCTCAGGGTTCTGGATGACCTCTCTAACGGCTGCTCCATGTTTCATAAGTAGCTACGTCATCCTAACCGGACCAGCCTGCAGACTGGGACCATGTCTCTCCCAGCTCAACGCGGCGACCTTCACTCAAGCTGCTGCAGCGAGTAGAACCGATGATCCCTGTCCTGCTCTGCTTTCTGCTCTTCCTAAAGCAGAAATCTGCAACCTCCACGATCCAAAGAGCCATTTTCCCCTCAGCCTGTTCATGCTGTCAGTGACTGTCACCGCTGTGCCACTCTGGCTCAGCAAGGAATTTAAAACCATAACAGTCACTAAACAGTAGAACCTGATCAACAAGCAGGTTCTCTGTAGCAAAATGAATATCTGCCAAGTTGTTACTCAAAGGTGACTACACCAAAGTTTCCTCAGGAAAGGGGAAGTGGCTTCATGGCCGAGAGAGAGGATGAGTGAATCAAAGTCTGCAGAACAGCTGGAGCTCCTTTATGTTAATGGCTGCAGAAAGCTGCTCTGGTTTTATGCATTCATGCAGCAACATCCATTTCTCCATGTTGTATGGATGAATCATTCCAGATAGCACTGGGAGCACTGGGAGAAGGCAGAGGAGCTCAGTTTTTCCACAGATTATCTGTCTCATACCATTCTGTCACGACATGGTGACAGTTTCAACAAATATGCAGAGAAATATTCTTCATAAAAGTTACATAGTGCAGCTTTAATATTGTGACAAAGTTGTTTTATATTTTCCTGAAAGCGTTTCTGATCAAACAGATGGTTTGGATGGATGAACATTTCTGATCCTGGACTCGCATCCTGTGAAATAATAGAGGATATAAACGGGAGGTCCAATCACAGGCCTGCTTTGGTTCTTAATGGATCCTTCATCCCAGATGATCTGTTTATGATTTACATACAATATATTCTTCTGCATGCATTTTTTCATAGTTGACGTTGTTTTTGCAGAAAAAATACATGAAGGACGTGGTGATAAACAGACAGGAGAGTAAGGAAACAAAATAAACAGACCTCCATCTTAAGTTACAATATTATTTAGAAAATTAAACAGACAGAAGAAATTATTAGGCAGCTTTGCTGTGTGAAGAAAAGCTTCAATGAGTTACATGTTTTTATTAATAATTTATATTGATTAAAATTATTTTAATTCGAAATTAATACTGTTTGCACGTTTTTGTGCCCATTTTCATTGTCTCTCCTTGCCCCCGCCTACTGGAATAGATTCAGGTCTTTAGAGTAAAATCAGCAGAAACGTTTGTGACATATTGAAAACATGGATTTACAGACTATTAGTATATTTAAACAAATCCTGGGGAAGATCAAGATTTTTATTTTTTAATAAGATCTAAATATTAAATAGTTCACAGCAACGTTTGTCCCTTTGTCCACTGTCTACCCCTCCCTGCAGGGACCCTGTCCAGGTCCCCTCGGATAGATACCAAAAACACGGTCCAGAACAGAGAGGGGGGGACACCTGAATGTCCTTCGTGGCTGTTTTGGATCTCCCAGACTTTGGTTTGTTTTTCTGTCCGTTCTTTCACCAGATGGGAGGTTTCTGTCTTTGCGTCTTCATTGCATCCCTTTGGTCCAGTCAACTCCTCGATTCGACCTGTTAATGTTTGACTGGACCTGAACTGTGAGCAAAACGTGACTTCGGCTGCACATTTCGTTGGCTGCCCAGGAATCTTAACAACAACATTAAATATATCTGCTCGCAAGGTGAGACCAGAAGCCTCTGAATCAGGGCCGATATTTAAATGAAAACAGAAAGTAGCTGCAAGAAGAATTAGGAGTTCATGCTGCTGCTTTGGTTGACCAGCATGAACTCCTCCATCCACTTCATCCTGGCCTCCAGACGAGATGGTCATCGCAGATCTCCTCTCTACCTCCACCCTGCTGTCTACCTGAATGTCATTCCTTGTTTACTTTACCTGAAGCTAAAGACCAGACTCACCTGTGTGCTTTTTAGGGTTTCTGTTTGTAGTGGACTTATGCTACAAACAGGCGGTTTTAGCTAATGCTGTTTTGTTCACCCTGAGTGGGTTTTTTTACCTTTTCTTTTGTTTCTTCACCATCAGACTCATCCATTTCCAACATTCTGGTGCAGCAATTTAAGGAAGAACTCTTGAAGAACTGTTGCTGCATTAATCTCCAGCATAAAGAACTTATTTCTGAAACCGCCATGGCTCCAGTAGCTCCTGTCTGGTTAGCCAGCTAACACTGAGTTCACACAGCAGGTTTGATGCTCAGTTCAGATTTTTTGCTGAAATCTTATCTTTTTTGCGTGGTTGTTCATGCTACTAATTGAATGTGAGGTGATGTTAGAACTACTTTGCAGGCTACGGCCACAGCTCGATGCTGTGTTACCGCCAGTGCCAGCCAGCTGTATAACAGAAAACGATTCTTACCGAACAGTGCGGTGCATGATGTGAGCCACCTTTTGCATCTGATTTTGCTCTTTCTCTTCAGCCAATTCTTTCTGATGCCGTACATTATGAGTCGATAGTGTTCTGCTGGCCTGGGACCCAAAAGGTTTTCAATGGACTCCAATGCAACCTCCATTCTTAGCAAAAGCAAATAAAAATACGGCCAGGAAACAAAACACGCCTAATTAGTGCTGGATCCCGCTGTCCGAATCACAGAGAGTCGCACTGGATTGGTGTTACCACAAGACCTAGAGGTCAGAAAAATATAGGAGGTAATTTTTACTTTACAAATTACTGACATGGCCGATTTGCATGGGATTAACACAGACAATCTCCGCAGTTATTATAAATAACGTGGTCCCTTGGTAAAACTAGTCCCGTCAGAATAGGGCTTAAAAGAGGGGATGAGCGTATGAACACGAGCCTTTGGGAGTGGATTCCTGAACGTGCCCCACCTTCCCTTCACACCTACTTATCAACTCGGCTCCCAAACATTTAAGAGCTGCTTGATGACTTCAACCCACCATGGAGAATTGGTCCTTAAACAAATCACACCGAGGCGGCAAGAAGGCCAGACTTGAATGTCGGCTCCACGCAACAAAACTGAAGTCTGAGTTTTTCCTCCAGGTCAGGAGACCCAAAACGAACGCAGGCTTCGTTCATATTCATACCCCTCACAGACTGACTTTTAAAATGATTTTCATTAAACCAATTAGTTCATTTCTGACAGGCACTAAAAGAGGCACCAACAGATCATAAAAAGGTTTAAAGGACTATCAACTATGAAAATAATTAATCTTTTGTTGTATTTCCATCTGTTTACCGCAGCTTTCCAACAGACATTTTCATTTTCTTAAAGCTGACCAGTATAATGTTCCCAATATTCATGCATTTTTATGACATTTAGGTCCAGTCACTCGCTGCAAATCTACGTTTCAGTTTGTTCGTGTCATTATTTGGTTTAAATAAACATCTTGCTTTGCATCACATAAAAATGACAACGTCAAACTACTTTGCGTTTTAGCTGGAGTTTCTGTTGCTGGACGCAGAAGCTGTAAACTGTGTGTCTGTCTGCACGAAGCAGGAAAACGTCTGGCTGCTCAGGCTGTTTCCTGATACCGTGAGTTGGGCTGGCTTAGCGTTGCCAGTAAGGAAATATTAACATGCAGACATATTTTGGTATTTCTTCATACTTTCTTCTCATGGCTTTTACCACTGAGACGGAGGCAGAAAGGAGCGAGAACAATGTAAACAGGAAACCAAATGCAGAAAAGGAAATGAGAGGGCACTGCGCAAGAAATGGGAAGGCAGTGAACTGCAGGCGTACGTAGAGGGAATGAAGAGCAGAACTTCCAGAGAGGTTGTTCATGATGATCCGCCAGGAAATTACAGGTTTTCAAGGGAATGTGGCTCCACCAGCTAGCAGGTGGAGAAGAGCTGAAGCTCGAGGTTGAGTTGAGGATCAAACTGTGTTTTTCTACCTGATGTGGAATCAGCTTTTCAATTTCACACAATAATTCCTCCCAGCGAGCTGCAGGATCAGGGTGGGAATAGAACCTGCTCAGAACCACCTCTGAACCCAAAAACTGCTGATGAATCAACCACGAACTGAAATGCTGAGTGTCGAACAGCAGCATGAGCAGTGCAAACATGACCTTCTGTCAGCCTTATTTACCAGCCAGGCAGCTCTAAGATCGTGTTTATTAATATATTTCCTGTTAGCGCTTACATGTCATGCTGATTTTTATGCCTTCTCTAATTTAGACTTTTATTGTATTTAATTTTGGTGTATTTTTATTGTCCTGTGTTGTATTGTAATGTACGAAACAAATAAAGCCAGACTGGATTGGTTTGGAGCTCTGGTTTTAATGTTTTATGTCTTTTATTGTGTAAAATAAATGCAAGTAATAAAAAAATAATCTTGAACTTATTTACTAAAAATCTATGATTGTTCACCTTCTCTGACAGAAGCATCTGTGTCTTGGTCACATTTTTAGATCATTTACAACATCAGAGTATCAGCCTTTTACCCAGCATGCCTCAGTTCTTCCCTTAGGCTGCAGCCACGTCTTTGACTCAAACTAATCACTGAGACTCGTCGTAGCAGATCATAGGTCTGTTCAACCATTGGTGTTGGTATGGCCATAAATGTTGGATCATTGTCCTGTTGAAATACCTGATTATGACCCAGGTTCACACAAAGGCCTCCTGGTCCACAAAGTTTCCAGGTCCTCTGTAGAAGAAACAGTCCCATAGCATCACAGATCCTCTACCATAGCAGCAGAGATCATCATGACAAGTCCCCAAGACGCCGTTCTGCAACCTCTCCATGCTCTTTATGTCCACAGCACCATCCCATGGTGATTGTGCCACAACCACCTTGATCGCACCATATCCTGGCCAGCTTTCCTGCACGATGCTAGAAGATCCCTTTATGTCAATACCACACCATGATCTCAGGTATCTTGTCACCTTGACATGGGGTCATTGAGGCTAGGTCTTCAAATCCCACTGGTGTGCACGGGTCCGATGTCACAGATAGACTGCCATTGCTGCCACCAGCTGTCATTAGCTTCTACCTGGGATTCTACTGATAACACTATAAGCCACCACCATCTTGCTACAGAAGCTTTGTGCATCATCAAAACCCTTTGCATCCTGTAGCACGTGTGAAGGGTTGTTAATACCAACCTGAAGACCACGTAAAGACCATCCAAAGACCAGGCAAAGATTGTCCAAAGAACATTGACACCTGGCTAATTTTTTACGTTCTCATTAAGGGTGAAGAAGGTATAAACAAAGTCTTCAGTATTGCCATCCCTGTTTATAAGGCAGTGTCATCCCTGATATTTCATTTGTAGCTGCACAATGGTTGAATTGGCCACCAAATATCATCAAAGGAGGAATGCCGCCCCTCCCCCGTCCCTCCTGTCATAAATCCTTTGAAAACTTTTCCTCACACGACTGTCCTCTCCTCTCTCACTAGTAAACGAAGCCAAAAATGTTTCCTCGGGTTTCTGTCTGCAAAGTTGTTCAAAGTTCTTCTCATCTTTGAAGTTTCTGAGAATAAAAATACATTTGTTGAAGCTGGCAGAAAAAAAAATAGAAATTGAATTTATCTATTCATCAAAACAGTATATACAAGATTACTCCTATGGGTGCAGGTCAAAATCCCTCAAGAGCTGAGAGATGTAGAGGTTTTTTTTTTTTTTTACATCTATATAAGAGAAATACCCATGAAAACATAGAAAGGCTGCATTAAAGACTCCAAGCGATGATAAAGCAGGAATTTTCAGGCTTTCATATGGTCATTCTGGTCCAGCCTGAAGCTTTTCCTTTGTGCGTGCCAAACCGAAGCAGTCAGCATTCTTCCTGCTCAATATGAATTCATGGAGAACAGCAGTAGAAGAAAAACTGCTGCAGGCAACTGAGGCTTTTATCAGCTTTCATCCAGAGTCCGAGTGGACCTTAAAATGAGATCTGGAGCTGGAGGGGCTCAACTTTTAATTATTTATCTAAAAGTCTTGCAAATTCAGCAAGATCAGTCATAAGGTCCTGATGCATGAGAGAAAGACAGCGTATGAAACTGATCTTTACATACATGAGGGCCAACATAAATGGACCAGTGCTGAGAGCAACAGTCTGCTGCAACAGGGCTGAGAAACGAGTTTTCATTTGCATGTTTATTTACATAAATATTCGAAGTGATTTGACCAAATGAGGAGATCCTGCTGTAGAACAAAATTAGAAATCAATCTTTTTAAACACATTCCTGCGCAATATGTCAGCATTTCCTGGTAAGTTTTAGTGCCTTTAAAGGCGACATTTCTGCTGATCCAGTCACAAGTGATCAACATGAAGAAAGTAATCTCTCCATCGGACTTGATCCTGATTTGCTCTGACATCACGGAGATTCAGATGAACCTAATCTGATAAGACATCTCAACAACCGGTCTGTCTTCAGAGAGAAACTTGCTCTGCAGACTTTGAAACGATAAAACAAAATAAGATATGAAACAAGGAGCTTCAGTGTGTTGCTTTTCTCTTTAAAAAAATCTCATTTCTAAGCAGGTTCTGGGTTTTAAAGAAGCGTTTCTGAAGATGTAAACGCTGATGAGCATTAAACAGGGAACATTTATGGCAACAAACGTTTTTCTCTTCAAGAAGAGAAAAGCACCTGAATACAGCGGTTAATGTTGGACTGAAAAAGAAATTTACATACAGCATTAGCCTCAAGCCCACTAACACACAACAGTTTCCACACTTTCATGAGTTCGTCAAATGCATTAATTATCTGATCATCGTCTCCTCGACAAGACTGCTCTGGAGCATAAAGGTGTGTTTTAATGCACTGCCAAGGAGAAACAGCATCAGCAAGGATCTTCGAGAACCAGTCGCTGCTCCTCATCCATGGGAAGGGTCATAAGGTCATCATTCTACACAGAGGAAGATTATCCCCACCAGGAAAACTTCTCAGACAACTGCCAGTCTGAGTGGACGTCCCAGCAGATGCAGCCCAAGGTTAGAGCCTTAAATGACCAGAAACCTCAAGAGCTCCATCTCAGACTCTACAAGCCTCAGTTAAAGGTCATGACCAGACAATGAGAACACCTCTGAGCATTCCAGAGGGTTTGAAGAAGACCTCTTCTTTCTAAAAACAATATGGCTGCAGGAGTGAGATCTGAAGAAACATCTGCAACATCTGGTTGAACCTCAAGACTGTGGAACAATATTGTTTGGACAGATGAGACCAAAATAGAGATGTTTGTCCTTTAAGACTCCAGATAAAGATCCTCATACCAGGTGGCAGCTGGTGGTGGAGGAGTGATGATGTGGGAACTGATCTCCTTGCAATCATTGATTGGACCATAAACTTCTCTATTTACCAGAATATGCTGGAGTCAAATGTCCATCACATTTGCTTGGGTCATCATCCCAGAATGGCTGAAAAACAAACAAGGTGAAGCAATGGCCTAGTTAAAGTCCAGACCCAAGTCTGACTGAAATGCTGTGATGGATTGTTTTTTTGTTTCTCCCACGCATTAATTTGCATCTGAGCCTGGATCTCAAGCAAGCCTTGCTGTAGTCCCACGCAGTAAAACAGGAAATGACATCATCCTGCCAACGACTCGTTGGCTTGTGTCCAGCAACCAACGGAAATTTATCTCAGTTTTTATGTGAATAGGTTTAGTGTCATTTTGTTGTTTTATTCCAGACATGTGTCGTTTCATTTACGACCCGATCTGGTGCAGAATCGTGTTCAGTCATAAATTATTCATGAATCTCCTCATGTTTGTAAACACAGCAGTTGTTTTGGTTTTGCTCCAATGTTTACAAACATTATTTATGTAATCAACCTTTAAGAGCATCATCATCATCTGTGATGTCAAGAAAGAGTCTGGAAGATGGTTGAACTTGTGTGTTGTAATATTTTGGCTGCTAACTGTGAGAAATCTTGATTTTACCTTAAATTTAGGATGTTTTTAACTGACATTGAGAAATAAAATGAGGAAATGAAGAGAAATAAAGGTTTTGATTTCATTTTTATATCATTTATTAGGTTTATGTGGTGTTCATTTCAATAAAAGACACTGGAGACGTCGGCTTGTTAGCACAAATATAGAGATTTATTTCAAAAAAGGAAACAGAACCAACATGGCGTGTGTCAGTAACACACACCTTCAAGTGAGGCTCGAAATGCTGCGGCTTCAACCTTTTCTTCAGACAGAAAAAATACAGCTTCAGTGAAGAAACATCTCCATTGCATCCAGACGTTCTGTACACGCGTGATCAACAATTGCACTTTGTAAAAACAACTAAAGGAAACAGCACATTCAGACTTTACAGCACTTCTTTCTGCACATACCAGCGCCTCACACATTTCCACACTTCCTCACTTTCAAAGCCAACGAATCACATTCGTTTCTTTTCTTATGACAGATCATCTTAATAGCAGCTCAGTTGCTTAATAAGCTCACCTCATAATTACATCACTCAAACACATTTACCAGACAGACGTGCAATTTACATGGAGGGAAAGAAAGGGCTGCATGACTGTTGTTTGTAAAAAACGAGGCGATTCTGAATCATGTGCATACTTTCTACTTTATGCAGGGGGGGTGCAGAAGGTTTAGTGTGCTTTGCTTCATTAGAAATGAATCAGCTGTGTTTTCTGTGGCCATGCACTCCCCAAGCTTTCCCTTCAATATGAAGGATTAATTCGAGTAATTGATTTCCCTCGGCTTACAAACGTCACATTGAGAGGGACATCTCAATCAGTGCATGTTTCGCTAACGCGTCCAGCCCTCAAAAAGGGCCAACTCCCCTCGTATTCTTGTGCACTGAGTCTTTATTTTAGAGGGTAGGCACAAAGAGAAGGCACATTAATATTTTACAAAAGAGAACTATGTTTCAGTTTCTTCCCTCCTGCTCCTGTGGTTTAATCATTCATCAGGCCCAGTGACTGGTCGCGGCTGAAAGCAGGTCAGTTGAGCGGGTTACACTGGGGGTTCTGTCTGGTCTGGTTTGTGTACCTTCTCTGCTAAAAAAGTTCAGGTTCAGTTTACTTTGAGTCAGTCCAGCTCAGACCTGGAGGTGGCTTTGGACCGAATACACCGTCAGTGTCTGTTATCACAGCAAACATCCCGATGCGTTCACCAGTACGGCACTGTGTTGTCGATCTGACCCCAGCTCTGCCAGCCAGGAAACAGTCCGCTGGACATGCGGGGGCTGCCAAACTGATCGAACTCCAGCTCCTGGACCTTCCCACCTCCAGTTTTGTGCTCTGAGGGCTTGTCCTGTGCATCAGAGTTTTTGTGCATGTCCTCCCCATTCCAACCGACGTGTTTCAGAGGGTAGTTCTTGCCTTCGTTATTGTCCCAGTAGGTCTGGCCCTGGACCTTGAAGCAGATGCAGAACTCGATCCGGTTCTGGGGCGGGGTGTAGGCCGGAAGATCCAGCTCAAAGGCGAAGGTGTCAGTGTCCTGGCAGCCGTAGACGTTGTTCAGGAAGGTGCAGTCTACGTCGGTGAAGGTGGCCCATGAGTCGTAAGTGACGCGCACCTGCACCGACTTCTCGTAACCCACGTTCCGGACCTTGATGGTGCCGGTCAGCGAGCGTTCCTGCAGCGAGCAGCTCTCCAAGGAGACGCAGTTCCGAATCAGGCGGTTCCGGAAGTCCAGGTAGTCGGCGGAGGGCTGTTTGAAGTCAAGCTCCAGGTTGCGCACCGAGCTGATCTTTAGATCCATGGTGGCGGTTTCTAGGTCTGTCATCTCAAACTGCAGCTCCTCCGCGATTCCACCAACCGACTTGTTCTGGTACGGCTCGTCGTCGAACTTGGAGAAGACGTGGATGGCGGTGAGCGACAGACCCTTGGTGTCAGCGAACACCACCCTCTTCTTCATGGGCTTCTTTTTGGACCAGCCCACATGGCTGCCGTCGTCCGCCGCTCTGTGCTGGCTGCTGAGGCAGGGTCGCAGCGGTTTGTAGAGCTGCTGGCTGCGGCTGCGGGCGCTGGACTGGTTGACCCGGTTCTTGGCCCTCTGCAGGTCCCCGTAGGAGCTGATGAAGCTCCGGAGGGGAGGCGGAGAGTGGCTGATGTAGAACCTCATCGCCACGTCTGTCATCACTGGGCCGGGCATCGCGGATGGACCGAAGGACGTGAGCACGCTGAGGGGGGGAGAGAAGGAGGCAGGAAATAGAAAGTTCCAGACAGATTAGATCCTGGATGTCCGGTAAAACCAATTAAACCAAATAAACTTCACTTTTTTTTAGTTGTAAACATATTTAAATCGACATGATGGGAAGATATGAAACCTTGAGATCCAATTTAAACTGTTTCTTCATAATCTAAATAAGTTCTAAAAGAGGTGAAGCAAGCTGTTCTAATGTTCCTTACCTTGCAGCACTCATGGAACACAGACGCGAACACCTTCGAGGAGAAAAAGCCGGAAACTTCAGTCCCTTGTTGCTGTTTGAAGTCTGCAGAGCAGCTTTTTCTACAGGCTCATGCTGCACCAGTCACTCCCCCTTCGCTTCAGTCCCCTCTCAGTGCCCGGCTTTGCTCAGCACTCAGGGATTTCAACTGCCTCAAAGAGACGATTTGCATATGCAGTCATCTGGGTTGCTCAGACAGCCAATGGGAAAGCCAAAGGCCAGCCGTCAGCAGCCAATGGGCTGCGAGCAGACACGGCAGCGGGCCAGCTGATAGGGGGAGTGACGCCTCATGGCTGAAACTCCTCGGCCTGTTGCCTCAGCGGCTGTTTGAGGAGCATGATAGACCCCTGCTGGCGTTGCTGGAGGTGCTCCTCACATTACTGCGCCTCCTGGACATGACGAGCGTTCCCATAATAGCATTGTTCACATAGAAATGATTGCATACAAGTAATTTAGAGCAGAAGATTTTATCCAGTAAAGACAGTTTAAAGAAGCTGAAAGGATGAAGGTTCAGGTGACTCCATGTTTCTCTTCACTGATGGATCTTTTAACACCTAATGGATCATCACTGATGAGCCATTAAGCTTTCAGCCTCATGAAAGCACCATCTGCTCACTTTTTTATTACAAGATTCTTAATTTGATGTGGAAATAAACACAAACTCGGACAAGTTTCACTTGAACTTTCACTGTGAAAGTAATTTTAAAGAGGAATCCTCTCTTGGTTGGAGTTTTCTCCTGTTTTGGATTTTTTCAAGGTTTTCAACCTTGTTTGCTTCATTGATTTCCAGCTGAGTTAAACATTAAAGGACTGACTTTACCCGTGTGGATTATTTAAACATGGAAGAGAAAATGGGTGAACTTCCTTTTGCTTTTCTTGGTTTTCGGGGAACTGTTGTGCTTCTCTCGGCCACGTGCTCGGAGCTCCGCGGAGGGTCATTCTGACCTGCTTGTTCATCATCTGCTTCTTCTGTCCTGCACAGCACTCAACCTTTATTGAGAGAGCACTTTTTGTACGGCCAAATGTAACAGAGGTTGAAAACAGAAGGACACCGGAGACGCACATTAAAATGATCAAAGTGAGTTAAACTAATAAAATAATAAGATGGATAATAAGAAAAAAAATCAATTTCTGTGTTGATAAATGTCAAAAGGCTCATTAGAAAATATGTGACTAAACTATAACAATCAGAAATATTAAAAAAAGTATAAATATAGAATATTTTGAGAAATTACTTCCTCATAAATGAATATTTCCTCTCCTTAATTTACTATTATTATCATAAAAACATAATAATATGTAATAATTTACCCTAAAACTCTACATTAATATGAAAGTTGTGTTGAATATCTCCTACAGGTCACTGAACATGTCCAGAAACCAGAACTAACTGGTTGGAAAATTAGGAAGCAACATTCAGTGATGGTCGGTTTGGACCGGACCTCCTGGACGGTACCTGGGTCATAAACCGACCCGTACCAGACCTGATCTGGGATCTGCTCACCAGGTCCAGGTTCTGACTGGAAGATTCTGGGTGGCCCAGTAAAAGGTTCTGCTGATTCTTCCGTTCTGTTCTCTGATCTGAAGGTTGATGATGTTTTTCCAACAGAACGACATGATGTCACATTTTCTGGATTATAATCCTGTCAAATATTCAGAACCGACCATCATCAGATCAGTTTCATCTCCTCATGAACAGTTTCTGCATCCAAACGCTGGGGTCTGGGCCCCCCCACCGCCCCCCAGGGCGTCTGTCTCAGCCCAGAGAGACAGACGCTTACTCACTCCCATTATGATTCATGTGTTCATTTTTCTTTCCCAGCAGGAACTGAATGATATTTTTAATCCTGTAGACACACGTTCACGTCTTAAACCTGATATTTCTTGTCTGACTGAGGAATAGTGATCCTGTGGGCTCCGGCCCCCCCCTGAAACGGTGGGAAAATGATACCCATCATTCCATCATGGCCGCCACCATAAACCTGCTAATATTTCACACATGATGACATCATTCAGTTTAATTTATTATGCTGAGAATGAAGTCAGTTGAGTTCAGCTCACTTTGTTCTTAAATTATGACAGTTTTTTATTTTTAACTCACGGATCGTCGTGTGTTTTATTAAACTGCATTGTCCCCTTTCAAATAAATAAATAAAATCAGCATTTTCAACAGCATGTTTTTCATTTTTTTGGCTTTCAAACCAAAACATAAACACAAAAATTAAGAATGTAGCTCTGAAATGAGCTGAAGTTGATTCTAAATTTCTAATAAGCTCAACGTCTGAGGCAGACGGTCACATGGCGAGCTTTAGGGCGTCTCCCTGAGCAGGAAGTTCAGGCCGTTCGAGGTGGGAAGGCTGATCATGGCTGCGGATCTGCTCAGGCTCTCATCATCGCTGCGTTCATTCTTTAACTGGTTCCATTAAAACCAGCTCCAGCACGGAGCCACGACGGCTCTAAAAACGTCACCTTCTCACCGCTGCTCTGGATTCCTCATGTCCTGCAGACATATTTCAGCATCCAGCTCCAGAGCGGAGAGACTCCTTCCTCGGAGCCGCTGGAGCCCGTTTCCAGAGTGAGCCGCAGCTTTGAGCTGGAGGACGCAGAATCTAGCAGCAGCCGGGTTTCTGGGTCCTCATCAGAGCTGCTGCAGCCGAACAGAACCGCCCAGCAGCCGTCGCCTCTCAGGTGCATCAAGCAGCAGGTTGAAGACTGGTTAGGAGTTATTTACATGATTATTGTAAAAACAGTAAAGCTGTTGTCAACTTTATGATTGGAGGTTGACACATCGAGGCCTCCCCTGTGGGAGAGATGTGATGAAAACCTTAAAATACATTCGCTTTATTGCAGCAGATGTTTAAATATAATCCATAACTTGGGAGCATGAATGCAGTAAGACAGTTATTTGATACGAGTTCCTGATGTCGTGGACTCTGGTAAGGTTTCCAGGGCCTTCCGCAGAGAAACAGACCCACAGCATCACAGATCCTCTACTGTGCCTTTCTCCATTTCCATGACTTGTTTGACTTCAGACCAGCGGGAGTTCAGCTGGTTTACGCCTGTGATGAGCCTGGTTGACCAGCGCGCCAGTCTGGTGGAGATGTGTTCCCCTCCTCCTCCCCACTCTGGGTTAAAAACGTCTCGCAGTTCGAGCTGACTCTTGTCTCTCTGGCTGTAACTACGAGCAGGTTCAGGACAGCCGATATTTTCTCAGCTCGTGAAGTTTAGCAGGATCCGCCTTGCTTGAATGGAATGTTCTCTTGTTTTTCCCATTTTGCAGAAGGATTGAGAGAAGCCTTTGATTCCTAATCAAACATTCTTAAAACACTCTGACCAACTTAAAAAAAATAAAGCACGGGGATGAAAAAAAAAGCGTAATTCATATGTTTTATGAAGAATTTCAAGAGTATGAATAATAGTTGTTTTAAATACATTTTTTGTCACAAATATTTCCCTCCATTTATTAATGTTTTTAAATTAAATGCTGGATTTTCTACATTTTTTCCACTGTGAGGTGGTGTTGGTGTGATTACGGCTCCCTCCTCACCGTCGCCAGGTGGAACGTCAGATATGGATGGGAGAGACGACCAGAACCAGTTCTGCTCCACGGAGCCTTGAAGAGAGCAGCAGCAGCTTGGTCGCGTTCAAAACACACTTAAGATCAGTGATGGCAATTTACCTTGAAGAAGTCACTTGGTCACTGATTACTCCTTCAAAAAGTAACTTAGTTACTGAACTGATTACTTGATTTTAAAAGTAACTAGTTTAGATTACAAGTTACTTTATTAGTTATTTTCAGCAGCTGCCGACAACAGCCCCCGCCGCCTCAACATCAAAATGACATCATCAGTAGGGCAGTACTTCCTCTGCTACTTCCTGTCCAGCTAGCCTTAACCCCCCCCCCCCCCACACACACACACACACTTACTGATTTTACACCAAAGTTCAGGTTTTATTGTTTGGGGTGGGGGGGACCTCCTCCATTTCAGTTGCAGCTCTCTGCTCCGCACCACCTGGTGGGACTCGCTCTGTCAGTTTGAAGGCGCTGCGCTGCGACTCCAAATGTTTTCTTCAAAATTTGGTGTCGCATTTAGAAGTGAAATGATTTGATAGGCTGGAAGACTATTATTAACCCCCAGTGCAGAACTAAAAGATTATTTGTAGTTGTTATTAAGATGATTTCATACAAGAGTTGATAGTAAATATATATATATATAATTTACTATGGAAAGATTTACAATAAATATTAATCCATATTAGTTGACATGAACCTAAAAATAATGTGAACACAGTAATAAAATTGCTGAAAAGTAGTTATTTTTCACGTATTAATGTTATTTTCTATTTTATTGAAGGAAACTGGGATCTGTAGATCAGCGATCAGCTAGTAAGCCTGTTCTGGGATTGATTGGGAGTGCCTCCATCCTCCACTAGGGGGCTCCCGCTCTCTCCTCCTTGCGTTAAACTGCAGCCTGAGAGAAACACTGAAAATCGCTCGTTTTTCTGTCTCCCCTGATTTCAAGGATGTGACTAAAGCACTTTGTCTCCAGCACCGAGGAAGCAGCGAACCTCGATACCGCCATCTTTGGAGACACAAGCTCTGAACAGAGCTTTTATTTCCAGCGAGGGACGCGCATCTCTCCCCCCTCCACTGTTTACGTTTGTGTCGCTGCCTGGTGGTGCAGGTGAGGCGTGAGAGGACAGGAACAATATACGTTTTTACTCAGTTAATGACAAAAATAGTAACGCGCAGTGATTTGGATGAGTAACTTTAATCTGATTACTGGATTGGAAATAGTAACGCGTTGGATTACTCGTTACTGAAAAGAGGGGTGGGATTAGAGTAACGCGTTACTTCGGGATGTTACTTAGTAACGCGTTACTGACGTCACTGCTTAAGATGCATCGTATCAAGAGTTTTAACAGGTATTATATGATCTGACTGAGGCGTTCTGTTTTCAAGGTTTTAAGCTTCTAAATCACAGCGTTTCATCTCCGAACCACATGATTGTAGATTTCCTCAGCTCTTGATTTTCTTAACTTCTCAGATTTGATCTTTTGTTGAGTTTGTTCATTCTCTTAGTTTGATCATTTCTGATGTGTTTTTACGTCGTCTGTCTCTGTTTAGCCTCTGTCCGCGTGAAAACCGCTGATATAAATAAAGTTTGATTGAATGCGTTCTTTGCCTCCTTTAAAGTAGAGCTTGACACATTTCCTATCTGCTTGAGGTCAGAGGTCAGAATCGTTTTTGTCACTCTGTCGGCTCATGGGTTTCACAACCCAAACAGTCTCGTTTTACACGTGAATCAACCGGAGTGCAACTTTAGACTGCAGTAGTGTCCACGCTGTTCTCACATGGCCATGAAGGCCAGAGATAGGAAGTATCTGAGCCTCGCCCGGCTCTCTGAGCGCCGCTGCACCAACAGCAGCCTCAGCATTACATCAGAGGCGTCGTCTTTATATAACTGCTACTAAATACACTCTGTAGTAAAAACAATTATCCAAAAGGAAGCAGGTTAGTGGAAGCAGATGTCAGTGCTTGTTTTTACCCCCGTTTTAATCGAAATGAAACATGAATTAGATGCTGTTGGTTGATCCTGTGGAGGTAACAGCTCACCTGTTGGTGCTGACTGGTGCATAAATGTGAAAACCACCAGCAGAGTCTGTTACGAATGAGCTCCAAGGATCAGGCAGCAGGTGACGGTGCCAAGGAGCAAGACTGGGATTTAAAACGGAGCGGGGAAAAGAAAAGTCAAACAGAAATGTAATCCTGGGATTTTCCGGCTGAATGAACTGAGATTATAGTTCATTCAGGATGAAGTGAAGGATAAAGCGGGTGAGTTATGAAATTCGTCAGGGGGTAGAGGAGCATCACAAGATTAAATTTATGCATGGAGAAGAAAACTTGTCATGCTCCCGCTGACTTAAGGGTCTCGCTCCAGCATGCAGCAGCGAATCGTCAGTTTTTGGCTCCATTGTTCTTATCAACAGAACCTTTTCCTAAAATAGTTTTCTACGCGGCAAAAACACCAAATCTTCCCAAGTATCTCTGCTCCAGTTTCCAGCGCAAATATCTTAAACACTTGAGATAAGACAAAACTAACTTACAAGTAACTTTTCAGCAGATATAGGAGCTGGTATTAAGTCAGTGATTCCTTAATATTGATGAAAAAGTTCTAATTATAAGTGAAATAATCTGCCAGTGAACAAAATATTTTAACTTATAATATGGGAAAAACATCTTGTTCCACCGGCAGATTATTTCACTTCAAACTAGAACCAGACCAGAAGTACTTGGTAAGATTTTGTGTTTTTTGCAGTGTGAAGACTTTTTAAAATCTTTGAAATATAAAATAACAAAAACATCCATCGCTGTTTTCACCACGCATGTTTGTTTTAGACTATGTATCCTATGTGTCCTAAAGCAGGTTAAACACCAGCAGCTCTGGTCAAAAGGCAGATAAACACAGCAGGGCCATGTTATCGTGGAACAGTCTGCATTAATTATTAACAGTTATGAATATTGCAAACTAGATATTTAACTTAAAGCAAGTCCATATCAAAAACTAGAGACTTAATCCCTTCCTCTTGATGTGTGTCAGTCATCAAATTTAACAGAAAGTACCTTTACAGAACTGTTTACACTAATAATTGATAAAGATTTAATGTTTTTATGCTTTTTTAAAGACGGATTGATCTTTTTGTCCAAAAGTTGTCAGAGTTTCTGTTATTTAGAGTAAAAACCTTCCTTGACCTGGTTTGGCTTTATGGTCATGTTTATGTTTTCACCCACTCGGCCTTCATGTGGGTCGGCTGGTCATTGCGGTGATGTGGGTGTAGCAATGCTCTTCATCATGTTCATGTTCATGTCCACCAATGGATTCCTGTCTTTTCTACACCTCAATAAAGAGAACAGGAGGATATTTCAGCAGATTTCTTGGGATTTTTATTTTCAAATCAACACAAAAATTAACGTTTTAATTTTAACAGCAAAAAAAAAAAAAAAAAACTAAGACCAAAATGTCTCACAAAGTCCACAACTTAATGCTAATAATGAAGGTCTTTAATGTATTTTGGTGCTAAGCCATTCAGTGATTTATAAACTACCAGAAGTATTTTAGAGTCTATTCTCTGAGCTCCAGGGAGCCAGTGGAAGGACTTTAGAACTGGGATGATGTGCTCTATCTTCCTGGTCTTGGTGAGAACGCCAGCAGCAGCGTTCTGGATCAGCTGCAGCTGTCTGGTCGACTCTTTAGGCAGACCTGTGAAGACACTGTTGCAGTAATCAATGCGACTAAAGATAAACGCATGGATGAGTTTCTCTAGATCTTGTTGAGACATTAGTCCTTTGATCCTGGAAATGTTCTTCAGGTGATAGAAGGCTGACTTTGTAACTGTCTTTATGTGTCTCTGAAGGTTCAGGTACGAGTCCATCACTACACCCAGATTTCAGCCTGATCACTGGTTTCTAGCTGTAATAACTGAAGCTGCGTGCTGACTCTAAATCGTTCCTCTTTAGGTCCAAAGATAATAACTTAGTTTGTTGACATCAGCTCATTGAAACAGTTCACTTCCTTGGTGGACTCATCTGGCAGAAGTTAATCAACCAATCAGACACAGACTTGGGGGAACCATGAGGACAAGGTGACGTGGGCAATTTGGGAGGTCCTATATGTTATTCATCCATGAAATGTCTCCTCTGTACATCATAGAGACTCCTCTGAGCTCCATAAATGCATCAAAAACTCATCGTGGGTGTATTATGACTGATGTGGTTTTGCTCAGTCACACTGAAGAGAAACCTTAATGTGAGTTTTCAGCTATTCAGATAAAAACCCAGCAAGGTCTTAGATTCCTCATGGTCTGTGATCCCAGGCTGTCCCACGTATGGCCAGAAGTTTGCTTTGACTTGACCCAGCGGGTCCTACGATGTCATTTAAAGTGACCTGTAAACAAACAGTTCATGAGTTCACAAAGAGTGTTTGCTTCACTACAACAGACCATCAGGTGAGTCACTGGAGCAACATTAATAAAGTAATAAACTGTTATTAGTGCTTCATTATTGTGAATTGTTGGTGAGTCCAGCTCTTCTGTCTGTCCTCACTAAAGTTAAGACACTGCAGGACTTCAGAGCTTTGACCTGAGTCTCTCCACTATTTACACCTCATTGCACCAAACATGGAAAATGACCCAACAGCAAAGGAATACCAGGAAGTCTTTACGAGCCACTTAGAGCTAACAACTTTGTTAAACACATCAGGGAAAAAAAAGACTTAGGCCGGATTGGACGACCTTCTCAGCTTGAACTGAGAGTTTTAAAGGGATCCACCCTCCGTCACCATGGGTTACCGTCTGATGCCATACAGAGCTGCAAGGATTTCCAGGGTACTTTGTTGTCACAAGTCATAGTAAAATCTTTCATTATTATTTTTATCATGATATTAACGGAAACTATTTTTTATCTGATTCACTGAAGGTTCTTTATTTTAATTAGCTGTATTTTTGAACAAAATTAAAAATGTTCTTCAGTATTGAGTAGCCCGGTAAAAACCAGCTCCTTGTTTTCTACGCTTTGCTTCATGCAGGTGGGGTGTGGAGTAGGAGAAGAAGTGTCGTTAATTCTGTTCAGATTAAAGATAATCTTCTCTTCCAGATCTTTTCAGCAGAAGCCTGCTGGGAGTGAAGCTCTTTGCTGATGATCTCCTTGTCCATCCCAGCCTTGTGCAGATCTGTCCTCACCCTGACGTCCTTTAACAGCCCTTTGGTCCAGTGAGGCATATCTGATTGCTTGATTAATACGCTGATGAACTGAACTTTTATCTATTTTTTTCATCTTTATCTTTCTTCATAACATGTTCAAATAAACATTTTCTTGTTTCTTTGTAGAAAACTTACAAAATCAGCTAATTTTATGATTGTCAATGAAAGCTGTTTCTCTCGCTGTACATCCAATCACTGGACCGGCTGTTTCTCAATTAAGTCATAATCAGAACATCCTTCTAGTTACTTTGAGGTTTTTCTATGAGACTATTAAAATGCTAAAATTCAGAACCAGCACCATCAGTCCATCTGACATGACAACCGTCTCCTTTTCTTCTGTTAATCTCTGATCTGGTGGATGTGAAGAAAACAGGAAGGTTGTGACACTTTGAGTCTGACAGTCAGAAACCATCCGTCTGGTCTCCAGGCTGCCACTTGGCACGGTTACCATTCATGAAGCAAAACAGATGAGGAGAGGCCGTCAGATGCCACGACTGGCTGACAGCAGTCACATGACCTGGATCTCTTTTAAGACACTGACAGCTCGGAAGGTTTTATGTATTCCTCTGTTTACCACAAGCAGCTTTGATCCATCAGAGCTTGTTCTGATCTGACACGGCTGGAGATAGTGTGGATGCTTTCCATATGAACATTCATTTTAAGGAGGAGGATGTCTCCTTGTATTAATAAATCAGCTTTAGACAACAGCAGGAACCTTCAGACTGCAGGACTGATGCTTAAAGAGTAGAGAGGAAACCAGAAAGGGTCTGGGTCTTCATCAAGGCTAAAATACTTAATAGCTAAAATCGACTCCAGCTTCAAGACTTCTGTTCACTTCTGGTTCCTCGGAACCACCCTGTCTCTGGACCAGAGATGGTCCTCACACAGAGACCCTGTTCAGAAGAAGGTCCAGCAGAGAATTTCTGTGGCAACTCAAGTACAACGTACCACAGGATCTGCTGGTCATCTTCTCCACGGCCGTTATTGAGTCTGTGTTCATCCATCACTCTGTGGTTTGGATCATCCCCAGAACAGGACAGGTCCAGACTGCAGGGAGCCATCAGGTCTGCAGAGAGGGTCAGCAGGACTGGCCTTCCCTCCATCCAGAACTCGTACAGGTCAAGGGTCAGGAAAAGGGCAGCCAACATCTCTGCAAACCCCACACATCCTGGACACAGACTGTTCAGACTTTTACCTTCAGGTCGGTGCTACAGAAACAGGCTGCCTCTCTGATGAGCACCTGACACTCGGAGTGCCCAGAGCAATTGAAACTATTGTTTGTTTGCATAAACATGGTGAATACAGCCCATTCTGCTCTATTTTCACCCATTCTTCTTTATACAACTTAGGCTGCATTCCCACCAGCCTTGTTCATTCTGCTTTCATCCAACTCCAGTCCATTTGCCTAGAAAGTCCCATTTGTTTGGGGAGGTGTAAACGCAGAATCGAACTCTGATGCGAACTCTGGTCTGCCTACAAACCTCGGTCTGGGTTTGGTTGAAGTGAACTCTGGTTCGGTTCGAATGCAGATGTGAACGCCAAGCGGACCAGAGACGGTCCAAAGCCAAGTAACTTCGGCTGCGGCTCATGAAACGGGACGGGGTTGTATAGTGGGTGGGGTTGGATGTCTGACTCCACCTTTTACTCTCATACTGGTTTGACTCCTGCAGTGAAGTTAAGGCTCGGGTTGGGAAAAAGATTATCCAATCAATGGTTTGAGGGAGGAGTCGGCCATCCAGCCCCACCCAACATCTAACCCTGGCCCATTCTGTGGTCTGCAGCCTTGACCTCCTCCCAAAAGCAGGAAACGGACTACAGCGCAGGGCATTCTGGGTAAATACAACCAAAACAAACACATGAGGCTAGCGGGAGAAATGACTTGTTGTCTTTAGCCAAACACAAAAGAGAAATCCTCTAAATGCTAAAATCTGACACCACTGTTTTTGTTTACATTTCCTGAAGAAGGTAGTTGTGCTCAGTTTCTTCTTCAGAGGTTTTAATGTCGTTTCCTTCAGTGGTTCTTGGTGCAGCGCCCCCACAGGTGAGGAGGGGAACAGGTTGCTGAAAGGGTTTGGTTGGTTGGACTCAGAGCAGAGAGAAAGAGAACTGCAGCAGCAGGAAATGGAGGAAATGTTGCAGTTTTGGTTCCCAATCTAACTGAGTCTACCAGACTATCAGGGGGGAAAACATCCTGTTGTAGGTCTGCTGCTGTGTTTAGTCCATCTGTCCAAGGATCATCGTCCCAGATGTCCCTCAGCCTTGTCGTTTTTAGAGAGAAGAGACTTCCTCCTTCAACCCTTCAAACAACCGTACTGGTTCGGTCATTTCCACACTTTCCTGTCATGACCTTTGACATCTAACCTGCTAACAGAGGCTATAGAGTCTGAGATGGAGCTGTCGGGGTTTTTACTCCTTCTGAGAACCCAGTAATTCTTGGAGATATTATCAGTTTTACTTATTGTAGCTCTGAGTGTTTGTTTCCTGGTGAGGAGTCTTCATTTGACAGGAAGTGTGCAGACTGAAGTGACAGTTGGGCTGTTGGTTGATTTTTACTGTGTTGTTTTTATTGAACTAGTCGAGAGTCGATGTTGTTTGGGTGTTGATAAATACGACTGGATTTCAGTGATTATCAGGCCTCCTTTGTTTTATCACTTTCAAAATAAGTGTTTTAATCTTTGTGTTGAATACATTCAGATTCCTGAGAAATCTGCAGTTATTCATCGTTAAAACTGATTTTCAGAAGTTCTGCATGTTTGATTGATCAACATTAATGTCATTTTATTTCGCCTAATATTCACTAAAACTGAAATCTATCTCAGTAGTTTCCCTCCAACGAAAAGGGTGTTACACAGGAGAGACAGTCCATGTCCCTGTGCTCCACCTAAATTTTGGTATATTTCCAGATTATCGAAACATTTCAGATGTTTTTTAATCACATACCCTGTTGTCATCCAGAACTAATTTTAATCCCACTATTCTCTGTATTTCTGTAGATTTTTGGAAATTTATAGCTAATTATCAAGCCTCCAGCATGGTGGTGTGCAGTAAGGATGGAAATTAACAAGAATTTATCAATATTGATTCCATTATTGATTCTCATTGAGTTAAGAAATAAACTCTTTAATTCAAAATATGCATCGTGTTACATTTGATTCAAACTAAATTAAATCTGGCTTTAAAAAAAAAATCAGAATCTTTGTCAAATGAACATTTTAACATGAAATGCAACTTTTTGCACATCAACAGTGTTTGTGCAGACAGATCTGCATGTTTGCCTTTTCAGGAAGGATCTTCCAAGACTTCAAGGTTGTTTTCAAAAAGTGCTTTTAATCTGAAAACGAGCCTCATCGGCACCCGTAATCTGATTTACTGAACGTGACTGTAAACGTTAATACGAGACAGAGATTCTTCATACAGCAAGGCGCGAACATTAATACAATAACCAGGACGTGGAGGAGTTTCATGGCTCTAAGCTCCGCCCCCTCCAGAGTCACGGCCGTCGCTAAGCAACGTATCAAACACTTTACCTTCCAGCCAATCAGCTGCCTGCTGTGCGCTCAGCTGTTCGAGGTATTTCATCCATTTATTGTGATTAAAGCTCTGCACAGGTTGAAACCGGTAAACATAAGCTTGACTACAAAAGTGATGGCCTGATAATGCCGCTGCCATGAACAAACTGTTATTTTGCATGAAAAGCAGAATTTTAACACAATGAACAGATTTACTCACTGAATGTGTTTGTTTCTCACGTCATTTGATACACGTTAGATTCATTTTAATGTGTATTTAAAGACAAAACTTTGAATTTTAAGCAAAAATTCCCAAAATATCAAATTAATCAGAAATTTCATGACCCCCCCCCCCTGCAGAGACTCCTGGGTGGGTTGTGACCCCCACGCTGAAGACCTCTGTGTTTGGAAGTTTCTGTAATATATTTAGTGGAGTTTTAAACCTAAAACATATTTTTATTTGTGTTAAAAAATGCTTGACAGACTAGAAACTGTATTTGCTGCATATTCAGTTCATCAGATTCTTAAATGAAATGCTGACTTTGTGAATGAGTCTTTGAAAAACGTATCAAAAGTGATACATCGGCCGTCGAGAGCAGAGGTATCGAGCAGCTGATGGAGCTTAGCAGCCAGGACTTCTTATGCCTGCAGCCTTGCTTTGCAATGTTTGGACCAAAAATGATCCTAAAGTAGCTTAAATCTCTGGAGACGCTGGATCTTCTCTGAATAAAACTGGCTGAGTTCCGGCACACGTCCACAGAGGGCCGGGAGCCTGTCTAAGCCTCTGGCCTCACATCCCCTGCTGGCACCGCTCCGGTGTCCGTCAGATTCTCCAGAATCCAGTAGTGAAGTTCAGGATCTGCTTAGATCCTGGTGGGATGGAAATAGACGCCCTGAAGAGCTCCCCTCAGGCATCCTGCTTCAGGTTACCTTTCTGCTTCTGTGTCGTCGCTTGTTTTTGAAAGACATAATGTGATTCCTGGGACTTTTGTCAGGAGCTCTCAGAGAACCGCTGCGTTATCAGCATTATGAGGTTTTCACACTCAGAGAAACCTGGGAGGACTCGAGCGGCGCACCGCGTCTTGACTGTAGGCCGGCGGCAGGAATAGAAACGATCTGCCTGAGCGCTGCAGGCCACACCAGAGAGGTGCTCCACTAAGAGGATCAGCAGCTTAGCAGGTATTTCCAGCCTGGTGTTTGAGAGCTCTCAGCCTCACTGGGGTGACTGACTGCCTGCTCGCAGCTTGGCTTCCCGCGACCACATCTGTCAAACAGTTTAAATTCAGAGCATTGAAATATGGGACCAGTAAGATGATCTCCTGTGTCAGCAGAAGCTCATCTTCAGTTCTGGCTGAAGGTTCTGGCCGTGATTCAAACGTCTTCTGCATTGTAGCAGCTTTGGGTTTAGGGTCAGATTATCCTGCACTGTAAGTTTACACAGACTGATCATCTGGCAGGTTTATAGTCGCTTCTGCAGGAACCTAACCACGGTGCAGCACCTGAACCTTCGGACCCTTCATCGAGCTCAGAGCCGATCAGACATCTGCAGCCTGAGTGAAGCCAGGCAGAGAGATCGCTGCCGTTCTCTTCATGTTTGCCCTGGAGAAGAGGTGTGGCTGTGTTTACATCAGGCAGGAGCACGCCTGATCAGGCTCGCTGGTATGATGTTTTCCAAACGCAGATTCACTTCAGCTCCAGCTAGTAGAGCGGGGGAATGTGGGTCACAGGGCTGACCTTATATAACCCAGCGACACCCCCCCCCATGACTCTTCACAAACAAGCCCGCTCCTGCTGGTCCGGGGAGGCCGGCGGATCGTTGGAACCAGAGAAACACCTGCTGCTGACGTCTGATTGGACAAAAACTCGTGATTCTGGTGGGTTTTAGGAAACGGACAGGGTTCTGTAAGCTGGTCCTGATTATCAATCCTGCAGATCCTCAATCAATCCAGCTGCTTCTATATGTGCAAAACTGCAGTGTCTGTGTGCAGGGTATTATTTTGGCAAATATCAGTATATGCAACGTGGTTTTTTTTTAGCTTGACTTTGCATTTCGTCCTGCTTTGTGTCGACTGAAGTGAAGCTTCAGGGACAAAAGGGTTGAAAAACAGCCGTTTCCAGCTTTTTGCAGCAGTAAATTTTAAATGAAAAGAAAATGAGCAAGCAGAAGCTTTTTGTTCCTCTCATGCAGGCCATTAAACTTTTATTCTGGATGCATCAAATCAGATCCTGTCTCAATAATCATCAAGCCGTGGCGTGTCTGGTCCGATTAACCAGCAACCAGAGAGATGGACGTCAGGTGCGGTGCTGCTTGAAAAGAGCTAATCAGCCGGATGAATGCAGAAAACACCTGTTCAGGTGGTTCATGAGAAAACCTCTCCGGGTTCTCACAGCCGGCTGCGCCGCACCGCGACCCGACCCGACAACAGAAGCCTTTCTGAGGCGGAGCCATGCCTGCTGCAGCGTGCTGCCGGAGTTCCTGCGCCATGCTGCGTGGCTGCAGCAGGCCGGTTGCGTCGGTCAGCAGAGGAGCTTCTGAACACCGGAAGCCTCAGGAAACAGCTGCTGCTATAGTGAAATTATTGAATTTCCCAACTCAATGAACAGATTTATCACCTGATCAGAACATGATGATAAAAGGAGCTTCTGCCAACCGTGTGTCACAGCAGAAGAAGTTTGTTGTACTTGACAAGAGTTAAGGTAACATATGATAAACAAACAAATATTTATAAACACTAAGTTTGACATAATCAAAAAATTTATTTGTGAAAATGTGAACAATTATTCCGATGTTATTGGGTCAGAATGTTGTTTGAAAAGGGCTGCATGGTGGGGTCGTCGGAAGCTCTGTGACCGTAGAGAAAGAAGGTCCTGGGTTTGAATCCCACCCTCGGGGTCTTCCCGCGTGGAGTTTCCATGTTCATTCATGCAGTGATTCTCTCCGGGTACTCCAGCCTCCTCCCACTGTCCAGAAACACGACTGTCAGGTTCGCTGGTCTCTACATTGCCTTCGCATGCGTGCGTGTGTGTGTGTGTGTGTGTGTGTGCGCGCATGGTTTTCTGCCCTGTGATGGGCCGGCATGCAGACCCCCGCCTTGGCCCAGTGAGCGCTGGAGACAGGCAGCAGGACGCTGCAGGGAGAAGCAGCAGTCGCTGGTCCACGGACGGATGGAAACTGTTTGTGGCCGAAAAGCCTCCAGAGTCTCAGGATCTCAGCAGCAGCCCGCCGAGCTCAAGCTCGAGGGCTGTTTCCCGACTAAACTGGGTCCGTTTCCCTCAGAGTTCAGATCCGAAGCTGGAGAAGATCTCAGCCCCAGCAAGGTGAGCAGGCAGCTGAACATCTCATCACAGCCTGGCACTGTTGCCATGCCGACAGGGTTCCAGCACCAAAGCTTTTCCGTTTTCACTTCATGTGCTGCATGTTGGTTCATTAGGCAGCATCTGGAGTCGTTCTACAAGCAAAAGCCAGCATCACAGGACCAACGATGACGATCTGGCAGGTCGAAATAGTTCTGTTTTTTAAAACCTCATGGCATAATTCAGAAGGGCATGATGTACAAAGCTGCTTATTCATTTGCAAAAAAGACCTTTTGTATGTATGACTGCAGCTGGATCTGTTTTGGATGAATCACAGCACGAGAACAAAGTCCAGTTTCACCAAGTCGAGGTAGAAACGATCGTTTCTCATCAGAGTGTGACTCATATGTCGACTCAGCATCAGTCAACAGGTACGCAAACTAAAAATGTGGCTCATGTTTAACATCAGGTGGTCAGTCTGATGAGAAAAGAGTCCGTTAAATAGTAACTTGTTATAAAACAACATAAACAGACAATAAATATAATTATTAGTAGCAGCAGCGATCACAAGTTATAAAAGGACATTAACTTCCATTATTGTTGATAACAGGGTGGATCAAACTGTGCTACAATAAAGTTCCTGTCAGTGGTTTTTGACTGTTTGAGGGTTGCATAAATCACGTTGAACTGGTTCAACTGGTGCTGGTTCCAGTCTGTCCACCTGTTAGTTCCTTTGTGTGTTCATCCTCTCCTGTTTCCGTGGGTCAACCAGTTTAAACTTCAGGAAGTGGTGTTATAGCGTCTCCTCTGAGGCTCGCCCACTCAGACCGGATAACCGAGGCTTGAAGTAGGACAGCTTTCCTCTCAGATGCAGGCCTTTCTCCACACCTCAGCTGATAACTGAGCAAAGCTGCCGCTTGTGCAAACATCATGGGAGCAGCACAGGAGATAACGCAGGGGCCAGCATCAGGGGCCAACAGAATCCCCATATGGCTTCCTGGACTTTCACCATCAACATCCTGAACATGCTGGGAAACCACATGGTTTAAAGAAAATCCTTACTTTCTAAACGGTTAAGTCGTTTTCTGTCGATTTATTTTCTTTTTTGCACAAACGATGTGTTTTATCGGGACTTTATGTTGTGGAAACTGAAACACAGTTTTTAAAATATTTGATTTTTAACTCTGAACCCTTTACTCTGATACCCTTAAATAAAATGTGGTGCAACCAGTTGCCCTTAGAAGTTCTCTAGTTGGTAAACAGAGTTGGGCTGTTCTGGTTCTGGCCTCAGAGGTTCTGCAGAGAACAACCCGCAGACCAAGGAACCCAGCAGCAGGTCGGGTCAGGGAGAAGTTCAGGTTCTACAACAACATCCCAGAGAGAGGGATGGATCACCTGGGGACCTACCAGGATGTGGACGTCCACCTGAACTGGCAGGCTGGTCAAGCCTGAACCTTTGGTGCTCTCCTCAAACTGAACATCTTGGTGTACATGCAAAACACTGCACATCACCCCAAACACAGCGTCCTCACATGGTGGTGGCAGCATCATGCTGTGGGGATGCACAAATAGGGAAGCTGGTCAGAGTTGATGGGAGGGTGGATGGAGCTGAATCCAGGAAAATCCTGGAGAAAAACCAGTTAGAGGCAGCAGAAGAGCAGAGACTGGGATGGAGGTTCACCTCCCAGCAGGCCGACCACCCTGAACATCCAGACTGAGATATGAGATGGTAGACCTTCATGTTTGAGATGTTTCTCTGCTCCAGCACAGTTGAGTTCATGGTTGGATGATCTCTGCAGGGGGTCTACAAAGTTCTGCTAATGAGCCGTTCATCAAACAGGCAGAACACTGGCCCTCACTCTGGACCAGCCAGGTTTAGACCAAAGCATGTTCAGGTGTAAGGATGGTCTAGTCAAAGGAGACCTACATCCAACTGAAAATCAGTGACCTGACCTGCAAAGTCAAGTCAAGTTTATCTGTAACGCACATTTCAGCAGCAAGGCAGTTCAAAGTGCTTTACATCATAAAAACATCAATCGAGTAAACAGCAGAATATGTTGGTCAATGTTCCACTTACTACTAATCGACAGCAGCTCTAAACAGGTGAGTTTTTAGCCTTGATTTAAAGGAACTCAGTGTTTCGGCTGTTTTGCAGTTTTCTGGAGCTTTGTTCCAGATTAGAGGAGCATAAAAACTGAAAGCTGCTTCTCCATGTTTGGTTCTGGTTCTGGGGATGCAGAGCAGACCAGAACTAGAAGACCTAAGTGGTCTGGAAGGCTGATACAACGACAACAGGCCTTTAAGCCGTTCAGTGATTTATAAACTAACAGAAGGATTGTAAAGTCTATTCTCTGAGCTCCAGGGAGCCAGTGGAAGGACTTTAGAACTGGGCTGATGTGCTCTGTCTTCCTGGTCTTCGTGAGAACGCCAGCAGCAGCGTTCTGGATCAGCTGCAGCTGTCTGGTTGACTCTTTAGGCAGACCTGTGAAGACACTGTTGCAGTGATCAATGCGACTAAAGATAAATGCATGGGTGAGTTTCTCTTGATCTTTTTGAGACATTAGTCCTTTAACCCTGGAAATGTTCTTCAGGTGATAGAAGGCTGACTTTGTAACTGTCTTTATCTCTCTCTGAAGGTTCAGGTCCGAGTCCATCACTAAACCCACTAGTTTCTAGCTGTAATAACTGAAGTTGCACTCTGACTCTAGATTGTTCCTCTTTGGGTCCAGAGATAAAAGGATGTTGACACACATCTAGATGATCTCAGAAAGCAATACACCTTCAGTCTTCCTGCTACTTTGCTTAGACTGTTACTGTGTCGTATTTACCTGAGGAATGTATAGAAAACACTGGTTCATGAAGGCACCACAGGGCCCTCTCTGTTTTCTGAGTTCACTTTGTCACCGCCTCTCCTGGTGAAAACCTGCTTGTCATACTGATGATGTGAGGAAATAAAACTACGTTTCCGGAAAACCTTTCAACACAAGAGTCAGAAATGCATAAAAAACCAGGGCAAATTAAGAAAAAGCAGATTTAAAAAGATGTGTTTTTAACTGGCTTTCAAATCAGGCCACAGAGTCCACTGGTCTCAGGTCCAAACGAAGAGAGATCCAGAGTCGGGGCTGAACAGAACCCTCCGTCTCCTTTTGTTTCCATCTTAGTATGGGGAACCATCAGCAGGTGCTGGTTAAAGGACTTCAGGGGACCTGCCAGCGACACATGGCTGCAGACATCCTTTGATATGACCTGGTACCTGGTTAGAGCTCTCCATGTCAGTGGAAGAATCTGCAACAGCTCTAAGGAAGTTTTGCCAACAAATGCATATTGTAATGAAACAAAAGCATGAATAATCATTTCCAGTTCAGGATGCAGAACAACAGATCCTAGTGTGACAATCAACAAAAACAGGAACGAAGCAGAGACTTGAGACGTGCATCCAAAGTAAAACCAGAATCAACAGTTATGGTTCCAAACAGAAGAGAAGAACCAAGAGATGTAGTTGTCTCCTTCATCCCAGACCTTTCCTCTGGTGCAATGATCATTTTTCCAGTTTGGTCTCCACTAAATAGAAGAAAACTGTCTGTTTAGCAGAGTCTAAAGACTTTTAACAAACTGTGGAGTTTAGATATTTAATTTGGTAAACCGAGGAGTACAACTGAATATCATCTGCATAGAAGTGATTGAAGCTCAGAGTCTGCTATGGTCTGGCTATTTGGCCCAAAATAAATCATAGTTCTGCTCTATTAATGACGGAATCTATACTCTTCTAACTTTATGGAGCTTTTATCATAGAAAAAGAAACTATTAATCTGTTGAGTTCCTGTTTTGAGGTCTGCATAAAGTCCGCAGCTGTAATTGAAAGCGGGAAGTCGGCCTCCTCATTCCCAGAGTGACGGTATCGTCTCGTTACCTGGAGTATTTCTGCTGGTCATGACAAGCAGCTGATGGTGCAGGAGGTGATTTCTTTTGACTGGTGAAGGCTTTCCTGAGGTGCAGGAATGTCCCACACCTTGCTGTGAAAACGGATGCCTCTGGGGCATAAATGAACTTCAATTAGCAGCTCGGCTCTGAATGCTTCTGCTGCTGATCACACATTACATCATCCACTCTCCTCACCAGGCTAATGTTTGAATCAGCCGGGCAGGGTGAGAGATCTGTGTGTTTTAAAGGTGGATAAGTGGCCAGACCTGTTGGACTCATTTATCACTCAGCAGTTGGTGAGAATGAATCAAGGAAAAGTCATCTGGTTCTGATGCAAGAGGCAATGGTTCAGTGAAATATGCTTCTGGAGATCAGTTACAGTCTTTTTTTGGAAGCTGAAGGTAAAATTACTGTTAATATTTCAGCTGTTTAGCATGTTTTACAGGACAATAATTTTTATGTCCCACAGGAATGGTTCAATCAGATCTGAAAGTAGATTTTTCTTTAATTAAAACCCAAAATGTTTCTATTATCGTGCTGTTTTCGAATCCTACTGTGATCCAACACTGACCTCTGGTGGTCAGATGTATATTAGACCATGAACAAACCTTGTCAGCCTGAAGGACATCATATTTTATACACTTTGCAGATTGATTTTTGTGCTGAAAACTCATATTGTGTAGAATGTTGAGATGAAATTTTTAACAGACTTTTACCAGAGAGCTGCAGATCGTCATCCCTCAGGAGACTGGTGTTGACACCAGCGCAGAGCTCGCTCTCCACTGCCAGCAGGTGAACATAAGGGCATCTGTTTGCAAATTTAAAATCCCTCTGGTGGGTTCTGAATCCTCTGAAAAAGCATCCAGGAGACATTCTGATCTGAGATCAGAACCAACTCCAACAGAACCACATCGTCTGCAAAACATCTGCAAACATGAGACCCCAAACCAGGCCTCCCTGCTCTCCTTTGACAGCCACTCAGAGGCTGAGAAGCTCAGTCTATTCATGGTTGGAACCCCCTCCTGGTTCCCTTTCTCAGTAAACAGGACTGGGTCAGGTCTAAAACCCTGGTCCCTGCTGAGAACCTGTGGTCGGGTGTCAAAAAGCAGGAGGAGAAACTCCAAATGCTAAGAAGACAAAAATGGATCGCCATCAGTCGGGAATGTCGTCCAGATGTTTGGTCCAGGTGTTGATATCCTGCAGGTCAGATGGCATTATAGACGTTAGGAAGAAGATGAATGAAAGTAGAAACTGTTCACAAAAACAGGATGGATTTGTCAGTTGTCCCTCAGTTTCCATAGAAACATGTTAAAAACTGACAGAAAATGTTTTATTGTTGTTGACAACACTTTGACTGTTACAACATCCCATAAAGTTTACGTTTAATTCCGTGATAAAGCATCATTTGCACTTGCAACCGTTTTCCAGCTGGGGGCAGCAGAGAGCTGCTGAGCGTAGAACTAGAAGCTCTGCAGCTTCATGAACAAAACCACCATATCTGGGTTCAGCTACAAGAGTTACTCAAGCAGATTTAATCTTTAAACATTATTTTAGGCACAAAGGAATTCTGGAGATAAATATGCATGAAAAACAATCCATTCATCTGTCCGTCCATCCGTCCGTCCATCCGACATGAAGTTGCAGAGTCACATTAAACCCAGATCTTCCTCTCTTCCAGGCTTGAAGAGCTTCATTGTCCCTCCAGTGAGTTCTGGGTCTGCAGTGGGTTCTGCCACCAGTGGGACGACCTGCAAAACCCTAAAGTTTGTCAACCAAAGAGATTCCAGAGAGAAGAACCTTCTGTTGGCCTCAGGGAAGTTCTGGCGCTGGTCTCGATGGGCCTGTCTTAGCTCATCGTTGGATTATCTGTTGGTTAAACTGGCCGTCAGTAAAGAACAAAAGCAGCTTCAGTGGTTCAGTGAATATTTGTTCCAAGATTGTTGGACGTCAGCAGAGAAACCTCAGTTCTCAGTGGAAGAAACAGGAGGCTGGAAAAGCAAAGAAAATCATCAGCCCGTCTGACCTCATGCTGTTAGGAGGACAACATTATACCGGGCCCAAGTCCAGAACCAACCAGTACTCTTAGTCCTTTCTTCCCTCTGCTATCAGGCTGTTGAATATGACAATAGTTAAAGAGTTTGTTGGTTGCTGTGTTTATGCTTTGATGTACTTATGCTGTGTTTTTGTTCAGTTAATGGATGATTGTGGTTGGTGGATGCATGTTCGATGTGAATGCATGAACGACCCGTTGGGATTCATGAAGTCATCCGGATCTGGGTCGGTTGGTAACACTGCAGACCTGGATTAGAACCAGACAGTCCCAACCATGGAGAGTTACTCCTCGTCAACAGAGAGAGTCTCTGAGTTTGTGGAAACTCAGTAGGAGGGGCGTTGCTTTGGGGATTGAGGAGGAGAACCAGAGGACTGGACCTTCAGAACCAAAGTTGTTGTTTTATCTTGGCTTTGTGACCATGATGTGGTTCCGTTTTAGTCTTGAAGCCATGAATGACCCTCAGCAGACCTCAGCCGGGACAAGAGTCAGCTTCTCCAACTCTGGGAAGATCTCTCCCATTGGGGGAATGTCAGCAGAGGATCTAGAAACTTTTACAAACAATCGTCCTGGGTAAAATAAAATCCCTTCATATGTTGACAGAGACATGAAAAGTCCACAAAAATCAATTTATTGTATCACTGTCTCTGGAAGAACACATAACACAACATTTTAGGTATAAATGTCCTTTAGTTATTTTGTGATTATGTTATTTGTATTTATTTGTAGTTACTCATCACTTGAGCAGTCTCTGTCTAATATTTACTTCTTTACTCTTACTTGAGTAACTTCTTGGATGGCTACTTTTTACTTTTGCTTGAGTAAAAATATGCCGACGTGTTGCTACTTTTACTTGAGTACTCTGTTTGACTTGGTAGGTTCATTGAACCCAGTGTCTTTGGAATTATAATTATAATTATATCTATAAGTATATAAAGCTATAAAAGGCTTCTGGAAAAAAAAATTTAGTTTTTAAAAGTATAATTTTAAGAACATTAAATTTGGCCCCCCCATGTCCCCCTGTAGCTCCACCCCTGGGAAATGTTGATCGCTCCATCCTGGTCAAAGCAATCAGAACCTCTTGGAGATCTGCTCAAGAGGTACGGCCCTCCACTTCAGGGTCCGTGGAGGGCCGTACCAACAGTAATCATGGAAGAACCCAGCAGGGGAGTTATTGGTACAATATGTTTCTTGACGCAGTTGTAGGTTTGATTTTTTTTGCTTTCAGATTCTATTTTTGTATTTTTATGATCTCTTTCCACTCACATCAACACCAACCCTGGTTTGACCTTTACTATTCATCAGTTTGGTCACAATTTGGATGAAAATATTAAAAGACGCAACAGCCTCCATGTTTCCACCAACATCAGAACAGAAAAGAAATAAACTTAAGCATGTTTTTTCCTCATATTTTTATCAGTTAACTCTGATTTAAGCAGAGTCAGACGTTTCATATGAAAAGCTTAAGAAAGATGTGAGGTGTTATTTTAATCTTCGTTGTCATCATCATGTTTAGATTTAATCTCTGCTTCAGAGACAGGCCTGTGGACTGTGGACGTCTGTGTCTCTCCAGAATGTTTTTCAGGGTCTGTGGAGGGCCGTACCAACAGTAATCAGAGGGAGGAGGACAAAATGAAGTTGATAAAGGAAAGCTGAGGAATAAAAGCTGATGTGAAGCAAGGCGGAGGGCTGCCAGACCCTCGCTGTGCCCGAGTCCTAACAGGCAGGCGGCCAGCGTCCAACATGGGGGGCCTCAGTGTTCTGATCTATGGAGGATCTGACCCCTCCTGGGAGTCTGAGTGGGTGTTTCTGTGTGGTGTTCAAGGACAATCATGCCACTGTGGAGATGTGAAGTGGGAGCTGTGATTATAACGTGGGGATTGGAGGCAGTAATCAGCAGAGGTGATGGTTCTCACCTGACTGCTTTGTTCCAGGATGAGCTTTTTTAGCAAACATGTTGATGAAATTCAATCATCTGAACGAACTCAAGCATGAATCCTGGTGTCAAATCTGTTTTATTATGAAAGTTACTGTAGCGCATCGAGAGCAGCATGCAAGAGAAGCAGAAGGACCTTGGTGAGAGCATTGATTGGTATTCAGATGAAATGAGCTATAGACCAGGATGTATGCGGCTCTCAGCACCCTGGAGGGGCCACAGAGGCAACTAATGATACTGCTGTTCACATAGCATTGCACAACATCCTGAATGCAATCCAAGCATTCACTCTGGGTCCAGCAGCTCCTTTATTTACTGTTTTCAGCAGCGTACAGCCATGTTTAAAGGCACACTTCATCAGGATCCAGAGCAGAAATGCACCAAATGGGCCATGTTGGGCATGTTTGTCTAAATCCCAGCTTCCTGAACAGCTAGTTCCAGTCTGTACTCCGAAAAATGAAACTGGATTGAGTAAACCTAACCAGAAATGATTGGTTTTCTGCAGCCTTATTTTGCAGTGCAGTGAGATACTGAAGGAAAGTCAAGAAAAGTGTGACTTAAAGATGTCCCTGTTGTTATTAATCAAACTCTAAATAAATGGGTTTTAGCCTTGAGGGACTTGGGGGTTCAGCATTTTTCCAGCTTTCTGCTCAAATCAGAGGAGCATAGAAACTGAATGCTTCTTCCATGTTTGGCCCCTGAGTTCTCAGGCTCCTCTCGTGTGGAAGCAGCTCCCAGTTTCAGTCCGTGAGGCAGACACCCCGTCTACTTTTATCACCAGGCTGAAAACCTGCCTTTTTGATTAAGCTGATAGTTGGACTGGCTCAGCTTATCCTGATCTGTCTCTGAAGTTCTGCTGCTATAGGCTCAGGCTGACCTCCTCACTCTGCTACTGCTCTCCTACTGCTCTCCAATTATGCATTATCTGCAGTTATTGCTGCCATTAACTTTATTTTCTCTCTCTGATTATTTTCTTCATTGAGGCTACAGCTGGTCCTGAGTTTCTGGTTAGCTGTGACACCCTCCTGGAGGGGGCCATCAGCGGAGCTACTGCCACTGGAACCTTTGTGTTGTCTTTCTGTGGACGATACACTTGGCTCTGTCCTCTCCTAGACAAAGCATCTAAAGGAACTTTTCCTGTCTCTTACTATATAAACTGTTTCTACCTCATAGATTTTAGAACTGGGTCAGAACTTATCTGCTTAGCTGTGTTTATCTCCGAGCTGAAGCAGCTAAAGGAGCTGCTACTGCCATTAACTTCTTCTTACTTTCTCTTCACTCCTGGATCAGTTCTTCTGTTTGTTTTCTTTCTCTGCCCTGTCTTCTCAAACCCTCAGTTGGTCGCGGCAGATGGCTGTCCACACTGAGCCAGGTTCTGGTTCTGCTGGAGGTTTCTTCCTGTTAAAGGGGAGTTTTTCCTCTCCACTGTCACTACATGCATGCTCGGTGTGAGGGACTGCTGCAGGTCAACGACTCGATGCTCAGCTGGGTTTCCTTAGACAGAAACCTTTTAAAGTGAATAATAAACTGAACTTGATGCATTAATTGATAACGAGGATCAACTGGAATGTATGAATGATTGGACTAAATATACCTTTTTTTATAATTTTATTTATTTATTTTTGTAAAGTACCTTAAGATGATGCGTTGTGAGTTGCTGTTATATAATAAACTCACTTTAATTGAAACGAGTTTCAATAAAATAATAAACTTCATACTTAATATTTGTGGTGTTGTCTTTCCAATAAACATCTGGATAAACTGACAAACTTTAACTGGTGCTGAAATCTGTTTCACCAGACAGTATTTAGATGATTGAACATCAGAATACACAGTATTAAACCAGGACTAAGAGACTGGACCAGTGTAAATTATGTCTTGAACAGGTTCTGGTCATTCTACCACTTTTGGTACTTTTGGTTGAATCACAGGTCATTTTTCACCAGCTGTGGAAGCTCTGGAGGACCGTTGGTACACAAGACAGGGGTGTTTTTTACCCACTTAATAACATCTACCAGATGGAAGTTGCTCAGAGTTATCTTGGTTTGATTATAGGTCGAAATCTGTTGATTTAAAAACCTTCAACCATCTATGTGGAGTTCCGATTCAAACTGACTGAAAATGAGGATAATAAAACATTTCAGATAGGAATATAAACCCAGAAGACATTAAATTATATCAAGGATTCAGTTTGATGATCATACCTAAATGTGTCAGTGTGAACTTTATTTACATTTGAACCTTCGAGGTTCTCCAAATAATCCTGTTCCTCCTCGACTTCTTAAAGAAGTCTGTTCCTGTATTCATTCAAGTTTATTTATGAGATCCAGGCTTTAATTAAGGTGACAGTGGGTGGTCCCCAACTCGAGGGTCTGCTGTCCTGCGGCTTTTAGATGTTTCTCTGCTTCAGCACAGCTGGATCAGACAATCAGGTCATCAGCAGGACTCTTGGCTTCATGGTGAGGTCGTTTTTAGCCATTTGATTTAGGCATGTTGGACCAGAGACACGTCTAAAAGCTGCAGGACACCGTCCCTCAACGACTGCAGTTTGACGCCTCTGCTCTTGATGTTTCACTGCTGCAGCACACCTGTTGCAATGAATGGGTCATTAAGAGGTTTCTGGAGAACCTGATGGCTCTCTGGTGTGGTGGAGCAGGGAACCATCCTGAGGACCACAAACCAAATGAAATCGGCAGATTTCATAGAAACTTTCTAGAAGTCTGATGTTAGAAACTGGAAGAACCGATTTATTGAACACAAACATCCTCGTAGTTAATGACGGTGATTATTTAATGTTATTTAATGAAAATCCAGAATTTGGTTAAAAAAGGCCCAACATCACAAAACTTCTCTAAACATCAGAAATCTAAGAACAAGAAAAACACGTCTCAACACTGATTCTGATTAATAAACAAGACAGTTTCACTTTATCACAGGTTACTGGACCAGGAATGACTGAATCTGTACGGAATCATTCAAAGTTAATCAGTTTCATCTAATTCTGTTTACAGAGATCAGTTTTATGTTAGATTGTTGGTGTAGTAGATCTAACAACTAACGCTCAAAAAATGTACATAATCACCAAATATTCTGGACCAAATGTAAATTAAATTGGTTTTTCTTCTAGGCTTCAGAGAGCAGTTTGAGAAATTTTACACAAATCTTTAGAAATGAGCTGCCCAGAACTCCCCACAAGGTTAAAAACACAACTTTCCCCCATTGCTTTCAGATTTAATTCACACCATCATCACTCAACAAATCATATTTCTCTACTTTTTAATCAGCCCTCAAAGAATTTCACAAAGAAGGAGCAAACAGAGTGCCATCCCTCGCTGCAGTACGTCTGCACGGGCTCCATGTCGTTTACCATTCCTTCGTCATCAAACTCAGTCCTCTCCTCCCTTTTCTTCTTCTCCTCCTCATCCTCCTTTACCTTCTTCTTTCTCTTCTCTACCTTCCCTCCATCTGAGCTCTTCCCTCCAGCTTCTCCTTTCTTCTTCCCTCCCTCTTTGCCTTCATTCTTTTCCTCCTCCCCGCTGCGCTGAGCCAGCTTCATGTGGGCCTCACCAGGTGCCTTTTTGCAGGTTTTGGCCTTTAAGACCTTTTCTCCTTCACAGGCATTCTCCCGTTTCTTCAGCTTTCCCACCAGCTGCTTCCAGTACTGGCTGGACTTCACCCCGTAGGCCTGGCAGAGGTCAGGTTTGCCAGCATAGCGACACCAGTACCTGGAAACAAGAACAATATGATGATCGGATTCCAGCACACTGAAAGGCAGGAACTACCTGCAATAGATGCAAGTTTACCCCAAAGAATGAACTATGAAGTTTTTAAGACCATTTCCAAACCACTGAAGTCCATCATTCTGCAGAGAAAACATCTGCGGGAGCTGCAAGTCTTTATAGGATTTGGTTCCCATTAAATTTAGCCAACGTCTGGCTGAGAAATGCTCAGTGAAATGAGTAAGAACCCAAGAGCTCCATTTCTGACTCTACAGGTTTCAGTTGGCAGGTTAAAGGTTAAACTGGACAGAAGAAGAACAGGTATGGGTCATTTTTAAAGGGCTGAAGGTAAAAAGCTTCTCCTCTTTTAGCTCCCTCTAACTGAAGCACAAGACTTCTGGAAGCAGTCTCAGATGAGACCAAAGTAGAGATGTTTGGCCATAATGGACAGCGCCGTATCACTACAATAACTTCATACCAGTTGTTAAGCATGGTGGTGGAGGACTGAGCATCTGGGTTTGTTGGACACTTTCCAGTCATTACCTCACCTTCATGAAACACTTCTTGGTGGGAATAAAGGGCCTGTCTGGTGTCTCCATGTGTTTTGTGACACCCCGAACCAGCCAAGCGAGTAATCAGAGTAGTGCATCAGCTCACTGAGCCGGTGCAAGCCACCTTCACGGGTCGAGCAAGTGATGCAGTGAGGACGTGTGCTTTGTACGACCAGCCAGCTGCAGGACTTAGGGTGAGATATGTAATCTAAATTTAAGGCATTGTCTCAGTTAACAACAGCAGCTGAGTTTGCCAGTCATTTAGAAAAGAACAGTATAGAGTTGTCTACATCTACTTGAAGGCAGAAGTTTATATTAAGACTCGTTCCCTCAAGTGAGTGACTAGTCAAGGGATTATCGGTTCGAAGTTCCTTCGCCATGATAAAGACAATCCTGGCTCTTCTCATGTGTTGTACCATGAAAGCTCTACCAGAACAGGGGAATCCCTGCCTGTATTCAAGAAACTCTTGAAGACCTAGCTCTAGCATCTACTCTGTACCTCCCTTCCCTTTGTGCTGCACATCTCTTTCTCCACTTTCATTTATGCCTGCACTCTACTTCTACATCGTCACCTTCTAAGTGGCGTATCGTTAGCTTTGATATTAATGGCATTGCTAAATCCTCATTTTTAGGTCACTTTGGATAAAACCATCTACCAAATGCATAAAACATAAACTTCAGACTCTGAATTCATGCTGTCGATGCTGCACTACACCTCCTGTTGTCCCGCATTACCAGCATCATTCCTTAAAGCTCAAAGCTGTTCAGGATATCAGCGTCTTTATGATGGCCAGACAGCTCAGAGGTGGATCGTCTTTGCAGGTTAATGACAGATATGTTTTGTGAAAGAAACCAGAGGTGTGGACTCGAGTCACATGACCTGGACTTGAGTCAGACTCGAGTCATTATTATTAAGACTTTAGACTTGACTTGAAAGATTCTTGTGACTTGATTTAGACTTGGACACCAATGACTTAGGACTTGAATTTTACTTGAACCTGTTTACTTGAAAAGTCTTGATATTTTATCTGATATCTGAAGTTTAACACATTTTTTTTTAAATTGTACGCTTTTGCATTTTTCACTGAATGTTCATTCTGAAAAAAAATATAGTTTATAGGAAGACTATTGCGCCTAAATTTCCTTGAACTGTACAATATAGAAGTGCAGTTTTAGAATTACTTTTTGTATACTTTGGGAGTTCAGTTGCACACGTTTCACCACAATTTGAGATAAATACAGATTTATAAAGCACGCATGTTCTGTTATTTACATATAACATATAGCTGCAACATTGTTTAAAAAGACTAGAAAGTACTTGAAATTCCAAGTCTTGACTTGAGATTTGACTCAGGACTTGAGAATAAAGACTTAAGACTTGAGCAATGACTTGGTCCCAACTCTGAGAGACACTACAGAGTCAACCGTGAACTGTGTTGAAGCTCAGACCAATCCGGGTCATCAACAACGCAACGATCCCAAACACATCAGCGAATCCACAACAGAATTCATGAAGAAAAGAATCAAGGTGTTGTGACGGCCCGGTCGGCTCCAGACTTCAACCTCACTGAAAAATTGTGGACGCAACCTAAAAGAACTGCAGAAACAAATGTCTGCAAACTTCGGTTAACCAAAAGTCCTCCACAGCCAAGGTAAGACATGACAAACACAAGCTGAGTGTTACTGCTTAATTACCAGAGTGTGCATTGCTGTTTACCATTTTTCTACGTATATTTTAAACTACTGTGAAGACTGGCCTCACCTCTCTAGCTCTCCTTCAGTTTCTGTGGAGCAGTTCACCAGCAGGCTCACCAGACCTTCACCAGATGTTTGCCATGTGCAGCGATGACCCTGCTTGGTGGTCAGCTCCCCGGAGCTGAGCACTGAACGGTTTCTGGTCCTCCTGGCTGGTGGGGGCGACAGCTGGGGCTGCCGAGGTTTTTCCCGTTTGTCCTGACCGGACACCCTTTTGGCCTCGGCGAGGAAGATGAGGCAGAGGAGGAAGACACAGGTGCACAGAGCAGCACGCATGGTGGCTGTGATGACAGTAGAAAAGTACAGCAAATATCGGTTATATCAAGGTTATGCAATCCCTGCAAATGTTAAACTTTAAGCATAGGAAATGTCTCCAGTTCTTTCAATTTAAACTCCAAAGAAGAACTTTGAAAGACCTGGAAGTTAGACAGCAGAGAAGTACTTATCCATTGTACCTCCTGGATTGGTAGCTTCAGTTAAACCAAAATATGGAAAACCAGCATTGGTACAAGTACGTCAAAAAGTTCACACAGGATGGAAGACAATAGCTGCTCCATGAAGTGAGTCTTGCACACATTTCAGTAGCCAGTTTTTGGTTTCCATACACCAATAAATGCTACACCAGAGGTACATATAGAAAACACCTTTTGATCAAGTGTTTTCTGACAAGTCAGAAAAATTTACTGAGGATTCCCAGGAAAAAGCTGCTTCCTGATGCTGATGATGTTTGCTTCTCTGCTGCAAGGCTGAAGCTAGAGGCCCAGAAATCCCCACACATGTACACAGGAACATTCTGTGGTAGCAAAGAAATCATGGAAACAACCCAGTACAGATGCAATGCCATTAACAGTAGCACCATGCTGGCATAGCCCCATCTCTTAGTTAGCTTAAGCATCTTAGCTACAGCCTGATGCGGTCCAGAAGAGCCTGGCCAGGGTCCAGAGAGCGCTGCGACTACGGGCTTACATGGTGAGATTGTTGTGAAAACCTGGTGTTGATAAAGAATGACTTGGTGTTGGAAGAACCTGTTTGGGTATTTAGAGTGTAGCAGCAACATGATAGTCTTCACTGAAGGAAGTTTTCCTACTTATCTGGGATCCAGACATTATTCAGTAGATCACGGTGGGATTTTAATCACTGTGAAGTGGATGTTGACCATGTCAAGAACGTAAACTAAGCAAAATATGCTAAAACAGCCAAGAAACTGGTATATGATAGCAAACTTTACATTAGCATTACCTGGACAAAGGAAAAGCACTAAGAATGCTCCTGTAAGTAGGTTTCTATCTGCTGTTTTCCATCACCAAGACACTCTCCGGCTCCCTCACCACGCTTTGTACATCTGCAGAAGTTACATCCCTCACAATCCCACCACATTATGAATGTGGAATGGCTGTCAGGATTCAGCTACACACTACAGTATCTGGTATGCACTAGATTGTTTCCATCCATCTATCCACAGTCCTTCACATATCTGAGAGCAGATCGCAGGGGTAAGAGGACCAGTCGGGAATCTAAGACATCCCTCTCTCCATTGACACTCTCCAGCTCATTCTGGTGACTCCAGGCCCTTTTAAAGCCAGAAGGGATATATAGTACCGCCAGTGAATTCTGGATCTGCCTCAGGGTCTCTTCCTAGTAGATTCTGCCCAGAAAACCTCCAATGGGACGCGCCCAGGAAGCGTCTTGATCAGTTGCCCAAACCTAATCTCCTATGGGACACTCGGGGAGCAACAAGCGACAGTGACCGGCCAAAGTCTCCGCCACCCGGGGTGAAACCCAACACAAGGGATGTGATAGTGAAGGCAGCGACAGCGGCAAAAGTTGAACATTTTTCTTTCTTGCATTGCGTCGCAAGCCCGCATGTGCATGAACGTGTGTACAAGATCAAAATGTCAAATGCACGAATTTGGCCGGTTGCTTGGCTGGAGGAGGGCAATGATTAGTGCCTCATTGCAAAAGTTCCATAGGAAATGACTGGAGAAGGAGCGACGTTGCTTCCCGTGTTTTGAGCCCTTTTGGCTGAGTCCAAGCTCCAAACAAAGGAAGCTCCTTTCGGCTCCTTGTGTCCATGATCTCGTTCTCTCCAGCTTCATTTTTTAACTCTTTCTTTAAAACAAAGAGGAGCGGCACCCACATTACCTCAAACAAGGCCTTTAATCGTGTCTCTGTCTCTTAATCCATCCTACTATCATTTACAGACAAGACACCAAGAAACTTCACCTCCATTGTTTGAGGCAAAGACTGAGGGGGGATCCACCTCTTCCCTGTTGAGAATCATTCCTGATGCCACGTGATCAATCCCATTGGTGGTAACGAGAACCACAATAGGGGTTGATGTGACTAGGAGAGGTGTCAACCAGGGAGTCACAATGACCCAGTTGGGGTCCTCATCTGGGCTTGAGTCATCAGGTCTCTGGTGACGGCCACACTCCCCCACGGTCTACCCAGGACCCCAAAACACTCCCATTATGATAACAAACCACTTGTGCAAGCACAGATCCCTCCACAAACTCTACTATTAAAGATAATAGTGCCCCCTTACAATGTCTTCATCAGGTCCCAAACACAAAAAAATAAAATAAATAGTGCAAACTTTAAGAAAATTCAGGTTTTTGATACAATATAAGGAAAATTGCAGGATTCATGCAGTGAAACTGTTCAACTGAAAAAATGAAGCATTCTTTCCACTGAGAAAACTAATTACAGGAAACCAGTCTTAAATGTTACAGTTTAGTGATTAACAGATCTAAAAGTTACTTGATGTTGGTGAAAGTTAGTTTAGGTGACAGTTTATCATCAAAATCCAGTGAAAATCCCGAAATATCAGCTCTTTCCAATTCATTAGAGTCAGATTCTGCTTCTTTAGGAAGTTAAAGTGCAACAAAGAGTCAGAACCAGACAGGACCATTCCACCCTCCTGCTCAGCTGAAATTTATTCTAAAAAGCTGCAAAATCAAAGCAAAATCTATCTTTTTAAAAACAAAAAATACTTCTGGAGCTTCTCCTTTCTCAGATTTTCTCTCTGCGTTGAAGAAATTTGACAGAATAAATGTTTGAGCGGAGAAAGTCACCTTTCCTCCACAGCTTTTAACCACAGTTTGGGGAGGATGTCAAACAAAGACAGACAGAAGCACAATCTCTGATCTCCTTCCCTTCGTCCTGACCCATCCTGCCTCCCCACCCCCCATGTGTACCAGGCAGGATTTTGCTCAGTAAAGCAGAGTTAGTTGTTGCGGTTTGAGCAGAGGCAGCTGTTCTTACCCGTGGATGCTGCTCAGAGGTCGGAGTCGCTGTGAGAATGTGGGGGCCGCAGACACTCGGATAAAAGAGGGCAGCAGACGAGGATAAAGGAGGAGCAGGAAAAATGAGGCAGTCTGGGGGGGGGGGGGGGGGCTATTCGAAGAAGTGCCCTGAGGAGCCCTCCCACATTTACCCCCCTCAGTATGGTCTGTGAGAAAACGCCAACAATGTCTGCAGGATTTCTCTTTTTTTGTCACATTTTGCCAATAATTCGAACTTTTAGTTGTTTCCTGTCCACTGGATCCTTCCAGGGTGGCATGAGAGCAGCTGAATGTTGACGTCGGGTTGCAGCAGGAATTTACCAAGAATTTACTCCCATGAATGGACCCAGGAATCTCAGCCTGGGTCCATTCATGGGGGGGGGGGTTAGCATGTTCTCCCTCTGTAGTTCTCTCCAGATGGCCTGACTTCCTCTGACTGCTCAGAAATGTGCTCGTTAGATTCACCAGAAGATCTACGTCGCCCTGAGACAGACAAGGGACCCATTCAGGTTTTATCCTGGAGACAGCGGCCCCCCAACCCTGCGAGGGTCACCTCGGTGCCTGGATGGAAACACAGCTCCACACATTTCAGTGGATTCTCTTTTGAATCATTATCGAATGAAGTTCTCCTCATTTTACTGGCAGGATTCTCCGTCCATCCATTGTCTTCCCCTCCGTCAGAAATGTGTTCATGGAGAGGAGACATCCACACTGCAAGAACACCAGATCTTCACAAGTAGTTCTGGTCTGGTTTCCAGAGTAAATATCTTGAAAACATTTGAAATAAGACAAAACTAACTTATAGGTAACATTTCAGCAGATATAGGAGCTCGGTTTAAGTCAATAATTCCTTAAAATTGATGAAAAAGTTCTAGTTATAAGTGAAATAATCTGCCAGAAGAACAAGATATTTTAATTTATAAGATGGGAAAAATGTCCCACTGGCAGATTATTTCACTTTAACTAGAACCTTTTCATCAATATTAAGGAATTATTGACTTAAAACCAACTCATATATCTGCTGAAAAGTTACTTTTAAGTTAGTTTTGTCTCATTTCAAGGATATTCACGATATTTTCACTAAAAACTAGAGCAGAAATACTTGGGAGGATTTGGTGTTTTTGCAGTGTGTGTTTTACCAGAGCGCTAGTGAGGGAGGAAAGACCTTGAAGGAGCCAAGGCAGGTTCTGGGGAGGCTTGGTTAGAACAAATGAAGGAGAGTAAAATGTCTTCCTGTCAAACATTCTCACTGCTGCTGAAGGAACTGTTTCCCAGATCATCAGGAACCTGAAGCTGAGAGGTTCGGCTGCAGAGCTGGAGCTTCAGAGCGTCCAGAAACTGCAGGACCGTCTCCTCCAGGTCGCCTCCAGTGCAGAGCTTGCTCAACACTGGCAGCAGGTGGGTGCGAGTCCATCTGTAAGCAGAAAGTAAAAGGATGGAGAGCAGAAGATGCTGAGAGCCGCCTGGAGTCCTGTGTGGGCCCAAATTATCTTGACCCAGTCTGTGCCCGGGGGTGGGCTTCCTCCCAGTTTGGCCATGAATAAAGAAGCTCCATGGGTGTTTGGTCTTCCTTCATGTTGGTTTTCTGATCATTTCTTTGCTGGGTTTCTTGTTGTTTTTGTTCCGTTCTCTTTGTATTTCAGTTCATCCTCTTAGTGTTTTTCCTGTTGGTTTGTAGATCCCTCTGTGTTTTCTGGGATTATTAGTCTCCCTCCCTCAGTTTCCCTGCTCTCATTCTGCCACAGCTGTTCAGCTTTCCCTCTGATTAGCTCACCTGGTTCCCATCTCATCCCCCAGCCCTGCCTCAGTATTTAAGCTCCTTGGTTTTCATTGTTCCTCGCTGGATTCTTCTGGTAATCTCCTCTGGGCCACGGCCTGCTCTCCTGGTTTATGGTTATTAAAACTCTGCTCATCTCCTCCACCGTCTGGGTCTTCACCATCATGACACCAACATCAGCTTAATGAACAGTTCACTGATGATCTGTGGGATTTCCAGCATGATGGGGCACCTCCTATCCTCCTACAGATCGGAACATTGTAACGTCAGACTTGTGGTCGGAGCTGAACTCCACCTGGGATCAACGGCTGAAAACTTCATGTGATTCAGCATAACTATGCTCATTTTTGCATGAAATCACAGGGAATCTTAATCAGACCAACCTTTAAAATGTTTCCACAGTTACTTAGCAGACTGATTTACCAACATTCTGACGAACTTAACGGGGACGTTTTCAGAAAGACGAGCAGCTTTCTGATTCCTTCACAGGAGAAACTCCTCCTGTCTCCGGCTGTTCCTCGGCTCTCTGAGGAACCAATGGGGAGGATCCTCACGTCCCTGCAGGACAAAGGCTCATGCAGGAATCTGGGTCACGGCTTAACCCCCCACTGACACCCTGTGGTCGGTGGCCAGCTCCTTCTCATGCAGCTCAGGCCTCCGTGCAGCTCCCAACTCCTTCCTCCTGTGAGGGCTGCCAAATATCTGCCCGCTGAGGGGAGGATGAAGTGAAGCAAAGAAAACGCGCCGTTCCGCCCAGTCTGGATCGATCAGCAACAAATATGTCACCTTGTTTTTTTGCTGTGAGAGTCCTCAAGCTGGGCAGCATCATTTATTAAAGTTTGGTCAAAAGGACATCAGAGGAGGCCGGCTTTTAAGGATTGAGGAGGGAGGAATGAATGGAAGGATTATTTCAGTCCTTTTCAGTCTGATACATCTTTCTTTCCTTGGTTTCACAGCAGAGAAGCAGGAAGACTTCTCTGCTCCTACTTTACCTCAGAGAGAAGAAAACTGGATGTTACCAGAAACATAATATTCTGGTAAAACAAAAGAAAATAATTAAGTTGGATCCTGAAACCAGCAGCCAGTCAGAAACATGATCTGTTCCCAGTTTTAAGCTGAATCAGAGAAAAAGACCAAAGATAACAACAGACAGGAAGTATGCTTGAGCTCCAATAAGGTTTCATTCCTTTTCATTTCCTCAGTTACAAAAAAAACAGATTTTAATATATCCTAAATATTAAAACTAATACAATTTTGATGATATCACACATAGTTAAGCCCGTTTAGCCGTTCTGAGCCGAGCTTAAACTAAGTTCAGTTTAATTTCTTTAGTGCAATAAAATGCAGAGAAACCTCTAGCAGCCGATCAGCATGTCGCAGGGAGGGAGGAAGAATAGGTTTTGGAAAACCTCAACCCAGGTTATTATTAAAATATTATTATTTTAAAACTTTCATAACCAAACAAAAGCCAGTATAACAATGCTCTCCCAAATTTTCAGCATTAATTATTCACAAAAGCAATAAACAGAAACAATAAAAATAAACAGTTTTGAAAATATATCTTTATTGTAGATTATTTAGATACAAATGTGATTTTAAATGTGGCCAAATGCGTACCGTTTTCCCCTGGAAGAGGCCGACCCACCAGAATTACCAGGAGGTCCCAGAAGAACATCTAAAGGTCTGCAGGCCTCACTGGCTCAGTAAAGTTCAAAGGTCATGATTCAGTCCCACGGCCGGAACCATTGCTGACCCAAAAGAACACAAAGATCCGTCTCACATTTCGCAAAAAGATCTGTTAACGATCACCAAGACTTCTGAAAACATATCCTGACTGAGCAGGTAACGAGTGGACCTTTCTGGAAGGTCTGCGTCCCGTTACATCTGGTATAAAGCTACCCCAAGGATTTCAGAAACAGAAAATAAGTTTCAAGGTGGCCTAGTCAAAGTATAGACTTTGAGACTCTGTGGGGTTACTTTTAACAGGTCACTCATGCTGAAACATCCCTCTAATGTAGGTGAGTAAAACATTTCTACAAAGTAAAGTTGGTCAACATTTCTCCACAGTGATGGAAAAGACTCATTACCAGTTTTCAGAAACTCTGATGATGTTTCTCCAAAGGGACGAACAGGCAGTTATTAGGTTTGGGGTGAGATTAATTTTTCACAGCTGGGTTTGGATCGATTTTTCTTTTTCGAAATAAAGTCATTATTTGAAAACAATTTTGTTTGTGTTTACTCGGGTTATCTTTGTATGATATTTAAATATGTTTTACGGTCTGGAACATTCAGGTGCAACAAAAAGCAAAAACATAAGAAATAAGGGGGCAGGCATGCTGTGCCTCTAGTTTAGCTAAGTGAACCCTTTGTTAGCTTGGCAATATTTAGTATAACTAGCCATTTGTTTATTTTAGCTCATTTTAGTTTAACAAACTTTTGCTTCTTTGTTTAAAATACCTTAGTTTTTGACTTTAGCTCATTTTAGCTTACATAGCCAATGTTAGCTTAGCGTTTCTTAGCCTGAATTAGTTCATTTTAGCATAAAGCTAGCAAACAGAGAATCTATCAGACTGCTTCTTTCTGAATGAGGCAGAACATTGAGGCCGGACCAAATTTGCTTTTGGTACTTCAACTTGATTTGGCATTAAGTTAAGCTAATAAGCTAATAAGCACCTTGTGTTTACCACTGCTTAGTTCCTGAGAATTACCAATGAGCATTAACAATGCTCAGGAACTGACATAGGGTGTGTTATTAGAACTGTAAGTAGTGTGTTCTCTGGAAAACACAATTTAAATGAGAGAAAACAGGATTTAAGCTCCAACCATGTGATCTCTAAAGAACCATTAGCTAGCTTGTCAGCGGTAAACGTTAGCGTGCTCCACAATGACAATCGCTGTGTTCTTGCAGATTATTCTGGACATGTTATCTGAACTTTTTCTTGTGTGGCGTCTCTGTTCTTGAGGTGTTTGTATTACCCTTTCCAGGAGCGTCAGCCCCGCATTTGATAGGGTTTAATTATTTATTTAAGCGAGGTTTAATTATGCAGATAACCTTTACAGACTTTAATATGCTTTGTAGAAAACTTGATTAAATATTGATGGGTGCAGTCTGTGTTCTTTGTGTAGACTATCCTCAAGTAACCTTCAAATATATTTTATTTCACAGCTTTTAGAAAAATAATAATGGTTTGTAAAATAGATTTTTTTTTTAAATTTTTTTTTTTATAGATGCTGTTGATTTTCTAAAATGGAGTTCTTTGGAGAAGGTCAAATATGTGGAAAAGTGTATTAAAAATAAAACGAGAATCAATGTGAAAGTTACAGCTCACATTGTTTTCTGTGTCTATGGAGGTTGAGAAAAAAAAAGTTTGAAGGTTTAACCTTTTTTATTGACGCAGTAAAGTAAGCAGGTTTGGACAATGTGCTTAATGTTTCCCAGAGTATCTGTTCAGTTCTATAGTAGCTGCATCGGTTGCTGAACAGAATGAAACATGCAGGTGGTCCAGACAGACTGGATGTCTTCAACATCACAAAATATTCAGTTCAGATTATGAATTCATGAGGTACTTGAGTCTCTGTTGCGCTGGTAAGGAACACCAATGCCATAGAAGCTCTTGGCCTTTCCAGATGGATGTCTGAGATCTTTGCTGGAGTTCTTCCTGCTTCTTAAAGCTTCAGATACTCTATATCAGCTGGAGTTCGTCGTTCTTCTGGTTCCAGAGGCTTCTTTGTTCTCTGGTAGATCACTCAATCACAACAGGAAGAACCACTGATTAAGGCCTTTTAAAAAGATTCCAGTAACGTCTGGGTTCCATGTTGGGCTGGACCATCTGCTGCTGTTCTTCAGAAATGATCTGAACTGATTCTAAGAGCTGACAAGAGCTGAATTGTTTTTATTCTCTGCTGATGTGAACGTTTGACTGACAAAGGGTGTACTTACTTTATGCCATGACTTCATATGTGAGAGCTTGTTTGGTGTGCATTAAAATAAAGGAAAAGGAGGCAGAGCGTCTCAGCAGCTGGACTCCGACGCCCCCTGCTGGTTTTTTCTAAGAATATGAGCTGATTGGAAAATAAAACACCTCATTTACTGATTATTTATTGGTTAAAGTAAAACATTAAAACATCATGAAAACTAAATAAAACTAAAACTGAGATCAGCTTTGTTCCCCTAAACATGTTGGATAAAACTGCCCTCGGCCGAAGCCTCTAACGATGAACAGCTGGCAGAAACAGCAGAAAGCCAGTCAGCTGCACTCAGTCGCTGGCTTTGCAGCAACCGCTCCTCCTGAACAAGATGTGGTGACAGTGGGAAGGGACAACTCCTATTTAACAGGAAGAAACGTACAGCAGAAGCAGAACCAGAAAGTCCAGGAGTATCATCTGTCAGAGATGTCCAAACTTTTAGTCACATGGGCCAAAATCGTCATGTCGACAGTCCTTGAAGGCCACAAAAGACGATTTTTTTCTTGTCTATTCTGAGCAACAAAACCAGGATTTGAGTAACTATTTATTTGAAAACTTTTGCTGTATTTGGTTTTTATCAGTTCATAAATCAATAAAATGTAGATCTGGGTGCACCCAGGTCTTATTTTGAGTGAAAACTGATAGACGTGGTTTTATTTCCTATGAAACCAGAAAGGGAGCAAAAACCGTGATTATTATCAGATGCATAAATTGTGTTGCACCTAAAGTTTTCCATCTCAAAAGATTTGTCAGTAAAAGGTTTCCATCTGCATTAACTCCCGTGTGCTGGTGGGCACAAGGGAGTACCCTTCTTAAATTGTGGTTGGGGGGTCCAGGGTCCACAAATGGCCCCCGGGCCGCACTTTGGACATCCCAGATCTCTGTTAAAGAAAATGTGCTCACAGTTAGTGGCGGCAGTGGCGCCGATTGAGTCTTGATCTGAGAGGAGCGGATAAGCAGCCCAGCTCTGGGGGGGGGGGGGGCTGTCTTCACAATGAGACTGTGGACTCTCCCACCAGGAGCCAAACATTCAAACACCAGCTTCAGCTGCTCATAGCGTCCCTTTGTCGTGTCTGCTGCCAGCTCTCTGCAGCCTGGAGCGCGGATGAAGTCGCCTCTCTGAGGTGACTTTCCTGTCTCCTTATCTGGATGAAGAGTGTTTGTGTGCGTTAGAAGAGCGGCTGATGATCCCGAGTCCTTGACGGCCAACAGAAGAGTCCACTTGCTGCCTCTGAGCAGCGGCGGAGTGGAGCTGCAATCAGCGCCGCGCTGATTACTGCAGTGATTAAAACACCAAGCCGTGACCTCCGGCGGGCCTGCGTGCCCAGAGCTGATGCTGGAGATGATGGGATGAGACGGCAGAAGAGCTCCTCCGGCTGGAGCTCATCGCTGAGCTGCTGATGAAGTAACGATGCCACATGTGAGCAGAGCTTCTCCTGCTTTCCAGTCTCTGATGACACACACGCTACGGAGCGAAAACACGCCTTACTGACATTTCTCTGACCAGATTGCTTTGCTGATAAATGCAATCAGATTTTTAGTTTTGGGAGCAAAACATTTTTAAACACAACCTTGATATTCGTACATCATTTACCTTCTGATAATCATACACATGCAGTGAGAAAGTTTCTTTTCCTGGTGTCAGAACATCCATTCATCAGTGGCAGCTGATGAAGAAATGCATGCAGTGCAGAGAATAAGGAACTTTATTTCTCTATCAGACCAAATTTAAGACTGAATATGTTTAGAACATCGATAAATAAAGATTTATTTTATAATAATTTATTAAAAACCCTTAACTGAAGCAAGAATCTTTGATTAATTAATTAGGGATGCAGAAGCAGACTCATTTCTATAAAAAGTTTCGTTCAAAAACATTTCACTTCTGGAATGACTTCATTTCTATCATTTCTCCGAGCCATGACAGGCTTTATTTCTTTGTTTTATCGTGATTGTATTTTAAAAATTAAAACTGTTTAAACCGACTGTGAGGAAGAAGAAACACTGTATCTCATCCTCGCCAAATAAGGCCTTTATTGTTATTAATAATCTATGATTGTATGAAAACTTACAATATATCATAATACCAGTTGAACCAGGTTGAATCCAGATTGTCGTGACTCATTCAGACTCTCAGTGGTGTTTCTGGTGTGAAATATGGCTAAACTGGCTTTTCTTACTGCTTTCCCCAAAATCTCAGCTCGTCTGCAGAGAAAAAGTTTGCAGTTGTTGTGAATTGCATGAACTCTGCTCCATGTAATCTGCTAAAGTGGTTTTGATGAGTACCACTGACGCTGGGCTGCGGGAGGGTTCCTGCAGCAGGTCGGGAGGAGGACCGAAAGTCATTAAGAAATGAAATGACAGGAAGAGACCCCCTGAATATTAACGAATGTGCTTCAGTGCTTTTGTTCAGGTGTCTTCACTGATTATGTTTCCTTTTCTTCTAAAACCAGGAAGTCACTTAATGCCAAAGAGCAAAAGAACATAAAGAATTAAAATTTTATCGAAACAAACCTAAAACCCAGAATGTTTCCTCAGGGAATGAAGTGAATCTGCAGTGAATCAGATCAGACGTTGCCTCAGACTGCATCAGCTTTCATGTCAAACATGTCAGAACAGTCTCATTACAGCCTAAATATTCTAACAGGCTTCACTGCAGGCGTTCAGGGAGCACAGGGAGGTTTGATGGCTGGAGTCACTAAAACAGAGACACAGTCAGCGATCAAAAGCACCGTGGAGAGGAAGTCGCGCTGCTCGCAAGGACCGACTGTCGAGAAGAAAAACAAAAACTGCTTCCCTGTAAAGATCCTGACCTCAACAGGATCTGAGCTCCTACAGGATGAAAATCTAATCCTACAGAGTTCTGAGTGAACTGATTTTCATTCACTGAAATAATCTGTTTCTGAGGACTTAATGTCGATTTTATTCAGGGATTATTCGCATATTTTGGTAGGAATCCAGATATGAAGAAATAGTGTAAATATGACTGTAGACTGCAGTGATGCCTCCGTCGCTGGCGGCTATAAAACACACCTGGGGGGGGTCACAGTGTTGCACCCTGAGAGCCTCAGCTCTGTTTCAACTCCAACACTGACTGAAGATGAAAGGGACAACCAGAGACAACCAGAGACACACTGTAAAAAGCATGACAACCCAGGGACAACCAGACTGTCCAGAGTCCTCCAGTCTCTTCAGGACCTTTCCTTTCATTCATTTTCAGTTAAAACGTCTCCGTTTCCAGGATGATCTCCTTTGTTTTTGGAGTCAGTCTTGTATTAAAATTATTGAGGATACTTGCAGAATCAGAAGTTCAAAGGTTAGCCCTTTTCTTCATGTTTTGTGACATTATAAAATCTCATCGAGTGGAATAAAGGATATTGGCCACGTTCTGTTCTGGAGTAGATTCAGCTCACAGGTTTTGCTCCTGACCATGACGTTGTGCAAGGAATGCCTAAAAACCTGTGGAAAAGTGGAGGATAAATCAACGAGTGTGAGACCAAAAAAGGCCCTGAGAGATGCATCAACTTTAAACTGATTCCCTTATGTACACCACGTTTTCAGTTTTTTATCTGTTAAAGATTCACAATTTACTATTTCTAACAGGTTTTATAATACTTTAATGTAGATAAACACAGCTTTTATCAGCACATAATAAATCGAGTCACTGCTTGGCTACATGTGCATACGCTATCTCTGCAAGCAAGCGATCGATTTGAGCGAACGACGCCTCACTGGAAGTGCTGAAGCCAATAGAACGAGACCTTTGTCACGCTGGAGGTACAGACTGCGGTCAACAGACGTTCAAAAGCTTACTTCTGAGTCCTAATGCCTGTTGCATATGTCCCAAATGACTGTCACACAAACACATCAGCCTGACACAAAATACTAGCCTGGTTAAAAACCAGCGTATTGGTTTTTGCTTCACCCAGAGGCTCGGGACCCTCGGCTATTGAGAAACGATTGCTTCCTGGAGGTGTGGACTCTGTTGAAGGTTGAAACGACTGCCTCTGATTTTACCCTTCACTAACGTTTGGCTGTGATGTACATAATTCGGCAGCTTGACGAAGCTTGCCTTAATTGCATGCGTTGTAAACAACCCCGTGTGGAGTAGCGCCACATCTTTGCCAGCAATAAAATATCTTAAACATTCTTCAAGCTTCGCCTTTAATTGCTCAATATTTGGAAGCGTGGTGAACATGGACTGAGTGGCTTCAGTCATTTTCTGTGTGGGCAGACTACAATTCTAAAACAGCACAGAAAATCGTTCACAACTCCTTCTATTCGCTGACTTGTCCAGGATGAAATTCTACTGGAGAAATCAAGCTTAATAGGAGAAGTCCCAGAGCACTAAAGGGAGTTGAGAATCGAGCCAAACTGCGTAGGAAGGCAATGGCCAGGCCAGGAAATACTTTTGTTTCAAAAATATCTTTTGCTGTAAAAAAAAAAACAACAAAGGTAAGAAAACATTTACAACTGTTAGTCAAAGAAACTTCTGTTTTTATCGGCCTTATACGTTGGTGTAGAGCATTGTGACCCAAGCTGTAGGAATCTATGGAGTCTTAGCTTTTATTCTGTCCATTCAGCATGATGTGCCATAATGCAGAAGCCAGCAGTGGGCGAGTGGGTTGATAAATGTAGCTGACGTGTAATCTTTCATTTCATTGTTATGCATGTTGTGTTCAGGGCATGTAAAAATGGATTAAATGGTCTCCATGTGAACTTCACGAGGAACATCACTATGTCGTTCAGTGGTTTGTGCATTGTTTTACACCATGCTGGCAAAGTGCTTCTGATAGTCCCCCAAGTGGGGGACTGTAGGCATGAAAGGCTATAACCAGAAATCTGAATATGCTTCCAATATTTTTACTAAGTTCTTCAAAAATTAGTTCTGTGCTCCATCAGTTCAGCCTTCCTTTAATGTAACATTGAATTCAAAGATGTCGCAGCACCTTTAAACTGAAAAGGTTCAAGAAAAGGTTTCACTGACAAACAATGCTGAAGGTGAATGACACGCATCCGATTGATCCAGAGTTCACCACCAGCAGTCTGCACTTCTTTTCATCCTCCAGCACATTTATCTGCTTGTGAAGACTCAAATTTCTATAAACAGCTTCTGTCGGTGCAAAAACTGCCTCTCAGTTTGAAAACCATGAAACACATTGATATGCCTCTTCAGAGAAATGCAGCCTAATGCCAGAGACGACGCAGTGGAATGGGCTCCACGGGTGAACTCACAGCTTTTTACATCCTAACAAACACAAACACCCAGGAGAGGAAAATGCAGGGTTACATACAACACAGAAACTGATTAAAACTTTCAGTTGTTCGGCTGAATAAATAACATTAAATATATCACTGCTAATAAAAACCGCTGATTAAAAACTAGGAGATGGATCTTCAGTCTCCTGTGTCATCTATACCAGCCATTTGTGCACTGCTTTGGTGTGGGGTGCTTTGGGCACCTTCCTCTCCTTATTTTCCTTCGTTGCACTGAACAAAAAGCAATAAAAGCACATCTGTCTTTCCTGTTCTGGTGTATTTTTCATTAAAAAGGATGTAAGTTTTGTACCGGTATGATACATAAGCAAACACACGTTTCTCTACTAGCCCTGACCGAAACACTTGTGGTCATCTCATAATGCCAGAGCATTTATTGATGGCCAGTTTGTACCGTGGACTACCTCTGCTACATGGGGTCGATGACTTCACCTGGATCGTTACGGCTGTTAGTTCAGCACTGCTGACACTATTCATCCTGTTGGACTTGTCCTGGAATGAGAACCTCATTCTCCGGTCCTTCTGCTGAAGTAATCGGCGTGATTGTTTCCAAAGAGATCTCTGCGTTGTCCTCCAGTTGGACCGTGGCAGGAAGCAGCATCAGCCTGTCATGGCTCGGAGAACCATTGGAGATGCTGGACTCCTCTTCGAACTGCGCGCTCATGTCCTCCAAGCGGTCGTCTAAAGCGATGCTCAGGTTACGAGGACGCTGCTGTGGCTGTGCCGGAACCAGCGCCTCCTTGTGGAACGTGGTGTCATGGTGGTAAGAGACGAGCTCGTTGCTGAAGTTCACAGCTTCCACTGTGTTGTTGGAGCAGATGCGGTTGCAACCCAGAATGCTGGCAAAGGCCCGTCGGAAGTCCGCGTTGAAGGCATAGATGACCGGGTTCAGAGAGGAGTTGGCCCAGCCGAACCAAACGAAAACGGTGAAGGTGGTGTCGCTGACGCACGGCGGGTCACAGAAGGGGACGGTGCAGTTCAGGACGAAGAACGGCAACCAGCAAAACACAAAGACCCCCATGATGATTGACAGTGTCTTCAGAACTTTGGTTTCCTTCTTAAACGACGACTTCAGCGAGGCCTCATCGGTGGCCCGGTGCTGCTGCTGGTTCCTGTTCACACCGTAGCCCTGGTTTTGAGCCTGCTCAGCCGCCCGTTCCAAAGATGCGATTCTGCGAATTTGGGTCTGAGCAATTCGATAGATCCGAGTATAAGTGGCGATCATGATCAGCACAGGGATGTAGAAGCTGATGAGGGAGGAGGAGATGGCGTAGGTTTTGTTCAGATTGGCCACACAACTCATGGATGCCAAGGTGCTCCCGTTGAGGCTGGTGGTGTTTGTGAAGTTCCTGTCCAAGATGGTCCCCACTTCCTCCATCATCCCACCAGCCACCTCCTCCTGAGCTCTGTGCCAGTTCATCTGCACCGGAATGAAGGAGATGAGGATGGAAAGCGTCCATGCCACCCCGATCATGACAAACGCCACCCGGTGCGTCATTTTCCGCTCGTACTTAAAGGGGCTGGCGATGGCCCAGTAGCGGTCCACGCTAATGATGCACAGGTTGAGTATGGAGGCTGTGGAGCACATGATGTCGAAGGTGATCCACACGTCGCAGAAGCCTCCGAACAGCCAGGTGTCGGTCACCTCGGTGATGGCCTCCCACGGCATCACCAGCACGGCCACGAACAGGTCGGACACGGCCAGCGAGATCACGAAGAAGTTGGTGACTTTGGATCTCAGATGGCGGAACTTGATGACGGCGGCGCACACCAGCGTGTTCCCGAGCAGCGTGGACACGATGAGCAGGAAGAGGATGCAGCCAATGAGGACGCGCAGCCCGTTCCCCCGACCGCCATCCTCCTCTTCCTCCTCCCCCTCTTCCTCACCACCCATCCCGTCCAGATCTGAGAGGACTTGGGTGAAATTACTCCACACTGTGTAGTTTTCCATTTAATTAGCAAAGAGCAGGCGATGCGAGCCGATCAAAGAATTTAAACTCCACTCTGAAACTCGTCTCTCTCCATTCCTGTTGGCCCTGAAACAGAAGCCCCTCTGAAGTCTGGCTGAAGAATAAATCTGAGAGTCTGCAGCTTTCCTCTGCTTTCCTCCCAGCATGAGAGACAAATCAGTCCAAAGAAGAAGTAGAAGCCCTCAGAAGGAATCCACCCTGGAGAGAAATGACTGACAGCGGGTGAATCCTGGGGAGCCGCCACCGTTTGCGTCCGTGTTTTAGCGCTGAGTGAGTCACTGTGGACTGCGCTCACTCTCCGCAGCAGCGCTCATGATCTCAGCGCAGGTGATAGACTCCTGTCACCCAGCGGGTCCACCCAGCGGGTCCCTGCCCGAATCACCAGCCTTGAAATCCCGAAAGCCGCTCAGTCCCCAGCGCCCACTGCACTGCTGCTCTGCCACAGCCGCATGGCGTCACGGTGCAGCGGAGAGGCTCCGCCAGCAGTTTCATAAAAACTTATTCAGAGTGATGACATGCATTAGAATGCAAATTATGTTAAATGGAAAAAAAAAAAAAAATTATATGAAAAATAATACTGGAATAAATGTAACAGCAGTTTGCTGTATTCTTTTCAGCTCGTGGTTGCTCTCAGGTTTTCTAAAAATTTTATTCAAAGAAAATATTAAAATGAACCAAGAACAAAACAAAAAAACAAGCCTTTTTAAAAAAAAACAACAACAACTTTTTAACAGTTTTAATTACATTTTTAATCAATTTATTTTACTCTATTTCATATCATCATTTTAAATTAATTTAATTTATCTGATTTTATTTAATTTATTAATTTTCATTTGTCATCTTGAATTTATCATTTAATGTAATAGTTTTATATCAATTTAATTTTTTTCTTTATTGTATTCTATTCCTCATTCTGTTATGTATTGTAATATATCTGATTTTTTTCCACCAGATTATTCAAATTTCTATATCGATCAAATAAACCATCATCAATCTTTGATGCTGGAAGTTGGGTATAAATTATTAACAAAAACGTCACAGTATGATTGTGTCTCAGTGATGAAAAGAACAAAAGCAGCTGATGAAATCATCTTTTTTCTTATCCCTGTTTTTTCTCCTGTGACGTAATGCACAGGTTAACCCATGCTCTGGTTAAACTGGAAGCAAAGACGGGGAAACCAGATGCTCGTAAGTCTTTTCCGAATCGGAACAGATTCTTCTTAGATTGTTTTTGTTTCGTCTCCTTGGGTCCCGCTGCTGAGGGAGACGCATGAGGAGGAAAAAGTCTTCTTAAGATTGTTGTTTGGTCACCAGTACCAGTAACACTGGGCCTGTCTGCAGAAATGATGGGCTAACTCCAGTTAAACTGATCAATCCTCGTCCTCTCTTCTAGTCGTTACAATTTTATAAAAATATTCAACTCGCTGCTATTAAATACACAGATTACTGATTTTATATTTTATAAATAGATTAACCTCTATTCTTTATGTCTTTTAAATATGTTGGATTCTCAATATAACAGGAAGCAGGTGATTCTACAACGCCCTCTGCTGGTTGAATTCAGTTAATTCCAGAAAAGCACAACGAAATGAACAAGATGGGCTTCCAGACAACGTTTTGCTTCTGGGCAAAATTATTTTTATGTATTTTTTTATTTTATTCTGCAGAGTTAAATGTATTTAATCTCACAGTCCACTTCGTAAAAACATGTTCTATGATCCAATGCAAGTGTCAAATATTCACAGCGTCATGGAATAATAGAATGAAAAACCTGCAACAGGACAGAAAGTTTTTTTTTTATAATTTATATGTTAGTTTTTTTTATTTAAAAAAAAAATTATTGTTTGAAAATATTAAATCACAAAAGAATTCATTCAATAAATTTCTCAGAATTAGTTTTCATTTTGAGGAATCTGAGGAGAGAGAAAGATTTTCACATTTTCTCAACAAACTGTTTTTTAAACTGTAATTTAAGTTAAAAATGACTCAAAAACTGGAGATTTTTATTTTTTGCTTTTCTTCAACCAAATGATGATGGATTTCTTTTAACAACAAATAACTGCTGAACTTAAGCAGTTATAGCAAAATTATTTAAAAAAAAAAAAAAAAATTCAGCAGATGTTTTTTGCTCTTGTAAGCCGTGAGGATAGATCTATCCACAAGGTGGCGCCACTTTTCTTCTTGCGTGCCTTTCTAGTCCTTCACAGAGTTTTCAATGATTTTAGACAAGTCATTTTTCCAGTTGTTCTGAGTTGGGAATAGATCATCATTATCTATCTATCTATCTATCTATCTATCTATCTATCTATCTATCTATCTATCTATCTATCTATCTATCTATTTAAGAAACATCCTGGTGAAACTCAGAAATGCGTCTCAGGCACTGAACATCTTTCACTGTTTCCATCTCCGGCGTCTCTAACGCTGTTGGACCTGTTTTGCACAGTTTTTGTCAGAAATGTCTTGTGTATTTTTCTACCAGTGTTAACATGCTCACCATTTGCACAAGTGATACCACTTTGTACCAAAAACAAAATAATTGCTGTGATCCAACAATGAAAGAGTAAGGTATTTAGATTTTTTTCAGTCTACAATGTCCTCAAGGTTTTAGAATGGTTTATTCATATTGTTTACTAGCCGGTGTTAGCATGGTAACCTGCTGCATTCATTTCATAATCTTTACAATCCAGCTGCACCAAAATGTGACAGAAACAGCTAAAAAAAATTATTCTTTCACACACTTTCCTCAAGATCCTTGAAATGCTTGGCTGACAAATGTCTTTGCAGTTTTCTACCAGAGCTAGCATGGTATCAACTTACTAAATAATAGCACTCAGAGGCAAAGTTAAGGTTGTATTTGAAAAATAAAAAATATCAGTGTAATCTTTTCTCTTTTTTTCAGGAATTTTTCATCGTCTGTAATGCCTCATTTTCTCTTAAGTGTTACGGTACGAGTTGGTGCGTTTCAGTTCGCTATCTTGTCTGTTTCCATTACAAAGCAGCCCATGCAGGTGATCTGTGCCCAACATCCCTGGGCCCCCTTCAGTTGCAGGTCCGCCGGACAGCGGTTCGGTACGGTTAGGGTGGAGCTGCTGGGGTCACACAACACAGTCCATTGATGTGGGGACAGAAAAATGTCACTGCTTGTGACAAGCATGAGACATACTAGTGCATCAGGTTTGTCATCACACCAGTATGACGAACCGCGCCGCTCAGTGGAAACCAGGCATCATTTTGTTAAAGGTATTTGCTTATTGTTAAAGGTTTGGCATTGCATGTGAACTAGTTGTTTTCATATTCTGCTTTTTTTTATTCCAAAATTAAAATAATTATAAGAAAAATAGCCCTGTAAAAGTAATGCGTTTTGTTTGTTTTATTGATGCTCCATAGTCTCTGCTTTCTTCAATTTAGTTCAAAAATGTTAAAAAATTGTTAGCTTTCTAGTCATGCTTTTATGTTACTCAACTGTAGCCCACTGCAAGAACGATATAATTCTGACTAAAATGGGAGAGAAATAATGAGATAATTAGTCTTTTTAGGACCTCCAGATTTATTTTTTTCAATTTCATAAGAATGGTTTATTTGAAAATGCTTGTGTTGTTTTATTAAGTTAGCGCAGTTAGCAGTTAGCTTGTAACAGCACCCTGTATCAAAGCTTAGTTTTTGTGTTTGTTAACATTCTAACTGGTTGTCCTCATGTGATTCTACTTTCCACCAATCATTTTTACCAAACTAACACACCTAATGTAAGATAAGTCTTTCCAGGAGTCATTGGCTTCATACTTCACACAAAGGTCTTAGAAATGTTAGCTTGTTTGTGTAGTTCCTAAGGATGTAAGCATGGTAACTTGTGAGCTTGTAATAATGCCAAAAATATCTCAGAAACAAATTTTTGGTCTGTCTCGGTTTACATTTTCTAAATAATCTATTTGATGTCAACATGCTAACTCATTAGCTTCATTTAGGATACAAGCCTCAATATTTGGGTCTGTACTTTGTATTTTGGAGAAATTATTCGAAATTCGAGGAGCAAGTTTAAAAATAAAATTAGCATTGAACTTTCCCTTACTGTTATGCCATTGTCTTCTCTTTTTTTAGAGTTTCGAATAATTTATTTCACAAAAGACAATAAGAAAAAACATCACTGCATTTTTTAGAATAAAAATTCAAATCTTGAAGTCAGAGAAAAATAACATTTCCATTTGAGCAGCTCTTTGCGCCAGTAGGAGTGAAATAAAGTTCAGAAAATGGAGCAAGAGTGAAGAAATGTAAGACAATAAACAAAGTGCATACCTGCACTTGTCTGAACTTTGTGCTGCTTCTCGTGCTGTTTACAACCTCTAATCTGCAGCAGTTGCTACTGTACACTGTTTTTACATGTGCTTTTTGAACACTTGCATGTGTCGGAGCACACCCTGCTTCGAGGTTAAAGCAGAGTCAACTTTGACGTAAGCGGGTTGATTGAGCTGGACCGCCGCCCGTCTCCTCCTCACCTGTAATTACACCTGGTGGCGGATCTGCCGGCGGTTTTGACGTTGAGGTGAAGAGTTGAAACCTTAATCACTGTTTTGGCTGAACTGTTTAGGGGCGGGGAGAGCTGCTCGGTGTGTCTGTGGAAGATGGGTTCTCAGTGGAAATGTGTGTACACACAGTTGTATGCTGCAGCTTTTGTTCATGCATGCACTGATAAATATGTGCATAAATTTGTGATGTTAGACAAACGGTTGTAAAGTGACAGAGAAGTCAGTCTGCTGCCTTCTGCAGACGAGCTCCTTCTACCGTAGATAAACAAAGCGCTGCAGTTCGGAGGGAGTGGCTCACTCGTCCGGATCATTGAAAAGAAGCAGCTGTAAACCTGGATTCAGTCAGAGTAAACTCCACAGTTTCATGGAAATGGATCACACAGAAGGATTAAAGACAACACCGTGACTCACAGGTCAACTGCTTTTAATGGTTGTCCCACTACTGCACCAGTGCTTAAAATGCTCATTCCTAAAACACTGCCTTCAGTTCAAACCAAAACCAAACTTTTGATCCCATCTGATTTTAAAAGCTATGTCATTTGACTGGTTTAAAAATAGTTCCTCAGCCAATCAGACGTTGGTGCCACAGAAACAGCAGGAAAAAACCAAGAACGCAACATGAGGTCCCAGAGAGAAGTGGCTGAAACCAGGTGTGCTGATTGGGTTCTGCCTCTGAGATGAGGTGAGGAGGTCCATCTTCCTCCTCCAAGAAGTGTGTTGAGGACCCAACATGGCCGCTGGAGTTTTTCCCACACGCTTCAACACTTACTGCGTTTACAGTTTTTCTCAGCCTCTGTGGTGCAGCTCTCAGAGCTGAAATTCTCCAAACTCCTTGTTCAGTCTTCAGATCATTGTGTCGCTTGTGTTAATCAAAAAAGCAGTTTCTGATTCCTTCGAGCAAGTTGCTAACGCTCTTCTACATCATGCAAGTGATTATGTGCAATTCTCTGCTTTTCCCTACATTTGCAGTTGCTTCTGTCATGTTGATTAAAATGAATTATGTGGGTCTGGGTTGAATCGTCTCAACCTCCTCAACATTTAAGCATAAGTTCATTATATAAGTCTTTACATGCAAAATGCTTGAACAGGTTGTCATAATATGTCAGTCATATTTCTATACATGTCCATTAGACTTTTCTCTGACTCTGTCCTGAACTGACAAGTTGCTCCCAGGTGGATCCTGAGTTTCTCCAGCGTCGGTAAATGTGTGAAGCATCAGATCAACCAATGATTAACTAGATACTGAAATAGCTCAAAGGTGCCACAAACGATCAACTGGCAAAAACACAATGCTACATTTCTGGCAATGGAGGGGCAAGGATTTGGACGGGGCCAACAGCCAAAGAGAAGAAGAAGAGGAGGAGGAGGCGAAACAGAGGAAGAGGCAGAAGAGGCTGAGGACATCTGCCAGTTCCCGTCGCTCCAACATCGTCAGGAAATGGTTTGTGGCCCTCAACAGGATGCTGATGGAGCTCCCCTCACCCTACTCCTCATTCCTAAAAGATTCTTTCCACGCTGCATCGCCAGAGAGGACATTTGTTGTGATGTGGATGAGAGTTCGTGGCCCGACAGACACGAACATGAGGAGAAGACAGCGCTGTAAATCCTGCAGCCCTGAATGGACAGTTTTCCTGAAGGAGATTGTCTTATGTTTCCATTTCTACTGTTTTTCCTTTGTGCTCTCCAGTGCTGTATTTTTTCTGTATCATAATGACATTGTCTGTCAAGTTACAGTAAAAGCATAAATGTGAATCTTGTCCCGTCTCTTGCTATAGATCTTTCACCATTTTTTATCTTTACAATCCTTGTCATCTAAACTTCAGGCATAGTTTAGGACAGAGCACCCCTCCAGAGTCACAGCTATACCGACAACATGACTAATCAAACTAATCTTATCCGAAACCACTGAAACAGGGACTGGTCATCCTGAGGAACTGACATGGTCACTGACGCAGATATTTACTGCAGACAGGTGAACTAAGGATTCAGAGAAACAGGCTGGATTCTGCAGGTGATCCGTGGTGTTTTGCTGTTTGCATGAACTGTTTTGAGAAATGCACTTACTGTTTTGCAAATACCAAGGATGACTCGAGAAATGCACCAAAGCAACTGAGAAAACCTGTAACAATGATCTGCTCTTCACCAGGTTGTTCTAATCTAACCTCCAGTGTACAAAAACACAACATTAGGACCTTTAACCTGCTACCTGAGGCCTGCAGACTCTGAGCTGGAGCTCCTGGGCTTTTCATCATTTCTCTGAGCTTCACGCGCTGACCTTGGTCTGAATCTGCTGCTGGGAACATTTGCAGCTGTCTGAGATGTTTTCCTCTGAAGAATGACCGTTCTCTGCAGAACGATGTCAGTTTGGAAACAGATCGATGGGCGGCAACAGTTGCTCCCTTGATATCGATATCAGGTGGACAGAAATCCCTGAAACATTGAATATACAGGTAGCTTACCCTCACCTTTAAGAGTCTGAAGAAGTGGCCAAAGCAGCATTGGACATAAAAATATTTTTTATTGTGATTCAAATCATTTTGTTTATTAGTTTGATCAATTAATCGTCACTGAATCAGACGCAGCTATTGCGGTCCTACGCCCACAAATGATCTGTCGGCGAGGCCTTCTCAGCCAAGCTTTCCAAACAAGGTGGTCCTTTCAGCGTGGCTCGTTCAGGAGCTGGATTTGGAAACATTCCCCCCAAAACACAAGGGACTTCAACTTCCAACCCTGCTCCCCTTCTCCTGCCTCACCCTGTGTGAAAAACAAACCTCTGACGGTGAGAAAAGGAAGGTTTTGTTGTGGATCTCAGAGGAATCACAATTTAAATCCTTTGTTTTGTAAATCTGAGAGTGAAGGTAAAGCTGAGTTAATTACAGGGTTTTATTTTGAAGGATTTTCTGAAATAAAGACAAGAATGAGGCAGGACGGTATTTAAAGTGACTGACCAGCTGCTGAACCCTGCAGGAGTAATGATCCTGCGAGCGCTTTCTGCTTGCTCGAGATCTTATCCTGGTCTTCAGGGTTCAAATGTTTCAGAGTTAATAGTTTTTATCAGCCGTGTCGGTCTGGGCAGCACAATCACTGGTGGACTGGGGGATATTTTTAGGTGAACTTGGGGATTTCAGGGTTTTCCTTCTGAAGGTTTTCCCTCTTTGTTCAGCTGATCCTCTTGATTCCTGATGATGTTCATCAGTAAAGCATTACAACCTGCATTTTTCCCATCATTCCCTGAAACTTCAGTCGGTGAGGAATCAGCTGGATTTAAGGGTTTTCACAGCTCGGAGAACAATGGTTCCATTTAGAAGAACTGGAAGATCTTCATCTGAGAGGCTCTGAAATGACTTGTTTCTGGCCTGAACCACTGTGTTCAAGCCTGACATCTTAGTTCCTATTAGGATCTTTGGGTTTTGTTCTGTTCTGTTTTGCGAAGACGTTGTTTCACTGAGTTTGTTCACAAGAGTTTGTTTTGCTTTGCTTTCAGAGGATCGTTTTTTCACTTTGTTTTGGAAAAATGCACACAAATCATATTAATATGTTAAATTCTTTTCTAGGTTTGAACAAAATAAGTCAAAGGAAAAAAACCACAAAAGCACCTAAAGGTCAGAAGTTTGATGATTTATCAAACTTAAATAAGAAGTATCAGGTTCAGCGATGTGAGCCCTGTACTTACTTGGTATCGGATCGATACCAGAACATGCAAACCTCTGCTGGTCTCTCTTTGTTTCTGTCTCCTCGCAGATTGGATTATCTGTATCGATTTTGTTGATCATAAGGAAAAAATAAGTTCCCAACTCTGCATGCAGCAAATTTAGCCCTATAGACATCAACCTGCAGGCGGGAGAAGCAGGCGAACAGCAAAGCATCGTCTGCGAACTGAAAATGTGCTGCTGCAGGGAGTGCGCCGTTAGCAGGAGGGGCTGCAGCCGAGTCGTTACAGCCGACTGAAAGGTGAGCCGTTTGTGTTCCAGTTGTGCTAAATGCAAATGGAGTCTCCACAGCAAGCAGAGATGCACCACCCGAACCCTCCATGTCTCCATGAACACCACTGCTGAGATCTTCTTCTGCTAGATCACCTGAGAAGCAGCTGTATGCTCATTTTCCTGTCATGATAAAGAGGAAAGTGCCCCCTGTTATAGAAAGTGTCTGGCCTTTCCCTGGCGCCCTTTCTGCTTTTCACTGATGGACCCACGTTTGGTTCCAGAATGCTTTGGTACACGGAGGACTGCACGGCTCACTAAACTACTGCGAGCTGCGAGACGGCCCGGTTCTGGGCTTCTGGGGTTCTGGGGTAGCGAAGCAGCCCCAGTCATCAGCCCTCCACCACCGTGCTTGACGGGTGGAAGGAGGTCTTGTGGTTCATTCAGATGCAGCTTTGCAAACCTGAGTCATGCTGCCATGTTGCTTTCAGGCTTTTTCTAGTCATCCAGTCGTGACCTTTAACCTTTAACCTGCGAACTGAGGCCTGTAGAGTCCGAGCTGGAGTTTTTGGGTTCCTGGTCCGTTCTCTGAGCTTCCCGCTCCGACCGTGGGCTGAACCTGCTGGACGTCCTCTCCTGGGAGCGTCGGCAGCTGATGACATGCTTTGCTCTTGGGAATAATCTGTGAAATGACCTTTGAACCCTTCCCAGACTGATGGGCAGCAACAGTTGCTCCTGTAAGGTCATTGCTGAGGTCTTTCTGCCCTGGCGTTGTGTTAAGTATTAGGCAGGCTAAGAAAAAAAAAATTACGGGAATAAAGTCATAATATGACGGGAAAAAAAATCATAATATTACGAGAATAAAGTCGTCAAAATACGAGAAAAAGTCAGAATCATACAAAAATAAACTCACAGTATCACAAGAATAACGTAATATTTGTAGAATGAAGTGGTAATTTTCTGAAAACTCTGACATGAAAAATAATTTCAGCTTCAAATGAGAAATGTTAAAACATCTGGTGAAGTTATACTTTAGTCCCAGTTTTACAAATAAGGAAACAATCTTTAAACACCTCAGCATCTGATGATCATCCGCAGCAGTCCCGACTGGAGGAGCTGCTCACGCAGGTCTCCACGCTCTCTTTAAAACGACTTCATGCTGGTAATTTTACGACGTTCTTCTGGTAATATGGTGTCTTTATTCTGCTAATATTATGACTTTATTCTCATAATTTAAAGAAGAAAAATCTCTCAGTCTGGCCCGAATACTCCGTGACGTCGCTGAGGTCAGGTTAAATAATTTTTCGGATTGGTAAAGAGGAGAAAAGACACGGACGGTCGAAAAGGAAAGCAGCAGGTCCGAGCTGCTTCTCCGAGGTAAAGAGGCCCCTGGTGTCCTTCCAGGGCCCTTCTGAAGCTGGAGACCACAAAGCAGGGCCGCCACCTGAACCCGGACACGAGCATGGCGATCTGACTGATGACAGCGGTCAGGCAGAAAGCCTTTTAGATGAGACCGGGAACCTCCCAGCACCTCGCACATTCATAAATATTTACAGCTGGAGCAGACAGGAGCCATTTTGGGCGTAATGCTGCGTGCAGGGGGTCAGAGAAGGAGCGCAGCACAGATAAGCTTTGTTTAAAGAAGCAGAAGAAATGGAAGCAGGAAACAAGAGAGGAAGAGTCGTCTGCTCATCTTCTAATCCTAAAATCTATTCATACCCTTTCAATAGTTTCACATTACTGTGTACTTATAAAAAAAATATATAAATCTATTTTAATAATATTTTATGAAACAAAGAAGGGCATGTTTTTAAAAAATAAAATCTAAAAAGTGTGGCTCGTATTCGCATTGAGTCACTTTATCCTGAAAACAACCTGAATGTCACCGAATCAACGAACGAGTTCATCTGGGTGTGATTTAATCCGGTTCTGACCCCAGAGCTTCTTCAGAGAGCAACCAAGGAGCCCAGCAGACCCGTCCTCAGCTCGGGAAGGAGGATCTGTCGGCATGTGGTGGCAGCATCATGCTGTGGGATTCTTGGAAGCTGAATCCAGGCCCATCCTGGAGGAAAACCTGCTCGAAGCTGCAGGAGACCTGAGACTGGGGTGGAGGTTCGGCTTCCAGCAGGACTGCCGCCCTGAACATCCAGCCAGGGGTATTATGGGACCAAAGCGGATTCCTGTGTTAGAGTGGCCTAGTCAAAGACCAGAACTAAAGCCAGCTGAGAATCTGTGGGAAGCCAGGTGTTCTCCATCCCGTCGGACTGAGGCTGAGCTGTTCTGAACAGAGGAACGGGCAAAGATTTCAGTCTGAGGGTCAAAACTGGCAGAAACGAACTCCAGAGAGGCGGCTCTGACTCGGGAGGCGGGACTCAGATGCAGGCCACACTTTTAGGATTTTTATTTATTTTTAATTGTGAAGGATGTTGTGTTTCCTTCCCATATTACGCACTGCTCTGTGTCGGTCGCATCACCTAAAAAATAAAATGTCAACCTTTGTGGTTGCAGCGCGACAAAATCTGGAAAAGTTTGAAAAGTTTCAACCTTCTGCAGGTTATTGTCCACCTTTGACATCAACTTCTTTCTTTGCTTCAGTGCCTGCATGTCCTGTAAACACAGGCATGACGCGCTCGTTGAATTTGATTCACTGAGTACACTTTGGTCCCACTCCTCTGCTTTGACCTCGTTCAGGACGGAGCTTTCAGTCTCTGATGATGAACGCGTCCAACCTCGCAAAGATGATCCACTTCCTGCCGTTGCTGCAGGAGCTTCCCGCAGCGTTAAAGCCCTGAGTGGCTGCTGGGAGGGTTAAAGAGACGGCGCTGGTTTTCCTCGGCTGTCTCTCTAAAAGCTCCCAGCAGCGCTGACGGATCGGAGCTTTCAGATCACTCGTTGCTAATAGAGGGATATTTACCCTAACGGGAACCTCAGGTCACTGCACTCAGCAACAACACACACACAGACACACAGACGGCCGCTCTGCTTTTACAGCAGGGACAGACGGATACACTGTAAAAAATGGCCGTCTGAAGCAGTCATGCACGCTCTGCTCGCATAAAGCAGCAGGTCAAAGGCGGGTCACATGTGTTTTCAGCTCCGCTCAGAGACTTTCTACCCCAGGGGGCTTTGACTGAACCACTGCTGAGCTGATCTTTCTGCTTTAGCCCATTAAAACTCTGATGGACTTCTAAGGTAAGGAGCATCTTCTGTCAAAATGCTCCAGATTGGTTGGTCCTGCTGCAAATCTGGACTCAGATTTTTTTTTTTTAAAATCTCGTCAAAGTTGCTTTTTTCAGCAGAAAGGCCCAAGAAACAGAGACTTGAGAAAAACTCATAAACACATTCCAGCCAGTAAGGCCTGGAAAGATGATCAGAACTGTAGGAACGACCCTGGAGGGGCAAAGAAATGCATACAATGACATGCAACACACTACAAACTGAGGCATGCTTGGTTCGGCGTTAAGGAAGAAGAAGCTGCTCGGAAACTGCTGAGTCACTGGTTGCTATAGCGACCGGTGTGTGAGGACGTTGTGAGGCGAGATAAGCTGAGACGAATCTCGACTCCCGGCTGAACTTCTCTCTGGTGGCAGCCGTGACGGACCGGCGGAAGGAAGAGAAACATGCTGATTAACGGAGGAAGGAACAGCACACTCACTGGTTGGGCCACCGGTTGCTGTGGTAACTCCCATCTTTTTTGGAGACAGCAGCATTCGTTTCTGGACCGGTGGACCAGAAGCTGGTGAATAAAGTTTCAGAACCTTCTGGTAGCCGCAGATCTGAACCTTTGTGGTTCTGCAGTGTTTTCTGTGGAAGAGCCGACAGCCTGCAAAATGTTTGTGTTTCCTGGCTCAATTACTGCTCTGTTGGTCTTTCAGCAAATAGCCTTTTTAAAGTCTGTATGCTCCAGTTAACAATTAATCGATGACTGAATTGGCTGACGATTATTTCAATAATCGATTCATCACGATTAAGCCAATGAGTTGTTTCAGCCCTGGTGTTTACACGCTGACATGCGCAGCATCCATACTCGGTGCCGTTAACACTGTGGGCTGCATGTGACGTCATGTGATTCTCAGTCCCGGTGCTTAGGGCCCACTGTCCTGCATTTTTGCACCTGAGTTAAATAAATGCTCCTGCTGCCTGTAATCTGATGCGGAGGAGGTAATGCAATCATTTGATCCAGGTGCCGTGGAGCAGAAAAACATGCGATCTCAGGAAAAAAAGAGTTCGAGTGGAGCACAAAGATCTGAACTGTAGCTCAAACCTGGTCCCACTGTCCTGCATGTTTTAGGTGTCCCCTGCTGCTGCACACCTGACCTGAATGAGTGGGTTTCTGCATCACCTGATGGCTGCAGAGGAAGAAATGCAGTCATTTGAATCAGGCGGAGGGGAGAAATGAAACATCTGAATCCTTGAAGGGCACTGGACCCCTGAGGGTGGCGGCTGAGAGCCATAGCCTTAGACACACACAGCCATGTTCGCACATACACAGAGTGGCAGGTGACCTAGTATGCATGTATGTTCAAGGTGGGAGGAAGCCAGAGTACCCAGAGAGAACCCACACATGCACAGGGAGAACATGTAAACTGCATGCAGAAAGATGTTTGAACCCAGGACGTTGTTGCTGCAGGGCACCAGTGCTAAGCACTGCACCGCCATGCAGCTGCAGGGGCAAACAAGCCTTCTCTTCTTTCTGCACATTCACAGGTGCAGCCAATCAGAGCAGTTCCTGCAACACAGAAGCTCTGCTAAAGAAAACACGAGGCAGCAGAGAATCGATCAGTTCAGCGTTGGTTCCTGCGAGATTTACTCAAGTTCGAACCAGTTTTCTTTGTTTACACTTAAAGTGATGCAGTTTCTTTAAAAAGCCTGCCAGCTGATGCATTCTGAGATTCATTACCTGAGGTTTTAACGGGTAGAAATATCCAACAGTTTTTCACCCCTCAGCTGACCATTTTCATTTGCACAGAAAACATCAAAGGTGTCGCTGAATGCCTCCCTTCTAACTTATGAACTTCCTTGTTTGGGTAGCTCTCGGTCGGTGTCTTCTTTGTTTTTATGTCACCTCTTTGTTTCAGGGATTTGCTGCTGAATTATCGAACGCAATCATAACAGTTTAAAGCCTGTGAAAGGTTGTTAAAACAGAACCAGGGCAAGGCGAGTTGCAGTCTGGGTTAAGGGGAACAACAGCTCGTTGTGTGAAAAATAAAACCGGAAAATAAAACGGAACACTGATCGAGTTAAACGGCCTGTGTTGTCAGCTAAGCTCCGGCTTTGGGAAAAAACACCAACAAATTAGGCGGAAAAACTCTCCGGCTGAACTTGTTGTCATTCCGGAGCCAGTTATGCCCGCCACTGCTCGGCCGCAGTGACATCTACGGTGGCCTTGAACAAATATGCCGAGGTCCTGACCCGGTGTTTGGATTCACAGGCCGGGGGTCCAGACTGCAGTGTATGTGTCGGGTCAAAGCTCCGAACAGGAATGCAGCCACAGCCCTGACTCAGACATGGACCTCAACATGAACCTCATCCCACCTACGACCAAACCCAACTGAATCCATCTCGCACTCAGTGCAGGACGGTTTGCAGCTTTTCTCTGAAAATAAAAAAACTTCTACATTTAAGACCCACTGAAGCCTTTATTTTCTTAACTTTAGAATATTCTGGAAGCAAACAGCAACAAATATGTATAAAACAAAATTAATCTGCAGCCTGATGAATGAGAACAATGATTTAATCCCTGAATTTTAGATCTAAGATGTTTGTAATATGTTTAATATGTAAACATATTAGCTGTTTGCTAGTTACTGTAATATATAACTATGTCGATATGCAGTTTATATGAACAAATTAAATTTACTGTTAGGTCTCACTTCAAAATATTAGTGAAGGGATTTAGTTTTAATCAGAACAAAAGACATCCACTTAAAAACAAGTATTTCCAAATTCAAATTGCATTCATTTCCAGTAATATTTCAGAGCTGTAAAAGTAGAGAGCAGCATGATCTGGAAAACAACAGCATCCATCTAGCTTAAAGTTAAGACAAATGAAACCATTTAGCCAGATATTTAGAATTAGAAACGTGTTTAAATTAAGCAAAACATGAACCAGTTATAGAACAGTTTCATAAACAAGTCTAACATTAAACATAAACACAGCTTTCATGCTATTAGGAATAGGTCTGTTCTGATTCTTTTCTGAAAATAGATTAATAATAGATTATACAGTTTGCCTCTATTCCTTGTTTGTGTGAAACTGGAATAAAGCAGATGGTTGACCAGAACATGAAAAAGCATCTGGAATGATATGAATCCTGATTAATAATCAGACCTTAATAGAAAGTCAGACCCAAACCGTCTTAAACTTAAAAATAACTTTGACTATTTCCCACCCGCGAACAGTTGCAACCATGAAGTCGTTGGTCAAAATGTTTTGGGTGACCACTGTACAGGCCTACCTTAAATGATAAGGGACATGTCCAGACTATGTTTTCACCTGAATTAGCTCGGTGACCCAGGAAGTGTAAAACTGGGAGTCGAAGGCAAAGCATTGGCAAAGAAGTTGGTTAAATTAGAGAATTTCCCCACCTAGATATTTAAAATTTTCCCCTCAATTAGTTCAGTTTATGTTCTCCAGATGATTCCATACGTTGGGGTTTCTTGACACAACTAACCAGGAGAACTGCTTCGATATGTTAGCTGATAGAGCTAATATATTGGAAAGACCCATCAGTTTGGACTAGGTAGGAGTTGAACTGGACATTGTAATCATATCTGTTGGGTTCAGACATAAATCATCTGAAGTTTTTTTTTTTTATATATAAATTGGTAGAATTCATGCAGACAGAGCCTTTTGTTGACAGATCCAACCATTTTTGTCATCACAGCTCACAGATTTCCATCCACTGGCCTCCTTAACAGACATCGCACAGTTAAGCTCCTCAGTAGGTGGTTGCAGCCAGTAGCTAAAAGGAGAAGAGGTCTGTTAGATTATGGGTGGAGTTCATTTTTATGACATTTAGGTCCATTTCCTACCTGTTTGTGAGATCACTCTGATTGACCCACTTCCAGCCACCACCTTCAACCCTGAGACCAATCCAGTAGTCATTGGTTCCTGCAGCAGTTAGACTGTTTTTATAAATGAAGTCCTGATGAAAAAAGACAGTCGTAGGTAAACACTGGGTAGTTTGGTAGCTGAGGCTGACTAAATACAAGTGTCAACCATGTCTCCAGCCTGACCTGCTCCTCAGGACTTCCAACAACAACCAAATCTGCCTCCCTTAATCTGCAGTCGTCTCGGGCCTCGTTCCAGGTCTTCTGATCAGCATAGTTCTGGCTGCTGATCTTATAGCAGCTGGACTGGAAGTGGAGCCAACCTCGCTGGCAAGGTTTAGTTTCCCTTTCTGATAGTAACAATAATAATTTTAGTAAGAATAAAATTTTAGTTTGATAACAAGATACTGAAATAACAAAGAATATTTTTACTATACTTTTTCTGCCGTAGGAGTAACTTGGTGACATCTGAAAATAAGGACGCTGTGTGGTGTAGTAGGAATGTGGTGTGGTCTCATTAGGATGTGTTTCTTTAAAGTAGGGACGTGGTGTGGTGTGGTAGTAATGTGGTTTGCCGTAGTAAGGACGGGGTGTGGTGTGGTAGTAATATGGTTTTCCATAGTAAGGACGTGGTGTGGTGTGGTAGTAACGTGGTCTTCCGTAATAAGGACGGGGTGTGGTGTAGTAGTAACGTGGTCTTCCGTAGTAAGGACGTGGTGTGGTGTAGTAGTAATATGGTCTTCCATAGTAAGGACGTGGTGTGGTGTGGTAGTAACGTGGTCTTTCGTAGTAAGGACGTGGTGTGGTGTGATAGTAACATGGTCTTCCATAGTAAGGACGTGGTGTGGTGTGGTAGTAATATGGTCTTCCATAGTAAGGGCGTGGTGTGGTGTGGTAGTAACGTGGTCTTCCGTAGTAAGGACGTGGTGTGGTGTGGTAGTAACGTGGTCTTTCGTAGTAAGGACGTGGTGTGGTGTGATAGTAACGTGGTCTTCCGTAATAAGGACGGGGTGTGGTGTAGTAGTAACGTGGTCTTCCGTAGTAAGGACGTGGTGTGGTGTGGTAGTAACGTGGTCTTCCGTAGTAAGGACGTGGTGTGGTGTGGTAGTAATATGGTCTTCCATAGTAAGGGCGTGGTGTGGTGTGGTAGTAACGTGGTCTGCCGTAGTAAGGACGTGGTGTGGTGTGGTAGTAACGTGGTCTGCCGTAGTAAGGACGTGGTGTGGTGTAGTAGTAACGTGGTCTTCCGTAGTAAGGACGTGGTGTGGTGTGGTAGTAACGTGGTCTTCCGTAGTAAGGACGTGGTGTGGTGTAGTAGTAACGTGGTCTTCCGTAGTAAGGACGTGGTGTGATGTAGTAGTAACGTGGTCTTCCATAGTAAGGACGTGGTGTGGTGTAGTAGTAACGTGGTCTTCCGTAGTAAGGACGTGGTGTGGTGTAGTAGTAACGTGGTCTTCCGTAGTAAGGACGTGGTGTGATGTAGTAGTAACGTGGTCTTCCATAGTAAGGACGTGGTGTGGTGTAGTAGTAACGTGGTCTTCCGTAGTAAGGACGTGGTGTGGTGTAGTAGTAACGTGGTCTTCCGTAGTAAGGACGTGGTGTGGTGTAGTAGTAACGTGGTCTTCCGTAGTAAGGACGTGGTGTGGTGTAGTAGTAACGTGGTCTTCCGTAGTAAGGACGTGGTGTGGTGTAGTAGTAACGTGGTCTTCCGTAGTAAGGACGTGGTGTGGTGTAGTAGTAACGTGGTCTTCCGTAGTAAGGACGTGGTGTGGTGTAGTAGTAACGTGGTCTTCCGTAGTAAGGACGTGGTGTGGTGTAGTAGTAACGTGGTCTTCCGTAGTAAGGACGTGGTGTGATGTAGTAGTAACGTGGTCTTCCATAGTAAGGGCGTGGTGTGGTGTGGTAGTAACGTGGTCTTCCGTAGTAAGGACGTGGTGTGGTGTAGTAGTAACGTGGTCTTCCGTAGTAAGGACGTGGTGTGGTGTAGTAGTAACGTGGTCTTCCGTAGTAAGGACGTGGTGTGGTGTAGTAGTAACGTGGTCTTCCGTAGTAAGGACGTGGTGTGGTGTGGTAGTAACGTGGTCTTCCGTAGTAAGGACGTGGTGTGGTGTAGTAGTAATATGGTCTTCCATAGTAAGGACGTGGTGTGGTGTAGTAGTAACGTGGTCTTCCGTAGTAAGGACGTGGTGTGGTGTGGTAGTAACGTGGTCTTCCGTAGTAAGGACGTGGTGTGGTGTAGTAGTAACGTGGTCTTCCGTAGTAAGGACGTGGTGTGGTGTGGTGATGTCGAGCTTCAGGCATTGCTGCTGTTGTCCATTCAAAGCGGAGTTCTCTCCAGTCTTTTGTAGAAGTTTCTTGCTTTTGCAGTCGCCATAAATCTGCTTGTAGTGTCTGGACTTTTTCACTAAGACCCTTATTAACATCTTCAAAGTCCTTCAACTTAGCAGAAATGACAAATGTATCTAGAATGTCAAAAAATAATTTTGATTAATTTAGCTTACCCTTGATGGAAGTAAAATACATTCCAATATTATTTCTGTTCCAGATGAGTGTAGAAGTGAGTATTCTTACATGACAGTAAACTAATCATCATGACTTAAGTACCTAATTGCAAGTGACCACTGTGGCAATTGTAGTCAGAGTGGATGCAGAGACCAGTTCAGGGACCAACTGCTTTCTCGTTGGATGGACTCAATTCTTGCACAGTTTTTACTATCTAACTCAAACATCTTTTATGGAACCATAGACAGTTCATTTCTATCAATACAGTGTTGTGTCTATGACTATAAACATGATCTGTTTCAGTAGATTTAATTTAATAAAATCAGCTATTTGCTATCAGCCTTTGATGGATCCTCTTCAATTTGCATACAGGGCTGCACATCCTTGCAAAAAAAAACTGCACCTCATCTTCACTTGGATCACCAACTGATTCAATGGATACTTGACTTTCTAACCAACCGTCCTCAAAGAGTTCTGGTCAGCAACTGTGTTCTGATCTTCTCCGCTGGCTCCCTGCAGGGCTGTGTCCTCTCTCCTCTGCTTTACATCTTCTACACTATGAATTCCGTTCTTCCCAGACAAACTCTTGTCTGGTGAAGTCTGCCAATGACAGCCCTGCTCTCCAGCTCGACAGTGCATCATGGCCCTGTCCTGCAAGAGTTTGTCACCTGGTGTGAGAGAGTTTGTCTTCACCTAAACTCTTGGAAGTCCAAAGAGGTTCTGGTGACATTGTCCAGCAGGCACCTAGAGTTGGCAGAGGCTGTCATTGCCACCTTCCAAGGGGAACTTGAGGAGGTTATAGGGGAATGGAGGTACTTTGGCACTGTCTTTTATAGCTTCCTGTGGTTCTCCTCTAGTCTAGATGAGATTCCCCAGAAATGCAGCCAGAGAGAATACCTTTTTAGGAAGCTGAGATCATTTGAAGTCAGTAAATAAATTTTATTAGATCGCAACGGTCCATATAGGGCCTGGAAATGTGAGTTAGCTTTCAGAACGTCACCACTTTAAAAATCTTAACACCATTGGGCCAAATGCCACTAGCTTCTCTTCTGTTGATTGACATGATTGACAACTATTTTGATCATTTGTGTCGATCCATCCTCTCCAGATCCAGTCATATCCACCATATGTCATATCATTTGATACGTGTTCTACCTCCACATATTACTATTCATTGAGCTCTGTCCTGTCAACAAGTTCTGGCACACATTCAAATACTACAGCCAGTAAAATTCCTGTCACAGCAAGGTATGGCATGTTGAGATGAACTCAAAACGGCTTCAGAAAACACAAGAAGAACTGCATCTAATTTAATCTTACAGCCATTGTTGGGTGTTCTGGGGGGAACGTCACCAGGTTAGACTTCCAGCAGGACTTGTGGTTTCAAATGATCCCAGGTAATGCACACTTTCATCATTCAACATTATTTTGAAATTTAAATCTTTCGTGATGTTTGTAAGGATTGCATAATTTATACTCACAATGGATGCGCAGACCAGTAATTATTACCAATATAACCCAACAGATGGCTACTGTTGACAGAAACCGTTTGATGGATGGAGTCCTGTCATCTAAGAGGAAAATAATATCAGAAACACCAGAGTGAAATATTTACTGAATGACTGAAACATCACAACTATCTACTTTTTTTCTGTGGTCCAGGTAGAGATGTAGACTGGTTGAGCACAGAGTCAACAGCTGCATCTGCATGCACCTCCTGCTCCTGAAGATCACCTGAAACAAACAGCAATCTACTTTTAATATACAGTGCATCCAGAAAGTAATCACAACATTTCAGTTATTCCACATTTTATGTTACAGCTTTATTTTAAATTGTATTAAATGTATCTCTCTCCTCAAAATTCTACACACAAATACCCCATTATGAACATGTGGAAAAAACGTTTTTGAGTGTTTTGCAAATTTATTAAAAATAGAAAACCAAGAAGTCACATTTAAGTATTCACATTTGACAGCAATTACAGCCTCAAGTCTTTTTGAATCTGATGCCACCAGCTTAGCTCACATGTCTTTATAATAATAATATTTATTATAACTATAATAATACATTTTATTTGTATAGTGCTTTTCTAAAAATGCAGACACTTTATAAGAATCAAGCAAAGTTACAAAGAGAATGTACCTAAGTACATGAAACAAAATAATAGAAGGGAAAAAAACAAATACATAGCACTGGACATTAAAAAACACATGATAAGCATGACACAGGACATTAATCATGCATTAAAAGCTGTTCTGAAAAGGTGAGTTTTGAGATATGATTTGAATGTGGATAGATCTGTACAGTCACAGATGTGTTTGGGGAGAGAGTTCCCAAGGGTGGGAGCAGCTATGGAGAAGGGCCTGTCACTCCAGGTCTGGTAAGCAGGGTGAGCAGGCGAGCAGCAGAGTTTTGTATGAGCTGGAGTTTATTGAGGACTTTGGATGATAGACCATAAAGAACTCTGTTACAGTCGTCAAGTCTGGAGGTGATGAAGGCATGGATAATTTCAGCAGTCGAGAAAGGAGTTATGGGCAGAGACAAGCATTATTTTTAAGATGAAAGAATGCAGTTCTTGTGATGTGCTTGACGTGATGTTCAAATGAGAGGTTGCTGTCAAAGATGACTCAAAGGTTGCAGATGTGAGTGGAGGGAGACAAAGTGGTGTTGTCAAGGGTGAGACTGAAGTTTGCGGTTTTGATAGGGGATTCGGGACAGATGATGATGAAGTCTGATTTGTCACAGTTGAGTTTGAGGAAGTTTAAGGCATCCATGATTTTATCTCAGTGAGGCAACTGGCCAGGGTGGAGTGAGTTGCAGTCGTGATGGATTTGGTGGAGATGTAGAGCTGAACATCATCGGCATAGCAGTAGAAGAGAAGACCATGGGTGCGGATGATGGAACTGAGGGGTTAGCATGTACAGGATGAAGAGTAGAGGGCCAAGCACTGAACCCTGGGGGACGCCTTGAAATAGAGAAGCAGTGGAGGAGGTGTAGTTGTTGATGCTGATGAATTGTTGGCTGTTTATGAGATATGACTGTAACCAGGAGAGGGTGTTACTGGTGATGAGATGGAGGATTTCAGGCGGGAGAGAAGAATGGTGTAATTGATGGTGTGGAAGGCTGCGGTGAAGTCTAAGAGGAGGAGAATGCTGAGATGACCAGAATCTGAGGAAAGGAGGAGGTCACTGGTGACTTTGAGGAGAGCAGTTTGTGTGCTGTGGCCTGAACGGAAATCAGACTGAAATGGTTCATACAAGTCATTGGAAGTAAGGTGGGTTCTGAGTTGATTGGCGACAGCATGTTCCAGTATTTTAGACAGAAACAGGAGGTTTGAAATGGGCCGGAAGTTGCTCATAGTGTCAGGGTTTAGTCCAGGCTGTTTGAGGATGGGGGTCACAGCAGCCACTTTGAGAGTTTGGGGGACTGAACCAGAACTGAGGGAGGAGTTGATGATGTCAGTGATAAGTAGGGAAATGACAGGGAGACAGTCCTTTACAAGCTTGGACGGTATGGGGTCCAGAGCACAAGCAGAGCTTTGCATGCCTGCAAGAGTTTGGACAACTCCACTGGGATCATGGGAGAGAACTGAGATAGAGGCTGAGTGCTGCAAAGTGGGGAATAATGTGGGGAGGCTCCTTTAGGAGCCTTTTGGCAAATTCCAGACCTGCTGCTATGAGCCTTTTATTAAGGAGAGGCTTCCGTCTGGCTGCTCTACCATACAGGCCTGATTGGTGGATTGCTGCAGAGATGGTTGTCCTTCTGGAACGTTCTCCTCTCTCCACAGAGGAACAATGGAGCTCTGACAGAGTGACCATTGGGTTCTTGGTCACCTACCTGACTAAGGCCCCCCTGATTGCTCAGTTTAGAAGACCGGCCAGCTCCAGGAAGAGTCCTCCTGGTTCCAGACTTCTTTCATCGACCAATGATGGAAGCCACTGAGCTCAATGGGACCTTCAGAGCAGCAGAAATGTTTCTGGATCCTTCCCCAGATTTGTGCCTCAAGACAATCCTGTCTTGGAGGTGTACAGACAATTCCTTTTGATATTGTGCTTGGTGTTTGACCTCTGACCTGCACTGTCAACTGTGGGACCTTATAGAGACAGGTGTGTGTCTTACCAAATCAAGTCCAATCAACTGAATTAACCACAGGTGGATCCATTTAAGCTGTAGAAACATCTCAAGGATGATCAGTGGAAACAGCTCAATTGTGAGCTTCATCAACAAAGTATTAAGCAAAGGCTGTGAATACTTATGTAAATGTAATTTATTTGTGTATTTATTTTTAATTTTTAATAAATTTGCAATTCACTCCAAAACCTTATTCCACATTGCCATATTTGGGTATTTGTGTGTAGAATTTTGAAGAAAGAGATTAATTTATTGGGGCCTGCCGTAGCAATGCATGGAGGCACCTATTACTCTTCACCTCGAAACTGCTTTCTCCGTTAATGCGGCCCGAACCGTAGCTGCACCCCCACAATATATATATCAAAAATTCCAGCTCGTTCTCAAGGTGTGGGCTATTACTCAACTTTTCGTTTCGAGTTACCATGGCGACATAATTAGCGAAAAACTACCCCATACAAAGTCAATGGAGCGAGGTCCTGAAGACATCCTAAAAAAAACACTATATTTGAGGATTTACTGTGTCATCATGGTTTCGCCTACAAATGGCATTCAACACTCAGTTTGTAGATACGACTGTGCTGTGTTCAGAAGTGAAGACGGTATGTTGATACCTCTGACGGTTTTTCCACAACATGCCTCACATTTTGGCAGGCGCCTTTTAAATTTCTTCCGAAATTTTCTAGTTCCATTTTGTAATCAGACTGTAATGTAACAAAATGTGGGAAAAAACGATGTGCTATCAATACTTTCCAGATGCCCTATACATTTTATTAATGTTCCAATAAATACAAGATTTTATATTTCACATTTAGGAAGTGTGAAAAAAGGAACAATGGCAAAACAAAAAGATTACAATCTGTTAACTAACGACGCAAAACACATTTATTACTGTACATCAGCTAAAACAGCCTTTTACTTTGGTCCACCAGGATCCTTCTCCTTTAGGATTTTGCTTGGCGGCATTACTAATTGATGTCATAATGGTGTAACCCTTCACAGAAGAAAACATAGAACAAAATCTTACCTGTAGACACGTAAACATTGGGATTACGAGTCCCGGTCAGCTCCAGGGATTCTGTCTTCATGTTGAACAGGATCTCAGTCGACCTGCAGACAGAAGTGACGGTGAAACTAAAGAGAGAAGTTCTTCATGAGAACCATCTGCCTTGTGGTTTTTCAAATCTTCCTGTTCTGTTTAAGGAGGCTGGAGTCGAGTTTTTAACCACAGCCTGCTTGTCGGAATCCTGCTGCTGCTGTGATCTTTTGCCTTTTAAAAAAGGTTAAAACTCAGTAACCTGCTGCAGAACAAATAAAGGAATAAAACCCACCGTTATGAAATAGTTATGGATGAATAAGTCTGGCAACAAGTTCATTTTAATTTACCCATTTCACATCAATGATACCTGATCATAATTTATGAAACGAGTTTAAAATCAACCAAGTTCACCACAGCACCACATGACAGACATAAAATATCTACAGTAAAATAAAAGAAGTATGAAAATGAGAACAATGTCCCAGCATACAGCTCTCCCTCTCTGTGAGTTATTAAGTTAAAGACATTTGGTGTCAACCAGGACTGAAAGAAAGATGTGCTGCAGCTGTAAGGCCCAACAGGAAGTTCTGGGGGCAGCAGATGGTCCATCAGCTCCTCAGTCAGAACTCCAACCACAGAACCAGGAGAAAGTCAATGAACTCAAGAAGCCAGGAGATGTAAAACAGGTTAAATTTTAGAATATTTTTGATGCATTCAGATACTTTTTTCTTCTAACCTTGAATAGAAATTCTTTTATTGTCCCACAGAGGGGAAATTCCTGTGCACCAGCAGCAAAGTAGGTTCAAACAAAGATAGAATATAAAATATATAAAATCTATAAAAACAGAAGGAAAAAATAAAATACTGTATTCTAAGGACAAAATTTCAACATAAATACTGTGCAGTCATTAAAAATAGCGCACTCCAGTCCAAAGGAATGTGTAACTGGATAGGTTAATTTAAAAAATGTTTAAAATGTGGAACTTACCAAATATTTTAATTGAAATTACTAGAAGCTTACTAGAAAGTAACCAGTAAATTCCAGGTAATTTCTGGACAACTTACTGGATACTTACCAATAAGTTTTGGTAAGCATCCAGTAAGTTCTGGAAAGTACCCAATAACTTCCAGGTAAGTTCTGGAAAGTAGCCAATGAGTTATGCAAAGTTCCATGAAAGTACCCCATCGGCAGTAATACTGCCTCAGTATTCCTTCCCAGAATGGGAAGGAACCCAAATAGTTCCTTAACAATTCCAGGAGCGTACTTAGTATGTCCCAGGAAAGTTCTGGAAAGCAATTGGTTAATTACATTAGTTGTAACGTTTAGGTTCTGAAAAGTACGGTGTGTGTATTGGCACCATAGTTCTTTAGCAGTGTTCACAACTGGAGGAAATGAATCAGAGATCCAGGATGATAGTCATGATTAATTTGATTCATGAATTATTTTGCAACAGCAGTTTAACTTTGATTCTGCTTTCAGACTTTGAACATTTTTCCTTCATGTCAGACGTTCAGTTCGCTGCCTCCTTCTCTTAGTTTCTGTGAATTTAGGTTTCTAGTTGGGATTCTTTTCCTCATTTCAGTTCCCCTTCTCTGCTTCTTTTCTTGCTGTCGGTTCACCATGGGGTTTTGTTTTGCTAAAGATCAGCTGTTCCTCATCTAACCCATGATGTAGGCAGGAACCCCAGCAACCAGATTATTGCAGTTGTAACTGTTTCTTTCCTGTTTTCAGTTTGTTCCAATTCAATCTTGCTTATTAAGCGTCTTCTTATTTAGTTTTTGTAGAAATAGAAATTCACAGTCGTTTTCCTCCCTTCTTCAGTATGAGTTACTACTGAAGCTGGTTTTAACTTGCGAGGTCAATGATGACAAAAAAGCAGCACCTATCAAGTCCATCAATTTATTGTCATATGGCTGTGGGCCAAATAACATCAAGCAAAGGTATCTCTGAGATAACCAATAATAAAGCTGTACATATAAACTGAAAAAAACAACATAAGAACAGAGTAACGATATAAAATAATGATCAAAAGATAAAACAGTTTCATTCAAAATGCAATAGAAACATGACAGGGAGTAGTATTGATGATTCAAATCATATACACCAAATTAAACAAACATTTTGTTTCCACATTTCTAAGCAAGATATCTTCTCGAAATTGTGAATGTGTCATCAATACACGAGGCAAACATTCCTCTGACTTCTGTGTGATGCTAGTGCTGAGTCAGCGCAAAAGTGCAAAGAGGTGTGAAGAAGAGCCCGGGATGGACAGCCATGCTGGGCTGACCAACCGTCACGCAGAACCAGGAAGCTGCACCCAACCAAGTCAGCAGAAAAGTTTGATCCACTTGTTTAAAATTTGGTCCTGATTATTTTATTCACTGGGATTTTCTTTCATCTTTCAGCAAGATAGTTTTTCACATTGGGTACAAAATAGTTGAGAAGTTCTTCTGAGAGGACTATATGGTTAGCAAGATTTTCTACACAATGTCTTTACAAACTAAAATGGAAGCCAAAAGTCAAATTTGCAGTCTTTTCAACTAAATGTTGCTCAAACCAAACCAAAATGTCGCCCATGTTCCAAGCCTCACCTGCTCCTCTGGGCTCTCTATGATAACCAAATCTGCACTGTGTTGTCTGCAGTCGTCTCGAGCTTCTTGCCAGGTTTTCTGATCCGAATAGTTCTGGCTGCTAATCATATAGCAGCTGGACTGGAAGTGGAGCCAACCCTGCAGGCAAGGTTCAATTTGCCCTCCTGAAAATTAAATAATTAACCAATTAACCAGATTTGTTGTTACAGAATAGAATAATGTACTGGATGAAGATGAAGACATGTTACTGTACTTTTTCTGCCAAAATAATGGTATCCATGTGGCTAGACATCTGTATTCCGATATACAGAACTCAGGTTCTGATTTTCTGTCCACAGCTGCTGAATTTCAGTGCTAAGATTGTGATTTTCTGTCCTCAGCTGCTGAATTTCAGCATCTAGGTTGTGATTTTCTTTCTTTAACTGCTGGATTTCAGAATTCAGCTGCTGGATTTGGGGTCTGAGCTGCTGGTCTTCTGCAGTCAGCTGCTGGAAATGTTCTACAAGTTGTTGATATTCAGCACTTAGCTTCTGGTTGTTGTCCCACAAGACCTGATTTTCAACTTCTGAATATTTCAGCGCATCAGAGGTGACAGAGGTATCTGGAATATGAAAAACAGACAAAATGTTATGAAACATTCATAGCATCCAAAACAACAACATGGAGATATTTATAGGTTTACTTCTGTTTAACAGTAATGTTCAGTATTTCTTTACATCGAGCTAAAGGAAGTGAAATCTGATAACTGTTACACTCACTAACCAGGCTGACCACAGTTAGCATTACAAGCTAATAACCATAGGTGAGCACACGTCTGCTAATGCACTAACAGCGGAGCTAACTTATTTAGCATTTAGCGATTTTGCTAACTTTGAAGTACACATAGCTTCCTCTGAATTTTTCCGGATAAATTCTAAACCGTTAATTTACTTGGCAGTTTTAAAACTTTCAGTTGAATAAAGTTCAAAATCTGTGTTAAAGTTTTGGTTATCGGCTGTTGGGAATTCTTCAAGTTGGACGTTTTTATTCATGCTCTTATTTTAAAGTGGGTTAAGACTCTTTCCTCACATTCTCTCTTTTTTTTCACCCCAAACCTTTATTTAACACACAAAAAATACAGGAACAAAATAAAACAGACTGTAAAAAACAAGATATAAACATAAATACAATATCTAAGGGCATTGAAGAACATGTAAATTATATCAAAATTAAACTTGCGGTTGAGGGTTGTTGTCTTTCAGTGGCAGATATGATTTGAATGGCTTTAGTTTTAAAGTTTTTAAGGACTCTATTTAGAGTTTTTCATATCCATCCAGAATATCCCTATATGACAACAAGCTCAAAACAGATACTCCTCACGTTGTCCACCTGTGAGGGGCAGCAAGTGGCTGGAATGAATGAAACTTAGCGCTTTAACGTTAGCTTCCACTAAATATTGTGCTGGTGTCTCATGTTAGCAGGGCTAATGGTTATGATTAGTGCTTTAGGGTTGACACAACCAACTTTTTAGTTAGCGGTGCCCACCACTGCTAACAACAATACATTTCTATGCACTATGAATATTAATTTACAGAGGTAGTAACTGATTTAATCAGAATCAACTGTTAGAATAGCAAATGAACAGCTGAGCAAACGTTTACTGCAGCCATTGTGTCGTCTGAGCCATGCAGCCATTTTGGATCTTTAAGCAGGATTTAACAGAAAGCCTAAAACTTTCCAGGTCAGAGTTTCAACTACATGGGTGGTCTCCTAATTTCTGGTTGTTTTTTTCCCAACAAAGTCAGTAAGTGTTTCTATCCATGCTAGTATCTGCACAACTTTACCAGTTGTTTTTATCAGCACTTTTTAATGCTCAGAGACATGCACATCTTGTACATCTTTAACCAACCAACTCAGTTTCACATTCCTCTAGACTGGAGTATTTTTTTTATAACTACACAGTATCTATGCTGAAATTTTGCCCTTAATCTACAGTGTTTTTAATCTTCATTCTGTTCTTTTTTTAAGATATATATCTGGTATATATCTGGTGACTGTTGTACACCTCGTCTGACTGTACCAGACTGTGGCGTCTGTAACGTGACGCTTCATCACTGTTGCCGCACTGCTTACTGGTTTCCACTCAGTGTCTGTTGATGCAAACAGTCAAATAACTGGACCCACTGAATGTTATGTTATAAACATGGTGGAATTTAGCTTTTTTGTTTTGTTTTGTTTTTAATTGATGTTAGAGTTAAAAAGAAGTAGATACTATCCCTGCTGTTTAATTTAGAAGCACAGCATTAAAAAGAGTACTACTAAAAGTACTCAGTGTGAAGCACTGAATGGATAACTTTCTTTTAACTGGAGTGAACTGGATAACTGGTGTTGTACTCACAGTGGATGCGCAGGGCCATGATTGTTATCAGTATCACCCAACAGGCTGCTACTGGTGACACAGACCGAATGATGGGTGGAATCTTCCTCTCTAATTGAAAAAGACATTTCATTTCATTTAAAAAGTTAAAAATTGTTTAAACCCAAAATATTTTTTACAGATATTCCTCATATACATATATTTTTAAATTTTTAAAAATATTTTCTTCAAAACTAAATTTAACTAAGTAAAAAAGATTATTATTATGGACCTAAGATTAAAGAAAATGTCAACAAACTGGGAAAATTGTTATTAATAGAATAGTTTCATAATCATTGCCTGTTTCGTTTAACTCAGGCGGAGATCCAAACATTGTTGCTGCATTCACGTATTCATCTTCCTGTTCATCCTTTATTTCATCTGAAATGAAATGATTACAAAAAATGGATTCATTAATAAAAACATGGATTTTTATCAAAAGATACCATGAAGGTTGTCTCTACGTTAAAATGCTACCAAACATCTAAATCAAAACGAATATGAATCTTTTCCAGGTTTCATGCTGCTGGAAGGTCAGGATGACAGAATGGACCATAGTCCTACCTGCAGACGTGTAAACACCGGCCAGCTCCATGGATCTGCTCCTCATGTTGCACACAGATTCAGGTCCAAGTGTAAACAGAAGTGAGGGTAAGAAAGTACAGACAGAACTTGTGACTGTCACCAAGAACCACTAAAGGAAACGACATGAAAACCTCTGAAGACGCTGAGTGCAGCTTCCTTCTTCATGAAATGTAAACAAAAATGGAGCGGCGTCAGGTTTTAGCGATTGGAGGATTTCTCTTTTGTCTCTAGCTAAAGACCACGAGCCATTTCTCCCGCTAGTGCTGGACATAATTGTATTGGTTGTATTTACCCAGAATGCCCTGCACTGTAGTCCACTTCCTGCTTTTGGAGCGGGCCCCGGTCTGCTTGGCGTTCACATCTGCATTCGAACCGCACCAGAGTTCACTTCAACTGAACCAAAACTGAGGTTCGGAGGCAGACCAGAGTTCGCTTGTTTTGGTCCGCATCAGAGTTCGATTCACCCGTCCTCAAGCGAACCGGACTTTCTCGACAAACAGACTTGAGGTGGATTAAAGCTGTAGTGTAAATCACCCATTCATGCAGGTCAGGTGTGTGGACGCAGGGAAACACCTGAAACAAGCAGGACAGTTGGTCCTGAGGACCAGAGCTTAGGACCTCTGAACTGAACCATCAGCCAGATCCATGCTGATGACTCTCAGAATCATGAACATGCCTCAAGCCTCATATGAACCCTTGGTGTTTTCAGTGTTGAGAATCATTTCAGTCATATTCTTGCTTTTACAGAAGCTTGAAGAGGAAACTCCTGGTATGTACATGAAAGGTGAAAGTCAATGAAACCAGTTAAATCTAGTTGGAAGACGTTTCTTTACTTCAGTTGTAGTCTGTGTGGAAGTTGTTCGTGTGACACAGGACTGGTTTTATTTGTTCCACTTCAGGAGTGCTTCAACGAACCAGAGTCCCTGAGCTGTCAGTCAGAGTCTCACCCCACCCACAGAGAGGTCCAATCGGGCTGAATAAGTGAAAACACCTGTGTGCACGGACCATGTGAGCGCTCCAACCCAGATTCATGTAGAGACAGCTTAACACCTTCACATGTACTGCAAAATAACTAACGCATGAGGACAAAGCAACAGGAGCTGGCGCAGGTCGGGTTTTAAGGTGCCGCCGGCCGGCTGGGTGTGGTGCCTCAACAGAGTTCATGAATTAACTGAACTCTTGAACTGTACTCTGGAATGTGGCAGGCAGAAAGTCAGCCAGACAAACGAAACAGGAACATTCATGCACACCTCGCTGTCTCAACCCTCTTCTCACTGACATCTGCTCTGGCTGCTATTTTAAAGCTCCTCCGTGTCAGAGTGTCATGTATGTGAAAGTTAGACTGAAGGCTGAAGCCTTTCAGATCAGAGACGGCATAAAAAGGTCAAAGTTTAAACATTTTCACACTAAAATATTGTCACAACTGCAGGATCCCAAACAAGTGCACTTCCAGGTTGTGTGGAAATTACAGACAGCAATTTTCTATCAGAGGGTCGTTACATTTTTAAAGTGGCAGAGATAACAAGCTGAAGTCCTGCAGTCCAGATGTTGGATTTTTCTTTTTTTTTCTTTTTTTTTTTTTTACCAGAAATAAAAGTAAACCTTTAATATGATTTGATAGAGTTTCTCTAAATCTCTCGGATGGATGGATGATACACTATGCTATGCTAACTGCGCGGATAGAGACTCTATGGAACATTCCAGAGAGCCATAAAAACATTCCAGGAAGAGTTGGGACTCACCTTCCCTTCTTCACACCGTCTGACATCTTCACATCACATTTCTGTCATCACTTCTTCTCCCTCCTCCCACCTGGAAGCTTCTGCAGATCCATCTTCCAGGTTAAAACAATTTCTACTCATGAAATATCCCCTAGCCTGACAACATAGCCTGCATGCAGTCATTTCTAATCCTCTGCTGTTGCTTGGATTTCAGCAGAATGTGGCTGAACCTTTCTTTTAACGGTTCCTAAAGCTTGTTGTGGCTGTAGAAACGGGCGTGCGTTGATAACAATAGCAACAAACGGGTACTACATGCTGAGGGAGGTTTCCTGTGAAGTTCCTTAGGAAGCCGTTAGCATACCCGTTTAGCCCAGAGCAGCAGCGTTTCCTCATTCCTCAGGCACCTGCAGGTAGGTGTCAGGGCTAAATTACAAAGCGCTCGGTTCAGTTTGTGTGGAGAAACGCATCCAGGCCAGCTGAAAGCAGGAAGACATTCGCTCCATGGATCACTGCAGGGAAACTCTCCAGGACGCTGCAGGGAGGTCGAAGGTCACGGTCGGTTCTGGTCAAGGCTTTGAACTTGAAGTCTGTCCACCTGAACCCCGAGATGAACTCCAAGGATGGTTTCCCTGAATCTGACCCTGTTTCTTCCTGTCCTGAAGAATCCTCCTCCAGGCTGACGGCTGGAATGTTGAGATAACAGATGTTGTCTGACAAAGCCAATAATTATGTGCTGTACGGCTGTATGCCCATACCCGCTCTTCCTCCTCCTCCTCTACCTCCTCAGGCTGGTTTACCATCTCTGATTCCTCATCCTTGCAGAGAAACATTCCTAAAATCCCAGCTTCTCCAGAACAAACATTTAACATTCTTCATAAAAAAAAATCATCTTCATGAAATGGAGGCAGAACAGGTCGATTCACAACTACTTCTTGGTCTTAAAGCAAGGACTCTGTCCACGTTGCCATCAAGGAGTGCGGCTCAGTCCCAGTGAGTTGGACTCCTCCAGGGCTGAACCTTGTGGTGGACATTAGGGTGTAGTCTTGGAGAGGCAAAGTGTGAAGACCTCAGGGTCTCATCTTTGCCTTTTGCTGATGATGTGGTTCTGTTGGTACCTTTGAGCCATGACCTTTAAAGGGCCGGTATCATGTAAAATCGACTTTTTTGAGCTTTCCATCATGTTCTAATGTTGTTCCCTCGTCAAAAACATACCTGGAGTGTTGCTTTGATTCTTTCATGCATGTTTGAGAAATCCTTTCATCTCCATGGCAACCACCCAGCTGTGCAAAACGCCTAGATGGATACAGCTCCACCTTCGAGGTGCAGCTCCTCCTCAGAGCTGCAGTTTCTAAGCTTCCGAGCTTCCCCACTCAGCTCCTTCAGACGAGCCAGCAGCAATTAGCAAATACTTGCTGCAACTGTGCATCTGCTGAGCTCATTATACGAGCTACTTCTCACTGAACAGTCAACAGTGAACAGTCGACACGCAGTCATGTGGTTTCAGGACGTTCATGTTTACACACACCTTTCATACAACGGTGCAGACCACCTGGGAACCCCAGCCCCAGTCGAACCGAGTCTACCTGTGTTTTTTATTGCCTTTTTAGCATTTAAGTTGCATTGAATATCTTACTGTGGGTCTGTATGGAGAACTTTAGCTTTAGCTGTATGTCTTGCATTTACAGCAGGGCTTTCTTCGTTTCTCCCTCCACTCCTCGTCATGAGGACTACCTACGGGATGAAAACACTTGTTCTGAAGCTTAATTCCAAGTTTAATTTAAGCTGAAGGATAAAAACATTTCTTATTTCTCCAGGATGAGCTATTTTTATTTGCCGGTAAAGTCGAGGCGGGGGACGTTTATGGCGGAACGAGGCTGGACGGACTCCTGGTGGTACTCCACAGCTGCCAGAGTTTATTTCAGTCCACTTAAAGTCTCACAATAGAAGCTGGCAACTTCCTGAAAGTGACTCAGCACATAAATGTCAATGTGAACTTCCAAAGAACCACCAAGATTGCAGCGTTGTGGCTTCTCCTGGGAAGGCAGTGGCGATTAAAATAAGCTGAAGGAAAACACACAATGGAGGTAAAATATCTGCACTGGCCCCGGGGAGCTGATGTTGGCCCCGGATCGCTCTATCCCAGGCACCATCTGACCCTGTTTTCCCCCTCATTTGGAAAATGGGTGTCGCTTATCGTGCCCAAGAACTGCCTTTGAACCGGAACACACACAAATAAGAGGAGCGCATGGGCGAGGAGGCAGACGGAGGCTCAGCGAATCCTGGGAGGACTTTTATAGCTCTGAGTGGAAGGAAAATATAGATCCCACTGCTGTCACCAGGTTTGATCTCAGCCTGTCAAGGAATCTGCAGAAGAGAGGCCCAGCTTCATCACTCCTCTCCACCAGTGACCTCAGGTTGATTCCAGTATCTGTGCAACCTCTGGTCCCTCAGTGAGGAGCTGCTGGGACCAGTAACGACTGCCCTGCCTCATTCTCTCCCATTTCGCAGCCTGCATCAGTTTAATTTACATTCCAGGTCATACATGTAGGCTGAGGCCTCTGTGATTTATCAGAGAGAAACTGATCTGAAGCATGCTGCATCTGGATGTTAAACATTTCACCTGAAATTGGTGTGCTTTTAGACTTTTGGATTCCCTCCCGCTCATGTTTTATAGACGTCCTTCTGAGCTTTTCTGCTGATGATGACTGAAGAGCAACAGACCACAGGAGCTGCTGGTCATCTCCGACACAGCCATTATTCAGCCTGTTCTGTGTTCGTCCGTGACAGGAACAGACTGCAGAGAGGATCATCAGGGCTGACCTTCCCTCCATCCAGGTCAGGGGTCAAAAAACGGGCAGCTAACATCTCTGCAGACCCCACACATCCTGGACGCAGACGGTTCAGACTTTTCCCTTCAGCTTGGCAGTGCAGAGCGCTAACTGCAAAAACCCACCGCCACAGAGACGGTTTCTCCACTCAGGCTGTCTCTCTGTTGAACACAAGACAGTCAGAGTCCCAGATCCATGCCATGTCTGTCTCTTTTTTAAAAACACTTTATATGATCCATATTTGCAAAAAAAAACTTGTTTCTCTCTCTCATATCACATAGTTGGATGTGAAATGCCTCATTGAGTGCAAAGTGGAACTGAAGTCAAATTCCTTGTCTGCGTGCAAAAACAAAGCTGATTCTGATTCATAAAGCTCTTTTCCAGTCACTCTGACCACTCAAAGCGCTTCACACTACAGCCACAGTCACAAATGCTCCCACAGTCATACACCAATACACAGATCGGTAGACAAATTAAAGCTAAGTGTCTTGCCCAGGGGCACATCAGCGTGTAACAACAGGAAGCTGGAATCAAACCCACAACTTTCCGACACCAAGAAGACTAAGCACTGAGCCACAGTCACCAAGGCTCCCCTTCTGTACTTGGAAGTCAGGATTTCCAGGTTTAAAGGTTGTAAAGAAATGAGGAAACACCTCAGAAAGTCACATGTTTACTCAGCAACCCTGATCTTAAAATCCAATATGGCTGCCACATCTTAAAACATAGCGATGGCTGTGGTAATAACCTGGTGAGCTTCTCTTCGGATGGTGTTCCTTTCAATAAATCCGTCTCACAGTGGGGTAGAACCTTTGATTTTTGTGTTGCAGCGACTGTGTTGCTAAAAACAGTTGGTTTGAGCATTGATCACCATTATTTGCAAATCTCACAAATTTTCTGGGTTGAATGTTGTTATGCTTCACATGTTCCATGTTGGAAAAATCGTCCATCAAGACAGAAACTCCAAGGTTTCTCAAATGTTGCTACCATGTGTAAACCTTGGTGATAGCTGCAGTAATTAAACCAGATACACTGCTAAATATCCTCCATGCTGCAGTTTGAATGCATAACATTTTATACAATACACTGTCACTGGTTAGAGCTGTGGTGACATCACTGTATAAACCAGTCCATGCAGCTGATATCGCTGCTTATGTCGCTTCTCCAAAGAATTTCATTACAACAATAACGTCTCCCATTTGTAGGGGGTGTTCTGGCAGGCCAGGTCCCCCCGGTAAAAGGCTTGGGTTTGGTAACGATATGTGGCTCTGCCTGGCTCCAGCCATGTCGGGGGAGCTCCTCAGAGCAGCGCGCTGAGGGCGTCTCCAGCTGGGGGCGCAGCTGCGAGCTGCTCCCCAGGAGTGAACCTCAGCCGCTCTGCTCCGGCTCGCTCTTCCTTCGGGAGGAAATGGAAGCTTCCAGCCTTTCTGAGCCTCGGACAGAACGGCTGCTCTTCTCAGGCGGAGCAGCCAGACATGCTAGCGCGACTTAGCCCTGAAGTTAGCCGGTGTAGCTGGGGGAGGAGGGAAGCTTGATGCTGTGCTCTGATTGGACAATATGAATTACGTAGAAAGATGAGCTGCTCTCTGATTCGTCCGTTTTTTGAGCAAAGAAACAAAGATGGCCGCCTCTGAGCAGAGCTCTGATACCAACTCTTGACGTTCACACGGCCTCATCAGAGCCCAGCGGCTCAGATTAACACCCCCCAAACCACAGAAACATGAGATCTGTTGTCATGAGCCCTTTAAAATAAGAGTAAGTAAGTTAAGAGTAGTGAGCCTGTTCATTGACTAGAACAATCAGCAAACCCCTCTGGTTTCCCCACCTGGGTGTGTCGTCATCCCCAGGTCTACTTTCTTGTGTCTGAGGCAGATGAATTTCAGCCTTCAGCTACTTCCGTTGAGAGTGATTTGTGGTTTCCTGTTCAGAGACACCTTCCCATGTTGAAGAGTTAATTGAACCAATTTTTGCAAATGGTGAGCTCCGTAATCTTCCACCAGAGCTACATGTGGGGCTCAAGCAGCCTTGTGCATGTTTCAAGGAGTGAAATAATGACATCAGCTGTAAAAACCAAGGTGGTGATGGCTGAAATGTTAAACTCAAAGAGATTACCAATATGTCTCATGGAAACCTGTCATTTACAGGCTTGATTGCTAATACTTCAGGACTAGATAAGGACTCCAGTCAGCTTGCATCCCCTCTCTGGTTCCCATGCACCCACCCTCAGATGACCAGTCGCTGACCTGAGCAGCAAGTGACACTGCGGTGAACTCCGGGTAAAAAACAACGCCAAGTTCACAGCGGCTGAGTGTTCATCAGATAAAGACCTTGGCAGAGCTACGGGGTCCCGCAGAGGACATAAATAGGCCAGACTGTGTGTGTCCCATTAATTTTCTGCCACATAACTTCACCCTATTCTCTGCCGGTCAATTAGGGCGGTCAGGTGGAGGCTGGAAACGCTCCCCGTGATCTTAACAAGATCCTCAGCCTTGAACTCAGTAGAGACACCACCACCCCATAGTGACCTTACTGTCAGGTAATTACAACAGCATTTGGTATATTTTGTAAAAAGATTAGGAAAATAAATAGATTGCAAAATAATAGGTGTCAACAGACATAGTCGACCATGAAAAAATGATACTTTACTCAGTTTTATCTGCAGTCCTTAACATCTGTGTTAAAGTAAATAATTTCACAAGCGTCATGCTGTGCAACTTTTCCCTGTTTACTCTGTGGTTATAATGTTTTGGCTGATCACTAAACATTTGGACTTTTGCCTTACTTTGGTGTCCACATCTTTGTTTTCTTACAGGAACTCCCTAGCAGAGATTTTCAAAAGTAATTTCTTTCAAGTCTAAGAAGTCTTTGAGGGGCAAGTAAAGTCACGTCTTAAATGTTTGAGTAAATTGTAAAGATTTTCAAATTTAAGGTATGAATTACAATATAATTAATGAGACGAAGTGTGGTAGGTAGAGAAATGAGGACTGCGTACAACAGGAAGTCTGTTTTGATGTTCCGAGCAGAAAGTGCTCTTGTAATGTTGCAGCTATCTTAGCATTGAGACAATGTCAGAAGTTAGTTACATTTACTTTGTTCCCTAAATGAGCCAAAGTCATTTAATATGGCGTTCATTTGGAGAGACATTCATGTGGTCATTTTTGTGAAGCGACAGCTAACATGAAGTGATTGTTATGATTTGTGTGCAGTTAACATCCCATAATAATCCACCGTCACTGGGTAATAATCAAGGTCATCCTTTCACAGTAAAACATGCTCAGAAGCTGCAGTCTGTAGCTCACGGACCAGCTTCCTTTCACTCCCCATTACATCAGATGAAAACTGTTACTAAGACTTGAGTCTCAGACCACAAGTCCAAGTCAAGTTTCAAGCCTTTAAGCAACAAGTCTAAGTCGAGTCTGAAATCTTTTACTTTTGCCACTTAAGTGTGACTTGAGTCGGATTCTCAAACTCGAGTCACCATCTTTGTTCCCTAGTTTGTGTTATCCTGAATAGTGCATTCAGACTGAATGCGATTTGAGCGCATCTGGTGCTGCGCATTTCCAGATTTCGTGCATTTGACCCGGGTCCAAAGCTGCAGACACTAGAGTTGGAAAATCTGAACAGCAGACGTGGAGCATCAACCAATCCTACAAACTCCGCTATGTGATGTCGTGGTGCATTTTCTGATGGGACGGAAGGACCAAGAGCCCAGGAAGTCGCATCACACAAAGATGATGACAATGGAGCATGAACTCATGGTCACTGTTTGTGGTTGTCCTGTTATCTACGACCAATTGAGCAGGTTGTCAAACTGGGCTCAGGTGAGACGAAAATACCACTGAAAGTGACCCTCGTGAGACACGGCACAGAGGCGCCCGACGATGACGTTCTCTTGCTTTCAGTAAATAAAGCCAAGTCAATCTCTCAATTTCATCCACAACTGTACAAAGAGACCAGCAGAGGAAAACAACCAAAAATCAAGAAGCTCCTCTCAACACACGTCTTACCACACTTTGCTCAAACACGTGTCTTGAGCAATTTTGACACTCGATATGAAGTGTCTGACTTCAAAGTACACAAGCGTCCAACTTGAGGCATTGGACACCTTTCTGACGCATGAAACCTGTTCAGTCTGAATGCAACCATAACTAAGAAATGCTTAATCACAAAACATTTTTTATCAATATGAGTAGGCTAGCCAGCGAGCTTTAAGAAACTATTTTGTAATTACATTTGAATATTTTTACAAAAATACCACAAAAACATAAATTTACTTATTCTTTCAGAGACTCCCAGTAGTCGCCTCTTTCCTAGCCTGGCCATTGCCTTCCTATTCCGTTCAATTCTCATCTCCCTTCAGTGCTTTTTGTTTTTTTTTGGTTGAATTTCAACTGGGCCAATCAGCGAACAGAGGGATGAGTTCTGTCGTCAATTTTCTGTGCTGTTTGAGAATTATAGTCTGCCTACAAAGGGTTGTAGTTTCAGAAGTGGCAGCGGAGGACATGAATGAAGCCATTCAGTCTGTGTTGGCGATGCTTCCAAATATTAAGTAATTGAAGTCGGAACAAGAAGAATGTTTAAGACATTTTATTGCTGGCAAAGATGTGGCCCTTCTCATCAACAGCCTTCTCTTTCAGCTCAGCACTTTTCTATTTGCAGTTGGGGATGGGTGTTTACAGCTCACACAATTTCCGGTAAGCTACTTAGTGTAGCTTCTTTCATGATCAAACTCGTTCATTATATATGTCACAGCCAAAGGTTAAACTCAGATCCTATTGTTTAAAACTTCAACAAAATCCACACCTCCAGGAAGCAATCGTTTCTCGACAGCCGAGGGTTCAGAGCCTCTGGATGAAGTAAAGCGCAGAACAAGGGGCTGGTTTTTATCAGACTACCTCTTTCCTGACGGTCTTTGGATTATCTGGTGTGAAAATGTCAGCTTTATCTAGCAATGCTGCTGCTGTAACCAGTTAGCTTCAAGTACTTTTTCATTTTCTCCAGATATATTTGACAAAACACTATAAAAACAGTACACTCTTCATTTGAGGACTCCCTGGTCTCCTATTTCCTCAACACGTTTAATATTTTTACCCAGAAAATGGTTGTGTAGTTTTCTTTCAGAGCTAGCATGCTAACCAACCCGATTTATAGAACAACTTTTTACTAAAATAGAAAAGGTTTTTACATAAAATCACTTTACTATTCAGTCATTCATGAATTCTCAAATCACCTAGTTTCAAAATATCTTTGAAATGATTTTGTTAAAACTGGATTTTTTTTTTTGTTGTTTTTAACTAAAGTTTGTTAGTTAGTTAGTTATATGCTAACTAGCCAGCTTCACATAAGGCCAAAACATCACATATTTTAAGCAAAGATAGTAAGCAAAGGATGCTAACTGCCAAGTCGTGTTGGCTAATATTTGGTCAGAAAATGTTCATATATGAAAGGTTTTTTGTTTATTTTGTTAAAGTTCAAAGAAACTATATGCCGTTTGGTTCAGGACTCTATCATCACCTGTTTGCTCAAAGTCTTTATTCAGAGAAGAGCTATGATGTCTTTGAATTAAACAAAAATAATAATAATAGTTCTTCATATTTAAATATAAATTCATATTCAACCTATAAAGCCTGACGGCCAACAATTTAATCAATATTTCTGATAAAGTATTAAAACCTTGTCAGTGTGGCATGTTTGAGGCTGATGGGCTGATTTTTGATTTTCTACCATTTCTGGATGTCCAGTGAAGCTGCTGAGCCTTAACCTAACCAGCCAGTCCAGTTCTGTGTCCCATCTTGACAAACCCAAGTAAAAATAGCTTCTAATTACATCTGGATCACAGTGTCTTTGGAGAAGTTTTGAATTGACACACAATGTAGTCACTCCCAATTTAAGCTGTAAAGCTGTCTCTAACATTTTACTGTTTGTAATGGAGTCTGAATATCATGTATAGGAAGTTCTTCTATTGTGATTCAAATTATTCTTCAATATATATTTCTGTGGAAGCCCTTCATATCAATTTTTAGATATCATGAGCAAATCCAAGCTTTGTCCAAAGGTTTTGGCAGCCGGTTTACAGTAAATACAAAACAAGTTTAACCACATCATCATATTTTTAAGATGTGCTTCTTTACATTGTGTGGAAAGTTTCTGCAAGGAGTTAGAAGCACTTTGTGTGGAGGTTTCCTTCTGTCTGCTACTGCATTGTTTCTTTTTCACAAAGATTCCCAAAGTCTTGATTATCTTCCATACAGTAGTTTCTGCTCTTGTTGATTCTAGTAAACTGATCTCATGTTGTGGGTTTATGTCAGTTTAAGCCTATGAAAAAACAGGTTTCTTCTCAATAAGAGTTTACAGTAACTTCAATAACTTGGCACCTTAAGACCATAATTACTGTATAATTGCAGCTTAATTAGTTTTGTGGAAGAGCTAATATCCAACATCTAACAGATCCGAACTACTGTCTCACTACTACAGAAACTGGAACACCACCTGGGTGTGAGTAAAATCAGCCCCTGGGGTGATAGGGAAGGGAGTTTCCAGAAGTTTTCAACTACCTGACAGGTACTTCCGAGATGGCAACAGTCAGTGTTATGAAACCAGTTTAACTCCATCAAATTAGTACAGCTTGCTGTTGGGAACTCCTTGTTCCAGTGTGAATATTTAGAAACACCTGCACAGGAGAAGGGCTTGGAAGTTCAGCAGGTTTAGTTAATGTGTGCTTCCACTAACGAGTTTTAGACAAGAAAGTGAATGCTGTTTTAGTATCTGAGGCACTGAATATGATGTTTTTTACATTGAAAAAAGACCATTAAGAGACATTACTTGGTATTAGTTAAATGTTTCAGTTCTGTGCATTTTAGATAGTTTTACTACTGAAAGTTTGTAGATGTTCACCTTGTTCCTCGACTTCTCTAATTGCATAAAGCTACAAAAATAAAACTGAAGTTTTAGAAATGTTTTGTGCAGAAATTAGAAAGATTTGTCATGTTCTGAAAAACTTACCTGGTTTCTGAATGTCCAGCTTCTTTTCCAAAGATTTATTTTAGAAAATCTTCTTAAAGCACTCTTTGAAAGTGAGTGTAGAAAACTACTTGCCTTTTAAATGTTTGACAGAATGACCATTGGACTTCCATTTTTTGTTTAAAGACAAAGTTTCAATGACTGATAAGCTTAAAATCCCCAATGCATGACCAGAACTGAACAAGTCTTCAACTGAGAAGAAAAACACCTTCAAGAAACCAGAAAGGAAGTTCAGATGCTATGCATCAAAGAAGTTCAGCTCGCGATACATATGTTGGATCCCACTGTAAGCCGCAGATTTGTTTTCATTCTGTGGATCTGGGGGGGGCAGTTATGACCACCATCACCAAAAACACAGTTGAAAAACATGTTAGGTGGGTCTAAACATGAGGATTTTGTGCAGCATCAAGTAGTGTCACAGTATGTTGCTTTATGTGTTATTCTCCTCTGAATAGTGCACATTTACTGGGATCAAAGGTGTGGAATTCAGTGTTCGGCTGCTTCTTGTCACGACACGTTTACTTTGCTGTGGCGCCACCTTCTCATTGTTTTTCCATATTAAAGGATCAACTTGGAATAACATTTCCCTTGCGTGCCCCCAAGTGGTTAGATATTTACAAACAGAATTAATCAGAAAATAAGTCATGCCATCACTTCCAGTTTCAGGCATCTAGAATGCTGAGGTGAGGGAAGCATCTGCATAGCATAGCAGGTGATTAGGTGGTGTTTTTGTTGGGTTCTTGCTGGGATGATTCAGTTCCAGCTGTGTCCATTCTGTTGCAATTGCAAACATTTCCAGTGTGCCTGGGGAACAAATTGTGAATGCTATGTGTTAAATGCGCAGCAGGGTGATGCTAGAGTTTTATTTTCCCACACCACTGAAATTAAGAGCTGGTACTTAATAGTGTGACGTCTGTGATGTTATGATATCGTGAAATCTTGCAGACCCCTACTGTAAAAAACACATATCCAGACCCATGCTGAGTTTGGTAATAAACAGCCCAGCTAAGTTTTGGGAGGAAATGCTGTGGTCTGACCAACCGCTTTGACGTCTTTCAGTCTGGTTTCCGTGCTCACCACAGCACTGAGACTGCCCTCATCAAAGTGTTCGATGACATCCGCATAAATACAGGCTGTGGAAGAACCACAGTGTTGGTTCTGTTAGACCTCAGCGCAGCATGTGACAGTGTTGACCAGGATATATTATTGAAGAAACTGGAGAGCTGGGTCAGACTCTGGTACGGTACTTAATTGGTTCAAATTCTACCTAAAGAACAGGGATTTCTTTGTGTCATTAGGCAACTTCTCATCTGACTGGACAGAAGTCACATGTGAAGTACCCCAAGGTTCAATCCTGGGACCCCTTCTATTCAATATCTACATGCTCCCACGAGCTCAGATTATAACAAGTAATAAGATTAGTTACCACAGCTATGCAGATGATACACAGATCTATTTCACGATGTTACCAGGTGACTCCGAACCCATCCAATCACTGAACAGATGCTTAAAACAAATCAATTATGGCCATAACTTTCTCCAGTAGAACAGAAACAAAACTGAAGTTATTATCTTTGGACCCAAAGAGGAACGATCTAGAGTCAGCGCGCAGCTTTAGTTATTACAGCTAGAAACCAGCAATCAGGCCTGAAATCTGGGTGCAGTGATGGACTCGGACTTGAACCTTCAGAGACACATAAAGACAGTTACAAAGTCAGCCTTCTATCACCTGAAAAACATTTCCAGGATTAAAGGACTAATGTCTTTTAGGACCAAAATACATTAAAGACCTTCCAGACCACTCAGGTCTTCTGGTTCTTGCCTATTCTGCATCCCCAGAACCAGAACTAAATATAGAGAAGCCGCTTTCAGTTTTTATGCTCCTCTAATCTGGAACAAACTTCCAGAAAACTCCAAAGCAGCTGAAACACTTGAGTTCCGTTAAATCAAGGCTAAACCCCCACCTGTTTTGAGCTGTCTTTGATTAGTAGTAAGTAGAACATTGATCAAAATTTTTAATGTATACTTGCTTGGTGTTTTTATGATGTGAAGCACTTTGAACTGCCTTGCTGCTGAAATGTGCTATACAAATAAACTTGACTTGATGAGACCAAAGTTAAGTTCTTTGTCATCAACTGTGTCTGGAGAATAACACCATCCCAACAGTCAAGCACAGAGGAGGAAACATTATGCTTTGGGGTACTTTGGCTGTTTAGTGAACAGGACATTTCCCAGCACTGATGGGTCGATGGACCAGAAGCTTTTTCACCCAGCCAGAACACTGAAGATGGATCATGGTTGGGTCTTTCAGCGTGCCAGTAACCCAAAACATACCACCTATGCAACAAATGAATTATTCGAGGGCATCTCAAGTCTTTTTTAACAAATAAAACTCATAGAACAACACAGAATTTTGTTTGGTATCTTCTAATTTAAACCAACTGTACAGCAGCTACATCTGATTCTCTCAGTGAATAACCAGGACAGAACAGTATATACAGACTCCTTAAAGTGGAGAAAGTGCTATCTTCTTCCATAAATCTATCTGGAGCTAACATTTCACAGCGCAGCCACCCAGCTAACAGTCCTCCAATAATAGCAACAGTTAGAACCCAACTGACTCTAAATACAAAGATACTAAAGGAGAAAATGGCTTTATATTACAGGTTAGTATCTCTACAACAGATGAGGGCCATCTGCACTTTAAATACAGCTTATTCAGAACACTACTTCATTTAATGCAAACACAATAACAGGTCTATGAAACATTCATGTAAAAAAAAATAAAAAAAAAAATAAAAAAAATGAAAGGACATTTTGAATGTACATGTTTCATGAACTGGAGTTTAGTTCCCGACCCCAGCAGCAGCTTCCAGAGCTGTTCAGGAACATCTGGATTCAAGCGCCTCCCGAATCCGGAAAATGTTTCTTAAAACTGTTCAGTTTTTTCTGAACCTTTCAGGCTCAAAGAAGCTCTGATGAGAACTGACTCCTGTTCAGATCTGATCCTCCAGATCCAGCACCTCGAACCTCCGTGATGCAGAAGAAGCAAATCTGAGGTGGCTGCAGAGCTGCACACCCAAAAACAGAACTGAACTAAAATCTGTGAGGTTAAATACTCTGAATATTCAGATTAGTAGGTTCACAGTGATGTAGAAGCGACAGAGAAGCAGAAAGTGTAAAAGCAGCAGAACTGTTGCTTTGATGGCTTATTATGATATGAACAATAACTTAAATCTCATTTACAGACAGCAGAAAGCGAACAGGGTGGTGAGATCTGTTGGTTTCCGTAAAGCTCTGAACAGAAACCTTAGCTTATATGCTTTCAGTCCAACGAGAGGGCAAACCGACATCTTCTGCAGGATAAAGGCGACATACATAAATAAATTAAGATGTGTTTAAAGAATGATGTTGATGAAGTGCTGCCTGGCTGGTGAGGTTCTGATTCTTTGCTCAGAAATCTTAACGTTACCACCTGGAGGAGGTTTGTTGAGGAGAGTCTTAAAGTCCTGTTGTGTCTAAGGTGGGTTGCTGTAGGAGAAACGTACGTGCAGCCCGTTTACCGGGTGCACAATCGGGACCGTTTGCATTTTGGGGAATTTCTCCGAAGCAAGGGTCCATTTGCACGTCCCGATCAGCTCCACAGCCAGAGTCTTAAGGATGATCTGTGCCAGCTCCTTGCCAACGCAGCTGCGCACACCGCCGCCAAACGGGACGAAGCTGAAACGTGACGAGCGGCACTCGTCCCGCTCTGGGCTGAATCGCTCAGGATCAAACTGCTCTGGACTCTGAAAGACTGGGGCGGTCTCATGGGTGTCCCGGATACTGTACATCACACTCCAGCCTTTAGGGATCTGGTAGCCCTGCGTTAGGAAACAGAACCAGTGGTTACAACCAAGGATGGAAAACAAGGATTCAACATCTTCAGTGTGCCTATTGGGAGTTTCGGACCTACTTTTGGAACAAACTCAGCTGTGACAGCTTGACTCATAGGTGGACTCATTCTTCATTTAATCTGTTCTAGTCTTAGGACTCATTCTGGGTCTCTGTTGACAGCTATCGTTGGTTAGCATAAAACATTCAAGTCTACAGAGAGGATCATCAGGTCTGACCTGTCCTCCATCCAGGACTTGTACAGGTCTAGGGATGCACCAACAAATTGGCCCTGATTTCCTTGATTTTGGGAGATCGATGATCGGCTGATACTTATAGGTGAAACCAATCTTATCCACCGAACTGTTTTACTCTGCAAAGGTCTGAAAATCAGCTATTGTCCCCTTTTGCTCTGCTGTGAGAGAGGGCTGACTGGCAGACAACAGTAACCCCACTGTTGCCAACTTAGCGACTGTCGCTACATTTAGCAAGTTTTCAGACAAAAACATTGGTATCAGCCACAATCTGAATCTGCAGTTTTAGGCTTTTTAGAGATTGGTGATCAGCCAGAAAACTGCAATCGGTGCACACCTACTAGGGTCAGAAAAAAGGGCAGCTAACATCTCTGCAGATCACACACATTCTGGACACAAACGGTTTCAGGTCAGCACCACAGAGGCAGCTTCTTCCCCCAGGCTGGTGAGTGATAATGCTGAGTAACTGGTTGCTATGGTGATTCCCTCTTTTTCTGAAGAGTGTGTTGTTTTCATCAGACAGGTTGACGAGACGAGCTTCAAACCAACAGAAGCTGCGAGAGAACCAGAGGTTGGAGCTAAATATGGTGGACCCAGCAGGCATCAGAACCTTCTGGTGGCCCATGGATGAAGCTCTTTATGTAGGAGATCTGACTCGTCTGTTCCAGTTTGGAGAGACAAATTCAAAGCTAAGCTGCGGAGTGAATCAGAGTTTGGATGTTGGCTCTCTAGACTCCAGGCAGGAAAACAAGATTTGTTCACATGAAATCTGTTAAAAAGGAGCTGAGCTGGTAATAAATGAGGATTATTTTCAGTGCGTCACACAGAGCTGCATCAAAAACCCAATAGTATGCTTAGCTGCTCCCATTGAACATTTAGTTTCGTTTGGCTTCCACTCATTGTGTCATTCATCAGTTTAATTATGTCTCAGAATGAATCTTTACTACCCACTCTAACCAGAAGCAGTCCTGCAGATCTGAGATTTCTTTGTGACGTTCTAGGTGAGAGCGACGAGTTCAACAGCATAACTACTTCTCAGCCGCAGGCTTTATAGCTCCAGGAAAAGGTGCATAAATGACAATTGTCCTTTCAGCAATAGGGGCAGAAAATTGGGGGCAGGCTGAGGTCAAGGAGAAAGTATATAAGGACTGAGGAGGACTCTGTGTTAATCCTGCATGAAAAACTCTCAGCAGGTGGAACAACAAAAGGCAAGATTCAGTCTAGAACAAGGATTTCTATGAAGGCTCGTTTTAACAGGATAAAAGGAACATTAAATGATTGGCTGGAAATACTAGATTATTCTTCACATCTGAAAAAGATTGTAGTGCAACTAAAGTCGAAGAATTATATATGAGGAGTGTTTTAATTTCATTTTTTCTACCTAATTGCATGATTGTGTTCTAGCAGAGCTCTAGGTGCCCAAAATGTTGCTGCATTAAATGCTGCTCAGGGGTGGGAGGTCAGAAATTTCTGGTTTGCGTTGCGGAAAAATAAAAATATGAGTCGTAAATAGAAACAATCTAATCTCTGTGGAAACATAATATGAGTTGCCAGGAAGGAAATGAGAATCTCTGCGGGCTTCATTTTTTCTGGTCTCTTTAACTAGAAATGAAAGCGGATCAGAGGAGTGAGAGCAAAGCTACATGTTTTCATGGATGTGGGTGAAATGAAGGCCTTGTTTCATAATAAGGAACAATTAGCCAGAAATCATGTCTAAGATCAGTTCCTCAGTAAATGGATCCATCCAGGCTTCCTCTTGATCAGGGAGGGAAAAGGAAGGTTGGGATTAGTCTTTATGTTTTCCTTCCAAGCAACCAGACTTTCCTGATATCTTTTAATATTAGCTCAGTCAATAGTTCTTCAGACTTCCTGAAGGCCTTTCAGCATGCCTTTAAAACCTTTCTTTGGACTTTGTGTTGCTAACTGTTGGTACTGAATGGTTCCAGAAAGGACACTTTGGATCAAATCCTTCCTATGACTGGTGATGAGTTTTAGATGAGAAGCAAACTGTGGACACATGACTTGGTTTCAGCTCTGACTTACATCTAGTTCGAAGGTCTGCAGGGCCGTCCGGTATCCTCCAGAGACCGGCGGTAGGTAGCGGAGCACCTCTTTCACCACACAGTCGATGTAGCGGAGCTGGCTCAGCTTTTCCAGGCTCAGGTAGGGTACATGAGGCCGACACTGAGGAGCACCATCCTCTGACTGACTCATGGCATTCAGCAAGGAGGTCATCTCCGTGGCATCCTGCTCCTTTTCCTCAGTGGCGTCAGGCGGGTTGTGGCTCCACTCCAGCTGACATCCGAGACCCTCTGCCTCCATCTCGTCTCTGGCCTTCTCCACCACCGCCGGGTGGCGGAGGAGCTGCAGAACCAGGGAGGTGGAGGCGCTGGCCGTGGTGGAGTGGGCAGCGAAGATCAACTCCACTGCTGTTTCCTGGAAGATAAAGGATTGAATGTGAGGCTTAAATCATCTGACTTCACTCATTTTTACTGAGGAATCTCAGTTTTTCTAAGGGTTCATTCACACCAGCCTTGTTTTACGGGACTCCAGTCTGTCTGCACAGAAAGTCCGGTTCGTTTGGGGAAGGTGTGAACACCTAACCAAACTCTGGTCTGAACTCTGGTCCGCCTACAAACCTTGGTTTGGGTTCGGTTGAAGTGAACTCTGGTGTGGTTCGAATGCAGACGTGAATGCCAAGCAGACCGGAGACCGCTCCAAAAGCAGAAAGCAGACTACGGAGCAGGGCATTCTGGGTAAATACAACCAAAACTTGGTCTTTAGCCAAAAAAAGAAATCCTCCAACCGCTAAAATCTGACGCTGCTCCATTTTTGTTTACATTTCGTGAAGAAGGAAGTTGCACTCAGTATTTTCAGAGGTTTTCATGTCGTTTCCTTCAGTGGTTCTTGGTGCAGCGCCCCCACAGGCGAGGAGGGGAACAGGTTGCTGAAAGGGTTTGGTTGGTTTGACTCAGAGGAGTGAGAAAGAGAACTGCAGCAGCTGGAAATGGAACAGATGTTGCACTTTTGGTCCCCAACTGAACCGATTCTACCGGACTATCAGGTGGGAAAACTGCCTACATGGAGCCACGTCCCTGTAGGCTTTAGATGGTTCTCGTCACCTTTAGCAGGAACCTGCTCATGTGAATCAGAGAAACATCTAAAACCTGCAGGACAGCGTTCCCTGAGAACCGGACCTGGGAACCACTGATTCAGCAGAACTTTGGTCTCAGAACTGTCTACTGAAGATCAACACAGGACTCATCCTCCTAGTCTGTCTATACAGTAGATCCCCAGGCTTAGGGACCACAGCCTCCCGTAAAGAGCTAAAACGGGAGAATACCTAAGACTCCCCTTAAAAACACTTCTCACTGCCTATTTTAATCATTTAAACATCAAATATACCTTAACATGCATTAATACGCACAGTGGAAACCGTCTTAGCGCAGCCGTGGACGCGAACATCTACAGTCTTCCTTACCTCCGCTCTTGAGGCTGCTTTGTAAACACCAGCCAGCAGTGTGTCAAGTAGCTTCGTTGCTATTTCCGCTTCCAAAGCTGCATTTTATTTAGAATATTTTAGATATGCTCAACAAAAAAAAAAAACAATCAGCAGTTGGGCGAGTTTTCGGTGAATAATCTGGAGTTACGTTCCATCGAAAAATCTGCAAAAACTGAATTGTCCTCCCCTTTCCCATCTTTTCACCCCTTTTCACTCAAGCTAATGGTTTTCATCTCTTATCCATCCTCCGTGTCCCTCTTTCCGACCTCCTTTCAACCCAATCATATCATACTATGGCGCACCACAACCAAACTAATCTAGAGAGCTGCAGCAAAGATCCTGCTACAACCCCCAAACTCTCCAGGCAGTGCATCACCATTGCTACAGACGTCAGTTTCATCCATCCATTTTCTTTTTGGTGGGGGGTGATATATTAACCAGGCCAGTTCCCTTCCCTCTGAGACTCCCCAGACAAAGGTCTACCTTTCTATCCTTCAGACCCTTAAACTTGGTAAAGCTAGTAAAGCCACATCTCTCCTCTGCAGAAGAGCATTTCAGCATGTTCATGTAGCCTGATTTTGGTGATTTTTGAACTTTAGAGGACTTTCTGCTCCATGTTGTACCTTGAGCTCCTGGATGCTGAGCTCCTGGCCTTGCTCCTTGGCACCAGAGAGCATGAGGTCAAAGGCATCCAGATAGTCGTCATCAATCTGCTGCCGCTCCATCTTCTCCTCTATGATCTTCTCCATGTTGGCGTGGAGGATTTCTCTGGCCTTTATGCCCTGCAGAGAGAAGTCCATTAGAACCCTCTGAGTTCGGGAAAGTCGACGAGCACAAACTCTGCAGGTGAGGTTTGGTACCTTGCGCAGGCCGCTGAAGGGCATGTCTATGGGGAGCGAGAACAGGTTGTTCATGAGCTGCTCGAAGATCTTGGCCAGGTAGACGATCCGCTCCTCCTTCATCCGCAGGCCCAGCAGGACCTGGACCGCGATGCGGAACGTCAGAGACTTGGCCGCGGCGTACACGTCGATGGGGCCCGGCTCGGAGCACCACTTGGCGACCTCGGTCTTGATGACGTCCTGCAACTGGGGCAAGTAGGACTCCAGGGCCGCCCGGCTGAACACTTTGGCCAGGATCTAAAAACAGAGGGAGGGGGTGGGGGGGTCAAAGAGCAGGACGGACAAGAACAAGCAGCCGACTCGGTTCAGTTCGCTCATGCATCCTCTCACCTTCCTCTTCCTCCTGTGTATGTCTCCCACGGAGTTGACGAGGGTGTTGGGCCCCAGGATTATGCGGGTGCTCTGGGGCCACTGGGTGCACACCAGGTTGTGCTCCCCCAGCAGGATCTTCCGGATGTTTTCTGCCCCCGTCACCCGGATGAGAGGCTTCCCCAGAAGGTGGGTCTTAAACACGTTTCCGTGACGCTCCCGGCGCGAGATGTGGAAGTTGGAGCCCTGCAGCGGGAAAAAGGGAAGATTTTGCAAAAGTTGTTAAAATCTTTCAGAACTTAAAAAGTTTTATTCCTGTTTGTGTCAAATTCTGCAGAAACGTCATTGCTTTAAGCAAAGATCAGACTCTATATACGGAAGTAAAGTCTTGTAAAGTTGGAGCAAACCGAGAGAGGAAGGGACCTTTGACCCTCTTCAGCTCAGCCCACAGGTTTTCTCCTGAAAATGTTCGGCCGTTTCCGAGTTCTTGATTCACTCTAACAGCATTTCTTCGGTGTTTGGAAGAGAACAGGACCCGCAGCATCACTGATCCGCTACCATGCTTAACAGCAGACATGAGGCCATCTCGTGTTCCGGCGCAGACCCAGCTGGACTGCTTGCAACTGAAAGGTCAGTTTTAGTCTCATCTGACTTAAATTCCCCAAGAGTTTACCAGCTACATGTTTACATTTGTGACGGTAGGACAGAAGATCATTCTTCCTGGTGTGTCTTCTCACCAGCTGCTTGGCATCTCATGGTTGCTATGGAGACTCTTTGACCCTAAGATGGTGACTGTTTTCTGCAGGGAGCTTTGGCGATGATTTTCTTCCATCCTCCTCTCATCTCCATCCAGCCTCCTTGGTCTCAGGTCCAGAGCTTTAATTATTGCTCTCACTGGATTCGGAAAGTCTAGAATCGTAATTATTTTTAGGAGCCACTTTCTGACTTTTGGAGACCAGCACACATCCGCTTTAATTTTGATGAGAGGCTAAGAATAAATGAACCTCTGTGGATGTCATGTTTATTCTCCAGGGAAGCAGGAAGTCGTGGGTCAGTAATTAGATGTTCCCGGATACTCACATAAAGTTTTAAGGCATGAATTAAAAAAGAAAACTGCCAGAAATCGATGGAAGTATTTTATTTAAAAATTATTAATTTTTTTTTTTTTTTTTTTCTTTTTTTTTAACCACTGGATTAATGTAATTAAATCAGAGACTGGATTTTCCAAGACCTGTCTGAAGACTCCGGATCAGGCAGTTCATCGGTGTTAATGCGTCTGACCGTGAAAACAGTTTAAAAGGTGAGAACGTGTCAATCCACGTCCGCGCAGGGCGACAACGCGGTTACGGCTTTGGCTGCGCTTTGCACACAGAGCTGGAAATTCAGGAGAAATTTAATGAAGGCAGAAGAAACTGGAAATATGAGAGTGACGCCTAAGATGAGACTGCTTTTGTTTTCTGCTCAGAATGGATGGCAGGATGGAGGGAAAGATGGAGGGATGGAAGAACTGAACCGAACCGACAAGCTGCAGTTTTTGCTGACCGGAGAAGTCAAGTCGGCACATGTCGCCGCGGAGAACCTGGGCGAGAAGCGGCGGCAGCTTCTGGAAGCTTCCAGAAGCTTTAATGATGTTTAAATCGAACCTCAAACTCCTGGTGTTTCATACCTGATTTAGGATTTAATTAGAGAAGAAGATGAAAGAGCTTCCTGACCTGGAAGAGCCAGTGGAAGGTCTCCCCGACCAGCGGCCAGCCCATGGAGCCCCGCGGCAGCGGCAGGCTGCTCTGCGAGTCCCGGGTCAGGCTCCAGCGGAGGCTCCACAGCTGCCGGGTCAGAACCAGCAGCAGCAGCGCGGACAGCACCGAGGTGAGCGCGGTGGCCAGGGCCGACAGGACCCCGAACTGGGCCAGGGGGAACATCTCCTCTGAGCACGTCCACGTCCCAGCATCCACCTGCGAGGGCGCGTAGAGACGGAGTCCGGCGGCGGAGCTGGGGGCGATCTGTGAGCCTGAAGCTGAGGAGAGGAGATCCAGATCAGCTGGGGAGAAACGGGTCCTCGAAGGTCTGGCTCTGCTGCGTCAAAGACGCAACAAGCTGCGCGGGTTCCTGGGTGTTTCCTGCCTCCTGCTCAGGAACATGGGAGAGCAAATTATTACAAGAGGAGATTTTCATCAAAGCAAACTGAGGTTTTATTAAAGAGGCAGATTTCTGCCCCTCCACCTGTGATGGGGGGGGGGGGGGCTCCAACATCAGGAGCTGTCAGCTATTCCAAACACTTTTACAGGTCTGCCTGCGCCGGCTTGTCTATAAAGCTGTGCGCCTTTATAGGTACAGTTTGGGGGCTCGGCCACCCCCACCCCCCGGGCGGACCGGGCTTTATAGAGCAGCGCCAATAAATCTGCTTCAGAAGCTGCACCAGCTGTTTGCTTTCACCCCCAGCAGAAAAGTTTCCGTTCATCTCTAAATGACTGCTGAAAGGTTCTGGTTGCTGTCAGGCTCTGACCCAGAGAGCTTACCTTCAGCACGCGTGTTCTGCAGGATCCCAGGTCCTCCGGTGTTTCCTGCTCCTGCTCCAACCTGGACAGCTCCTGCAGCAGCAGCGCGCTGCAGCGCAGATTTATAGGAGCGGGCTGCCCGGAGTGGTCCACCTTCAGCTGCTGACGTTGCCCGGAATGTTAAACAGGCTGTTCATTCACAGAGGAGGGAGAGAGGAGGGAGAGCAGGAGCCGAGCCGCAGCGCGGAGTGCGCGCGCGCGTGCGTGCGTCAGGCTCAGCTAGCCAGGCTCAGGTAGCCAATCAGCGGAGATCCGCTCGCACTTTCGGCGCAGAGCTTGCTGTTGCTGCTGCGGTTCGGCGCATCGCTGCAGACTGCACCTTTAACCCCGGGCGCAAAATGTGGCGAACATCAAAATCATCTGTTCTTTTCTTCCTGTTCATTTATTTATTTTATGATTTTAAAGAATCGAACATTTTAATCCTGCACATTTCCCTCATCTGGATTTTTTAAAAATCCTCTTAGACCATTTTCCCTGCGTATAAACGGTCTCTTTCCATATTATTATTATTATTATTATTATTATTATTATTATTATTATTATTATTATTGCTGCAGATGCTCTGACGTTTCCTCTCAGCTTTTCTCAGGTTCAATTCGTGCAGAAATTTGCAGCTGATTAAACCAAATCTGCTCCAGTTCGGCTGCAGTTGCTCGACTCGCACTGATGCAAATACAAAATCTAAACAAAATTTCCATTAGAAATTATTTTTAGATCAAATTCTAAATTTATTGCATATTTTTATGCGTTTTGAATTAGTTTAAATGCATAAAGTCCGGCCTGCAGCGCAGCAACATGAAATACAAAAACATTTCAAACTGTTAAAATGTGATTTATTTATTTTTTACCATTAAAAACAACAAAGAAAAAAACGGGGATTTTTTTTCTGTCCTTCCTGCATGAACTCTGTAATAAACATGTTGAATATTATTTTCCCAACTGATCTGACAGACTGGCAGACTGCGGGGGAATTCCCGCAAACTTTAACATCTCAGGTTTCATCCAGACGAAGCTTCAGATCAGCTTTTAAGATGAAACTAAATATGTCAGAATATGGCTCCATATTTTCCCCGCAGTTATCTTATTATATGTAATTATTTATTTTAATTATTGGATGAAAATAAATCATTTTGAGGTTCGCGTCCACCGACACGAACGGAGCCGTTTCAGATTTTAAAATTTCTTTGATGCAAAAATGAATAAACAGTCACATCTGGTGTTTTATTAGGTGTTAATTTAGTTTTAAGTTTTATGTTATTCACACAACAGCCTCCAACACGATGTTTCTCTCTCATTTTGATTTATTAATTAAATCAGAAGGAGCAATGGATTCGTTTATTGTATTTTGTGGTATTTTTTTTCTTCACATAATCAATGTTATTGTTAGTTACTTTTTGTTTTGTTTACTTTTTAAATTTATTTATTTATTTATTTATTTATTTATTTATTTATTTATTTATTCTCTCCTCATGTCCACGAAAACAAATGTTTAGTTTTTTACAAACTCATTAAAATAAACGCATTTATTTCTAAAGCTGATGATAACGCAGGATAATTTTCGTGATGACGGTTTTCATCTCCACCCCAGATAAAGTCTTCTTTCGTATCATTTCATGGTCTTTTTTTCTTTCTTGGTTAATTTTCTGTAAAATCTTTGCTTCAGGCACTTGGATAAAACCTGCAGCTTGGAAATGATTTATGGAATGAAAATAAAATCTGTCTCATTTGTTCTGAAGCTTAGAGTAAAACAAAAATCAATTGTTTTTCGCGTTGCTTCAACGGAAAAGTCTTAACCAGAGTGAAAACGATGCCTCGGCTTCGTGTTTTCCCTCCAGCCCATTCCCGCACCCCCACCCTCCTCCTCCTCAGCGGCCAGCCTTCATCAGCCGCCGGGATGATTAGCAGCAGCAGCAGGGAGGGTTGTTTTAAGGGAATCATGTCAGACTTCATGGAATCAGGTGATTCAGCCTCACGGATCAGTTCTTCTGCACAAACCAAACATTTCAGCTCATTTCATAAAGAGAGGAGGGAGAGATCTGCTGTTTAGCTCTGAACATTTCTGCAGATCCATCCATTGATTATTATGATTAGCAGGATGTCAGTAGAAGCACCACTTCCTGTTCAGAAGAGGAACGATTTTCTGAATCACTTTTCTTTAAAGCTTCGTTGCCAGTTCTTCTCTCAGCGTCTGTCTCTGCTTTGATCATGTTTTAGTTTCCAGATGGGTCTTCCCTCAGATTTCAGGTTGCATCCCAGGAAACCTCGTCAGCACAGCAGATCCTGGTTCTTAGCTTGGATCCTGAGGGGTTTCCAGACCAGAACTGATGTTCAGTGCCTCTGCAGAGTTCTGGGTCTGGAGCTCCTCAGCTCAGCTCAGCTCATCTCGTCATTTCACCTTTTTTCCAGTTTGGGACCTGACTCTAAAAAACAAACCTCCTAATTTATAAAAAGAACCAAACCAGAACAAAAAGTCTTCACTTTGCAACAATCTCTCCTCCTGAACAAGAACAGGACGACATTGGAGAGGAACCTCTTCTTCTTAACAGGTGGAAATGCAACAGAACAGGAACCAGAGCTAACGTGGGTTTTGGATTTAACAGGAAACCAGTGAAGCGAAGCTAAACGTTCCTTTAATTTATTTGTTCGTTTCTTTGTTGGAAATTTTTACTCGGTGACATTTTTCAAGCAGAGTTTAATGAACCAAACATGATTAAAAAAAAAAAATATATATCCAGATGTTTGTTCTTCACATCTTTACATCCAGAACTGGCACATTTTCAACTAACAGGATCAATACTGGAAGCATCAGAACCTCGATCTGTGCAACTGGGATCCAAAGCTCCCAGTTTAAGGGATTGACCAGAAGAAAAGACCTGCTCAGATGCATTTCCTGTCGTGTTTGTCCCATCACACTGTGCCACTCCAGAGGTGGGGGGAGGGGTTTCTGCTCAGACACTTAAGCTAATCCCGGTCCGGAGCTTTTAAAAGCTTATGTAAAAGAGTCGTCCATCCTGCGGTGCCCCAGGGAGATCAGAGCTCTGGTTTCAGCCTCCGTCATGGAGACGAAACCTAAATAAAATCCCATTGTTTTCAGAATCTTTCAAAATAAAAGCACCCAAACAGGCTGACTTGATAAGTTAAGCCTGAGTTTAAACCCCAGCTTGATGTTCTGATCCACCTGAGCTCAGAGGATCAGCTCACACCTGAAAGCTTTCATCAGACCTCTGGGATAAAACCAAAGAAAAAGCAAAGATCGTCTGCATAGAAGGTCATTTTAATCCCGGATGCTGACGGATAAAAAACAAACCAGGCGACCATCTTGAAAAACACTCGTTTTATTCATGCAAGTGATAAAAGAGGGGAGACAAGAGGAGGATGAGATGCAGCAACATCAAATCTAGAAGGTTCTACTACCAGCCATCTTTACTGCATCAAATTATTACACACATAAAATACATCAGTCTTTACTTTTCTTCAAAATACTTTAAAATTACAAACTTTATGACATAAAAAAATGTTTAAACTTTCCAGTTTAGGTCAAGTGAAGGTAAGAACAGCTGGTCTGAGAACCTAAACCAGTTAAAAGGGCCCCTATAGGTCTGGAAACGTTTGGAAAAATGTTTGAGCTTCCAAACTTTATTGCTTATTCTGTTTTTTAAGAGAGGAAAATGTGTGTTTTTTATTTAAATTGCTTCTGATATTAATTTACAGATAACATCCATCTCTCTTTTTTGTGGTTTCTCCTAGTCTCATCAGATTTGTTCCTGAGTCGGAGAACCCACAGATAAACGCTCATCATCTGGACCTTCTTAGAGTTTTAGAGCAGACCTGAGTTTAAAACTTTGGCATCAAACAGATCAGTGAAATATTTGACTTATGGCATCAAACGTTTGGATCCAGTGATTTTAAGAATCTGTATCTCATGTAAAATAATTCAGCCCAGATTTGACTAATTGAAGTGCTGTAGATGTCTGAACAAGAAAGAAACAAACAAACAGGTCCCTTACTAGAAAAAGACAGAGCTGAACAGAAAAGCACTGAGGCAGGAGTACTTTCTACTGGATTGGAAAAACCAAAGAGAGTGCATAAAGTTAATATTAGTAACATCCTAATAAATGACTAAATCCAGGAAAGAAATACAGCTAGGTGTACTTTCTACAAGAAAGAAAGAAATTTAGCTTAAAAATGGACAACTTCAGCATTGTGTTGTTGTTTTATGATTTATGAAATGTGCGGATAATAAAACCCAGCTGGACCATTTTTCCGCTCAAACTTCCAGAAAATCTTGGAAACTGGAGTCTTGAAATGAAGCCTTTGTTGTGCCATAAATATTTCACGGGCGGACATTGTTGGCAGCTCACAGCTCTGACAGGATTACGATGTTTGCTGACGATGCCATTGTTTAGCGACGAGGCAGCCAAGCAGGACCTGCTCGTCGCTCGTCTCCCAGACAGAAGGGGCTGATTGAGGATTTCAGGGAACAGCAGCAACACATCAAGACTATCTTCAACCACCTGTGGAGACAACAGGAAGCTCCAGGTAGCTCACTGTCTCAGCTGGTAGAGGTGAGCTGTGGGGGTTTCCAGTGGGAAGGACCTAAAAAGCTAAACCTTTGATGAAGAGGAGCAGCAGGCCGCCCACCCTACAGAGGAAGCTAAGTTCAAATAGACGGACCAGTAAATGTAGACCTTCTCCTTTCGTCACAAACTGAAGCAACACCCTGGTTTCTGTGACTACGATACCTGAAGTGCTCTTCATGAAATGCTCTTGATAATGAGACTCGTCCCGAATCCAGACGAAGGATTTCCTTAGATATAAAATCTTTAGCCTGGTAGAAACCAGCCCTTTGTTCTACACTGTCTGGACCCTCGGCAGTTGAGAAACGATTGCCTCTTGGAGGCGTGGACTCTGTTGAAGTTTGAAACGATTGGATCTGATTTTACCCTTCGCTAACGTTTGGTCGTGATATATGTAATGCGGCAGCTCGATGAAGCTTACAGAAAATTGCGTGCGCTGTTAACAACCCCATGAGGAGTAGGGCCATGACATGTTTGCCAGCAATAAAATGTATTGAACATTCCTCTGACTCCTACTTTAATTGCTTAGTATTTGGAAGCATGGCCGACATGCTAGCTTTGTTTGCTTCCACTTCAGCTTTTTCCAAGTGACAAGCAGAGAACGATTCTAAACCAGCGCAGAAAATCGACGTCGTCGTTCACAACTTCTCCTGTTTGCTGATTGGCCTGGTTGAAATTCATCCTGAGAAATCAAGCTCAATGGGAGAAATCCCAGACGGAGCACTGAAGGGAGATGAGAATTGAGCAGAATTGTGTTGGAAGGCAATGACCAGGATGTAAAATCTTTTGACGACATTTAGCTGCGGCAAAATCAGCGATTTTTACGCAACAGAACAAAGAGAAATCTGATAAATAACAGAGCACGGCAATAAAAATGTCTTTATCTGGGAAGGATCAAACTGCTGTTGAAAGCTCATTTAGACGTTCATCTCATTGTAAACCGGGCATGGCCTTGCAGAGGGTCCGTGTGGAAATGTGCGTGTTCTGGTTGAGGTGTGTTATTAATACGAGGAGCGATGCAGACAGAGAGAATGCCACAGCGCAGATGGATGGAGGCATGTAGCAGCACGCCAAACACGCTCTGAGGAATCCTCTAGCAAGCATGAACTGTTTTACATGGCATCGTACTCTAAAACCAGCATCTGAACACTTCCATGTTGGGTTTCAATCCAGCCCGAGACTAAAACCCACAAACTCCAACCTCAGTGGAGCAGTTCTCCCTCTGAGTGATGAAACTCCTTCTGACTCCTCCAGACGAGCCGAGCTCCCGTCGCACCAGCTCGGTTCAGGTGTGAGGACGGCAGCCGTCTTATCAGGCTGCAAATCAGCTGCTGAAGTGTGTGTGTTTGCAGAGAGTAGAAAGTGCTGTAATGTAAACACTGGATGAGCTGCTGTCAGCCCGAGGCAGCGCTGCTCTGACAGTCTGAAGGCCTCACTTTGATCTCCGTCTGTGTGAGGACGTGCAGAAGCAAACCTGTGTGTGTGTGTGTGTGTGTGTGCGTGTGTGTGTCTCAGGTAGCACGAGGTGAAGCTGAAGCAGATTTTAGAAGCTGTCAGATTCTGTTGGCATCAAACCTGAGGACACAGCTCTGACCCCGAGAGGAATTCACTTCGTCTAATTACACGAATTCACCATACTGCAGGCTCACACACACACACACACACACACACACACACACACACACACACACACACACACACATTGGTACAGATATTCTGAAGATTTGCTTTGGACTATTCTCCTTTCAACCTCTTAGCTCTGAACTATAATTCCTTCCAGCATTAAATGGCTTTAACAATGTTTTTAACAATAGAAAGTACTCCTGGCTCAGTATCTCTGTGTTTAGCTTTGTCTCTTTTATGGATGGAGTGACTGACAGAGTCATGGAGCTGTTAGCTGAAAACTTGGTCAACTCCACAGCAATCCCCGTTCTCAATATTCTCAGTCATGATTCAGCCGTAGAACCGGCAGTTGGTCAACCTTTGGTTCTGAAAGAGGCTGATTAGATCGTCTTCTGACCCAAACCTGAATATGAGATAAAAACGAATCATTTCCCACTGAAAAACGATCCAAATATCTCTTGTTTGCATCAACTGTTGCTCTGAAACCTTTACCAGCTGTCGTCTGTCAGCAGAACTTTGAAAAAGACGTTTCAACCGCCTTGTCGGTTTCATGACCTACTCCGGCGGAACCGCTGGACTTCCTGTTGCCAGTCAGGAGCGCAGTCGTCACTTTACAACGGAAGATGCGGTGGGATATTTTACACCTTCCTTCCTGGAAACTCGACACGGCAACAAGCAGCCAAGCAGCAGGAGGGAGGAGAGGGAAAGTTTTCACTTGTTCCCTGGAGGTGAAGGAAGATGAATGAGGGACAGAGGTGGGGGTGTAGTGACAGGGGTGATAACGAGGTCTACAATGCATTTGATTTTACTCAGGGGTTCTTGCTTTATCGTAACTGTGAGAACTGTTTTATATTTAAACATCACAGATGTGAAGAAAGTTGGTTCTCCTGAAAGACTAAAGCACTTTGGCTAAATATTGATTGCTGAGAGCACATGAGGATCATTTCCGGTTCTGGGAAATCTAAATGAATTTCTTTTTCTAATTTTTAATGGCTGAACAGCTGATTCCCCTCTTATCCGACCCGGTTGAACCCGACCAGCCTCCTTTCCTCATCTCTTTGATTCTTTCCTCCTTTCTCCTTGTCTGGGTCTCAGCTTGTCAACAGCAGCCTCCCTCTGGGGAGTTTTGTCAGATCTGCCGTGTGGTGCTGATGACAGACTCAGCGTCTGACTCCACTGTCTCCTCACATCACGGGGGGAGGGGGTCTTCTGGGCTCTGTGTTGGTTTCTAGTGAGCACGAACACACTCATTGAAGCAGGAGAAGACGTCTGGAAATACAAATGAAAGGAACCAGGAACCAAGGCTTCAGTTTTGATCTAAAGTTGGACTTCACACTAAAAACTGAACTTCAGCTGCTAAAGATCGCTGAGCTTCTGCAGCCGGTGAAGGTTCAACCAGTCCAGTCCAGATCCAAAATGACCAATCAGTTTACCATGAGTTCTTAAAGGAGATGTAGCCTCCCCACTCCTGTTCATTGGTGTGCAGTTTGATACCAACCAGATTGTGACTGAATCTCACATTTACCGGCCACAGCTCTGTTTTTCCAAAGGACCATGCAGGGAGCACAGGCATTCCCCATCCTGATGGCTCTTGGGTCAGAAAAAAAGTTAGCCACAACAGCACAGATCCTCTGCAGAACTGGGATCATACATGTGTCCCTCAGGGTTTGCTCTTCCAACGGTCCAACTGGAAGAAGGCCAGGATGCCCTCAATGAACCAGTCTCCTCTGCACTCTGATATCGACCTGGACTGTTCTCAAACAAGACTTGAGCAAATTCAAGTCCTGGAGTCTCTCTCGTCAAGCAATTTATCAGCGACACCTCCTGAGAACCGCTGCAGAACAAACACTGACCAAAGGCCCCCACATGCTTTGGTGTACTTCACGCCGCGGAGGTCCACGCATACTCGAGGCGGACTCAAAGCGGACGTCTGCCAGACAGGTCCGTTTTTACAACTGTGGACGTGTACTTGGTGTTCCACAGTAAACTGTTTGGTGGGAAACAGTGTTCACATTGAACTGCTTTGTGTCTGACACCGAGGTGATAAAGTTGAGAGCCGGTGCACCAAGTCGCAAGGACGTGTAACGTGACTGCCACTCTCTGTGCAGCACTGACAGTTGTGTGGTGGCTGCCCTGGTGGAGGAGAAATGTGGCAAACTTGCTAGCATCCATCAGATTTGTGGGAAACGAAGGAATTTGTCACGAGAAATGGAAGCAATCGGTACGCTCAGCTATGAAATCTCAACCGTCAGTTGAGACGGTGTGCGCCGAGGACACGCGGCTCACAAAATATACACAGTACACCCAAGTATGGGGTCGTCTTAACTGCTGAAACTGACTGTTGTGGCGGCAGCAATCTTGAACACTCGACAGTCGAAGCTTTTTGCACCAAAGAAGACACGGTTCAAATTAAAGACAAGCGTAAGTCTCAATGTCTCAATTGTTTATTAGGAGGAAGTCCCCTTCATCCATTTGTCAGAATTACAGAATGGAAATACAGATTTAGATCAATGTTGTGAAACATGACTAATCAATTTAATGTGAATTTTTGAAAGGAGGTTGTGTTGAGAGTTTTTTCCTGTTTTTCTGTTCAAATCATGACATGTTGGTTTGAACAGTCATTTTCTCCACGGTCCTGACAACCGTTATTCGGCAGAAAGAAAACACACCCACAAATGTGAAGGTGGTCATGCTTTGCAATGACATCTGATGGATTTCTCCCTGAGCCTCAAGGATGACTTGAAGAAAAAACAAGTTCCAGTGTTTAGTTACCAGGAACTAGAAGGAGCCTTCTTCAACATCTGGGAGTGTCAATGGGAATCTCCATCTGAACTGAAACTAACTCAGGATTCTGAGTGGCTGTGGCATTTCTAAAGAAGCGCAACATGTATCCTCATGCAACAATGAGAATAATCCTGTGGTTTATTTCAAGCGTTGCGGGGAAGGTAATGCGGGCCTGAGTCACTAGGCTTATGCACCTCTGCCAAAAGATGTCAAAATAACATTCAGTTCCAGGTGGAAAAATGAAGGTTGGTGAGAAATGAGAAAGGTAAAGTTCCAGTTGAACATGAGATTCGGTGATGCAGGTTAGCTAACCCCTGTCTGCAGGTTGGTAGAGGATGCACTGGGTAGAACTGCTGCAGCTTCACTGCATCCCGCAGGAGCACGGAACAATCAACAGAAGACTGAGCTGCAACCATCAAAGAGAGCTGTGTGTAGGTGGAAGGGCGGATGGAGGGAAGGTAAGTAAGGTGAGGCGTTCAGGGTTTGACCCCCAGGGCTTCCCCTGGGGGGGGGTGAGGGGCAACACCAAGACTACCGGTGGTCCACTTCCTTATCTTTCAGGCGGTGCGCCCCGCCGAGCCAGCAGGACAGGGTATCGAGTTCGGGCCGAGGCGAAGGGGTCACGACCTCGGCTGGGAAAAGGGCTACTGTTCTGCTCCACTTAAGCCTTTAAAAGAGAGGCCTGTTCTCAGAGAGGAGGCAGCCGGTCCGACGCTTCACTCACACCAGCCGGGTCAGAAAACAGAAGAACCTTCAGGATCGTTTTCTAACCACTCCCTACGTATATTGTCTTGATTGTCCAATAAACATAAACCCTGCAGGACAAATGTGTAACAGAACCACTTCCCATGTGGTTTGTCCTCTTTGTCTTCCTTTGAGCTGCTTAGTGACAACATCCAACTAGAAAAGGGGCACGTCTGCCACCAAATGCTGCTGGTGTCACCACAGCTCAGCTGTGGCCTCGGGGCTGACATACCTGGCAGAGGGAAATGACCACTCTATTACC